>OY982542.1:7359001-8585501 GCA_963859965.1 Ceramica pisi
ACATACATGCCCAATTTCAGCTTCAGACGACCAGAAGTATCGGCTTAGCGTTGTCTGTCAGTCACTCATTTGCTCACAAAGACTACTATAGTTAGTAGTATGGTTAGTCGCTCAGTAACCGCGCGTTTGCCTGTCTGTTCGCGAGAAATTACTGCACCGATTTTCATGCTGTTTTTACCAATGGATAGAGTGGTTCTCTAGAAAGGTTTTAGTATACAATTTGTCAAGCAAGCGAAGCCGCGGGCGTCAGCTAGCTTTATATTATTAATGTTAGGATATTGGTAATGATTGGTTCGTGTCGATTAGGCGTCTAATTTGTGATGTTCATAGGTGACTCTCGAGGTGACTTCCGTTTGAAAGTCACCTTTTTACTGAAAATTACTAGATCTCTATACAAAAACTTAACCTGAAATTGAGTCTAAACAAGAAGAATTTCCAAGAGTCGTAACACAAAAACATTTTCGTTAAGATTAACGCCTTGATAATGTAACAAAACCAGCTAGAATGGGCATGTTCTGGCCGAACCAGATTTAAATGTAAATGTTTGAAACAATTTGTACGACCATTAACAATCTTATCGTCGCACATTGCGACAATATTTTATACAAAATGCATTTTCGGATAAGATGTTGAAAGCTGATTTCAGGTTTGAATCGGATTCAATAAATTGTTAGAAGTTGTGTAAGAACATGTTTCTGTACCGATTACTATGGATTTTAGTGTACTTGTTTGAGAACAAATAGTTTGAATGTTCTAGTAACTTGTCATCTCGACTAAGATCACGATTCGAGGCACACTATTGCACTATCCAGTATGAATTACGATTCAAATAATTATGGTTTACAGGTACAGTTTTTTTGTGAATTTTTTTATTTATTTATGACAAAATAATTATAAGACAAAATTATTTATTATGAAGAGCACAAAGCTGTTGTATTATGTCCAGTCCACTTGACAGACCGACGTGACGACAGAAGAGATGGGAAATGTAGACAGAGTGTGCTGATTTTGTAAGTAAACAAAAAAAGCTTTTAACAATTCATTTTCTAAATGCGCCGTAGAAGTTCAAATTTGCTATTTACTTAAAAGTACCTACGAATATAATATCTATCTATCTATAAATATAAAAATGTATCCCTATTCCCCTTGGTCATCGCCCCACTCGTGAACGGCTGGTCCGATTTCGATAATTCTTTTATTGTTGTGTCTGTCTGGAGACTTTTCTTATGAAAGAAAGTTGCCCGTAGCGGGAGCGAAGCTGCAAGGGATAGCTAATAATCTATAAAGATCTGATTTTTTTTTTCTATCAAAACACTGCCAGTCTCAACAATACCAAACACATTCACTTAGCTTCTAAGTAAACGAAAATTTGCCTAGACGTTTAATAAGTCATCCAATCTCTTCACCTGTACTTCAGAGCTTCCTAAATTAAAACTATAAAACTGAAATTTGGACGACATCCCGTTTATATCTCTTGCCGTCACTTTGAATTATGTCGTTGGGAGGAAGTAAAATAAAATGTTGTTTTGTTTCTCGGTATGAAGTTGTTGCTGGCTGCTTGGAAAACATCTCCATAATGGTAAATTATTTTGCTGATTATTATAACGTCACAGAAACTGGTAAATTAGCAATTTCCTTATAAGTAGGAAATAAATATATATATACTAGCTGACCCACGCAACTTCGTCTGCGTCACATTTTCCATTAATGCTCGGCTCCTTTTAGTCTTAGCGTGAATGTAGCCTATATCCTTACTCGATACATGGGCTATCTAATACTGAAAGAATTTTTCAATTCGGACCAGCAGTTCCTGAGATTACCCCTACATACAAACTTACAAACTTACAAACGAATGTTACCTCTTTATAATATTAGTATAGACTGGCTGACCCGCGCAACTTCGTCTGCGTCACATTTTCCATTACTGCTCCGCTCCTAATTGTTTTAGCGTGATGATATATAGCCTATAACCTTCCTCGATAAATGGGCTATCTAAAACTGAAAGAATTTTTAAAATCGGACCAGTAGTTCTTGAGATTAGCGCGTTCAACCAAACAAACAAACAAACAAACAAACTCTTCTGCTTTATAATATTAAGTATAGATATTAATATATATAAACTAGCTTCTGCCAGTGGCTTCGTTTGCGTAGTGTCAAGGAAACATACTCCCAGGATAAAAATGCCTATGACCTTTCTCAGACTCTGGAGTCTAGACTATCTCTGTACCAATTTTTCATTTAAATCGATTCAGTAGTCTAAGCGTGATTGCGTAACACACATATGTATAGACAGAGTTACGTAGACTTTTGCATTTATAATGTTAGTAGGGATGAAAAGAAGTCAATAAAAATGATCGCCGTATGAGTAAGAGCAAAATAGATTTTTTGGTAAGTAGAAAAGCTAGTAATGGTCCCCAACTGACCAGAGATCGACGCTAGTTATAGACACTCGCATAAGGAGTGTTGATGCGCACGTAGGTATCAATATGAAGCACGTAGGTATAATAGGGTGGATTCCTAAAAAAATATTACGTCCAACAGTTGAATAAACAAAAAAATATTGGTATTTTTCGTAAGCCACGTCAACAAAAAATGGAGACGATTCAGTACGTTCAAATTTCTCGTGACGACTACGTGACCAATGCGTGAGCTAAGGTACACTTTTTACCTTGAAGTGACGTGAAAGAACCTAACTCCTGAACACCAATACGTTATATTTGTAAATTATGGATTTCATAAAATTACATGTCCAATATCTATACTAATATTATAAAGCAGAAGAGTTTGTTTGTTTGGCTGAACGCGCTAATCTCAGGAACTACTGGTCCGATATGAAAAATTCTATCATTGTTAGATAGCCCGCTTATCGAGGAAGGCTATAGTTTATATATCATCACGCTAAGAGTCTTATAATATACTAGCTGACCCACGCAACTTCGTCTGCGTCACATTTTCTATTAATGCTCCGCTCCTATTTATCTTAGCGTGATGATATATAACCTTCCTCGATAAATGGGCTATCTAACACTGAAAGAATTTTTCAAATTGGAACAGTAGTTGCTGAAATTACCCCCTACATACAAACTTACAAACAAATGTTACCGTTTTATAATCTTAATATATATAAATCTCGTGTCACAATGTTTGTCCTCAATGGACTCCTAAACCACTTAACCGATTATAATAAAATTCGCACACCATGTGCAGTTCGATCCAACTTGAGAGATAGGATGGTTTAAATCTCAATTTTTTGTTGCAATATTATTTAGGAGCGGAAAATGTGACGCAGACGAAGTTGCGCGGGACAGCTAGTATTTGTATAGATATAGATATATATTAAAGCAAAAACTGACTGACTGATCGATCAACGCTGAAATTTGGCATGTAGCTTCCTTACACTCCGCAGGGATAAACGGGAAATACCGAGATATGCACGGACGAAGTCGCGAGCTAGGTTTCTATATACAACAGACGAAAAAATATGTATATTTTTAATATATAAATTTACTAGCTTTCACCCGCGACTTCGTTCCCGCGTATCCCGTTTTTTCCCGTTCCTGTAAGAATTTCAGGAATTCCTATCTAAGTGCACCCCTACGAAGTGTAAGGCAGCTACATGCCTGATTACAGATTTCTACTACCAGTAGTTTCGCCTGAGCGTTGAACGTTGATCGATCAGTCAGTCTTTTTAACCGACTTCCCAAAAAGGAGGAGGTTATCAATTCGGTTGTATGTTTTTTTTTTATGTTTGTTACCTCATAACTCCGACAATTATGAACCGATTTGAAAAATTCTTGTTTTATCTGAAAGGATATACTTGCAGATTGGTCCCATTTAAATCATATCAAAATCGGTTACGAACTTTGGATTTTAAATCGAAATAGCTGGAATTTGACTATTTAGATGATTCTTTGATAATCGAAATTGCGTATTTTGCTTTTCTGCGATTTTGCAATGGTGTTGTTAGGTGTGGGGCACCACTAAAAAGTGAAAAATAAAAAACTTTTTGCAAAAAAATACAACCGACTTCCAAAAAAAAACACTACAAAGTAAAAAATAACTTTAATTTCGGAAGTCAGTGTCAAAATACGAAGAAACTAACAAAAACACCAAAAGTTTTATACTGAAAACTTCGCAACAAATTGCTGTTGCAAAGTTTACTACTGAATAACTATATGATTTTAGCAAATTGTACATAAATAGATTATTTAACTAACACATTTATCACAAAAATTTGCCACTCTAGAAAATGTCAGTGGGTCCCCAGATCAACATTGGCGTATATCTCTAAAGTCTGAACTCAGTATCGTATAAGAAACTGTCTGAGATAACAGATAAAAGTGTAGCCGTCATTATGGCTATCCAGACGTCTCCATTGCCGTCCTATGCGTAGGCATTGGCTATCATTCGATAACGGCTATGTTAGGCGGCGTTTACATTGGTGATATTAAGGTTGGCTCTGATATTATGTGTCTTAATAATATTTGCTAGAGTATCTAGTTAATAATACTGTATGTAACAACATACAGTATTATTAAGTTGACACTCTTCATTTGGTAACAACCAAAATAATTTTATAGGTCTTGCTTTGAATACCTAATACAATGACAAACGTTAATCTAATAACAAGTTTTCTACAAGTTTGTATTTCAGTCACTGACAGTATCCCAAAATTTTGTTAGATAGAGCATTAGATAGTCATTGTTACTCTAACATACAAAGTGTATAGGCATAATTAAGGCTATCCAGACGTCTCCATTGCCATCTAATGTGTAGGCATTGGCTATAGTTTGATAACGCCTATGTAAGGCGGCGTTGACATTGGTTTTATTAAGGTTGGCTAAGACTATATGTGTCTTTATAATATTTGCAAGAGTGTCTAGTTGACACTCTTCATTTGGTAACAAACAAAATAATTTAATTGGTCTTGTTTTGAATATCTAATACAATGACAAGCGTTAATCTAATAACAAGTTTTCTATTTGTTGTACTTCAGTAACTGACAGTATATCAACATTTTGTTAGGTAGAGCATAATAATTACAGTCGTTGTTATTTTATCGTACGAAGTGTATAGGCTTAATTAGGTACGGCTATCCAGACGTCTCCATTGCCATCTTATATGTAGGCATTGGCTGTCATTTGATAACGCCTATGTAAGGCGGCGATGAAATTGATTGGCTCTGATATTATGTGTCTTACTAATAATTGCAAAGAGCTTCTAGTTCATGAGTAGAAGGTTAAAACTACTGTATATTTACAAAACATTTACATTTAATAACTAGATAAAAAGCAGGAACAAAAAAAAAAGGTACAAAGGTGGTGCTTACTATCATGGTGCATACAAAAAATCTCTAAGTGAACAAGTCTTTACGTTGCACTTTATAATACAAGATTTGGTACAAAGAAAATATAAAATAAGTAAGTATTATCGTTCTGGCCACAGTCACACCATATTTTTTATTATATAAAGACGCTCTCGAGCTAAAATAACTTTCAAGATATTGCAAACATAACAGATTTTCGCTAATATGAAACCTTCAATTTTTAATACAAGGGATATTGCTGTGATAAATCTTAAAGTTGGCGTTATTAAGTGCTTTATTAATAGACCAAGGAATAATGGTGGTTCCATTAGTTTTGAATAGCTTTTGGAAATTATTTATTGAGGTTTTCTTCAATATTAAAACATACGTAGTCAGGTACTTTAGGACCAAACCTAAAGTGGGCTTTTTGATATCTAAGTAGCCTATTGAAATTTATTTTTTACATCGACTTCAATAAATATATCCAAATAATTCTTTATTTTGAGATTAAAGTAATTTTGTGCATTAATCACAATAATTTCAACATTCGGTTGCATCCGGACCAAATCTAATCATGTATCTGTATTATTATTTTGATTAACTACGAGCTTCCACATTACTATAGTTATTAACTACATTTAAACATTAATCACGTCCGAATCAACCCATAACTCAGAACAAACCCAATCAAAAAGTCCAACTAAGCAACTTCCAAACATTGGTCAGTACTATCAAAACAAAAGCTCACTATTTTAAATGACTTTATAAGAAACAAACATAAGCCCAGAAGTCGTAGGGCGGCCGGTGTTTGTCCAATATAATGGGCCAAATGTTTGCCGTGGGTGATTGATGCCGCCTCGGGTTAATGGATCGATATCCGTCTAACTTATCCTTTGTGGGTCCTTGGTTTGTAGTTTCTGTGTGTTCTGCTTCACCCCGATCGGTGGCGTATGGGCTAACGATGGCTAGTCATTGGTGATTGATTGTTGGCTCAAAATCTGGGACCTTGATGGGTCTATTTTCTTTAGAAATGTCTTTTGCTTTAAAAGGTTTGCTGGTATGTTGACTGTGTGTGTAGTTTATAGTATGGTGTTGGTTCACATCTTCTCTATCTATGAACCGAAGAAGTATTAGGCCTCTTTAAAAATAGTTCAAAGAATGTTTTCACTTAAAAATTGCTGAACCGGTTCTGATGAATTTACATAAGTATTTAAATACTGTCTTTGTTTTGTATTTGTAAAATAAATAAAAATACGAAGCTAAGTGACTAAATTAATCGAAACGAAATACGTAATTTAATTCATGGAAGTATATGAAAAACACTATTAAAACACCTTAGCTTTATGGAAATAGAAAACAAATATATTTACCAACAAAGTAACATGAAATGCTTCCCGAGACTTTCCTTTCACAATATCGTAGAAAATTTTCGATCAAAGCAAAATGAACATCAACATTTTAAACTTCGTTGACTCAGCATTGATTTGTTTCTTCACTAAATTGCTTTTACTCAAGTTACAGAGAAGTCGATACAACATCGAATCAAAGCTCAACTCGATTCATTAAAATTCGCTAACTCATTTAATTGGACAAAATGGTTTTCATACAGAGAAGCAATTTAAATGATGGCCGCTAAAGTACTCAAATAAAAGGCAGAACTTTGTAGTGATTTATCATCACGTCTGTTTTCATTTAGAAGTCGAGAGCATAGTATATGAATGTAAATAAAGTGCATGATGATTAAAATTTAAAGCTCTGCCGTTAGTTCAAATTGCTTCTGTAGTCTGATAATAATCTTTTTTAAGTGATAGTTGTGCTGTCGTAAAATAATTGTTTAAGATAGTAACCAGCATTAAATTTTGCTACGTACACTTAATGTGCAATTAAAAAGCGGTATTTGGTCCTTCGAGTCGGATCCTTGTACCAACAGTATCAGTCAAATAGTATTAGTATAATTAATTATGGCTGATTTTAATTATATTATATTACAGTACCATCTCATGTACATATTTCAGGTTTCTGGAGTCATCGTTTCTTTGCTGGAATAACAAAAATATTCACTCAGTTAGCTATCAACTTGTGGAAGATTTTAATCAGGTAAGATCACTATTGTATTCTTGTGCAGACACTTTCAATAACATCGTCTCCAAATTCTCACTAAGTGAAGACAAAAACACAAAACACCTTCACAATAGCCGATCCAAAACACATGCTAAATCCATTTAAGGGTCTGTTTATCCAACAAAAGAAAAATAAAAGTGACAGTGTTTTTATTCACACACTTGTCAAAATAAAGTGCATTTTGTAGAGAATTAGAGAAATAACAAGCTCTTCTGTCAATCACAGAGGCTCGTTACTTTTATTTCAAGGCTTATGCTATATTTTGAATTCAAGTTTTTATTCAAAAGGATGCGAATATATCATGAGCTGTATTTTTTATGTGGATTTTGCATATAAAATAAAATATGACTACATTTTTGCGTTGGATATCTTTGACTACTTTAGAAGCCATTTTTCTTTGAGAATTTTAATTCGTATTTATAAGAGTGTGTCTTAAAGAATGTTCGTATAGCGTGTGAAATGTGTGAATTATGTTATCTTTATTTTTATCTATCGTCAAAAGAGTGATAATGGATGATGATGGAAGGGAATTTACGAATCGGCAGCAGCCTAATGGATTTGTGTAATCTTACAAATCTTGCTTCTTCATTTCCGTACGTTTGGTAAAATGTCCCTATTGAGACTATAGAAACCACAATATGGAAATATCCAACTAGCATTACTTTCAACTACATGTTCCTCTTGGATACTTGACTTTTGGAAAGACTTTTCGTGTCTAGTATACTAAGTATTTGTACTGATGTGTTCGCGTAGAAAATTTTGCTACAATAGCAAGCAGTAGAATTCCATGTTTTCTAATAAAAAACTTGTAACTTGGTCCACCGCAATCATCTATTCTCTTCATCATCTCAACATGGAAAACAAGCAACTTATTTAGCAACTTAACATAAAATAATAAAGGGTTGTGCAATAAATAACAATATTATGTTAATACAAGTTTATATTCCGCTTTAACGAGATTCGAACGAGCGATTCAACTTCAACTACTCGTTAACGTGGAATCAAAATATTTATTATGAATCAATTTACATAAGTAGTAGGAAATATGCATGTTTGAGGTATAATAGCAACTGTTTGGTTTGTTTTTGCCGACTGTTTTAATGGCATCATTATTATGGCTTACGGTTTTCACGCTTATATTTTTAAGAAAAAATGTTTATGTTTTAATTAGTAGTGTATAAAATAGTATAAAATACTTGGCGAAGAGTTTTTAGAAATTCATTAATGGCATGAATGTTTCGTCAGGTTAGAAGTATATTTTCAAGATACGATATTTTTTTTTATATACTAAGGGATAAAGGAATTGCTGGAGTTCCTTGCTGAGCAGTAGGACGTTGGGGAAAACGTGTAAAAAAACTGTTGGACAGACATCTAAAACAGAATGGAGATGGATCTACGAAATACAAACGAATAATTTATCTATGGATCAATTTATTGGTGTTCATACATAGGTAGCCACTGTAGCCAAAGCCTTAACAATGCACAGCAACCCAGCAACCACATTGCCACATCGCCTATCCCTTTACAACAGACATGACGAATACAAACATGATATTATGTAGATTCCTGACACAGATTCCAACTCATATCAGACATTAACAGTCACATATAAACGTTTGTTTCCTTCTCATCGGTAGCTTTTGTTTCTGTCCGTAATACATTGTAATGTTTTGCCAAACCCACATTGAGCTGTCAAACGCTCATCGGAAGCGCAGCAAGCATGTAATTATTTCTCCGAATGTACCATTTATGTTAGTAGAAAGTATTAAATTACATGCTTTGGGCACTACGAAGATAGAAGCTTTGGAATGATTTTTCACACGATAAGTACTTTTTTTAATGAGAGTAACGTCTTTATTGTTTTGGTTAGAAAAGTTTTGGTGAAGACATTAGTTTTTAGGAAGGAATTGTTTTAGTTTGACTCACAGGACGGTTCTGTTTGATGTTTGTAGATTGACTTAAATGAGTTGCGGACTGTTTAAAAATGAAAGTTATTTTTTATTTTATTTATTTACTTCGAACAAAAAGTGTTCATATTGTTGTTAGTAATACTTGATACTATGTTAGTAAAACTTTTCTAAACTAATTCATGTAACTATAACTATGTCCGTTACCCGCTGCATCAGACCTGCAGCTGTGCATACGGGTCCAGTGTTTCAGGAACGGACAATCAGGCTCATCCACTATCACCTTTAAAATGCTTTTGGTGCTCACCCGAAGCCTTTGCATCAAGGATGCTGTTCTTTATCGGTTAATGTGAGGAAATAGTGGATTAGTGTACTCTGCTCCTCAAGCTCGAAAAATATGTTTTGTGTTCTTTGCCCCACTAGCGCCCCACTAGTGGGGCAAAGTAGATAGGTAGGAGTTTTATGATTTTATGCGAGTTTAATCTTCCCCAGAAAAATACAATCTTGAGGCAAAGTATACTGTGCAAAGTATAGTGGGGCAATCAGTGGGGCAAAGTAGACTAATTCGAAAAAATACCTACAAATGAATAAATATAAAAAATACCGCATATATTTTTGACAATGTCTTAAAATACAGGCATCAAAGCTGATGAATCAATCAATTTATCGTTTTTAGAAAGCTTATGAATGTACAGTCGCCAGCTCATCAAGCTATCCAAAACTGTCACTTTTTCCAAATCAACCTTGAACCTAATGCTTCAGCAGTAAAGTTGAATATCTATTAAAGAAATTTGACAGATTGTTGAAGCTTGATATGCTGGCATCTGTACTTAGAACAAATAAAAAAATACGCCAATATTGTTCGCGTTAATTTATTCATGAAAAAACTAACTCTGTGGGGACTCAATTGTTTTGAGAGCAAACCTCGTACAGAGTCGGTTTATTTTTTCAGTGACAGCGAATGTTTAAGTACCTACCTATTTAATATAGGTAGATACAATGTTATTCCAGCGAGATAAAAGTAAAACGTTGATGTTTCTCTTGGTCTTTAGTTCTTTATGTTTTATTATTGCGTTTACAGAAATAATAATGACTTGAATTTTGCGTATGATGTGAGTTTGATATTTTTTCTTATATGATATTACGGTGGCTTTAGATAATAACTTGCGAGTGGTTAATATGAATAACTCTTTTTGATTTAGCTACTAGTAAGCTATTCTTTATTATATATATTTGATGATAGCAAAGGAGTGTAACCCTCTGCCTGCGTCTGTGTTTCCGAACGCTTTAATCTTTTCAAAGTTAGACTGAACAGGCTACTACTGGGTAAGTTCGCTCCATCGTAGACTTTGTCTCTGTCATCTCTGACCTAGACTAGAGTCAAGAGCAAGCCATATCTCAAAAAAAAAAAAATAATTGTGTGCTACAGACGTGATGTTACGTTTAATATAATACTGATTCTTTCTAACAATATAAATATGCGTAAGTAGATAACCTAAAATTTAGTAAACTATTTTTAATAAACTTAGTGCAACAGTATAACGCGTGTATCTGACATCGACGCACAAACGATTTCCATGGGTCCAGGGCATGATTCTGGACACCCCAGTGTTGGAATTTTTCGTCGGTTCTTTTCTCATTTTTTAATTTTTTTCCAAGAGTACCACAAATAGGTATCAGCTCAGCTGAGCTGATAACTATTTGTGGTTTTATTCAGATTGCTCTTTTTAGTGAAAGTAGTTAATTAATTATTTTTTTATTAAAAATCTCATTGGGTTAGGTCAGAATAACGATTATGAGCAGTCTAAAGTAAAAAAACCCTTGAAAAAAATGAGAAAAAAGCCGACGAAAAATTCTAAGTCTAGGGTGTCCAGAATCATGCCCTGGACCCATGGAAATCGTTTGTGCGTCGATGTCAGATACACGCGGTATGTTAGGGCGAGGTTGCAGTACTGTGTGTTTTGACGAACAACAGCGACTGTCCGGCGAGCGAAATAATGCCTAAATGTTGATTTTTTTTTCTTCTTGGCGAAAAACTGATAAAGAAATTACACAATGTGGTTTCAACATTTACTTCAAAATAAAAAGCTCTATCTATTGATATAACTTTTATATAGTATATTCATGATGAAATCTCTTAGCAGTACACGTTTAAAATTGTAATTTAGTGTCATGTTTTATAAAAAAAAGTATCGAGCCAATCATTCTAAATCGCGTTTCTATCTTTACGATTTACTAGAGGGTATATTCAATTTTTATGTAATGATTTTTATGTATTAAAAAACTCATAATTAATTAGATTTTCAGACGTTCAAAAATCTTAAAAAGTACTGCAACCCCGCCTTAAGTTAAAGTGTATGAATAAAGAAAAATAAGTGGAATAATTTGATGTATTAGCAGTTAAAAAAAAAGAAATAGTACACCCATCATATTCTCTTCAACGGTCTAAAACTCTATTTTTAAGCACTGAGACAATTGTAGTGTCAACCAACATGAAACAACATAACACAACTTCAAACTTTCCTTAGCCATCAAAAGTACAACCTGTTATAAAAACAAATATTGGGCGACGATAAGAACAAACCTGGGAAAAAAATGGGGCATATCAAAGAATGAGATGGGGCTTTATTTGCCCATTGTCAACCATTTTGTTAAAGACTTTCACTACCTGGAAATGAGGAAGATGGCAATAAATTATGAGGTGTGGACACGGCGACGCACGACGATGTTCATATAATTATTTTAGGATAGCGTTATACTGCGAGACATTGACGACGCTATGAATTAGATGGCAGGCTGAGGGCAGAGTATGAGAGGTAGCGGAACGCGATCTACGTACATAATTTTGTTTTTCTTTTTTTTTGTGAAAGGTAAATTAATTTTCCACGTCAATGCATGCGTGCTTAAATGAAAATAATGTCTATTCCCTATTTTTATATTTCTCGCTATCCATTCTAAGGCGTTTATCACGATTTTTTGTTCAGTTACATTATGTGCTACGTGGTTTTTGCTTTTTTTTTGGATGAGTAATCATTAAATGATTTCTCCCACTATGGGCGGAATTAGAGTGTCACTGACTAAAACTCACCCGGGTTCCATCAAAATGTCCTTTGCGTTCCAGGTCCACGGCCGACTCTTTCAAATTTTTGTTCTAACTGTGCGTTTGTAGGTAACTATGCCTAGGCCGCCCATTGTGTCACCCTATTGTAGTGTTTTCTTCATCTATTTTTTCTGTAACTTATGTGGTGTACATAATACAGAGTATTTTATTCTATTCTATTCTAACTGTGTAACTATCTACCTTTGCTGGTTTTTAGTATTTCGTGCCAGGAACACATAAGTAACCGTATTCTGAGAGATCTATCGCCTTTTGTGTGCTTCAGCTTTTGTGATATCATTTAACACACCTGTTAAAGTCATGTTTGTTCAGTCATAATGAATGGAATGCTTTGACGATGGCCAAGTTAACGAGATGGAAACTCAAACATATTGAGGCACGTCTGGACTCTTATTATATTTGCATTAAATGTTTATGTATTGTCTTCATTGAGTGAAATGATCATCGTAAGGTGGGAATTTTTAAGTGGTCACAGATTAAGCAAGATGGTAAGTAGTTTGACAAGCCTATGTTGAAAGCTAGGTACCTACAATGATTGATTGCTTTCATGATAACTTGAGAAAGAATATACTTACAGCGGTAATAAAGAAAACTAGCTTCTACCATCGGCTTGGCCCATGTGAAAATGGAACATTTTACCTAAGGGCTATACTCCGGTGAGCTATAGTCGGATGAAAAGTATCCATGTTCATACGGGTAGACCACGTCCTGGAATGCCAGGACGTGGTCTGCCCTTATGCCAAGAAGTATGGATTCATCCCATTTATGTTTGAGCCAGATGATTTGTCATAATTATACAAGTTCCAAGAAAGTAAAAGCCCATGCTCCATAATAAGTTGTGAAAGTGTACTATTCTATAGTGTTACAGAATTTTTAACTGTATCATGGTTTAAAAGTCATCTACCCATCCGACCTTTATAGTTCAAGGGAACAGAACAAATTATATTAATGGTCATTGAATGTCAAACGTTTTAATTTGGATCACCATGCTTCATTTATTTGATAGTTCTGTAACTACCACGCAAAAAATGAGTGAAATTACACTTAAAGACATTTTTAGAGTCATGCGTGAGTGGTGGCCTTACTTGCACATTGAAGATGGTAAAATGCTACTTTTTATTAATAAAACTAGCTGACCCGCGCTACTTCGTCTGCGTCACATTTTCCATTAATGCTCCGCTCCTATTTGTCTTTGCAAGATGATATATCTATACTTAATATTATAAAGCAAAAGAGTTTGTTTGTTTGTTTGGTTGAACGCGCTAATCTCAAGAACTACTGGTCCGATTTGAAAAAATATTTCAGTGTTAGATAGCCCATTTATCGAGGTAGGTTATAACTATATATCATCACGCTAAGACCAGTAGGAGCGGAGCAGCAATGAAAAATGTTACGCAGATGACGCTGCACGGGTCAGCCAGTAGCCTATATTTGTTGAGCTCCTTAAAGTTCTAAGTTTGAGCTGCACGATAACTGGAAAATGCTGGCACTGTCTAGACAGGTCCACTAAAATCTGTGTGGTACTTTCCTCAAAATACCACTTCAGACATTAAACTACATGGTTCAGATATTAATTGACCTGTACGATTGTATGGACTTTAAAATAGACTTTGACCTCTGAGTTTGTTTCGGTCTTTCTTCTCAGAACAGTCAGCTAGGAAACGCCGGCCTGATCTAGTTTAAAATAACCAAAAAAGTTGACGTGTAAAAGTGTTATTTAGAACCTACTTACAGAATCAATATCATTTACCTATCATTTATAGGATCAGTAGTTCCTGAGATTAGCGCGTTCAAGCAAACAAACAAACTCTTCAGCTTTATAAATATTAGTATAGATATTAATACTAGATATAGTTTCTAAAGTCTGCGTATGGTCCGCATGCGAAAAATTTTACTCCCGCATGCGTCCAGGAAGTCCGCATGTTTTGCCGTTCGTAAATAACGCATGCCTTTATTAATGTTTCAGGCTGCACTTCATGCTTTATTGTATGTGATGGTATTTTTACCCAAAATTATCACACAAAAGGGGACTAACAAAATTTAAATTTGTATTTTTAAGTCAAACGCGTTCGGGGGATGATCTGAAATGGAATCGACGTATTTTGCCAGTAAATCTCCCGGACTCAGCTGTAAAATCTCGAACGAAGGCGAATTTATAACGCAATGAATAAAACCCGCGAGAGCATAAATCACGAATTTAATTAACAGTTTTATTTGGTTAATAGCACGACGTCTTTTGGTTGCGAACTCCGGTATTTATTTAATGACATTGTTGGACCAAAAACATTGTTTGGTGACTAAATCTTCTGGTAGTTTGCTCTTAATTACTATAATATCATTCTCGGTGCGTTTGCTTGGAAGCTACTATTATTTTCATTTACGGTTTGTTGAACACTTTAAATGGGTACATTATTTCACCATCTAATTTTCATTTGTGCGAAATTTCATTTGGCTGGTTGTGATACGGCGTGCGTGGCTGCCATTCTTACCGCATATTAGCCGTTTTCGAGTATTCAGTGCCTGTTGCGAGCAAAATGACACGCTTTACCTACTAATGAATGCTTGTGTCGTACCAATGGAAAACTTGAACATTTCCTTTAATTAGAATCTAATTTTCGCAGCGTTTGTGTTTGTTTTGTTTAATTAGTCGCTGCTGGCAGAAATATATTTTATTTTGTAATTTCATAGCAAAGTTATTTGTAGTGATTATAATATCGGGGCATATATAATCTATACTTTATTATTATTAATATTATAATCTATAGGTACTTAATATTATAAAGCAGAAGAGTTTGTTTGTTTGTTTGGTTGAACGCGCTAATCTCAGGATCTACTGGTCCAATTTGAAAACTTCGTTCAGTGTTAGATAGCCCATTTATCGAGGAAGGTTATAGGCTATATATCATCACGCTGAGACAAATAGGAGCGGAGCAGTAATGTAAAATGTGACGCAGACGAAGTTGCGCGGGTCAGCTAGTAAATAACATATTTTAATTAGTGTGAAAAACTTTTTATATTTGAGATTTTTGCGGAACTCTCTGTTATAACGCTGTTTTTTTAATAAAATTATGTCAACGTGCAAACTGCATCAAACAATATTCGCATCACACTGCAAATAATCGCCCACTCTCAACGCACACCTTTACGTCTGACATTATAAATCTATATTTAGACGTCCAACGGAAGACATTTAATTTAATATAACAGATGTTCCCATCTTGAGTGGACACGCTTCGCAGCGAATCCTTTGAGTTTGTCACGGCCAGGCTCAAAAGAACCGTCAACAAAGGATTGTTATTCCAAGTGTGTTCAAACTTATATAAACAAGTTTGACAATTGAGCGTACGCCGTTCGAGAGACTGCTTTGAAAATCTTTTCTGAAGAAAAAAGAGGATTGAGAATAATAGTTATAATGTATTGGATTTTGGATAAAGGATTTCAGGCGTTGCTAATTTTTGCGTGCTAAATCTTTACTTTAATATTATAAAGCTAAAGAGTTTGTTTGGTTGAACGCGCTTATCATAAGAACTGCTGGTTCAAATGTAAAAATTATTTTATTGTTTGATAGCTAATTTATCGAGAAACGCTTTATGTTTGCATAACATTACGCTACAACCAATATAGGAGCGGAGCAATGATAAAAAAATGACGCGTAGAAGTTGCACAGGTCCATTAGTTTTATTATTTTTTTGCTTTTAGATACTGTTAAATCTTTTTCTTCAACATTGTTTTCAGATAGTTATTTAATTGAAGCAAAAATAGGTTGGACAAATTCTAACCCAACGTTTTTTGCTTGTATGCATTCATAAACTTATTAACTCGCTAGAATATTGTTTTTTTTTTTTGGAAGGCATAAACGTTTTAACTGATTTTCTCTCTCTGACTTCTTATTGGTAGATGTAGAGACGACTCAGAAAAAGAACCAAAAGAAAAAAAAAAACAGGACACAGCTTTATAGAAATTATGCAGAAGCTGCACATTTTGAAATAAAATCGACTTCCAATTATTGTCGTAGTAGCTATAAGTTAGAGTGACAGTTAAATCTTTTGCATTAGTTCAATTAACTACGAAGGTTTTGCAAACTGTAATAAAAACGTGGAGCCCACAGAACTTCTGCCAATATCTAAACAACTGCTCTTTCATGGATTACAAAACGATAGAAAAAAAAAAACAACCGTATTTATCTCCAGGTGAATAAAATCCTCTGAAAATATGCGCTCTCTCTGGTACCACATTCAGAACTCTGATGTTTGTTTCGTTTTACGTTCAGAAAACAAATGGTTGAGGTGGATAATTGAAATCCGAACTAGGGCAGGCTTCCCGCTTGCCATCCGTAGTGAATACCGATGGAGTCCTCTTTAAAACTATTTTCTATCTCTCCACATACCCCCTTTTGCGGGCTAGTGACGGGCAAGCTTGTGGTACTACTGCCAACAAACTATGTACAAGTCCCATGACCCACTTGTCGAGCAAACGAGGCGAAATATTAAAGGAATTTTAATAAAAACACGACGCGTTGTTTACGACTAGGTAGGTACTGGTACTGTTAGGTATGTTTCAGGTTAGAATGGGCTTCGTGAGTCGATTATGGAAATTGTGGAGCGTTGGGTGACGTCATGGAGAAGAAAAATACGGTGCTGTTGTGTTTACGTGCGCTTTCATACGCTGTACTATCTAGAGCTATAAAAGTAACGTTTATTGCTCTGTGTGTATTTTATTAGCAATATTGATGATGATAGGAATTATTTAACATGTTCGTGGCAGTTTTGATTTATTTTGAGGATAAAAAAAATTATATCTGTCTAGTCTATAGGTACTTCTATACTAATATTATAAAGAGGTAACATTTGTTTGTAAGTTTGTATGTAGGGGGTAATCTCTGGAACTGCTGGTCCGATTTGAAAAATTATTTCAGTAATAGATAGCCCATCGAGGAAGGATATAGGCTACATATCATCACGCTAAGACTAAAAGGAGCCGAGCATTAATGGAAAATGTGATGCAGACGAAGTTGCGTGGGTCAGCTAGTGTTAAATATATTAATTTATTATAGCATTTCTACTGTTATCCTCAATAATTCCAAAGCAAATGTAAAAAAAAACATAGCAAAACAAATTACTATCTACACTTTCCAAGTACTAAAATAGAACACTCGAAATAAAAAGAAACCATAGAACCTCAAACCGCCTATCCAATTCAAATGAAACGCGTCTTCAAAAGTCAATAACTCACAATGATGTCAAAAGTCAGTAGGAACGTATTACGTCACAACTCAGAGATTATTACGAAAAGAACCATCGTGAGTGACAATTTAATGAAGTGTTGGCCCATTGTGTAATTAAAATCAACGTCATTAAACCTTAACTTACAACTAATGAATGAATGCTTGATAATGATAAAGCAGATGAGAATGTTGTAAGCGAAAATGAAGATATTGAAGAGGTCGAAATCGAGTTTGAGTTGCAGCATTGTGAAGGAGTGATTGTTTATTGACATCTACGGAATAACTGTTAAGTAACATTTTGTTTATAAATTGCAAATTAAAAATATGTTACACAATCAATCAAAAAGTAATCAAGTTAGTATGTTTGTATTATTTTTATTTCATAAGTTCAAATTAAAATCTAAATATCATCATGGGTAACTTAGGTAGCTTCTAAGTATTAACAAAAGAGTTTACTTCATTACTGAAAAGAAGATTATGATTTATGAGTCAATACAAAAACTATTTTTGTAAGCGGTAGGTATAAACACTCTAAGATCATCACGAAAACTATTCGTAGATTCAAATGACATTACATTTAACTATAAATCTATACTAATATTATAAAGCAGAAGAGTTTGTTTGTTTGTTTGTTTGGTTGAACGCGCTAATCTCAGGAACTACTGGTCGGATTTGAAAAATTCTTTCAGTGTTTGATAGCCCATTTATCGAGGAAGGTTATAGGCTATATGATGTATATATATCATCACGCTAAGACAAATAGGAGCGGAGCAATAATGGAATATGTGACGCAGACGAAGTTGCGCGGGTCAGCTAGTTAAATATATGTGTAATAGAAACAAATTTATAATACGAATACATAAGAATAACATAATACCCAACTATACTTAGTTTAGAATTCAACCAACCTAAAGACACAAATTATCATCAGCCAACAAGGATGCCTAGTTAAATTCCTATCTGAATGCATTACCGAAACACGAATTCATGTTATGATTATAACGTATCTCAAACGTGAAATTAATGCCGCGAACACAGAGATCTTTGTTTGTACGCCAATTACTAACAGATAGTCGTAACATTTAGTCGGATTGTTCATTCTGAAATTCCCATTAACTAAGTGTAATCAATCAGGTTCAACAGAATGTTCTATTGTAATGTAATCGTCGAATTACATTCGTCCTTCAATGTCTTAGCCACAATTATTTGATTAATTAGAGATATTATTCAGTTTGAAGTTTGTGTGCTTAGATAAGTTCAGCTGTTTGAGGTAATGTTTCTGTTGCTGTAATTGTTTTGCTAGTTTGGAGTCTAGAATGTTTAGTGGTGTGCCGGTGGTGCATATTACTATTTTAAAAGTTTATTTTTTTATTGTTAGTCAACATTACTTTTTTAATATAAAAAATTTATTTACTGTATGTATATTTAGATCTACGCAATGCTACGTTGCTTTAAAAACAGACCACCGCTATTTTTGAATATTTTGCAATTATTTGGGCCATGTGCAAGCTATTATTGCCGAAGGGTTGGCGCTGGCAAGACTTATTCTACCATTTGGACGATTATTAAAGTAATTTTCTTAGAAATGGCTTATATCTTCAGATGTAAGTAAAGTCAACTTATAATAGGACATAAACATAGATCTGGCTTGAAACGGAAAATATTTCTTTGATATATCTACTGTAGACCCACCTACTGCTACAATATGTTTTTACCGTGTAATCCACCACATCCACAATTTTCACTTAGTACAACATCTATTCTATTTTCGTCATCTAGATTTATTTACGCAGCCTCTGTAATCTCGCGCGTAGGACTGATATAATTGAAGCAGGCACGTTATTCGCATATAATCAAACATCCATAAAGGTAATTATTTCGACATAGCGCGATGATATCATAGAGACATCGTTAGCGGTTACATTGTACGTTTAAATGCGGATTAAGTTCGTCTTGATTGATTACAGTGTATGCGAAATTGTATCTTAACTTAATGATACCTTAAAGGTCACGATGTTTTGCGGATTGATTACAAATAATGTGGTCATTAAGTACATTGTTTATAGCACCTGAAATGGATGAGCTATAAAATGTGATGTCAAGCTAGTTGATAGTTTATGAGGCTGATGGTAAATCGATTGACGTTGTAGTGCGTAGGATGGTACAATTTAATGGGCATCATACATGTCTGGTTGAGCCTGTAACTAACGACGACAGGCACTTGCTTAACATTTATTACACAGCATCATAAACGGGACGACAAACGTAAAATACATTTGATTGAATACAGAACATGTCTTATATAGAAGTGTATTTTTGTCAATTTTTTGTATGTTAAAAAACAAAGGTTTCAGCTAAGTAACATAACGAAACTACCCAACAATAAAAACCTGCTGACAGCATTATCAAGCAACTAAGAAAAGCTTTTCAAGAATGTCAATCAACATGAGCCCATTGTTAAAAACAAAGAGGATAATAAAAACTAAGAATAAGACAAAGTAAACATTTTGCGTGATATTTATGGGACAAAAAATATAACAAAGGTACAGAGACATACTTAGGAGAATTTATGTCATGGTTCTAAGACCGTTTTATTACGACTACCGTATTTATGTCAATAGGGAGTCAACAATGAGTCATAACCTTTCCATGTGTTTTATG
This sequence comes from Ceramica pisi, assembly GCA_963859965.1. NCBI lineage: Eukaryota > Metazoa > Arthropoda > Insecta > Lepidoptera > Noctuidae > Ceramica > Ceramica pisi. The sequence continues at coordinate 7,379,338 of OY982542.1, forward strand.
GGCATTTGGAAACTTTTTTGTATTTTATGTCTTTTGAGAATGTTGCTACTATGAATATTGAAGACAATGGAATTAGGTATCCTTTCCTTGGTTTATGTGCTGGCTGATTTTGAGTTTGACGATGTAATCAGTAACCCAATAAACCCAATGAACTTGGTAAAATAAAATTAAAAATTATATTTGCAATAGAAATTAGAGCAGAATTTTGTTCTGAATAAAAAAAGTTTTATTCCGAAAAATATTCTGAGCTTTATCAGAGAATAAAAGGCATCAATGGTTTGCTCAAATGAATGACTACGGTCAAAATAGTAACCGAACAAAACTATAAGAAACCAAAACACTAAAGATGAAATAAATTGTATTAAGCAATTATTCGCTTCAGGGGTCGAGAAATAAACAATACGTAACTAACAGTCTCCGTGGGTGCTACACTCTAATTGATGAAATAAGTGAAGGAGTGGGTGTTAATGGGCAGTATCATTGTATGACAAATGTCATATAAAATTGTTCAGCTTTCGACGACTCTCCCACAGTAATTCTTAATGACAACGTCCAAGATGATGAGGTTGGGAGTGAAAATAGGACACATGGGTACTTGTGTCGTAAGGTGTATGACTAAGCATTTGAATTCTTATTCGAAATCGAGAAAATTGTTTTCAATATTATTTAATTTACATGTGTCTCGGAGCTAAACCAGATAGAAGTTTATGTATCAATTTATTTAGAAGTCAAGTAAAATATTTTATGTACGTGGGTAATTTTACTCTGGTTTATCTAATAAATTTGAAAAACAACTCTAATCATGTAGCAGGAACTGTGTATAACTTTTAAATATGATAGATTTAAAAAAAAACTTAAAAGTGTGTGTGTCATACACCTTAATCTTTTGCATAGATATTATGCAATGATTTTTCATAGATACGATTTCCAGAACTGATAAGACCTATTAAAAATACCAATTCCTCGTATCGATATCAAATAATCTTATGACGAATCAATCTAACTGCGTTACGATACTTGAAGCTCTGAATCAGTTAAGCAAACAGCTGTAGCAATCGCATCATGAATGTTATCAATAAGTGGTATTTCCTCACTGTAATATAAACTTGAATCACTTTATAATTTCATTTTAAATACAAGACGTCATAAGACTTGTGAGAACTGGATCAGGGCAGGGTTTTAGGGTCACATGTGTGTTACCTATGATCTATAAGATATGACTCACTTTCACTGTTGACTAAATGGGATGGTTTTCATATGGGGCGCGTTATTTGTGAATCATGGTGTTGTTTTATTATTATGTTTGCATACAATTATGTAAACCTGATTGCGTATGTGCAGCTTTCAGAATTTTGGGATTACTCATCACCTGGGTTGATGAAGTTCTGTCGCGATCAAGAGGACAAAACGTGAAGGAAAAGATATCAAATAACTGTGTTTAACTGAAATTGAAATTGGACGAACCGTACTGCTTATTAGCTACTGCTTAGGCTTTATATATTGTTCCACACTAGGGATGCATCCGATACCGATCCCGATACCGATATATCGGCGATACTTTGGGTTTGCCGATATATCGGCATCGGCGATATTTTTACTGTCGATACAACGATACTTTTCAAATTTCGCGCTTTAAAAAAGTAATGTAAACGCGCATCTTGTTTGATCTAGTTCGTTGCAAACGAGGCACGGACTGTCTATGCTCGGGGATTCCCCACGTTTTATTCAATTTGTTGTCTCTCTCACCCGCTTTGTCCCCGCGTATTCCATTTGGCCAGACACTTTAGTTGGCTTTTTACTGGTTTTACCTGAGATCTCCTAATATATTGAGAGACGCAGATCCGTTTGTTTTCTGGCGCAATGACGTTTTATACCCAAACCTGAAAAAACTGGCGCAGAAGTACTTCAGCTTTCAAATGAGTTCTGTCGCATCTGAGAGATTATTTTCCACCGCAGGTCTTATACAGACAGACTTGCGAAATCGGCTTTCTCCCCAAAACATGAGAATGCTCTGTTTTTTAAACAAAAATCTTATTAATGTTAATTTTAATTATTAACAGTTATTTATTTTAATTTAATTATTACCCTTAATTTTTAATATCTTATTCAAAGTTTGTGACTTCATATTTTTTAATAAAAATTAATAACTTTAACCAAACTTGTGTTTTATATAATTTCCCTTAATTTTGATTCACAAATCGTTGGTATCGGTATCGGTATCGGTATCGACGATATTTTTATAAGAGTATCGGTATCGGTATCGTATCGGCAAAAAGGCATATCGATGCATCCCTATTCCACACCTTAAACGATGAAAACCACACTTATTTAGTTGTTTTCCTTGTCGCCAATTGTTTTTATGAAAAACAGTAGGCAGCGTCGAAGGACACTGCGATCCCGAGTGAGTTTATTTTATACCTACAAATAACATTTATGAGTATGGGTACATGATGCTTCTTATTGCGAAAGACTAGAGAAAATGCAAAAAATAGACAGTTGTCAATAATAATGCAGATCTTTAAAATGAAAGTAAATTGTATTATTCTCAACTATATTTTCATGATGACCCTTAATGTTTTCATTATGATCCCTTTATCCGAACCAAAATAACACTTACTCACCAATGATATATAAAACTATAGATACGTTGTCCGCACTCTAAAATGACAACATGAAATGAAGCCAATTGGCCACATTGCGCTTAGTTACGCACCAACCTGTCGCGCGGCACTACGTTTGTTTTGATGTCAATTTGACTATTACTTATCCTGTGACGTAACTGAAGATGTATATTTATCTCCCTCTAGCAACAGGCATCCCGCCGTACAGTGACATATTTTGTTTCCCTTTCTTCATGCGTATTAGTAGCTATCTAGTATTTTCGCCGTTTTTAAGCGCCGCGATGTTGGTTTATGACGTGTCTATATATAATACGTCATTGTTACTCACAGGGATTTCATACACGAGTATGAAGATAAAATGAACTAGTCCTAAGTGTTAGACCTCACAGGTTAATTCCCTAGATTCAATTGTCTGCCTCCCATAACCTGATCTCTGGACAGGAATGGGTCCAATTAGATCCATTTGTGTTAATCCTATGGTGGCCGGTTGAATATCAGGGTGAATAATAATTGTCTGATGAATCATCGTCTAATAATGTTTTATAGGTTTGTTAGCTAGCTAGCTTTGAAGGAAATTATTTATTTATTTCAAAATAATTGATGGTTTTGGTATTGCTCATTTAGTGGCAACCACTGATAATTAAATATGTTATATCTGTGGATAATGCAGTGGACTGCAACATTACCATTAAACATTGTTAACCTTGTGTGTATTCATAATGTTGCAGTTGTTTATCATCCATATCAATAAAATAAAAACAATAGGCTTTAGGAACTGTTCTCAGTGGGTTGTGGCGACATAAAATAATCCAACATGCACATGTAAAATAAAACAATACACAACACGGCCAAGTGCGAGTCGGACTTGCATGCAAAGGGTTCCGATACACACTAAAGTCACTATGTGTGAAAATGTTTTGATGCCTTACTTTTATAGAGATAGCAATATTGTTTCACATAATATGTAATTGAATATGCTCAATAGATAGGCAATTATAGTAAATTATTGTCTCGACATCCACGTTTAATTAAAATTGGTGTTGAAATAGAATTGTTACTGCATTAATATCTGTTGCATTGTTTTATGTTAATACAGAATACAGAGGTATATTCTATACTCTGCTATTTGTTTGATTATGAATTGTATTTATTTGAAATGTATAAAATCTAACGGTGAATTTACTGTAAATTCATAATATATTTAATTTATGTGTTTTAGATTTAAATCAGTGATTTAATGGACCTATTGTATATTTTGTTCATTTTTCATTGTGCTATCTTTAATTTATTGTTTAGATTTATTGTATGGTACAATAGATTTGTTTTTAATGAATTATGTTTCATTGTACTTTTGAAAAAAAGTTTAATTCAAAGCATATTCAAGTTTTATTTTGCACTAAATCTCAACAACTCTTACAACAACTATCTAGATTAATAATCACAATGTCAAAATTCAATCATTAAATTACTTGATAAAATAACAATTACCAAACAAACTAGACCACGCTTCCAAGAGCAAATCAATTTGTCATGCTAATTTACTCACCAAGACCACACACCATTATCGCCATGACAATCTTCCCAGCCAATAAAATTTAATGAAACTAAATAGGCTAATGTACTAGAAACAGATGAACAGTCACCAGCACTACTTAAAGCTTTGCATATTTAAATTGGCCTTGACCCACTAGCCCTCAACGTCTGGGCAAACGAAAATGATGTACCAGGAGAACAAAAAATACTGGAACATTTGAATTACCATTAAGGGATTAATACAGGGTGTAAGGGACAGCCTTCCACAAATTAACAGGGTGCAATCAGCTCCTTATTTTGAATCATATTCCAGTGGAAATTTCCTCAGGATTTTTTTTTATTTTTTTTTCGATTTTTCATTTTTTTTGAGTTATTTCAATGTAAAGTTACATTATCTGTATGCAGAACTCCATTAATGTAAATAACACAGCTAAAATGAAAAAATAAAAAAAAATCTCATGAACGACGCATGAAATCAGCTGTTAAAACGTAGCGCGGGCGCAGCTATCCTTTCGAAAGCTCGCTGCGCTGCCGTTCGCTGCGTGCGTTTTGCAGAGGTAGCGATACATTGCGAGTGAGGTAATTAAACAAATCAGTTTTATTGGATTCCCATAAAATTCCTGAAATAATTTCATGTACCGGTCAACTCAGTACGATATATTGAAATCACCCTATCAGTTTGAGGAGGGCTGTCCCTTACACCCGTTATAAATAGATAACCTGTCACTAACACTACCTACTTTAAGCTTTGCATATTTAAATTAGCCTTGGCACAGTATCCCCCAGTCTTGGCCTAAAGAAATTATGTAGGTAAGTACCAGGAAAACAAAAATTTACGGGAGCATGTGAATTATGATATGAAGGTCTCGGGACACGTGGACGGGAAAAGAGTTATGAAGTTAATTCGGCCACGGATGTCGGGCAGGTCAAAGGAGGTTTGTTTGCTTGGCCCGGCTATAAACCCTTTAGCAGGTTGTGGTGTGTGTTGGTCAAGTGTATTGTTTTAATTTTTAGTATGATGAGAAAGATAAACTTTTTTGGATGGTGGCCAGGGCCAGTGAAAAATGTTGAGATTCAACGAAAGGGTTAAGAATTATTCAGAAGCGATGACATTGATCTTTGACTATTTTAACGTATTAAAACAGAATTGTGTTTATAATTTATTTACCATTTTCTTTTTCTTTTTTTTGCACTGTTGGATTGTATATTCTTTCTTTGATTTACATAAAATAATATACTTATTATGTAAAACTAAAAGTGGGAGTCGGACTCGCGCACGAAGGGTTCCGTACCACTATATTTAAAAATATACAATTAAGTGTTTTGTGAATATTTCAAGTGCCTACCAGTTACCATTTATTGATATCGAGCAAAAATAGGCAAAAACGGCGGTTTTTTATATGGGAGCCCCCCTTAAATATTTTATTTTATTTTTATTTTATTATGTATTATTAAAAGAAAAATACAAACTGAGTATTTTGTGAATATTTCAAGTGCCTACCTGTTGTTATAGCGGCAACAGAAATACATAATTTGTGAAAATTTCAACTGTCTAACTATCGCGGTTCTTGAGATACAGCCTGGTGATAGGTAGACGGACGGACGGACAGCGAAGTCTTAGTAATAGGGTCCCGTTTTTACTCTTTGGGTACGGAACCCTAAAACGAAACTACTTCAAAGTTAAGATTGTAAATCAACCCATTCGTTTTTCTTCTATCATTTAGATCTAAAAGAAAACATTTTAACAATCGAAAATAAAATAACATACCTAAATAAAAATAAAACAAAAAAGAACAATTAATAAGATTATGCGCAAGGTCCCTTTGAGGTTACGCAACAAAGATTCTGATTTTAAAATTCTGTTGGGGAGTCCCTCCGATTATGATATGGAAGAGATGACCACAGTATTCTGGTCACGTTTGCCAAGCTTTGTCAGATTTGGCTGCAGGTAGCTTTCCCGTGCCTCTAAGTCCATTGTATTTTTTTTTAATTTTCAAGATTTAATGCAAACATCTTGAGAGCTTACCTTCCTGATTTTGTCTCTCTCCGAGATTGTGTTAGATAAGGCTGGGGTATAGGCTACTTCTTGAAAGTCACAAGATTAGAAACGTAGGATGTTTTCTAATGAGACTTCATAGCTTTTTTTATTTCATCATAATATCTTATAAGCTATATTATGTACCTATCTTAGTTTTTTATTATCTAGCTTTTGAAAGCAACTTCACTAACGTGAAAGGTAACCTATTCCCGTTATAAAAAGTGTCATAATTATCATATATCCTAATTTTAGATTATCCGTTCAGCCGTTACGACGCAAGGAAGAAATAACAAACAAACATTAATATTGTATTCGGAAATACGATGATTGCCGAGGGACATTAAGAAAATAGTTGTACTGTTCGTATTTACAATATTAGTTAGGATTAGAAATTGATAGACTTGTGTTTGGCCACAACCGTCGACGAATCAACATGCTTGCCTGGAAGTGAACTATTCACTCTTGTCATGAACGTTCTTCTGCTACAAAACTTTTGAGCAATATGTAAACACCAACATAAAATAAAGAGCTATAAAGAGCTTTCAGACTACGCTATAATGTATAGCATAGAGTATGTCGCTCATAGCACAACAATATCTCGCACCATACATTGTCAATAATATATAGTACATTACAGTGTGAACGTGTCTATAACAATGTATGGTGCGCGATATTGTTGTGATTTGAGCTATATATACTATTAAGCTAGTATATACTATACTAGCTCTATATTATATAGCTGTATGTTATATTATAGCGTAGTCTGAAAGCAGCTTTAGCCTTATGGACGCTATTGAAGTCAACACTCTGGCACGTGCTAAAAATATCGCATTCCTTAGTTGTAAAAAACATTCCGACCTCTACGCACGAAACCTTTTCGTGTGTAATAAGGTTATGCTAGTGCGTGCGCCACAAAAGTTTGTATACAAAATAGTGCGAAGTCTAATCCAAATTAACACGCACTTTTGTTTGTGTTTCTGTACAAATGTCAGTTGAACACCTATTATTATAAGCTTTTATTTAGTGGGCCTCATCAGAAGGCTTAAAGTCACTCAAAGGGCAATTGTGATCGAATCAGCAATGCTGATATCCGCAATAAAACCAAGGTTACCAACATAGCCCACAGGATTGCCAAACTAAACTGACAGTGAGCAGGTCAGCTACTCTCTAAGCCCGAAGTCCACAGTTTCGGGCTTACTTGCTGGCGTATTCTACTCCGTATCACCAAACCACTAAAAGTTAATGACGATAGGATCTATCAGTTACTTTCAAATCGTGTTGTCGTTCATTCTTAGTTCGGTTTCGGGACTAATCGTAAGTCCGTTGGTGATACGGAGTAGAATACGCCTGCAACTAAGTCCGGAAATACGGACTTCGGGCTTAGAGAGTAGCCCCCTGGGCACATTGTTCGACGAACATATGGTTGATGGGACCGAAAGTTCTGGAGTGACGACCACTTACCGGAAGGCGTAACGTCCCAAGGCCTCCCACTAGGTAGACCGAGGACCTGGTGAAGGTCACAGCTAGCCGATGGATGCAAGACGCACAGGACCGGCTGTTGTGGCGACGCTTGGGGGAGGCCTATGTCCAGCAGTGATATGATAATGATGTTTTATTTAGTGTAGGTAGGTAGTACAGCCCTCGCCATACTTTGTGACCGCCCTGAAGTTAGTTTTTCCGATGCGCAAGCCTCGCGCGGTGCTGTTTTTGTATGAGATTTATTACTGCGCCCCCGTTGTAGTTAACTTCAGAGCGGTCACAAAGTTTGGCGAGGGCTGTACATAGAATGTTTTATTTAAGCCATTGGTAATATTTCAAGGTGTAGAGATACTCATAAATTTATGACAACAACCGATAACAGCGGGATTTACCACGAAGGTTTAAAACTAATGCAGTTCAGTACATTTGTCATCATATCTGCCCAGCCTTTTACAAACTATTTTGGGGTCGTCTTCCAGTAAAAAACAAAACAGCTAAATATCAGTATTTTACGTGAAGCAACTGCTTACCAGACTTCCACCAATAGTAACAGGGTAACACGGTAATTCTTGACCAGACTGAAGTCAGATTTTTTGGTTTCTGACAATCCGTAACAACTGCCAAAGATTTACAAAAGACAACTGGTACCAACGGCTTAAGGACATGGTCAGTGGGTCGCTAAGCACGGAGTAATCTCGGTATATTAATATGGTGATTCATCCACAGACCGACATCGGCATGCTTTGCTTTGCTTAAGTGAAAACTTGTAATTGGCTGTAAGTTTTCCAAATATGATGAAATAAAATAAACCTTGAAGACATACCCGTGCAGCTGTTATTAGGTTTAGCTTTGCTAGTAATAGGGTTCCGTTGGTTACCCTTTGGAACCTTAAAAAGCAACTATTTGTTTTTCGGTTGGTCGTAACCAATTTGAAGTGTGTCTGTGTAAATTTTGTCATCAAAATATTTACAACTTAGAAAAACAAAATCAGCATAATATTCAGTACATAGTCATATTCACCTATGATTACAACTACCATATTATCTGCTTACACAATCCCCCTTCTTGGCGTGATTATAAACTCTGTTTACTTTTCTTTATTATTATGTTTGTGATAATGTGTGTTACTGTTGTTTTGTGTTTACTGAGTCAGTATAGTGTGAATGGCCCTTCTATAAAATATGAACTTATATTATGAAACATAAATTTTGTGAGCTCTTGAAAAAAAAATCATTAACTTACATTGTTGTTTTATATCATTTAGATGCCTATAATTGCTTATGAAAAACCAATAATAAGAATTTATTGAGAAGGTTATTTCATAAAAACAAAATGTATGTTACCTGAATATAATTAACAGATACTCGTTGTTTTATTATTGTTTGAAAAATCTCTGTTTTTGTGTGTTTGTGTTGATGTGAGGGTTCAAAATAAAAAAAAATACTTTATAGCAAAAATTATCACAATGGCTTTATTAAAATACATAAATAGTATACTCGTGACTTATATGGACATTTATTTACAATCTATATACAAATTCACATAATATTTCTACAGCAGTCTTATAGAATGTATTTACACCAACATTATGAAACGCCCTTTGTAACGGCGAGAAATTACAAAAATAGATTAAAATCTTAATTATTTGGTAAAGCGCGCGTTGCGATTAATACAAATATTCACAATGAAGCTTTGACTAAATGATTTTACAGGAATTTTATGAGAAGCGAAGACTAGACAAGGTAGGCCTGACCTGAAGACTGAGTGTCAATCAAAGGAGGTGGTGGTGGCCAATGCCTAAACTCTCGTCTTCTATTCGGATTGTTTGCACCTAGCTCTAACGATGAATAGTCGGAATCTATAGAAGAATAAATATGATCTGAAGGCGGTCTACCGTCAGGCCCGTACGATCCCGTCTGAACTTGCTGCGGACGATTTTCAACGAATTCCGGCGTTGTACTCACACCGTCCGCCGACCCTCTCATTTTCTCTGTGAAGGAAAACGACCTCATCGTCCCGTTCTGCATACCACTTCTCATCGTATAAGAATTGATATTGTTTCTGTAAGTAGACGATTTAGATTTATATTTCTGATCCGGCATCGCATAACGCAACTTTTCCCAGAATTTGTTTTGGCCCCATCTTATCCTTGAACTCGTTTTCAAATATGGCCTCAAATCGGGATCGCATTCGGCTTCGGGCAATACGGAGCTTTCTTCTATTATTACTAAGGAATAAATTCGAGGCTTTAGGATTTCATACAATGCTTGGCGAAATTCGAAACGCGACCATTCCGTTTCGATGAAGTTTCTTGTGAGGACGATTATGATGCGTTTGGATGCTTCCGCTGCCTCAGGAAGAGGTAGCGTGCATTGCATGTAAGCCACATTGTGTTGCGGTATGTCCCTGTAGTGTAAACAAAGATGATACGAGGGACTTCCATTTTCCAATTCAGCGGCCAACGTTTGAATAACAAAATCATCATCTTTAGGGCTGTAGCAAACATAAGCATCGTATAATTTATCAGTGTCGTCGTACGCTCCAGTGAATGGGAACAATCTTATACCGCAGCTTGTATAAAGCCATACGCGAATCGTGTCTCTGAATAAGAAAATCACAAGGATGACTAGCATAATCAACATGAATCCGGAGAGCGTAGTCACCATCATAGGCATGTAATTCGAGACCAACATGTTATCTATAACAGAATCTCCGGCGTAATAGTCGCTACAAATTGTGCCATTCAAATTCAGCTCCTTCTTTTGTGTGGATTTTGGGTCAGTGTTCCAACACCATACATCTGTAATATCGACTACTTTGGCGACATTATCAGATATGTATGATGTGAACTTCTGTAAATATCTACATTTGCACGACCACATGTTGTTGCCTAGTGTAAGAGCATTCAAGTTTCGGTTGATATTCAAACTCCAGACGTTAAAATCAACTAGTCTGTTGCCATCTATTCTTAAGATTTTCAATGAATTCAAAGTTAAGAACGTCGAGTTCGCTATATGGCTGATAAAATTGTCTTGTAAGTAAAGCTCGTTAAGCTGTGTCAGATGTTCGAACTCGTAGCCATTTAAATACTTTAGTTTATTGTTACCAAGATGCAGCGTAATGAGGGAGGATAAACCAGCGAACGTTCTATTCTGAATGTTCTCAACTTCGCTTGAATTAACATACAGAGATCTCATATTTTTGCGACCAATGAATGCATAATTTTGTAGCTCTTTAAAGTCGTTGCCGTCTAAGTATACCTCTGTTGCGTCCATCGGAATTTTCTCTGGTATTTCAATTGCACGTTGGCTAGAACAATCGACCACGTTTTTATTCCAAGTCGGATCGTGATAACAGGAACAATTATTCGGGCACGTCATTTGGCAATCGCATGCTACGTAATCACAGCAGCGGCACAGAGTGAAACAATGAGTTTCGTACGTACACAAGAAATCGGTTGACTTTAAGTTGCTTAACGGAACGTGTGTTACGCCTCTAGTGTGTGTCATTTTGCACAATACGTTCTCAAGATCCATTATTCTTGGGTGCTGTCTCATCGCAGTCATATTGTTTATCAAAGGCAGCCATTCCATGGAGCAATCACAGTTAAACAGATTTCCTCCGATGTAGAACTCAGGCAACGACTTGTTCAAGGGGACCGGAGACAACCGGAGGCTGTTGATATCTAAATGAGATATGTCATTTGCGTAAATATCAACTCGAGTGAGATTACGCTTCTCCATAAACGTGTTCACTTGAATACTGTTTATGCGGTTATTGTTTATGAAAAGTAACTCCACGCTGTTAGGAATTGCCATCGGCGAAATATCCACGATACGGTTATGACTCACGTCTAATGTTTTTATGTGAATTTCGTCTTGAAGTTTGTAATAATTTCCTAAATGTTCAATAAAGTTACCGTGCACGTCGAGCCATTTCAGATTAACCGGTATAAAAGCGTAATCAAACCAAACTAAATGATTCTCCGATAGATTAAGCCAAAGCAAACTCAGTAAGGTCGAAAAAACTCCGTTGATATCTGATACGAAATTGCCGTCTAATCTGATCGCCTCTAACTGTTTGTTGTTAACAAAGGTGCCTCTTTCTATAGCTTGGACTTTATTCTTAGCCAAATTGAGCACTTGTAGGCTTGGCAAATCAGAAAACATACCGACTGTAAGGTTTCCGAGTTGATTGTCAATTAATCTTAAACCGGTTAATTGGTCTAAGTTTTTGAAGGAGCCGTTTTTTATATCCAGTATTTGATTCTCGCCGAGATCCAAAGTTTTTAATAGAGATAACTCCCAAATGGCTGACGGGACGTCTGTTAACTGGTTCGAACTTAAATCCAATTCTTTTAGGTCCGAACAGTTCTTAAACGCCTTCAGATCAATATTGATTAGTAGGTTATTGTTCAAGTTTAATTTACTAAGTACAAACAATCCGTTAAATAGGAACTCGTCTATTGTATGTAGGCGGTTTTCGGCTAAATTCAAAGTATGTAAATTATACAAAGGAAGAAAAGTATTCTCTTCAATATAACCTATAGAATTATTTCTTAAATCTAATATTTGCAGGAAGAACAAGTCCTTGAATGTTTTGCCATCTATCCTCGTCAACGCGTTGTTAGATAAGTTCAGAATAACTAAGCGTATAAGGCCAATAAATGTACCACCGTCTATGTGAGCGCTCGAGAGCTGATTATTCGATAAATCTAAGACAAGCAACTGTTCTAATCGGTGGAACACGCCTCTGGCTAGTTCAAATAACAAGTTATTATTCAAATATACCTCTCGCAACTCCTTCGTGCTGGCGAACGTACCCTCTGGTATATACTGAAGGTTATTGTAAGAAATATTTAGTATTCGGAGCGAAATAAGCCCATTAAATGTTTCACCTGAAATATCTGTGATATTATTGTGTTGGAGTCTTAACTCTTGTAGCCGTTTTAATCCTGTAATTTCCGATTCCTCGGAGAGCGTCTTGAGTTCATTGTGGCTTAAATCTAGGCTTCGCAGACCGGAACCACAGCTTTTCCCAAAGCCGAGACGATCTACACTTTTGATCCTATTGCGAGTTACATTTAGCACTTGTAAATTGTCCAAGGGGCAGAAGACATCCTGGGGTATCGCCTTCAAGTTGTTTTCACCCAGATCGAGTGTTTGCAATTCCCGCAAACCGTTGAAAGTTCCGAGTGAGAGTTCCAAGTTTTTATTCGGGCTCCAATCGTAGTTTTTAGATCGAACCGACAACTTTTTCAGTTCGCGTAAGCCTTCGAACGCGTTGCCGGGTATTCTCAAAAGTTTACAGTTCTCGAGTGATAGTTCAGCAAGCGTTGAAAATCTTTGGAAATAGTTCGCTTCCAGATAACTTTCAAAGAGAAGCAGCTGGTTGCATTCTACGGAGAGTCGCTTCGTGTTCTCGGAAGATGCAGATGTTAAACTGGATCCATCGGCGTCCAAGGTTCGCACCTGGCACAGCGTGCCTTCGTCGCCTTTAGACAGGCGACTGCAGTTATCCACACCTCTCGGAGCATAAGCCGCATTAACACCCAAAGTCACTAACAAAAGAGTCAGCAATTGAAACATTTTTTAAACACATTTGTCTATACCGATTGATGAAAGCGGTAACTGGAAACGGTCACTAAGTTTGAGTCAATATTATATTATAGAGCCATTATTAATGTGTCACTTCACAGGGTAATGTTTACGTCGCGGCGCACGTACGTTCGTTGTAGGAGGCGACGCGGACGCGTGCCGTCCTCATCGTGGTTCATGAGCGACTGGCGAAGCGATCGGTCCGTCAGTTCGGCGAGAGTGGTGGCGTTCATAGCCGCCCCTCTGCGAGCCCCCCGCACCCTCGCCACCCTCACATAGTTACACGTTCCCTCGCATGGCGCCACTTGCGCGCCCGACAGCTCTCGCACAATTATGTAATGTTTTCTTAATCGAGCCGCCGCATCGGGTTAAAAAAGGAACCTGCGCATCGTCTGAGAAATTATGGTAATAGATGCACAGTCGTGTCTTTCTTTGAATGACCGATGGATTATTGAATAGTTTATGAAATAATTTTTCTACTGACTTGGTTTTAATGCGTAATTTTTCTTTATGAGTATGAGTCTACTTGAGTGATAATTTAATTTATTTTATTTTTAAGTAAAACAACTTAGTTGTAAAAGTTTTTGAATCCGCGGCCAAAGAAAATATCAGAGTGACAATCGGACACAAAGTGCAGGTTTCGTTACCGCGGGTAACCCTTAATTCGTTTCACTGTCACTTATTGAATTCCCAACTCGCATACTTTGGCGAAGATACCCAATAAAGCTTGTTTGGCGTCGCGTGCCCTTACACATATTTTTGTCTAAAGAAACGTACAGAATTTTCAAATAGTGAAGGGCGACCGTTTTCGGCCAACAAATTCCGGTATCTCGTACGGGGCTGGAAGAGGTGCAAAGTTGGTAGGAGTTGATAATTTGATTTCCTTGTTCGACACGTAAAGTCGTTTACGGGTCTAACTGGAAGTTAGTTACGTACAGAATACGGCTCGAGTTTGAAGGCAGGCGCCGGGAATAAAGATACCGAAGTTGTTTGTTCTCGATATATTAGCTTTGATACTATTATGAAGTTACAAGTTAGAACCTCCGCGTGAGAATGTTAAATCTTGGGGTAGTTTAATGTAGAAACTTTTAGGAATAGTAGTTGGGAATATTAAAAAGCAGATACTTAACACAACACTAAAAGCATTTTAAAGAACAAGAATTCTAGATGCATAAAAGAAAAACTACAAGTTCTTTTATCTAGGTCGCGGTTGACACGACAACCGCGAGCAAAAACTCCAAGACGTTAAGAGGAAAGTTTTCGAGCTTAAGTGATAAAACACGTTGAAGACATCCTAAAAACACTCCGGGTACTACGATATCCTTATTATTAATGTCTAGCGCCAGCGTATCCTGTATCAAAAGTTCTCCCTGTCGAGAGTTCTTAGAGCTAGCTTGATAAATGACTTCGCCCACTTTTGTGAAAGTTGTTCGTGTATTATTTTTTTCTGTATATCTGGAGGCTGCGTCACAGGCTGTACGACGTGTCCTGACTGCCGATGACGTTTCACTAAAGCGACCCGCGTATTATCTCGTCCTGTTACTTGGATCGGTGTCGTTTTTAAAACTTTCCCTTTGTTTCTTTCTCGCGAAATATTTTGAGTTCTTGCTGAAGATTTGTTTTGATGTTCGCGCAATTCAGATTGTTATCTCGACTGCTTATTGTATCAGGAACTTTTGTATATTCTATTGAATTTTGTTCGCAGGTTTGGGCACAAAATTTATACTAACTCCATTTATATAGCTCACCACTATATTATCTTGAACTACACAAGGAACTCACTTAAAGCCTTAAAGCGATCAATTAAATAAAGCTGAACAACTTTACAGCGCTATCTCCATCTCAAAACGCACAATAGCAAAATAATCGTTTAGGATTTTATCCGTACCATTAAGAATAACGACTGCTCCTTGCATAATTCAGAAGCAAGAAAATGTAATTAAAATGCACATTATTCGAGGCTTAAGAAAGTTGCTTCTTTTGTTCAGGGATCGTGTTGCGAAAATATGTTGGAAAATCTTGTTATTTGAAGATGTTGTCTAGGAAGATGTAAGGTTTTATGCGTTACTAAAATGTGTGCTGTTAGAAACACTGAATCTAGGAGAGAAAGCATTGAAATAGCCCAATAAAATATTTTTATTTGGACTACTTTAATAGAAAAGGCTTCACTCTGGGAGTGCCGCCAGAAGTGAAAACTTGAACAATAACTTTGTGCATGTTTTAATCATCCGCCTTACGAATTTTCGACCAGGTCACGTGTCCTGACGCCTTACGAATTTTCGATCAGGTCACGTGTCCTGACGTGAGTTTAACATTTTATACCCATCTCAAGAAAAGTCCTCAACGCCGTTTAAGAAGTTTTCACTTAAAAAACAAATCAAATTATGTGGTTAGATTCCAACAGTACAAAAATATTTTATTTATCTCTTTTGCTTTCACGAATAATTTTGGACGCCTGCCCGCCTCATGAGGTACTAACTTCGTTTCTCAGGGTGTGATTAGAATTTTACATCCAGAATTTATCAGCCCGCTAGATAGCAATAGGCTCGCTACTCTTCTCTTAGGGTGCATTTTTACTAGCGATGTGCGAGGATATGTAGCGAGGAATTTATTTGTTAAGAACCAACAGAATTGCTTAATTTTCATAGCCTTGTTCAGCGTAAGCAATGAGGGCTACCGTTTTTGTACTCACTAGTTGGCGCCACTGTCGAGTCGTACGCACATGTAAACAAAGTTAGAAGGAACATAATTTATGATACTGTAAACGTGCAATTAATACAACATAGATATCGTCGCAGTGTTACGTGGACTAATCATAACGGAAAGAAAAAAAGTAAATTATACATATTTCCGACAAAAAAGTAAGTTCAATGCAGTGGTCGGGAGAACCGTTACTTAGTCTGCCATATCTCATCAAAGGCTGTTTTAAAAAAATATTCACAAAAAAAAAAACAACAAATAAGTGAATAAACTCTTGTCAAAAGCCAAACAAGAGTGAAATTTGAATATCGAATACCTAACGCTACACTAGCGCCTCTAGCGGCTCATTCTATTGGTTCTTAACAAACACATCCGTCGCTACGCAACTTTGCACATCTCTGGTCGAATCGCAGCCATAAACTGGCGAAATTTGGTTTCATCTTTGATTATTGTTTATCAAAAACTAAATCATTAAGGAATGTTAAATATTTTAACTGTTACTAGAAAACGTATAATTATATTAATTTCCTCTTAAAAATATTCTTGTCGGTATTTCTAGATCAATCGCACCGCTCCATAACTAAGATATTTCGAAATACGAAATAATATCGAAACACCTTTAAAGTTTCTACTATAAACCCGATATTACATTACAACGTTACATAATAATCTGGAGCATGTTGTTTACAAAGTTACGAGTACCTATCTATCTAAGTAGAGATCGACTCTACACAGCAACCGAGTCGGCGAGGTTGAAATCCGTTTGAAATATAGCGACAATCTAATTTTCTCTATCAGAGACTTGTTGAAATATGTAGAGAAATACCGAAATGTAAATAATTATAATTATGGAAATTATTATTTAGGTGTGAAAGAAAATAAGGGGCAGAGATCTTGGGAAGTTTTCGTATATAATATTACACTAAAGTTCTTTAACATATTCATTAAGACTGGAATTAGTGTCATAGAACTATTTAAACATACATATAAGTGGTTCGGGTGGATCACACGATGATAATTTACAAAGAGTTTAGTTGCTGCAATTCCTCCCTTCATTTCTTTTTTCTCTTTCATTTAAATTATTATTGGTTAGCATTAGATCCGAAATCAGAGATGTTTGTTTTTATTCTGTATCTTAATGTCAGGTTAATGGTGTAAAAAGGGTTCATAGACAAAAATTATTCCATTTTTGTCTATGAACCCTTTTTACAATGGGTGTGTGTGTGTGGTTGTTGTGACAATGACAATGACGATATCGATGTCACAAAAGATAAAAACGCTGTATGCGTCTTCTGATTCAAATGTACGTATGAAATGTGTGAATGAAATTGGTTGTTCGGTAGCCGAACAACCAATTTCTTCTTTATTTCTTTGTTTTTATTTCCTTCTAAACAGTTCAATACCCTCAAATGCATGCTTAAAGCAATCCAACTAGTATCCAACACAATTCGAAGTTAAATGGTATCGTAGACTTGTGTATGGAGTTGCGTGTCCCTATCTATTCGGAGATCTGCTCTAATCGCCACCTGAGGCCTATTGCCGATACAATCCCATTCGGTGCCGCGACACCGGCCGATAGCATGTTCTATTCAAATTCGCTCAACCGGCTTTAGGCTCTTGTCTCACCTAGCGAGGAAGCGATTAGCTATCGACTCTTTGAAGAAAGGGACAAAAGATATACCCAGATATCGTGTGAGCAAAAGTGACACATGCATTTGTAGTCGATAGCTGGTTGTTGACACTGCCGGCGAACTGGCTCTTACCACTAGTTGATCGTAGCGACAAGAGCTACCAAAGATTTACCCACTCAGCAACACTCGCTCGGCGATGCCCGCTTGGCGGTCAGAACTCACCAAGCAGCGGTAATTTCTACCTATAGTGCGGACCGGAGCGAATATCGCAAGCTATCACCCGTCACACAGAATCACTTAAAGCACTTTTCACTCTCTCGGCCACTCGTTTGGAGTTTCAAGCTTTACTCGCTGCTCGCTGATTGCCGGCGATGACACAATTCCTTATACTGAGACTGGAGTCAGTTTATTCAATAAACTGTTTTGGTAGTTAAATGGTGTTGATGAAGCCTACTTAAAGGAGATAAAAATATTGAACTGTTTTGTATTCCAAACAGATTCTGATGAGTATTGAAATTGTGTATTGTATTGTATTGACAGAAAAACTTGCAATTTTATTTGTTTGAGGTTGAATTTGTGAGAAAACGAACACAAAGATTTTTTTGATGAATATAGAAAAGTTTCATATTATGTCTAGAATTATATCAATATATACAATGCCTCTAAAAGCGGCTTCTTTCACGTCAAAGTCGAAAATTATCCCAGAAGGACATACTTTGGGGATGAAAGTATCCGTCGTGTACAAGGTTTCATCGTAATCCATTCAGCCGTAGAGCGTGTATTCCGTCCACTAGCGCCGCCACTCGTTTTTTATTATTTGTGGTAAATTTAAGACACGTAGATAAAAAACCGCTCTGTAGTGCACTAACGAAATGTATTTATTATGTTTTGTACTTTAGAACATAAATAGTAGCCAAAGTCGATATTTTTGCTAAAAGTGGCCACTTTTAGCAATAATTTGCCGTTTTGGCTATTTAGCCATGAGTTACGTATTAAAAATAGCTGTCAAAAAATAATAGATACATTTCTTCAGTGCACTACAGAGCGGTTTTATAACTACGTGTCTTAAATTTACCACAATTAATAAAAAACGATTGGCGGCGCTAGTGGACGGAATACACACTCTTAAGTCAGACTGACAGGCAGACAGTTACCTTTGTATTTGTAATTCTCTGGTTAACAGCATTTTACAATCCGTCCTATTGGATTTGAAAGCGTTGTTAGACAGAGAAGAGTCTAGTTAGACTTCGTTCCAATTAGTTCTCTTATCATCTGTTGAAGTTTGATTTTCTGATTTATGGCTAAGGTTTCTATCTCTTACTAAAGAATCGTAACCTGAGTCTTTAGGAATTTATTATTCAAGAATCTTTTCAAATCTTTCCGTTTGTCTTGGTTTTTTGTTTTGAATTTTTCTGGGGAAATTCTTTTTGCAAAGTTTAGTTTGCCGTTGCTCTTAATTTGAATTTATCTTCATTACTAAAGAGGTGTACAGGCTTGCATCGGAGACTGTGCGTATTTTTGTTCCGTGCAATTGTTAATCTTCTAATGTATGAAAATATTATTATATTGTCACAGTAGGTATTTGTTATCGAACTCCTCCAAAACGGCTTGACCGATTCTTATGATTTTTTGTGTTTATATAGGTGCCAGGCTATTATCTTTTTATTGGCAATAAAAAACATGTCAATTTATTTTTAATGAGCTCCATTAACGTATAAATTTTAATAATTGTTCTGTGATTTGGTTCCGACCATATTTTTCATTGCATTGTTAAAAGCATTTCCACGTTGCCTATTTCATTGTTTGCTTGGTACATGTCTAAACCTGCCCCAGTTTCCACAACAATCCGGAAATCAAAGAGATGATTGGAAGTTGAAACACATACCTTGCTTCATCTGAATTTCTATTTAACTGTGAATTCTTCGGTCCTGGGTATGGAGGCCTTTTAGAAATGTCGATTTAAGATTTAATTGTAGTAGATGCAATTGTGGTTTCTAGGTATATTTAATTTTACATTATTTCATAGAATAGTATTATAGACCAACTTTTACCGATTTTGGATTCCAATTTCAATTTCTCTAGGGAAATTGTATACTGAATCTGTCGATTGGTGTTTAAGCTGAGCATGGTTGGGGGCTTTCATGAATGGGCCTGTTTCTCAGCATGTAATTTTTTACTTTGTTTTGCCGTTTTATTTTTTATTTGTATATTTTTATAATAATGAAATGTGCATCAGCTAGTCTATTCTGTAAATAACCATTTCGATATTCACTTCACCTGAGTGACTAAGCTTACAAAGTGAACTTTATTTCACACATCATAAGGTCTTATATTTATACGAATTTGAAACTCACCTCGGATTCCGCTGTCGAGACACGAAAATGTTGTTACAGAATAGCACTGCTGTTGAGAATTTTAGACTATTTTTCGATTTGCGGAAAAAGTATCATAGACCAATCTTCAGGGTCTTTCTCTGTATCAAATTCATAAAAATCTGTTCATTAATTTAGAAATAAAAGCATGTCAAGCAAACAAATTAATTTTGACATTTAAATATTAATCAAGCCTTTCAACCTTAATTGACCACTATTTTGTTTAGCCTTAGGTGTGGTAAAATAGAGATAGCAAAAAAAGTTTAAATCAAAACAAAAAATAATAATTTCACGCTAAAAATAAAACTAAATTCCAGCGATATAAACCCAAATTCGCCCAGGGCAACACAGTATCACATAGATACGGCGCTCGACACTAAAATAGACAAAGCAGTAAAATTTAGAAACAAATCTATTCGAATGGAGATCTCTGAGATAACAATAAATGTTCTATTGTTAATAGGTTTTAGACTAGACGCTGATACTACGGCTTTGTGTGGACTAGATTGTATTTTTTGTGGCACTAATAATGTTTACATGGCCTGGGTATTCTAACAATAGGCACTTGTAGAATGTGTTTGAAAAAGTACTGCTTTCGATTATTGTTTTTTTTTTTCTTTTTGTTTATTTCTGAGAAACAAAGTGACTTTTTCGATTGTTGTACCAGATCGAATATCACTGAAACGTTTGTAGTTAACTTCAAATAGTTTATCATATAAATGCTATTCGTAATTTTTTACTCGCTTCTGCATTTACAGGCTTCCAAGTTGCCATTTTCAAAACGACGTCAGTTAAAGCAGAAAAAGACTATAAAATTGGTTGACAAATTGATTAAAAAGAAAACTCCTAGCCATTTCAATTTCATTTAAGAGTAATCCCAACTCATTCTATTTTCACCACGTCCACACACTCGAGATTACCGCTCGAGATAGCATCGACAGCAAATAGTAACATGCATTGTTAAACCTGTAAGCTTCCAACAGCCTTACATGAGGAAATTAAAGGCACTGCCGTATTGTAATTGAGTTCTCGCGAAGGATATTAGTTGAAGATTGCTCGTCAACCGTAGTTCTCGCTTCAATCACTTTGAATAGTTCCAATAGTTCCAATCCGGGGCGTTGATTAAACAGAATCGGTTCAGTGGGACAGGCTGGTGTGTCAATCGATATACCTTTACGTACTTGTGCGGATTTGTACCGATAAGTTCGGAGTTTTAATTAGTGAGACTGGATTTTTGATGATTTTTCATTTGAGATTGGAGATGAATTATGTTGACGCATACGATAAAACAACGTTTTTATTCAGCTAGTAATATTATAAAAACGAAAAGATTTCTATGTTTGTAACGAATAAATAGAAAAATTACTGGAACGATTTCAAACATCATTGCACCATTAGAATGATACATTATCCCTGAGTAACATAGTCTATATTTTTACGAGGAAAATTCGGGATCCTTTAGAAAACTGTGAAATAAGTGAAGGAGTTGTCATTTATATTAATAGATATTTACCTCAACAACATAAACAAATATGTCATTAAATACTTCCCTTTCAGCAAAGTTCTAACATGGATGAATCGACATTAAATATTTACACTGAGGTTACTTACCTCATTCGAGATGAAACATCATTAAAACTTTGTAGGTAAGTTGACGGCGCCATATTTGATACCATCGTTTTATTTGCTGAAGGAATTTATTTCCTCATTAATAGCATATCAATAAGTGCCTAAAATGCTGCTAAATGATTATGGAGGATTTTTATTTATTTAGATTATATCAATTAAATAATTCCCAATTTTTCATGTTTATTATTGTAATTTTTGTGTATTTTTGGTATGCGTCACATTGGCCGCAAATAAACTCTTTTTCTTTCTTTCTAATAAAATCATTTAATAAATACAGAGCTGCATCGTAATGGAAATATATGCCATTGCATATTCCGTTTAATATTTTAACCCTGGAGTTATTAAACTCATAACCAGGAACTGGAAAATTTTATTAAGACTAGTGAGTACATGAAAATGGGCTCAGGGAGTGAAATGAAAAATATCTGAATTCATTAAATTACCAGCTTCACTTACAAAAGAGGTATTTCTATTATATGTTACTAGCTGATGCCCACGGCTTCGCCAGCTTGACACATTATATGTTAAAAACTTCCTCGGGAACCACTCCATCCATTGGTGAAAATAACATGAAAATCGGTGCAGTGATTTTTGAGTTTGTCGTGAATAGACAGACGCAGCGGAAAACTTTGTTTTATAATATGTAGTGATGATTAAAAACGTACAAAAAGCACACGTATTTTAATTATAGTATTATGCACACAAAATACCATATTAATACAATTTCATTAGGTTTGATATGAAACGTGCTTGATCTTTATCTAGTAGTCATTTTAATAATGATTAGAACATAATCTATAATTATTTTATGGGAAGATTAAACAACTTTTAATTATGTTACAAAAAATTACCTACATGATCTGGAAAAACAGTTCAAGCACCATTTTATCTGCCCGCGCATTGATTCAAGTTCGCTGTAAGCAAATGCTGTATCTGATAGATATTATTTGCTAACAATTTTCACCGATACCCCGAATGTTTGACTTGTCACCGCGACAGTGTAGTGTTTGGAGTTAATTATGGTAATGGACTGCAACACAAACAGGTCTGAACGGTCTACCCTACCTAGTCTCGATATTTGAGTTTCAGCGTTGCCGAATGCAGCGTTTTAGTGTTGCGAATAGAATCTGACTGTTGAATGTCGACTGAGATTTACGGTAACTTAGTTAGGTATTTGCATGAGTTCAAAGTGAATTTTGCTGCCGTATTAACTTGATGAAATGTTGGAGAAATAGCAGAGTCAGGATGTAAAAAAGGTGAACTTCGTTTTGTACAACTGTACTTACTCATTAGATACGAAACATTGTGTCGCTTTCTGTAATTTAATGAACATAGCCTTGTTTTCCTGACCATACATACAATCCTAATCCAAGTTGAGACCAATAACATTACAATTTTACGACAAACCCAAAACAAAACACGGCGCAAAACAAACATTGAAACAAAGTACTATATCGATTCACATAACAAAGTAACCTCGTAATTCCAGGCTCTTAATTTAACAACTTAGTCCAGACCTACCATTAGTTGGATCAAAAAGTCCAATTGTGCGAAGAACTGGATACCCAGATAATAGGCAATCGTGCGTAGATTATTCCAGTAATTCACAAACGCCGGGCCACAGTACCACCGATATCAGGCAGGAATTAGGGTTAACTTGTAAATTCGTGGGTATGTAGAGGGTTAAGCTCAATTTTGGGGGATTTTAGTTTATTTGTCGGTAACAGACGTAGTTTGGTAACACTGTAAGTCGTGCAAATGAGTTTGGTGTTATGTGCCAGTTATGAAAACCCACTTACTAAGGTAGATAACTGTAGTTCTGTGCTATGAGCTAAGTTACTTCTAAGCAAGCGTTTTCGTAATAATTTTTATCTAAGAGTTTTACTTTTCAGCGCTGAATCAGTAAACGTATGAGAATCAAATTGATGCAAAACTTGGCGCTATTTTCTTGATTAAAGAGTATCGTTTCATTCACAATCCATATTCGGTGGAAAAACAAATTACGAATAGAGAGTACTAGTACAGTACACGGACATAAACAACAATGGAAATAGCATAGCGTGTATTTATTATAGAAATAAAGAAACACAGTAAACAAATTAATGAAAACCTAAATACATTTCTGCATCATAAATAAGTTTGAAATTAAATTATTACGTTACGACAATGTTTGGTGAATGCTATATTTTGGCAGTTATATACTGTATATACCTAATTAGTATATTGAAAATATTTTAGCAACGAATATTCTAAAATTTTCCTACTAAACTAACTTAATTAACGTACGCAAACCAACGTATTTAATGTAAAAACAAATTTATATTTACTTTTGGGAACTAGACGACTAGTTTAGCGCACACATAGCCGACTCATTGCTGTATGTATAATGAATTCGCCTAGTTGGATTTCCCAAATAGTTGGGACATCTGTAATATTTTAATTTGATAGTTCTTGCAAGACTGATTCATATTTTTTTAAAATATAAAGCGTACTAACTTGCGATTTATTTATTTAATTTCCCTTTTTTCGTAACCCATAAGCTGTCGACTATTTGACATCTTTTGCTCACTAATCGCCAACTAGTTTTCAAGTTTTGGACTGTTGCTATGGCCGGATAGTCGGCCTTTGCAACTAGTCTTAGATTAGTCGGTCCGTCTCTACTGTCTGTCCAATATTCCCACTGTGTAACTTTAGAGAAACGAATATTTATACTGGACGGTAATATATGGAAATACAAAGTTAATTTGGTTATTAAAATAAATCAATTGGCCAATAATGTTCTATTTGATTATGCAGTACCTAAATAATAATATGTTATTGCAATTGTTTTGATACAAAATTTGATTAACGTAAGTTTATTATTTACTGTTTAGTGTAGTTTATTATTTACTCGCTGATGTGACAGAGATTTAATTAGAAAAAGCTACTAACGTTAAAGGCTTTCAGGCAACTCGACTATGGGACACCAATGGGATCACCAATTTTTATATAAAATATAATACACCTTAACCTTTACCTTTCCTCTTTCCTTTCCTTTTTATATACTTATAATTGTAAGGATTCCATAGGTGCAGTATTCTAGTACTAAGAGGGTGGCTTTCGACAAGAAGACTCCTTTTGAAGTGGCAGCACTAATTTATCGAAGTTTATTAGTAAGCTAGTTTTAAAATGGAATCCGTAGTTTTACAAAATTTTCCCATACGTCATAGTAATACTTAAAGATACCTGCATACGTTTTCATGAAAGGTTCCCAAAGACACGCCCGATGCGTCAATACGACACCAATGAGACGAATTGATGATCACTTGCATACACTTGTTCTACGGTATGAATAGAACACTTTCTATAAAACTTTATCTATACTAATATTATAAAGAGGTAAAAGTTTGTAAGTTTGTATGTAGGGGGTAATCTCAGGAACTACTGGTCCGATTTGAAAAATTCTTTCAGTGTTAGATAGCCCATTTATTGATGAAGGTTATAAGCTATATATCATCATGCTAAGACAAATAGGAGCGGAGCATTAATGGAAAATGTGACGCAAACGAAGTTGCGCGGGTCAGCTAGTTTACAATATTGGTACATGGGCAGACTTAATGCATCAAGGCATACTCTACCACTACCTTTGGGTTAAAAGACTACACTGACCACAGTGTGTTTTATTTGTTTGTTGTAAAAAATTATATTTAAATTGAAATTATAAAAAAGATGACATTTTAATTGAACATTATGTGGATTGAACTTGTCCGCGGAAACCATTACATCAATAATATGCAATCAAAAGACCGTCCTTCAAACATCCAAGCAAATAACACGAAACACATACAAAACTGTACAAAATGTAAACGTTCTTTCATATCGGCGAGACCGAACAACGTTTTGATTTATATATTAACGCTTTATAAACGCTATTGCGCTCCGGCAGTTTTGCGCCATACATATCCACTATTTATACGCTTACACGAACGTAATAGAAAAACTTTGGAGACTTGTTGGACTTTTTGAAACGTAATCTTCTGGTAATGTCAAGTGTTTGGACTATTTTCAGAAAGTTTTATTTTTTACTTGACGCTCTATGATTTTCAACGTTATGTTTTTTTTTAAATCGTCACGGAATATTGTAGCAGTGACCTAAATTGACATGTACAGACACAAGCTACAACAATCTGTAAATTTTATCGCTATAACAATTAATTATGTTCAGCGGGCTACTCTCTAAGCCCGAAGACCGTAGTTTCAGCATTACTTGCGGGTGTATAACCACTAAGAATGAATAATAACACGATTTGACAGTAATTGTGAAATTGTGTTGGCATTCATTCTTAGTTCGGGTTCAGGACTAATCGAAAATCCGTAGGTGATACGGAGTATAAAACGCTCGCAACTAAGCCCGAAACTACGGACTTCCGGCTTAAAGAGTAGCCCCCATAGATTGAAAGTTTCGATGAGTTTGATGTGGCGCGTGTGTATATTGACAGTCCTATACGACTGCATTATAATAATATAGTGAACAGATGTGAAAGATGCTTCTTAATCCTGGATTAAGAATACAATCTCTAGATATTAAGCACAAAAGCAGCATGTATGTAGATTTAGTATCAAGCTTTATATCTAGACTGTACCTAGTTTGACCGTCTCTGAACTGCAAGTTATCAGAATAAATTATTGGGTTTCTCAAATTATGATAATGCAATTATGTGAACGCAAGAACTTTCTCTTATTTCAAGGCATTTAAAATTAATGAAATAGTGTGTTCAGTTGTTTATTTTGCTCAACTGAATCTAAAATAAAACAAAACACCCATTTATGAAAACTTTACGTACCTAACATGTAGCAAAAAATGTGGCACGTGTGGATGACATAAAAAAATTGTAATCAAATGTCCCCATTCCTTTCTGTGTCCCTGTTTGGCAGAGCGCTGACGTTACGTGGTGACCGGCTGCCTGTGACGATGAAATATTGATCGAAAACTAAACAAATCTACACGACTACGCTCCAACTACGCCGCCACTTTTTATTTCATTTCACCCAAGCCTTTTTAATGGTCTAAATTCAACAACAACATTCTAAACACCGAAAAAATATACCGATAAAAAAAAAACAAGAAATCGTTTACAGATATAAAAAATGAAACATACGTTATATTTGCGTCTCCGGCGCTTTTTGCGACTACTACCAAATTTGGACGTACTGAAGTATACAGACCTACATTGTAAAAAATAACAATAAAAATTCATTCGCATTGTTCCGTTTCGTTTACAAACGAAGATTCGTGAAACAGCAACCACCCAAAAAACCTGCATCGATATAAGCGTGTCATAATATATCTCAGTTACCGTGGCTTTGGTAAAGTGTGAAATATACTGTTGTTCAATATTTATAGGATTTTTATTTGTATTATTTATTCACGGGGCACGTTTGTCGTAGAGACAAAAGGCGACTGTGCCTCCGTATCTTATTTTTCGTTAGTATCTGCATTCGTTTTGGTCGTCTTAGAGCGTATAAATAATGCATTATCACGCGTTGGGTCTCGCCAAGGGACCGGTCAGTGGGAATAAAATTATTTGTTGTGGCTTTGCACTTATACAACAAAACAATTCACTGTCGCACGTTGTATAAAATTATTATATTGAGCTTTTGGAAAATAAATTGTTAAGCTTTACCGGAGGTGGAATTCTTGGCTAATCTCTTCCGCTAAGAAAATTTAAAAAACCGGCCAAGTGCGAGTCGGACTCGCGCACCGAGGGTTCCGTACAAATCTGTAGGTATTACATTATAAGCAAAAGTTGCGATTTACGATTTATGACGTATTAAAAAACAACTACTTACAAAATCATGTTCAAACCAATTTTCGCTGGTAATATACATCATATATTTTTTTAGATTTATCATTTTCTTGTTTTAGAAGTTACGGACACACACACACACATTTTACCACTTTGGATGTACCTCTCTTGCAAACTGTTCAGTTTAGAAAAAAATCATATTAGTAACCTCAATATCATTTTTGAAGACCTATCCATAGATACCCCACGATTATGGGGGATAAGTATGGGGACCCCCAAAATTTTACTGTTTTTTTTCTATTTTTGTGTGAAAATCTTAATGCGGTTCACAGAATACATCTACTTACCAAGTTGCAACAGCATAGCTCTTATAGTTTCGAAGAAAAGTGGCTGTGACATACGGACGGACAGACAGACAGACAGACAGACATGATGAATCTATAAGGGTTCCGTTTTTGCCATTTGGCTACGGAACCCTAAAAAGAAGAATTAGGTCAGCAAGTAGCATTTAGAGCTATTATTTTTCGCTTCGATATAAACCCAACCAAATACCCAATTTTGTATTTAAATTTGTAATTGATCTCATTAAAAATTGTACATAGATAGAAACGTATTTTAGAAATATCAAACCTGTTCAGGCAAAACATCGTAAGCGACAATTTGCTTTTTTATGATTTGCCATTTATACAACTACTGATCCATTAGAATAGTGTTACAATTTTGTAATGAAATCATCGTTAAATATCTGTTTAACATCCTCTACCTTGTTGCTATTCCACCAACTCGCACTAAGCGTTTCCAAGCGTCTTTCATAATGTGCACAGCAAAGGAGTGGAAATCTCTGTCTGCTTCTGTGTTTCCGAACGCTTACATCCCTAATCTTTTCAAAGTTAGAGTGAACAGGCTACTTCTGGGTAAGCTCGCTCCATCGTAGACTTTGCCACTATCATCTCTGACCTAGACTAAATTCAAGAACAAACCCATCTCAAACAAAATAAAATAAAAATAGAATAACACATTTCCTGTAAAATTTGTGAATTGTCGCTTACGCTGGTTTTCCGAATAAGCTCCGATATTATTATTATTATTTTTTTGTAAGATCTTCGCATAATGTAACAACAGTACCTACAGTTTCATGTCGCTATCCTTATCCAACCTTATACAATGCCATAGTGGATTCTCACGACACCTTCCTTAGTCGGGAACTACAAAGCTTCACAGCATATTGTGAAAACATTGCTTTCAATTCAGGATCTTCTAATGGCGACGATTCGTGAAGAGCATCGTTAGCTTCTTAGTGGTTGTTATTTTTGTCAAGTTCATGTGCTCTTGTGTCTTTGTTGTTTTTGTACAATGTTTGGTAAGTGTTCTATGCGGTAGGTCGTTCTTTTGATGTAGGCAAGACCAGTATAAATTGGCTTCCTGTCTTATAGGTAGGTTGGGGGTGTCAGACTCTTACTGACTAAAACCCATCCGTGTTCGCTTGCTTGCACAAACGATACTGTAGTACCCAATAAAAACTTTGGAGTAAATATACCAAAGAGACTGTAGTATCCTTTGACGTTTGATCGCGACCCGTCACAAATTATGTCCATTTCTGTCTAACACACGGTATTTTAATCCTTTTGCTCTTTTCCACTCGATTTTTTGACATTTCATACATGCTAAAAATACGAAACACGCCACGGGCGAGTCCATTTTTAGAAAGAAATTAAATGTTTTATTCAGTCTGTGGTATGACGCGAGTTGCGCGATGACGTAGTGTCGAATAAACTTGTTTATTATGTTGTTTGTGAGTGAATTAGTGTTAAAATCCGCAACCAGGTGGATATCTCTCCTAGAGGTAGAAAGAAATATCGGTTCTACTGAGTCTACTAAAGAAACACTGAAATATTTAAAATACTGAAAGGTATTTCTATTTATATTTTGAGAAACCTCGTACATGCAAACTGATAAACTTTTCAGGATAGACAAAAAACTGTTTTACGAATGATGAAAGTAACGACACATCAATTATTATTGTTGATATAACTAGACTAGTATATCTGACGAGGTTACACCAAATTTAGGTTGCAATCCATTTTTCCTTGTTATTGTTTTAAATATTTTGCAAAAAATCATATTTTAACAAAAATAGTATTTACAAGGTGTCACTCGGAAAATAGCCTAAAACTTTCTTTATTTCGGTGAATGTTCAACCATTGACACGTTTACCAAAAAATCTTTTCAAAATATATTTTTCATTATTTAATTTAGGTAAGCTTTAACATAGAACCCATAAAAACTAAAGTACGCCAGCTTTCAGGCTGAAACTTTAGGTAAACAAACTGAAATACTTACAAGAAGCAGCCAGTATTTACAAAATAAGCCAATACCGGGTGTCTTGTTTTAATTAGAATGCAAATTTAATAGCCCAGAGGAATTTACATGTCAATGGTTGCCTAAATAACGTAATCTAGAGTACAAAGGATTCGACTGCCGGAGTACGGTAGCTTACCGGCTTCAGAGTATCGATCTAAAGTTTATGAGACTCCAAGCGCTTATGAATGCCAATAAGTGTTATAAGGACTGCCAACCTTGAATAAATTTAACCAAGCTTCTTCATCTACCGCCATCGAAGCTTGCTAATACATGTGATTGATTGCGTGCCCCTGAATACGAAGCACTGAAAAGATTCAACGTTTTATGGTGACACTTTACGATGTAGATGAAATGGGCTCTATGCGTAATTCAGGCTGAGATTGAATTTTGATGTTTCGCGGGATCGTTTACATACGAAGACATAAATATTTATTAAAGTTAAAGTTTTTGTATTATGAGTTTACACGTCCGCGTCTCTTCAAAAGAGTATCAATAACGAGGAAATGGAAAATTTTACGATTATAGTGCGGTTTACTTACTAATATTGTAACCAGGAGCAGTTTATAATAAGAAATACTCGGGGATGCAGAAATGGTTTTTCAAATAGAAATTCTATACTATACTCTGTTGGAAGCAATTTGAATATGACAAAGAATAACGTCAGGAGCGCTATGTTTATGGCTGTCTTCATAAAAATATATCGGTCTGGCCATACTATTTTATACAGGACTCTCAAGAGTATGAAAGATTTGTTCATATTATCGATTCAATCATAAATGTTCGAACGAGTTATGTAAACGAATATTTTTCGAGACCAATATTGTATTTATTTATAGGCGCAAGCATTCAAGACTACATATTTAAAATAACTGAAGTCTTGAATGTTAGTGAAACATTCTGCCTAAATTACATTGAAAAAACTTTGTAACAAAAAAATAACCGACTTCAAAAAAAAGAAACACTACAAAGTATAAAATAACCTTAATTTCGGAAGTCGGTGATTTTGGTTTTGTATTTTATTTTTTAACACCGACTTCCGATCTTTATACAGATCTTTATACTTTGTAGTCTTTTTAGTGAAAGTCGATTATATTTTCGTAGCTAAAAAGTTTTTTTTATTTTTCACTTTTAAGTAACGACGTCTTCGTCTACGCAGAAATTGAAATAAGCAAAAATGCTCGTAAAATAAAAACAACTAAGCCAAACTGAATTAAAATTTTAGGGACCAAATGGCAAGTATCGAACTAAAAAAGAATCACACAAATTGGATTAGAAACCTCGCAGAATCGGTGTACCTACACACATAAAACAAAAAAACCGTCGAATTGAGAACCTCTTCCTTTTTTGAAATTCGTTTAAAATAATATCAAACCGAACACACATACAAAAGAAGCAAGTTATTATAACTATTGAAAAAAGTGACTCAATTAAAATGTGTGAAACTGCACCTTCAGCTAAAAATAAACGCCAAATGCTTGTTTTACCAGCATGACGATTAAACTGAACTTTTCTAAGCCAAAAATAGACAATGTGGACGTCAGACCACGTCAAACATGACGCATATCCAAGTGTCCACATTCACCATACGTATGTGTGACGCCTGCCAAGGTCCCTCCCGTCAACCGCGACCTTGGAGAGAAAAGGGTATTTAAAGGAACACGGTTGGTTATCCTGATGGTTATCGTCCACCACGGGGCGGGTGCAGGGGTCTGTCAAATTTCCACTGGCAAAAACTTCACGGTGTTCTGCAGCTACTACCGGACAGGTATTGACCTGTATGAATTCATGCGGTTCCCGTCACCCGCTGCGGCCGCGTGCGGTCTTCCTCTAGAGTGGGTTATATTCAGTAAGAGCACTCCCATCAGTTCCGCCCAGTGCAATACTCATCCTAACTATGCTACTTTCTTAACTAATATTATAAATGCGAAAGTTTGGATGGAAAGATGTTTTTTATTCAATCACGTTAGAACGGTTGAACGATTCTTGGTGAAATTTTTATCCCGGGAGTTCCATTGGGATGATTTCCGAAATTCACGAAGGCGTAGCCGATAGCAAAGGCTACTTTCATAATCCTCCTTCTCACGTCGTATTCCTCATTGCTGAGGATCGTGAATCCCTTGACGAGTTATCAATTTCCACTGTACAATGTCTCTCCACTATAATATAATAAACCCATTCAAAAAATAAAAAAGAGTATCCGCAGAAACCATACTGAAACGAACGATATCGTCCAAATAGGTACATAAAATCACTTGCAGTCATTATTTCTATAAATGGTGAAGCAAAACTTTTTACTATACATTAAAATTAAAACAATGCAGCACTCCTTAATAAATAACGAGTTTACGAGAAGCTATATAATAAAGACATGCGAATGCCATTAGTGTTATTACACTTTTATAGCGGCTTATAGCAGGTGTATCAAATGCAGGGATAACAGTGGCGACGGAAAATCTCATTACGGTTTAGGCGTAAGGTAGAGGAGGAGCGACTAATGTTAGATGGTGGCTTCACCCGCGACGACGAGTAAATACTCCTATTTTCAATAAAAGCTTTTAAAAAATTGTAAGCTCCAAAAAGATGATGGAGATTTTAAGAAAACACGATTTTATTAAACTTGACCGTTTAGGCAATTGTGTATTTTAAAAACCATAAAATTACTTCAATTTTTACCCTTCGAACAAGGGAACCTTTCCAAAAACCAACGTTCAATGGGTAATGTATATCTGTTTTCGCTGAAATAATATTAATGATTAATAATGATCAGAAAACTGTCGCCTACATAGTAATCTAATGAGATCATAGTGACAAAACCGCACGATCAGTCAATAAAAATCGCTGGATCCTTCAACTTGACCCATCTGCCAAGCTCATGGTGTCTGAGAGTGTCAGGAATTAGTTTTGTGAGTGATACTTGATTATATGGGAGGAAATGATTCAGTGAAAATTAAGTACAATTAGGCTTCGTTGGCCAGACATCAGCAACGTATGTCTGATAAATTATACGCCACGATGTTATATCTTGATAAGTTTTTATCTCTTTTGATGAGGAGCAGATTTTAATTGTGCTTGGTGTGTTTTATCGTTTCGATGTTCTCTGTTTTTCTTGTTTAGTTAATTATTGTAGAGAATTTGGTTTTTAATTTATATTTTATAAAATGTTGCAATGATCGTTGATGATTTGAGATGTATAAATTTGATGACTTGATGAATTTTTAAAATTCATTTTTTTTTGTATTTCAAACCAAGGGATTTATAAAGTGTTAGTGTACAAAGGTGTGCCTTGTTAGTAAAATCAATAACTTAAACATGCAATAATTATACATAAGTTCGCCTATGTCTGTCATGGGTACGCCACAATTGCGGCGGTAAGTCCCCTCTTTGAGGAGTGACTCTTCACCGGACCCGGTTGCTTTGGGAGATACCTGGGATATCTCGGATTCGGCGGGAGAAACCGCTAGGGTATTAACACTGCGAGGATTGCCCGGAGGACACGGTGGGTGGTGCATGGACGGCGCACCTGTGCCTGCTAAGGTTGTGAAATTTGTTCGTAAGAGTCACCGCGGCCCTGGAACGCAAAGGGTACTAGGAGGAACACGGATGGGTTTTAGTCAGTAAGAGTCTGATACTCCATTCTGCTTCGCCCAAAGGGGGAGGAGTCATTTTATGATTTCCAATCCATAAAAAAAATGCCTATGTCTGTCAGCCCAAAGCCTGAAAAATTGTTATGGTGACTTGGTGATGGTGAAAATGATTTTTATTTTTTTATTTTTTTAACAAAATTGTATTACAGAGGTTACTTTTAAATCTAAACTCGCCAAACTTTTACGTTTGATGGCGAGATGATGATGACGTTTGATGATGATGATGATGGTGGTTTTGTTACTCTTTTGTAATATTGTAGCATGCTGAAGTGGAAGCGGGCTGGCCATGTCTGTAGACGGACAGACGGTCGATGGAGCACATCTGTGTTAGAGTGGAGACCACGTATGGGCAAACCTGCGTCTGTGTTTCCGAACACCTACAACCCTAATCTCTTCAAAGTTTTATAATATTACTAGCTGACCCGCGCAACTTCGTTTGCGTTACATTTTCCATTACTGCTCCGCTCCTATTTGTCTTAGCGTGATGATATGTCACCTGTAGCCTATAACCTTCCTCGATAAATGGAGTATCTAACACGGACAAATTCAAATCGGACCAGTAGTTCCTGAGATTAGCGCGATCAACCAAACAAACAAACAAACTCTTCTGCTTTATAATATTAGTATAGATAGATATCTAGAATAGATTATAAACAGGCATTTTAATTTTTATTAGCATTAGGTTTTCTTTTTCTTTGGTATTAAAGGCAACAAATTTAATGCCATAAATATAATAAAGCAGTTACTTTGCAGTTTTTATTATTATTCATCATCTCTGTGAATCATATATGATGCGAAACATTTTTATTATACACAGTTAACAGTTCCATTGAAAATAATATTCGTCGTACAAAGAGGCAAACGTAAATTCGTTTATTAAAATGAAAAAGTTTTCGACTTTTTTGTCAGACCTTGCATTGGAATCAGATTAACGGTTGGTAGCTCCTGTATTTTTCAGTGATTTTAAAATAAATGGATGTTACTAGTGTGGGATAATCTTTAATTTATTTTTCAGTTTTATAGGCATCGGCCTATAAAACTGAAAAATGAAGAGGGCAGGAAGATGATGATATGCTGATGGAGTGTCCGCTGGTACTGGTTTGTGTCAAACACTACTCTAATGAAAGATAGAAGAGAACATTTCATTGGTTTGAAGAAGGATTACAATTTTTATGCAACATTCGCTTTTGTATCTTAGTCGCAATAATTATGTCAAATTGTAGGCAAATTTAGTAGTACTTTTGACAGCTATTACGACTGAGATGCAAATACGAACGATGACAGAAATAGAGTATTTTATTGAGAAAAAAAAACTGGCCAAGTGCGAGCCAGACTCGCGTGTGTCTCAAAATAAATTATGCCAAAAGTAATATAATAAAAAATAAAGGGTGTGGAACCCTGTCATTATGATCAAAATAATGTTGTTCTTCTGTCAAATTAATCATGTCAGGACGTGTGCATTAGCATTAGAAAGTGTACACGCAACGTCAGAATCTAAGTTGTTTTTATCAGCTGAAGGCGGAAAAAACTGAACTTCCTTATCCGTTGACTTGCGATTTAGGAACAAAAGTTCCTAAGTCGTTTTTTCACTCGAGTTGCGTCATCGGAACAAAAGTTCCTATGTTAAACAACGCGAATCTGACAGCAAAATATGTCTTTTTCTGTCTAACACACGATATTATGATCATTTTGCTCTTTTTCACTCGATTCTTTTGACATTTTTACATGCTAAAAATACGAAACACGCCACGGGCAAGTCCATTTTTAAAAAGAAATTAAATGTCAAAGTCAGTCTGTGGTATGACGCGAGTTGCGCAATGCCGTAGCTGTCGAATAAAAGTGTTTATTATGTTGTTTGTGAGTTTTTTAGTGTGAATTAATGATTTATTGGTGAAATGTGATATAGTTAATGTGTGTGCAAGTGAGTTTTAACCACTAAGTTTCAACTGTTGAGATACTTTTACAAAACAAAAGTCTTACCATACAATTATGTTGGTTTTGTAAGGGTAGAAAGATATTATGCTGTAACAATAACAGTTAACAAAACACAATAGTACAATATTGCGGGAAAATATTGTCTACAAAAAAAAATTTCAATAATAATGTAACTAATAAAATGTGGAATGTGGACTCGGCAGTCATTCGGCCAATGGCCTG
Source organism: Ceramica pisi (assembly GCA_963859965.1). Classification (NCBI taxonomy): domain Eukaryota; kingdom Metazoa; phylum Arthropoda; class Insecta; order Lepidoptera; family Noctuidae; genus Ceramica; species Ceramica pisi. The sequence continues at coordinate 7,414,886 of OY982542.1, forward strand.
TTGGCCAAAAGCTTCGACGACCACCTGTCGAAGCTGGCGTTGCGCAGTTGGGTAAAGGGCCTGATACAGAAGGCAGTACTCCTCGATACGGCTCGTATTGTGAGGAGGTTTCTTTCTCTGGGGCCCTAACCACCGGTAGCTTGGACCCTGCTCCCGACACCGGCGGACTACTATTTTTTATGTTTTTAAATGTGATTTTTTTTAAAGATATATTTAAATATTTAAATTGTATGTATATACAAGTGAATAAACGATGTAACTAATAATAGACGAATATAATATTAATCTAATACATAATTATACTTGCATCGTCTACTCGTATGCCAGTAGTTTAGCTCGCCTTAGTATTTTACGGCAGCACACTAAGAATACAGCAGTGCGATTCTGTAAACATGTCGAAGTGAAAGCTTGGGTGAAGTGATCAGAAAGTGAGCGGTCAATTGGAACTTTTTTAAGTTGTTATTTTGACACTACAGAATTCTTGTAAATTTTCATGTAATCTTTAGGTATAGAATCGGCATTTTTTGAAATTTTAAGCTCAGTAATTACGCGCGATAAAACTACTTATTTGAAAAAAAAAATATATATATAAAAAAATACAAAAATAAAATCTTCACAGTAAGCTTTTTCATTTGTTTTGTCACATGATACAGTATGTTTTTTTTTTAATTTTCGAGGCCCCTAAAAGTTACCCCACACTCAATTTTTTTTATTTTCGTAATACGTCCAGTAGCTAGATCCGGAGAAAACTGGCTGGAACAGACGGACAGACAGACACCAACAGCCAAGTGATCCTATAAGTGCTCCGATTTTGTTCGGAACCCTAAATATTTAATGAATCCGTCAGATCGATTTCCATAAAATATTGTTTATTTTTCACGTAACATATATAATTAAGAAAGTACTCGTACAGTGTTTTGAAAACATGCGTGACGTCATAACGATGGTTTTTTGTTTGAAATCTATCTGACGGAATATTTAGATTTTCATTAAAATTGAGTTTGACAGATACTCAACTTTAAAATATTAGGTAATTCCGAATCCAAGGATTCATTTAAATTTTATTCATCATTCATTTATCATCTACAGGGTTTCAAATGATTGTTTTTAGTTTTTGTTAGTTAAAGCAAGCCCTTCGCTAATCATCGGTTGCTTTATAAACAACATAACAAGAGCATGCACAGATACGTGGCTTGGTTTCTAAGATGCGAAAGTTTCTAGACGTAAAAACCAAACGCTTAGGTTAGTACCAAATAAGGATATTCTTTCCTCCTGTCACCACACTCTCCATGCGGGTTGATGACCGTAGAGTTAGCTTTCTCATACAGGTCTCACTGCTGAGTTATTGGTAGGTAATTAGCATAAGAGATTCAAGCAAGGAAAGTCTTGCTAACCTTCTATTTCCATACCAAAGAAGAAAACACGAGAAAATATTTTTTTAGAAAAAAAAATAAGTACCTACCTTACGACCTATTCTCAGACCCCGACTTCTGATTTTTTTTGTGTACACTCTACTGAGTGTACACAAAAAAAAAATCATAAAAGCTGGCAAGCCGTTTCCAAGGAGTAACAAACACCGCAACACGAGCTTTATATGTTAGATTAAAATTTTAATAGAACCCCATATAAAAAAAAAAACCAAAAAGTAATAATTATGTATTAATCCTTTTAGTTTAATATAGGAACGTATACTTGAGCCCAAGCGCCTTCGCCTCGTGAGACACTAAGAGCGGATTTCATCAATTAAACAGTACATCTAAACTGCGTTCAAGAGCTGACAGGTCAATATTCCATAGAAAATAACGACACTAAGAGCTCATAAACGTGGCTTATATGCTGCTGATCGCGTTCAGTTTCATTGGTCAAATTCGCCCTAAGAATTATTTCTCCAAAACGATAACGCTTGGTTTGTACTATACATTCAAATAAATGAAAAACTTTTATAGGGTTTTTTTTTTAATTTTCAATTTATTATAAAGGTTAGAATGAAATAAAGAAAGATAGATTTTTTTTTATTTGGGACTCGCACAAATCAGACAGAAGCAGAATACATTAAAACTAACGATACGTGATAATTATTAGTTAAATTAACAATTATAGCATTCAATTGATCTGTGCGGCCAAAAAGGTCCCTATCTCAGCATATTATTATGCTGCGTATATTTAAAAAAAATTATAACGCAGCGCTGGTGTTGTTATGATAGGGCCTGTGATGCCACGGACGCACTTACGTAACACATCTAAATAGAAATATATTAATAGATAAAAATAAATAAAATGATTATAAAATAAGAATTGAAAAATGAAACAGTATAATATAAAATACACAATACACACATACAATAAAATAACGCAAATATCGACCAATGCTCAAAGGCCCAATGCTCCGATATCATTTGCAAACGTCACAAATGACTTTGAGTGTGTGGTCAGTTGTCATAATGGAAAAACTGGAAAACAATAAATAAAACCATGCAAATAGATTATAAATTTCAAGTTTTAGTATCTAATCGACATTTACTTGGATAATACGCTAATTAAATTAATGTAATTAGATCGTTGTGGTCTGAGTTGTGTAGTTTCGTCGCAAGAAGGCGCTAGGTTCGTAATACCTGTCAATAAAATTTAAAACACAATTTATATACCTGAAAATAATAAAAATATAGATTGGGCCTTAAAGCTGATTTATAGATACCTACCCTAAGTGGTTTATTAAACAATATCCTCGTCCTCATAATTTGATTATCATGTCGTCTGTCAACGGGGTCCAGTCTAATCCATCAACTAAGGGTTCCCCTCTGGGTTCTGTATGACTTTTTATGTATTTGGACTCAGCATGAGATTTGACATGGACAAAATAATGGACAAACGAAATTATCCTAGTAAAAGCCGTGTCCTTAATAACATTGCAAGTTTCGATGTAAACTTCTGATTTTAAGTTTCACCGAAAAATTTAATGGTCCGTAAGATTGTAATGTATCTTTATTAGATTATAAAATTTCGATACATTTTGAACTGAGGGCCAATTATTCTACAATTTTTTTAACAACTTTCACATCGGATGGCAATCGCAAACTGTCAGAAAAGCCTTCATTTTCATACATTTTTGACAGATGATTGAGATGCAAATGCAGCGAATTTGAAAATTAGTAGAATAGGCACTCGGGTAAATTTTAGGTGCAATAAATCCCATTCAAATTCACTAGTTAACTCGGTGACATATACAAGCAATTTTTTAGATCATGGTCGCCCTTAGTTTTTCTATTCAGAATAGAATTGAATAGAAATAATTTATTAGTCTATAAAAAATATGGGATTATTATATAACACCCAGATACGATAAAAAAACAGATAAAAAAGAAAGACAAAAAATAATTCTCATTGCGACGATGATCCTCTTACCTCCAAAAGCTTTCCCCAATTTTCATTAAAAAAATGAAAAGGGAATTCCTCTGAATTGCTCAAACTTTTAATTTCCTGAATCCAGTATTGCTCCAGTTCTAAGCTTTCTCAACTCGACGGCCTCCGTACACCGATTCGATTAAAGACAACGATCGCGTTTCCTATTAGGTTCTGTTGCAACGGCTCGTGACGTCACGCTCTTCCCTCGGCGCTACCGAGCTTTTTGGGTTCCTTGCGCAGAGAGGGGAAAGGGAACTCTTTAACTAAAATACGTAAGGTTTTATAAGCGGCCCATGTACATTAATATGAAACGAAAGTATTATATGTAGCTGTTGAAGTTTTTTTCACGATATTTGCAGAACCATAACAGCTAGCCTGTTTAGATTTTGAAATATACGAATACGCGAAAATACTAATTATAGCAACAAGTACGAATAAAAATAAAAAGTCCGAACTTAATTCTATCTCACCTACTAGTCCTATCTTTCTAATATTATAAATGCGAAAGTTTGTGAGGAAGGATGGATGGATTTTTGTTATTCTTTCGTTACATTACGCCTGCAAGGATCTTCATGAAATTTTGAGCAAAGGTAGATTATAGTCTCGAATAACACATATACTTTCTATCCTGGGAGAATGTTCCCTAGGGATCACGCGGGTTAAGCTGCTGGGAGAAGCTAGTAAACACTATTGCTAATACGTGCAACTACGGAACCCCCTGGTACGCGAGTCAAACTCGATCCTAACCCGCTTTTTTTCAATATTCTTTCCAGACCACTCGAATGCTATAGCCGTAATTGGAGTACTGAATATTGTTCCGTTGAAGTTTTATGAGTTTGAATAGCGGAATTGCCTACTCTTTCGGTTTTGAATGCACTTTTTGCGAATTGGTTGCAAAAATTTTTGAATAGGATTTTGTGGCTAGATTTTTTTATTGCTGTATGAAAACTGGGTCAATTTTTTTATACCCTACGTTTTTTTTTTCTCAATCAATATAATGTAGGTATGTTATTATTTTAAGCAGAAGGGTTTGTTTGGTTGAACACGCTAATATTAGGAATTACTGTTACTAATTTAAATATTCTTAAAGTGTTTGACAGCCCATTTATTGAGAAAGGCTATGTGTTATATAACATCACGCTACGACCAACAGGAGCGGAGAAATAATGAAAAATATGACGCCGACGAAGTTACGCGTGTCAGCTAGCCTATTAATAAATCTGTATCGAAAATAGTATAACTATAGTAACAACCTCAGTTTAGCTAGAATGTTGAATAACCTCAATTTATTTATTTAATATAGACATCACACAATAGCGTGATTTCGAAGTAATATGGGACAATAAACTCACTACAATTTAGGTTCAATTATAGTCACAATTTAGTACGTTACTACTGACCATATAAACGAAGCCTGTTCGTTTTGCCAAACCCAAAATACAAACTCGTGTTTTCACAGATTAATTCCAATGAAACACGGCACTGAATCCATGTGACACTAAATGCGTGTTTATTCAGGCAATTTACACCAAAATCTACATAATTATATTCCCGAAGCCAACAAGCAAAAAATAGCTTGAAAAAATACGTTATTAAACACCAAAAACAATCAGCACATCGCATAAGCTATCCAGAGACATAATAAAGGAGAAAATTAAAATAAAACACATCTAGGGAACCGCGGGCGTGCCACAGATAAGCCTGAGCAAAAAGAGATCTCATATTATTCGTCCCCATATCGTGTTATTACAACTGCTGAGTGTTCATGCCGACGCTTGAGAATGGGAACGCCGTATGTGGCTTTTAAGTTTAATGGAAGCGAAAAGTGTTAAGAATAAGGTGGCGAAATATATTTTTATGCAAGTTTTATAGGTACTGGTTTGTACCGGATTAACGACACATGATAATAGCATTAAACAAACACTTTTATTAGCAAATTTATGCAGGTTGAATGGCGTTGCTTCTATATTAAAATGGGAATTAAATATGTATAAAACAAAGCTTTGAACAGAAGAGCAAGCAATGCTAACTCAATATTATTTCAGTTGGATAAATCTTTGCTGAAAACGGAACCGTGCACAAATAGAGAACAGTCGAAAAAATATTTGCCTTTTTTTCGAAGTGAAAAACTATACGACTTTATTCAAATCAATCAAAACGATTTTACGACCCAGCCGATCGTTTTCATAAAATTATTTTTTTGTGAACAAAGTTGTTTTTTTTTATGAAGTTTTTACTTTCGAGCGTTGAACGCGTCAATTTTTGTCCATCATTATTTTTTTACCATTCCCATTAAAATTCACGTCGTTAAAATTTTATCAAATTAACGCCATTAAAAACTTTTCACTTTGCGAGGCAAGTAACTGTTGAATGTAAAAAGCGCCTTCGTTTACGTGAAGATAAAATGGCACAGGGGTCTATCAGATAAAATTTTAACGTTTAAGTCAGGTTTCCTACTTTTAACCGACTTCCCGAAAACAGGAGGTTCTCAATTCGGTTGTAATTTTTTTATGCTTGTTACCTTATAACTCCTTCATTTATGAACTGATTTGAAAAAATCTTGTTTTATCCGAATGGATATACTTGTCGATTGGTCCGATTTAAATTTTATTAAAATCCGTTAGGAAGTTTGGATTTTAAATCGAATTAGCTGGAATTCGTTGACTTGGATGATTGTTTTTTATCATCCAAGTAAACGAAATTGCGTATTTTGCTTTCCTGCGATTTTACAGTGGTGTTGTGACAGTGGTGAAGTCCCACTTAAAAGTGTAAAATAATTTTTTTTACATAAAAATACAACCGACTTCTAAAATAAACACTACTAAATAAAAGATACCATTAGTTTCGGAAGTCAGTGTCTTTGTTACTTTCCTCGTATTTTGACATCAACTTCCGAAATTAGTGTTATTTTTTACTTTGAACTGTTTTTTTTTAGAAGTCGGTTGTATTTTTTTGTACAATTTTTCGCAACTCTAATTATTACCAATACTAAAGTTATTTAAAAATGCAAATAGCAATACATTTTTACATTTTTGTAATCTACTGAATATAGTAATTAATCTTAAAAACCTACTATTCGATTTTTTTAACTAAAAATACAATTTGCTTTTTAGTAAAGTCGATATGAATTTCGCAAGTGCAAGTTTTATAATGATCCGCCTTGACTATACAGGTCGTACAACATTTTCAGTTATTAGCTTGAAATATTTTACGAATGATACAAAACAGCCGAAATTATATATGTTAACAAATGTGACCTACTTCAGGAGGTCAATCGTGTATCCAATAACATCATCTAGATACTCATATCCTGACTTTACTTGGACGTACAAAGATACAGAGTCTCTTCAATGTCAATTGGGTTCGAGAGTATCCTGACACAAAAATCTTTTGATAAAATGTCAAGGGTCCTCATATTGTCGTCATGCATGATAAGTATATTATATGCTGGAACAAAAAATGGGGTTCAAGAACTACTATTGAAGCCGTTTGTGGAGTATGAAAAGGGAAACTGATTCGTTTAACTTACGAGAACTAATTACTAGGAAAACGGAATAAAGGATCTATTTCTTGATTTACTTTTCTTACAAAATCCTTATGATTCAGTTTTTCGAACAAGGTTAATTTAATATTAAGATAAATAGTGCTCTGTGGAAGCTGATGACCTCATTAATAAGACATAGTCCTTCTAAAATTAATTGTTTGCGTAAACTTCACACAATGTACCTACAAAATTAAGTTGCAGTGTTTTGAAAGGAAGTCTTATATTTTTTTTTTTTAATATTGATAGGCATACGTTTGACCGCTATCTCACCTGATGTTAAGCGATTTTTGATGATTTTTGCTAGTAAAAATCTGTTTTAGGCAGCTCCTTAACAGTTTTTCGCTATAATTTCGTATATTATTAAAATAGACCAAATATATCCTAACAAAACAGATGAACCAAAAATACTGAACTGAAACCATGAAATCAATACAATTAGCAATGTGTCAATTAAAAGACACGTACCGCGTTCTTCCTGACAGCAGTCGTCGAGACGCGGGCTCACCTCGTGCCGACGCGAAGGTTTATCCAAGACAGTATAATGAATATTAATTCAGAACTACAAACCTTACAGTGTGAGCTATTGAATTATCTATGGGGTCTGTTCTGTAGCTGAGAAATCAGAATAGGAATGTTCGTCTTTTTTCTGGATAGAACTAAGGCTGGAATTAACAGACACTGATAAATGTAATAGATTATTTTACCTACTTTCGACAAGAACTACACTGACAGTTCAGAACTACAAATCTAAGCGTGTGTGATATTGAATTATCTATTAGATACCCCAAAGGTCCGACTTCCAAATAGAGGAGGAAGTTCTCAATTTGGTGGGTATTTTTTGTATGCCAGCGTATCAAGCTACAACAATTTGTCAAATTTCTTTGTTAGATTTTCGACTTTATTTTCTACAGAGATTGTGTTCAGATTTAATTGAGAAAATTTGACAGTTTCGAATAGCCTGATGTGCTGGCGACTGTACATCAACTACTCCGAGGTTTTTAATCCGATTTTTATGAATATTTTTTAGTTCGATGCAGAATACTTGCCCTTTGGTCCCTTAAAACGTTTAAGTTTTTATTTTCTGAGCATTTTTTGTAGCAAAGAAATCAGAATGGAAGTATTTTTGTCTTTTTTAATGATTTAAGTGAGACCAGAGCGTCAATTCTACTAATTTTCACATTCGCATCGCATTCGCATCGATTGAGATGCGAATGCGATGCGAATGTGAAAATTCAAATCTGTCAAAAATTAAAAAATAAGGCTTTTTTGACAGTTTGCGATTGACATGCGAATGCAAAAGTTGTTTAAAAAATATAAGAATTAGCCTTTACCTTCTGTTCCATGAATTGTGTGGAATGTTGTTCTGAAAAGAGTCACTGTGGCCCTGGAATTCAAAGGGCATTTAGTTTAGTTATTTGATGAAAATAAAAGGGGACGTCTCATATTTAGTTTTTTACTAGCTGATGTCCGCGGTTTCGTCCGCTTGACAAAAAATTATATACTAAAACCTTCCTCGAGAACCACTCTATCCATTGGTGATAACAGCATGAAAATGGGTGCAGTAGTTTTTGAGTTTATCGCAAATAGACAAATAAAAGAGACAACAACAACAACAGACGCGACGGAGGACTTTGTTTTACAATAAATCTATACTATAAGATTTATTTGTAAGTACAAACAAATGTTATACTTAATATAGATTTATTGTAAGTTTGTATGTAGGGGGTAATCTCAGGAACTACTGGTCCAATTTGAAAAATTATTTCAGTGTTAGATAGCCCATTTATCGAGGAAAGCTATAGGCTACATATCATCACGCTAAGACTAAAAGGAGGCGAGCATTAATGGAAAATGTGACGCAGACGAAGTTGCGTGGGTCAGCTAGTTTTTTATAAATCCCTAGCTTTTGACTGCAACTTCGTACGCATTTATTCAGTTTTTTCCTGTTCCCGTTAGTTTCGGAAAATACTTTCCTACACTCCCCAAGGAACTTACATGCCAATTTTCAACTTTTTCAACAACCAGTTTCAGCTGCGCATTGTCTGTCAGTCAATCAGTCAGTCACCAGTAACGGAAGAGTTTTATATAAATTCTCGGTATTGACCGCGACTTCGTATGCGCTTATCTTGTTTTTGCCATTCCCGTAAGAATTTCAGGATATATTTTTTTAGTGCTCTCTTGTACTCCCCAAGGTACCTACATGTCAAATTTCATCATTCTACGACCAGTAGTTTTGGCTGTGCGTTGTCTGTCAGTCACTCAATCAATCACTCATCGGTAACGGAAGAATTTTATAATTGCGCAAAATATGAATATCGGTGCAGCAGTTTTTGAGTTTATCGCAAACACACAGATAAGACAGACGACAATAACAACAACAGAAACGACGGAGGATTTTTTGATTATGTTTTTTTAAATCCCTAGCTTTTGACTGCAACTTCGTACGCACTTCTTCAGTTTTTTCCTGTTCCCGTTACAGTTTTGGAAAATACTTTCCTGCACTCCCCAAGGAACTTACATTTATTTATAACTTTTTCAACAACCAGTAGTTTCAACTGCGCATTGTCCGTCAGTCACTCAGTCAGTTACCAGTAACGGAAGAGTTTTATATAAATTTTCGGTATTGACCGCGACTTCGTATGCGCTTATCTTGTTTTTGCCATTCCCGTAAGAATTTCAGGATATATTTTTTTAGTGCTCTCTTGTACTCCCCAAGAAACCTACAAGTCAAATTTCATCATTCTACGACCAGTAGTTTTGGCTGTGCGTTGTCTGCCAGTCACTCAATCAATCACTCATCGGTAACGGAAGAATTTTATAATTGCGCAAAATATGAATATCGGTGCAGCAGTTTTTGAGTTTATCGCAAACACACAGATAAGACAGACGACAATAACAACAACAGAAACGACGGAGGATTTTTTGATTATGTTTTTTTTAAATCCCTAGCTTTTGACTGCAACTTCGTACGCACTTCTTCAGTTTTTTCCTGTTCCCGTTACAGTTTCGGAAAATACTTTCCTTTATTCCCCAAGGAACTTACCTACATGCCAATTTTCAACTTTTTCAACAACCAGTAGTTTCAGCTGCGCATTGTCCGTCAGTCACTTAGTCAGTCACCAGTAACGGAAGAGTTTTATATAAATTTTCGTTATTGACCGCGACTTCGTATGCGCTTATCTTGTTTTTACCATTCCCGTAAGGATTTCAGGAAATATTTTTGAAGTGAAAACTTCTTTAGCGGCGTTGAGCACTTTTCTTGGGATGGGTGTAAAAAGTTTCACTCGCGTCAGGACATATGACCTGATCGAATTTTTTTAAGACGGATGACGCGTCAGGACACGTGACCTGATTGAAAATTCGTAAGACGGATGATTAAAAATGCACAACGTTAATGTTCAAGTTTTCTCTTCTGCCGGCACTCCCGGAATGCAACCTGTTGTTTATTTTTAGGGCTCTTTTATACTCCCCCAGGTACCTACAGTAATAATAATAATAACGCTACATTGACTTGGCCTGGCCCGTTAATGTAGCTTAAAACTAGCCTAGAGCTAAGAAACTGCACGTTTACCCAAAAAAATAATAATATCCTTGGACATTTCACACAACGCCGTATAGTCCCAAGCTAAGCAACCTAATGCTTGTGTTATGGTAACTAGATGGCTGATAAACTACTCATATACATATTTTTTTTGTAAACACATACATATTATAGATAGAAAAAAACCCAGACTCGGAACAAATACTTGTAGGTCGTACAAATATTTGTTCCGTGCGGGAATCGAACCCGCGACATACTGCGCAGCAGCCAATCGCTCAACCACTGCGCCAACCGTGTCGTCAGTGTGTGCTTTGTCTGTCCGGCACTCAGTCAATCACACATCGGTAACGGAAGAATTTTATAATTAAGTAATGGTTTACGGCAAAATATGAAATAGGTACCTTTGGTGTTATAAAATAGAACGTCGACATACGTCAACGTCATATCCAATCTAACAGCTGACGTATTTGGTTGTTGTAATTTTACTAGATATTTTTTGGGAATCTAATGATTTTTATTGATCACTTAATATAAATAAACAATCTACTAGATTCCTAAAAACATAAATAATCAACTTATACACACTTACATTATTTCACTGAATAATAAAAAGTGAAGTTCTAACAGTACGCAAAAAATAAAATATTCGTTGGCAATCCTTAATGTAAACATAAAAACGATTTAAAATCGGTCAGATCAGCTATCTTCTTTCTTATAGGTCGAATGAAAATATGTGAATTTTTTTCATCGAATGACATATAAAATGTTAAAACCCCCGGAAGAAGTTCTCTGACGAAATGCCATTTTCAAGTTCTGTATCTCTCAGAATGTCTAGTTCCAGTACATACATTTATAACCATGGTACATTTATAATCACTACAAATCCTTCGTTGGTTTCTGATGAGAAACAGTAGTTAATAGTTAGCAAACTAGTCGTCTGCGATGAATGACGTCAATACAGCGAGCTCAAAGCACCTGTAAGTATTAGTTGAGATAGGTAGGTATCCTCTGAGATGGATGGAGGTAGTATGTAGTTTCTGTGCTGTCATTTTGAGATGTGGTATTTTGAAGTACCTACAGATATAAAGCACTACAGATCGACAAACTGCGTCGATAATCTGGCTTTATATAAAACTAGCTGACCCACGCAACTTCGTCTGCGTCACATTCTCCGTTAATGCTCGGCCCCTTTTAGTCTTAGCGTGATGATATGTAGTATAATAATATGTAGTTTTTCAAATCGGACCAGTAGTTCCTGAGATTACCCCCTACATACAAACTTACAAACAAATATTACCTCTCAAGTGAAAGTCACTGTAGTGCACTGAATATTAGTATATACTAGCTTTTGCCACCGACTTTGTTCATCCCGTTTCTTCCCGTTCCTGTAAAAATTTCAGAAATTCCTCCCCATCAGAAACCTGTATGCCAAATTTCAGCTTTCTGGAAGCAGTAGTTCCGGCTGTGCATTGTCTGTCAGCCACTCACTCAGAAATGAAAGAATTTTATATACATATTTGGATTTTCTACTGACATTATTAACCATTAATAAAAAAGATAAGTCCTATTGTTACGAGCCTTAATATAATACCTGTAATAGAATAAACGCAATAACTAAAAAGATGACGTTGAACTCATAATTGTGAACCACTTTTACTATAGGACCCACCGTAAAATCGCGAAAAATAATTAGCTGTTCAGTTTATTTTGTCGAGTTATGCACAAATAAATGTATGATTAAGTCGTTTTTAGGGTTCCGTAGCCAAATGGCAAAAAACGGAACCCTTGTAGATTCGTCATGTCTGTCTGTCTGTCTGTCCGTCTGTATGTCACAGCCACTTTTTTCCAAAACTATAAGAACTATGCTGTTGAAACTTGGTAAGCAGATGTATTCTGTGAACCGCATTAAGATTTTCACACAAAAATAGAAAAAGAACAATAAATACTTAGAACCAGAACTAACTTTTTTTTCATTGAACCCAAACGTGTGGGGTATCTATGGATAGGTCTTCAAAAATGGTATTGAGGTTTCTAATATAATTTTTTCTAAACTGAATAGTTTGCGCGAGAGACACTTCCGAAGTGGTAAAATGTGTCCCCCCCTGTAACTTCTAAAATAAGACAATGATAAAACTAAAGAAATATATGATGTACATTATCATAATATAAACTTCAACCGAAAATTGTTTTGAGCGAGATCTAGTAAGTAGTTTTTATTTAATGCGTCTTAAATCGTAAACCGCAACTTTTGATTATAAAATATACCTACAGGTTTGTACGGAACCCTCGGTGCGCGAGTCTCGCACTTGGCCACTGGTTTTCTTCTTTTAAGGTATTGCGTTTATTCTGTTACACGTTGTATAATGGGTTCAGAAGACGGCCACGTAGAAATACATATTACCTACTTTAAATAAAGTCTACATTTTTAATGATTTTATAATAAATATAGAGTTTTCAGGTTTTTCCCTATATTTTTAGTAAAACACGGTATTACTAGCCAAATTTCATATTTCTAGGTCAACGGAAAAATAACTTTTATTCCTCTATTGTCTGTACAATACAGGAAAAAATCTATAGAAGTTTATGGAAGTCTGTAAAGAAGTATGTATCGTGTGAATCCAATTTTGATGTTAACAAAACAAACATAGCTAACATCTATTGAAGATTAAATATGATTCTTTTCAGTAAGAATGAATGTCAGCAGTCCTTGGTTCAATTCCTAGGTTGGGAGACTTTTTATTAAAAGAAAAAAAAAAGTTGGCTTTTCCCACCAGGATTTTTCAATAATAACTCTTTTTTTAATGATGGGAAATCATCAAATGACTCCTCCCGCTCTGAGTAAATCAGGAGGGAGTGTCAGACTCCTACTGACTAAAACCCATTCGTGTTCTTCCTAATGCCCTTTGCGTTACAGGGCCGCGGTGACTATAATATAATATATAATATAATATCCTTGGAAATTTCACACAATGCCATATAGTCCCAAGCTAAGCAACCTAATGCTTGTGTTATGGTAACGAGATGGCTAATAAACTACTTATATACATTTTTTTATTGTAAATACATACATAAATTATAGATAGAAAAACACCCAGACTCGGAAAAAATACTTGTAGGCTCTTTCGAACAAGTTTTGCAACCCCGGCAGGCAACTCAGAGACGTAGTTCGATTGATTTGATGAGATAACACTCGAATACAGAATCATACATAATCATACTATCACAATTATCAAGTCAGGTACTCTAAACTTGTCTCACATCATCGTCGTCTGGCGAGTTTGCGACAACGCAGTCTATTTGTCTGAACCCAGCTCCCTAGGGATGCAACGTAATGAATATTAACATTCAAACCTATCTACCAGAAGGTTGTGTACCACTGGATGCTGCTGCGCTCTATTTGAAGTTATGTCTATTGATACCCCGACTACTGGGAAAGGTCTCGCTTTGTCTCCGATAGAATCGGCCAACGTATCAGCCAACTTATCGGTCGACGAGTCGGTTGCTAGGAACAGTCAAAGGGAAGAAATCTTTCGTTTTGAGACTATCAAAGAGATTTTATTGAAAGAGTTTCGATAAAAGTGAAAAGGTGACCGTGTGATGGTTTGAAGTTGGAAAGGGTATTAATGTATTGATTCTCAGAAGGAACCCTGCTAGTGAATTTTTGTTATCGGTGTTTTAATCATGAATTGGTAAATGCATTCAGTTCTGGAAAATCTGGTAGCACCTTTTTCCAATGACTCCTCCCGCTCTGGGTGTAGCGGGAGGGAGTGTCAGACTTCTACTGACTAAAACCCATCCATGTTCCTTCATTGCCCTTTGTGTTCCGGAGCCACGGTGTCTCTTGCGAATAATCCCGCGACTCCGGCAGGCGTCGGCCCTTTCGGGCCCCTCTGTGTTGCTGACTCTCTTTTAGGCGCGCGTGGAACACTAACGCGCCGTCAAATATGGTAGCACCTTGAAAAGAAATTGATGCTATTAAATATTGAAACCTGTAAAAGTTTTTGTAGGTATCTAATATTTTCAACATGTATGAAAATTTGAAAAATCACAAATATGGACTTACGCTTGTAGAAATTACGTTGGCTTGATTTTTGTTATGTTACATAAATATTTACTTTTTACCTTCTTATTTGTACCGAAAAACTGTCAAAAATTTAAAATTATTCCTTGAGTATTTTTTGAACATTTTAGAAATAGACTGACTACCCTGAAAGCAATACACCAAAAAAAACTCAGAACTCAAAGTATTTTGTAAAAACCGTACTGTCATACTAGTCAAATCATAATAATATGATAAGAATTTTTAACGTTAAAAAATTCAGTACGGACCTGAAGCGCCTTCATGTTGTTTAAAAAAATTCAATAAAAAAAAAACCAAAACTGCGGTTTCAAAACAACACGATTAACGAGTAATGCCTGTGTGCATAGCCTGCAGCTGCCGTCGCATTAAAAGAAAATTAACGGAATTTGATGCACGGATTATGCAAATCGAAGCATATCCGGCAACGTTCTTTGTTATCACGTACACAAAATGAGTTTTGATGGTAATGTCCTAGACAGTTTGTGTTTCTTGCACTAGTTTTATCCTTGCGTTAATTAATTTTAGAGCGGTTTTCAGGATTTGCGAAGTTTACTCTTCGCGAATGATATCATTATGCTGTTAGTGAAATGGACTATCGCTTACCGCTGCGATTCCGCACGCGAAATTTTCCCACATTTTCTTTTGGCTTCGCAGACCAACTCTTGCGACACGGTGTTTGTTATCGAACGATCGATATTTTTGGGTACTCTCAGTAGGTCTAGGAATAGGTTATTTTTTGGCAAAAAACCGTTTGATTGGTTAGCTAGTATAAAACATAGTCCTATAGCTGTTGCAAATTGCGTCTTAACTATTTGGGGGAGCCTTTACAAATAGAGTTGCTTGACTTCAGTGATGCAGTCTACCCATTGATCGAGCCATTACCATCAAACTGAAAAAATTATTGAAGTGGCAAGGTAGTTTTATGTTTGTATAACGTATATATATATATATATATAAATAAATGTAGCATGCATAGCACGTATATTGAAACATTCACACACACACACACACACACCCTCACACACACACACACACATACAAACACCATCATACACCACATACACCATACACACATTTAACATGTACCTACTCGCTGACTTATAATTTGCATAAAATATTATGTGATGGGGGGCCTGGAGTTCTATAGTACAGGCCTAGGCTTAGTTTAGACTCCAGATCTCCTACAAATTACATTTATGTAACTGTCAACCTGTACATTTAACTTTAAGATTGTCCTCGTATATAATGTGTAATTTGTGGAGATGAATAAACATTTTTATTATTTATTATTATTGATGTACAGAAATTGCAATGCCCAAACTATCCTTAGATGAGAGATTACCACCGTATTGTATTGAAATCCGTTCAAGCTTTGAATGTACCAGACTAACCTGAATTGGGATTTGATTTGCTACAGCATCAAGTAAACATTTGAATAATAAACAGAGGTCATCAATACCAATGTCAAAAGAAAACAAATTTATGAACAGGCTTTCCTGAAAAACCAATTCAGTCCCCTCAAAATTACGGTATCATAAAACAATGATTGAAAATCTCGATATCGGTCTTATATTTCCATTAACTTAGGGGAGTGAGTAGTCATGCAACGGTTATCAAGGCAGGTATCTGTAGCTTGATTTGATAATAATAACTTGCAGCCGGGAAACATGGAAACCGGGGGGCGAACCCGATTGGGGCGTGAAAATGTTTATACACTTTCATAATTTTGAGGGGATGATATCGGATACAAGTCAGGATCAGTACAAAGAGGGGTCGGACAGGGAAAGGGCTTTCAACAAAATACTTAATACGGAAAATACGAGGTAGAAAACCTGGTTATTCCTAGCCGATGCTATTATTTGGGCGTTGATGTTATGCGAGGATTTGTCTGGAGTATTGCATTACCATATTTTGGTGGCGTTCGTTCCCTTGATGTGTTTTTTTTTTTTGTTTGTTCATTGAGAGGGCTTGCTGTTTAGTGAGCGTGTGTGTGATGGTTTATGAAATAAATTATGTTGGTATTGAATTTGCAATTTACGTACAGTTTTCATGAGCAGAGTACGATTCTAATTTTACAAATTCAGTTGCGACTTATATCTTTACAGATCTAGAAAATCATGATTGATTTTGTAATTTTTTTATTTAATTCACAGCATTGTGTTTTTTTTTTTACTATTGATAGGCACACGTTTGACTACTGTCTCACCTGATGGTAACCGATGATGTGGTCTCAGATGGAGCACACTAGCCTAGAAGTAACCTATTCACTATTGTCTTAAAAACTCCCAGGTTGTAGCAACCAGGAAACACAGACTCAGCCAGGGAATCGCACTCTTTAGCTGTACCCACAATAAATGTGTTCCCAAACCTATTTGTGCGTGTTGGTGGGATGTCCACCATGTACCGGTGGCGCATCGCCGTACGTCTTGTAGTCCGATGATGGAACGAGCTTGGAGGAATTAAATTATGTATACAATTCCGTCATACCACCCCAAAATGCAACCAATAGAAAACTGGCAGGCCAGTAACTCGGCATCGATGCTCAAGACTTTGAAGCTTCGATTCGACAAGCTTATCATTGCCGATGATCCTCTTGGCTCGTTTCTCAATTCACTCAAAGGCATCAAGCTGGTACCTGGTAGATCCGTCCCAAAGATGAGAGCAGTACTCCATACACGAACGAACTTGTGGGTTGATATTTAAGTTTTTTTATTTTATTTTAAAGTAATGTCTGGTATAATCCACGCGCAATCAGAATGGGATGGAACTTTGTCAAAGTAAATCGAAAATGACAGTCTTTCGGGACATCAGCAAACAACTTGTTGACAGTTCACGTGACCAGAGGGCTGGGCTTTTCTTCGGCCAAAGAATCAGCATTGCCATTCAACGTGGCAATGCTGCCAGTGTTCTGGGCACTTTTGCCGTTGACAGCGATGTGGATTATTTTTTGATGCCCAATGATTTATTTTGTTTTTTTATGCGTTTGTACATAATGTAGATACTCTAAACATTGTAATTTAGTAAAACCTTAAATAAAAAATAAAAAAATGACAGTTCTTTCTGTAAGTAGCGTTAGCAAAAATTTTCTGAATATTGATAATATATTAGTTTATAATAATATGATAGATCGCAGAAATAAGTAATTTATTATCAATATTCAGATAATTTTACATAGCTACTTGAAGAAAGAACTGTCATCTTCGATTTACTTTGACAAAGTTCCATCCCATTCTGTTTGTCCGCGGATTATACATTACTTTACCATATGTTAGTTGCCTATGAAGGGTTTGACGTCACGCAAATCACTGCAGGCATTGATGCGTTGGTAGCGATACAAGATAATTAGCGCTGATAAATGAATCGCATAATTTGCAAAATCCTCTGATATCGTTATCTCTTTATATCCAAAGCGCCGTTAGTGATAATGTAAACAGAGCCTTATCTCGAATGATTACCAAATTCTTTTTTTAATTAAAAGGTCGTTGAACGAAATTGGATCGGCACTCTTTGTTCTACGGCTTTAAGGGTATTTATCCTTGTATTTTTTGCACAAATTATTCAAGCTTATTGAACATTGGACGTCAGAGAGGGCGATCTATCACAGAGATAGAAGGAATACGAAACCTTGTGAAGAAAACTCGACCCGAATAAGTGGGTCACGAATCCTTTAGAAGTTGGACCTTTAAAAATTGGTTTTATTCGTCCGTATGTTTTTGGATTACGTAAGGTTGATATAACTTATGAGGTAGACGGAAATATTGAAGGGGTTTGTGAATAACGAATTGACGTAGAAAGTGAAAATCGAGAGAAAAATTTCTTGAAGCATGAATATGCATTCATATAAATTTCATGCTCACTCTCTGTAAAGTACTGAACTTGATGTTTTAAATTAACATTTTAAAATCCTCCTTCACGTAAAAGTAATCTAAAACGAGCAATGTAAAAAAAACCACACCTAAAACTAGAAAATCTTATCGTTTCACTACGACGGAAGTGAATTACAAAAAGTACACGAAGTGTCAGTTTTATTGAGATGCATTGCATTTTTAATGCAACTCAGCCCTTTTATAAAAATAGACTGTGTGTTTCTAAAACGTGTTTTTCATCCGTTAAACGAAAATAATATATTTTATTTATTCGTTGCTTGAACGATTCCATTTTGAAAGGTTTTCTTTCACTGTCCGTCGATAATATTTTCTGAAATAATATTGAACAGGTTTCATTTTGTACGTGTTAGATGCTTCTTCCGTGAGAAATACTGAAACAAGTTATTTCTAAAGTCGTTGACTTTATAATGTTTTGAAGAAAACACCAAGTACTTTCAAAGTTGTGTTATTCATAATGTGTAACTTTCAGGGGGTTACTTTTCACTAGGGTATGTGGGGGTCGTAACATCTTACTACCCACACGATGGTAAGGGCCAATATTTTAATGTGAAGAAAAGGTTCCTTTCAAGTGCAAATAACCTGTGTCTAAGCTGCTTTTTGTAATATCGTCCACGCGTCTGTGACTAAGATCCCAAAGATGCTTACCTTATTTATTTTCTCACTTTGGGAAGATGCAGAACTACCTCTTTGACTACCGAAATACCTCCTTTAACATCACTAAAAAGATGGCCGTCGCGTCGGCCCAAACGAGCAGATAATTATGCGTATATTATAACACCCTACCTCTATCCCACATGTTTTGTGAGAAAATAAGTAAAGTCTGCGCACTCTGGGATCTCAGTCAATGAGTTTCACTTGAAAACAATCAGAGCTCTTAAAATTTTGTCTAGGTTTGTACGACTTGAGCAGTTCAAAATCCTCGAATTTTGTTTCAATTCAAAACAGAAACAGTTAATTGAAAGCGGGAATCATTGAGGCATTAAACTAAAGACAGCTGGAATTTTGTTACGATGCCTAAAGACGCAGACTTAATGCCTCAGGTCTTAGCCTATCTTTAATTAACTTTATGAAGGTTAAGACATTCTGTGTTCTCAGAATCAAATATCAGTGTATCATCACAAAATTTGTTTCTAGTTTAGTGAGTCAATTTATTCGCGTCAAATAATGTATGGTTACCGACTACATTTTGTAGAGATTTAATAAATGCAGTCAATTATTATTTTTATTATGAAATATACTGTTAATCTATTATTATTTTTATTATGAGGTATACTCATAATATGGTTATCACTGCCTCGGGTTATTAAAAAGTAGGTTATGTTAAAACAACATTTTTGATTACACAGTCAACGTAAAAATAAAAACAACCCTAATAAAAATAGTAAATGGGTCAAAAGTGGTAAATACAGATTAAAATTTTAATATAAAATCGATTCAAAAATTATATAAAAACTTAAAAACTAATTAATTTCTCAGCTTATGACTGTTACAGACTCCAGTTACTTTAACTTGAACAGATAAAAAATCTCGTTAAATTTTATCCTAAAGATAAAATAAGCATCAGCCACCAGCGTTGAATTTTATAGAATCATAATGAATTTTTATTAAGAAAATTTTATTAAAATTACCAATTTTAATAACAAAAACACGAAACTCCATTAAAAGACACACGAAGGCGCTGAAAACAAAATATAAAAATATAGAATTAGCATTAATGAAATACATTAGACTGGGACCCACAGGGAATAAGGAAACAAGAGAGATTTCAATTTTGTTACACGTTACTGCACCAAATTCTTTCGGTAGGGTGCAATTTTTGCAACGAATTCTTTTATTATACAGGGTGTAAGGGACAGCCCTCCACAAACTGATAGGGTGATTTCAGTATATCGTGCTAATTTGACCGGTACATGAAATTATTTCAGGAACTTTATGAGAATCTAATAAAACTGATTTGTTTAATTACCTCACACGCAATGTATCGCTATCTCTGCAGAACGCACGCAGCGCACGACGGCGCAGCGAGCTTTCGAAAGGACAGCCGCGCTCGCGTCACGTCTTTAACAGCTAATTTCATGCGTCGTTCATTAGTTTTTTTTTTTTTTCATTTTAGCTGTGTTATTTACATTAATGTAGTTCTGCATACAGATAATGTAACTTTACATTGAAATAAAGCATTAAAAACTGAAAAAAAAAACCTGAGAAAAATTCCACTCGAATATGATTCAAAATAAGGAGCAGATTGCACCCTGTTAATTTGTGGAGGGCTGTCCCTTACACCCTGTATAAAATTACTTGATTCGAATGAATACAATAATGGAGAAGAAGAGTGAAGGAATTCGCATTCAATGACGACACGGTTGGCGCAGTGGTTGAGCGATTGACTGCTGCGCAGTATGTCGCGGGTTCGATTCCCGCACGGAACAAATATTTGTACGGCCTACATGTATTTGTTCCGAGTCTGGGTGTTTTCTATCTTTATATGTATGTATTTACAAAAACAAACAAAAAAAAAAAAAAAAAATTATATAAGTAGTTTATCAGCCATCTCGTTACCATAACACAAGCATTAAGTTGCTTAGCTTGGGACTATATGGCGTTGTGTGAAATGTCCAAGGATATTATTATTATTTTTACTTTCTCGGGTCCCTGGAGACCCGGTCCTTTGGTAGGCATACGAGGGGCCAAAACCAGCTCGTAGAGGCCCCGTTAGACATTTCAAATGTAATGGGGCACCAACCGGCGATTATCCCTGTATGCACTGAAAGTATTCCCAAGGACAATCCCCGGTTGGAGCAGTACTATTGCAGAATAATTATGGAAACAAAATGAAACGCTATGGGTTTGGGTGGTTTAGTGGACTGATCATCGTTTATTATAGAAGAACTATTGACCCCTGACTGACCACTAACGATACACACGGCTTTTAAATGGCAGGGGGTGACTTGCACACTCAATGAATGGGCCCCCGAAAACGGTCGCTAGCACAAAGTGACGTAGCGCCAAGGAGGCAACATAGCCTGAGGTGCTAGAGGAGTGGAGAGGTATACCACGGCTATCAGGACAATTCCGGAAGTGCGGTCAAGATCCCTACCAGCACCTTACTGGATTATACATCCTTCTCCCGAGCACGTGTGCTCTAGCGAATCTCCACTCAGACCAGCCAATTAAGGCAAGAAAGAGGTGGGAGCTCTGTTCCTCGTCAGTTTTCACTCTGGCCAGCCAATAAAGGTAAGCCGGAGATGAGGAACAAGACTTCTCCCGGGAGATAAGGTTCGTGGGGTCGCTACTGCCCAACAGTTCGCCACAAAACTGCCTTGCGGATTGTATCTCTCTTTGTCTGGCCCCTCACCCTAGGTATGACCTAAGGTTCATCGGGACGCGCAAGCCCCACCACGACGTCAACGTAGAGATACTGCGGTAGGGTTATTATTATTATTATTTTTTTGTTTTCTTTCTCGGGTCTCTGGAGACCCTGTCCTTTGGTAGGCGTACGAGGGGCCGAAACCAACTCGCAGAGGCCCCGTTAGAAATTTCAAATGTAATGGGGCACCAACCGGCGATTATCCCTGTATGCACTGTGAAAGTATTCCCAAGGACAATCCCCGGTTGGAGCAAGAATATTGCAGAATATGGAAAAAAAAAAGATGAAACGCTATGGGTTTGGGCGGTTTAGTGGACTGATAATCGTTTATTATAGAACTATTGGCCCCTGCCTGACCACTAACAATATATACGGCTTTTAAATGGCAGGGGGTGACTTGCACACTCAATGAATGGGCCCCCGAAAACGGTCGCTAGCACAAAGTGACGTAGCGCCAAGGAGGCAACATAGCCTGAGGTGCTAGAGGAGTGGAGAGGTATACCATGGCTATCCGGACAATCCCGGAAGTGCGGTCAAGATCCCTACCAGCATCTTACTGGATTATACATCCTTCTCCCGAGCACGTGTGCTCTAGCGAATCTCCACTCAGACCGGCCAATTAAGGCAAGAGAGAGGTGGGAGCTCTGTTCCTCGTCAGTATTCACTCTGGCCAGCCAATAAAGGCAAGCCGTAGATGAGGAACAAAACTTCTCCCGGGAGATAAGGTTCGTGGGGTCGCTACTGCCCAACAGTTCGCCACAAAACTGCCTTGCGGATTGTATCTCTCTTTGTCTGGCCCCTCACCCTAGGTATGACCTAAGGTTCATCGGGACGCGCAAGCCCCACCACGACGTCAACGTAGAGATACTGCGGTAGGGTTTATTATTATTATTATTATTCACAATCAAATCTGTGATTTTTCAGTAGAGTATTTTTGCTTGATCCAATATATCAATACTATTCAATTCACGGAAATAACAAAAAATAACACGGGTTTTAAATACATAAATTATTTTTCTCGAAACTGAAACGGATCTACGCAGCCAAACAATATTTGACCGACGCGTACATACCAAATAGAAAAAACTTTCTGCAACACCATTTTCGTAAGAATCTATGCAAACATGGAAGTGTAAACAGTAACCCACATGGAATGTTTACGCATGCCATAAGAATATGAGACGAGAAAAAGCCTGCTGCACTCAAGCACAGTATAGATAATAGAAGGTCAACTCTATAGAAAACTCGCGAAATTCATACACGCATACTGCTATAGACTGCAAGTCTATTTGACTGGCATGCTTTTGGGATACAATGGTTTCGTTCTTTTGTATGGAGAAATTGCCTTTTCCCTTGTATTTTTTCGTAACAACCCAAACAATTACTTGAGTATCGTTTTTAAGCAAAAGTTTTTGAGAGCAATTTTAGATATCCAATTAATATGTGAGATTATAATTATGGTTTTTGCCATGCTAAAACATATTAAACTGTGTATCTGAGTTGCATCTCCTTACCGCTCCGTTTCGCTCGTATCCCACATCTTACCTTTTGCACCTATCTATGCTGTGTCTCAAGTAACAGTTTTCTTTGCGCCTTCCCCTTCTCGGACGCTCTTAATGCAAATTTTATTTATTCATGTAAATTAATATCTATTCTCTGGGACACCCAGTGAGGCGAGAAATTGAGTACGTGCAAAAATAATGCTGGCTAGCACCCTCCCGGCTTATGCAAACGCTGTCGCGTCGATGGTTACCAATTAGATTGTGTTGTATCGTAGTCTGTTTGTTGTTAGTACATTAAGAGTGTGTATTCCGTCCACTAGCGCCGCCAATCGTTTTTTATTAATTGTGGTAAATTTAAGACACGTAGATAAAAAACCGCTCTGTAGTGCACTAAAGAAATGTATCTATTATTTTTTGACAGCTATTTTTAATACATAACTCATGGCTAAATAGCCAAAACGGCAATTATTGCTAAAAGTGGCCACTTTTAGCAAAAATATCGACTTTGGCAACTATTTATGTTCTGAAGTACAAAACATAACTCTCAAAACATAATAAATGCATTTCTTCAGTGCACTACAGAGCGGTTTTTTATCTACGTGTCTTAAATTTACCACAAATAATAAAAAACGATTGGCGGCGCTAGTGGACGGAATACACGCTCTTAAGAGACACTGTCGACTCGGTGCAACATTTGTAAGCTGTTTTGGTGCATTAACAAATAGTGAATTGTGTCATTGAATTTTATTACTGTGTCCAAACGTCTAGGTATAATTTCAGAACCTAAACGGTTTCAAAAAAGTCTAACTCCTCGCAAGTCCCTCGTTGTTTTCCTTAGCTTGTCATAAAAATAATACGTCACATTAAAATAGGCACATCACTTAACACACGAATAAGATATTACAAACAAAGTGAAAGCTCCCAAAACAACTTGACATCAAATACGACAGTATCATAGCCAAAATACTGAGCGGAATAACACAGCGATATGATAAACTCATAGCACGATGACTTGAGAAGTTTTTCCACGCACCATTTACCGTGAAAGGGAATATGAAAAGGGTTGGGAATTAATTGTGATGTCGTGACGTCAGACGGCTCGGTAAGCATCTTGGGACATGAATTTGGGTCTCTTTCTAGTTCCATTATTGTTGGGACACTTTTTTTCTGTAAGTGAGTTACGGGTAATATTTTTGAGTGTAGATGTACCTATGTAAATTTAGAAACGTTAGCTTTTATTTTCTTTCTTGACTTTTAGGGATCCGTATTGTGTATTACAAGAGTAAAGTCAGATGGGTCGATCAGGCTTCTCAGACATCTCGGAAAAGTGCGCAAAATCACACTTTCACTAATATATCAGATTTAGTTTTAACCGACTTCCCAAAAAGGAGGAGGTTCTCAATTTGGTTTTTTTTTTATGTTTGTTACCTCATAACTCCGACAATTATGAACCGATTTGAAAAATTCTTATCTAAGTATCTAAGTTTTATCTGAAAGGATATACTTGCAGATTGGTCCCACTTAAATTTTATCAAAATCGGTTACGAACTTTTGATTTTAAATCGAAATAGCTGGAATTCGTCTACTTGGATGATGGTTTTATGTCATCCAAGTAATCGAAATTGCGTATTTTGCTTTTCTGCGATTTTGCAGTGGTGTTGTTAGGTGTGGGGTACTAAAAAGTGAAAAATAAAAAAAACTTTTTACAAAAAAATACAACCGACTTCCGAAAAAAAACACTAGGTACAAAGTAAAAAATAACTTTAATTTCGGAAGTCAGTGTTTTTGTTACTTTCTTCGTATTTTGACACCGACTTCCGAAATTAAATCCGAAAAATTCACAAGAAAGGTATTGACGACTCTATCCTTTTCTAAAGATTCTTTAGAAAAGAAGGATTGGGTCGTACTTAATACATTCAGAGGGCCAATTCTACTAATTTTTAAACAACTTTCGCATTCGCATGTCAATCGCAAACTGTCAAAAAAGCCTTAAATTTCATATATTTTTGACAGTTTGCGATTGAGATGCGATTGCGATGCGAATGTGGAAATTAGTAAAATTGGCCCTCAGATCATTATAGACACAAGACAATTAAAAGGCCAACAGCTGAATTATACACAAGATGAGGTTTGATACGTTTGTTGAGCATTTCACGAAAATCACATTTTTTTTAAACAAATTCTAAATTCGTATGAGTGTTAAAAACCAGCCATGACTATTCAAGATATTAATTAATAGCTGTTGTGGATCAGTGAATTTACTTATAACAGAAAAACACAATGGATGATACTTTCAGTGCAATAACGTGCTTACTTGGTATCGAAACAGCCACAAACATCCCTAACCAAATAACTGTAATTTCCTATACCAATTTCATAACCAACCGATATTGTGACAATTCTAATTTGCTTCCTCTATCGAACATCAACCCCCTAATCAACCCTAAACCGCGGATCAACTGCATTTCGGAGCAAATACTACAGACAGCCTAATAACCCTCCAACACTTAATTGATAATTTGAAACACGCTAAATACACAAAAAACAAACAAAAATGAACCTTTAACCCTCACATTATGGATGCAAGCAAAGCAAATAAATAAGCAGACGAAATGGGGGGTACTAATGGAAGTGTGAAATACGATAGCATTGAGCGAATACATTATTCAAATTTAGTAACAAGGTTTTTTATTATGTTTTTCATTTTTGGTGCGGTAAAATGTTTGGCAGTATTTTTAAGCATGTTTTCGTCAGAGAGTAAAAAAGCCAAACATGACGTCTATGCCCTGTCTGTAAATACACAGACATGTGAATTTGGCTAGGTACGATAAGTACTCTGTTAATATCTATCTCTTGTTTATGTTTATGTTTTTGATATACGCACAGCCATATTGCAAAGCAATGAGAAGTTAAGAACTGAAAATAAAAACACAATAAAAACTTATTACAAAAAATACAACCGACTTCCAAATAAAAAAAAAACTATGTTGTCTATATAACTTTGATTTCGGAAATCGGTGTTAAAACACGAAGAAACAACAAAAAGCACCGACTTTTTTTCACTTTTTAGTGGAACCCTTATCCCTACACCAAAAACATTACTGGAAAGTCTCAGGATAGCAAAATGCGTAATTTCGTTTACTTGGATGACAAAAAAAGCGGTCATCCAAATCAACGAATTCCAGCTACTATGACCTGTAAACGATTTTGATGAAATTTAAACGGGACCAATCGGAAAGTATATTCTTTCACATAAAATAAGATTTTTTCAAATCGGTACATATTTGCTAAAGTTATGAGGTAACAAACATAAAAAATTTCAACCTAATTTAGAAACTTCTCCTTTTTTTGAAGTCGGATTAAAATGAGAACCTCCTCCTTTTTGGGAAGTCGGTTATAAATGACGCATTACTAAATCTAAAAGAAGTAAAGCGTGAAATGAATCGTTTAGCCATCATAATGTAGGAGAATACATACCTATCAAGAGACATTGCGAAATAAAAAATCTGATTTTAAAATACTTTTTCTAATTTGATTGCTCAAACTAATAAACATTACGTACGGTAAGTCTACATATAATAATAAATAAATAATAATAAATAAATATCCTTGGACATTTCACACAACGCCATATATCGTTTAACATATCGTTTCATTACACAATTTACGGCTTCTAGCGAGCTAGCTCTAACGATCGAATTAATCACTTGCGTACTTTAGAACTAAAAGCTATCTCTACACACAATGTTCCACCTTTTACATTTTATTTACATTAAGTGATTGACTGAGATTTTACCCCTTTTAGAACATACGATACGTAAACTTTGGTATAAATTAATTTTCTACAGAGCATTTATTTTGTCATTGCATTGAAATGTACTTACCAAGTACTAGACGTCAGCGAGATTTGTGAAGACATTCATAGCTAAAATCTCGTTTTTGCCAGTTTCCCTATTTACTCCAATAACCAATGGGAAGAAGTCAGTTGTAAGACGACAGCCTATCCTCATAATTCTCATCCTATATTGACGCCTCTCAAAAGCCTTGCTAGTTGCTGAAGAAGCAAGTTGAAAAATCTCAAGACAAAAATCTTAAACCCATATCGTGGTTAAGAGTCCTATTACATTTTTTACGGAAATTCATGATTTTTGACGCTGTAGTTTTCAGCAGCAGTAAGATATTTCAATTATTTGATCCTGAATAACGATAGTGCCAGTCTCTTTCTTGTAAGTTAGAGTTACACATTTTCATTTTTCTTTTCGTGTAATTTACTATAAATATTTTACGAACTCAGTTTGCAAGAAAAAATGTCGGCGATGGAACTTTGACGGTCAAATTCACATTCCTACAATCAATTGTTTTAAAAGCTGAAATTACTAATAGGTCAGTTGAATGTTTTACTTGTTTATTGGAGTTCTAGAATTTCTTTAAAGTCCTTGAGTTTTCACGGAAAAAAACGTAAAGAAAGCCTAATTTAAGCCAGAAAAGGCTTGATTCAGCGTCCATTATATTCCAAATAAAAACAATTTTATCAAATAAATTAATATGATATAAAATTTCAATCTACAATGAATACGTTTCATTAGTTTTCGTTTGTCAATATAATAAAACAAAATTACAATAAATAAAATTAAAGTACTATATATTCTGCGTCAATTCAGCGCGCGCGCTCCTCAGTCTCGCGCGAGCGCCCAAATAAACTATAATCCTATTCAGACTAGTAAGTATCAATTTTTTTTCGCGGACTATAGATGTACTCCCAACGCAGACCAACGTAACTTCGTCTATTGCAAACGAGCATTTACGATTCGTAATAGGACTCTTAAGACTCTCCATCATCGGAGGAATGATGCAAAGAGATTTCATTGATAACAGATTAAAAGACACCCTTTAATAAACATTACTTAGAAGTAGTATTTACCTCGTTTCAGTGACATCTAGCTACTATTTTAGCTTTAATTATGGTGTGTCTAGTCTATGTGAATGATCTATGCCAGCAGTCTCTAAGTTATGGCAAAATCTTTAGCCATGCAGATATGGTTTTAATATTCCATGGTGAGTGTTGGGACGTGGCACAAAAAGCTGCTGAGACAGGCTTACGTAAAATAATCCACTAGCTGGAAGTTAACTTACTAACCCTAAACACCTCGAAAACCTCATTTTTGCAATTTACTTTCGCCAAAACCAATCCTACAGTAATAAGTCTGAAAGCACATTCCTGTGACATCACAAACATTAGAGCTACATTCACGTGTCTTCCAATCACACGACAAAAAAACAATGAAGTAACTGGGACTACTATTCTGGATGAGGGACTTAGCTGGCGGCCCCACATTGAACAGACCTCCTCCCGTGTTAGGAAACTTATACCGCGTGTATCTGACATCGACGCACAAACGATTTCCATGGGTCCAGGGCATGATTCTGGACACTTTAGCCTTAGAATTTTTCGTCGGCTTTTTTCTCATTTTTTTCAAGGGTTTTTTTTACTTTAGACTGCTAATAATCGTTATTCTTACCTAAACCAATGAGATTTTTAGTAAAAAAATAATTAATTAACTACTTTCACTAAAAAGAGCAATCTGAATAAAACCACAAATAGATATCAGCTCAGCTAAGCTGATACCTATTTGTGGTACTCTTGAAAAAAATGAAAAAATGAGAAAAGAACCGACGAAAAATTCCAACACTCCCCAGTGTTGGAATTTTTCACATTTGGAATTGTCCACAATCATGCCCTGGACCCATGGAAATCGTTTGTGCGTTGATGTCAGGTATGGGCCGTTAAAAAACTACGACAAGTAGTCGAACTCAAGCTTCTCCACATGGTTTATCTGGCACTGGCTCAGTCAATTGTAGGTTACAGCATAACTGCTTGGGGAGGTGTTTGTATAACATACATGATTCGCCTCGACAGAGCCCTACGTTTTCTGTTAAAAGTCATGACCTTCAAGCCGTACCGGTTCCCTACAAGAACTTTGTATGAACGTTGCCAAGTACTTACAGTGAGACAACTATAAATTCTCAATGTTATATTAAAACAGCATGAAAAAACACCTAAAAATCACGCAACCAAAGATAAGAGAACTATCGGTAGTGCATGTAGCACAGTTAAACGTAAGACCGCATCCGCTCGATGGCAATATTTACTTATCTTCCTATTTATATAATTAAATAAACATCATCCTCAACTTCAAGCCACTAACAAAATATAAAACGAAGATGAAACTAAAGTCTTGGCTTCAAACATTAGATAACAATAGACGGAAAACCTAACTATAGAACAATACTCCAATTGACTAATCTTTAGGTCGGCAAACTAATATACCAATTTATAACCTAAGTTCAGCCAGCAACCGCGATCACTCGCACCACTCACAAAACACACACACACACGCCCCCACTCACACACACACAACCACACACAACCACACACACACCACACAAGAGCACGCATGCATTGTTATAATTGTTTTTTTTTTTTTCTGATGCTAAGTGATGTGAACCCTAGTACCAATAAAACTTTATACAAAAAAAACAACCGTCTTCCTAATAAAAAAAACTACAACGTAAAAAATTTCTTTAATTTCGGAAGTCGGGTTTTTTGTTCGTTTCTTCGTATTTTGACACCGACTTCCGAAAATAAAGTTATTTTTTACTTTGTAGTGTTTTTTTTTGGAAGTCGGTTGTATTTTTTTGTAAAAAGTTTGTTTATTTTTCACCTTTTAGTGGTACCCCACACCACTACAAAATCGTAGGAAAGAAAATACGCAATTTAGAATACTTGGATGACAAAAAACCATCATCCAAGTAAACAAATTCCAGCTATTTCGATTTCAAATCCAAACTTCGTAACTGATTTTGATAAAATTTAACTGGGACCAATCGACAATTCCTTTCAGATGAAACAAGAATCTTTCTAATCGGTTCATAAATGACGGAGTTATGCTATGAGGTAACAAACAAAAAAAAAAACAACCGAATTGAGAACCTCCTCCTTTTTGGGAAGTCGGTTAAAAAACGGGTGAAGACACTGACTCCTGTATTACAGATCTCACCTAGCACAGGAGTCAGGGTTTCAAATGGAAATTTATAATTTATTCTCTGTGTCAATTTTTTTTTGTACTCTACAAAACTGTGTTAAAGCATTTCCTCTATTTAAAGCCCAACACAAAATTATAACGTCTTAGTACTGAAAAAATCCTCAATGTTACAATGTCTTCGCATGTTTTTCCGTCATTCTATTTTTTCTCACGTCGACAATGTCAGTGTGTTTGGCCTAAACAAAAGTATCAGATACCCTTTGTTTGACAACAAACACAGTTCCCGCTGATATTCTTTGAATATACTTTTACCTACGTCATCTCCGCAATTTCATATTCATTTTTAAGTTTCTAAGTTTATCTTGGGCATCAGGCATTAGTAACATAGATAAAGCAAAACAACGAGGGGAAACTGAATTTACAGATTTTGTAAGGCTGAAATTTACAGATTTTGTAAGGCTGAAATTTACAGATTTTGTAAGGCTGAAATTTCAAACCCTTTAACAACCAGTGTGGTGATCGATGTTCGTACCATCTCTGTAGGAATCATTATTCATACAGAGATGGTACGATCTATCCCAATGCTGAGCAATTACCATTATTTTTGCTCAGCGGTGGGATAGTTACGGGCTGGCTTTTATAATAAACCGAATGATTATATTTTCTAAGGCTTGCGATACACGTGCATTTTATTAGAGAAACCTTTTCCTGTTTTGTTTAATTACGGAAAGTTTTCCTTTTTATAAGGAAAAGCGTTGATGTTTTTACAACCTACGTTTTATTTTTTCTCATAGGATTTGCAATACCTATTCAAAATATCGGAAAATTTATTAATTTCTATTTTTGACTAAAACAAGAACGCTACTGCTGAAACCGTGTCGAGGGGTGAAAGGTTTGTTTTAAGCGAAATTTTATGAACTATACAAGAGAGCCATTTAAAGATTTTTTATTATACGATATGATAAGGAAATTTGGAAAGAATAATAATAATAATAATATAATAATAATAATATCCTTGGACATTTCACACAACGCCATATAGTCCCAAGCTAAGCAACTTAATGCTTGTGTTATGGTAACGTTAAAGAATATCATTACAAAAACTACTTCTCTTTATTTAATGGGGGATCGGATATCTTTTCTATTATTCTTAAAATACCTTTATGCATTGGTATAATTTTCAATAAAATAAAAGTTACGAGTTCCAAACAAAAATGACGCTTGATACAAAATGATCTGTATTGCGTTATTTTTAGAGTAAAGGAAAGTATTCAACTTTCAACATTGTCACTGATCAGCAAAAGGCAATATGGTTAAGTGACCTTACAGTGCTCATGCAGGAGAAAGCAAAAATATTGAATCGACGTTATTGAATGACTAGAGGAATATGCTATTTTTTTAACTACCGATTGGGTTTTTTAACGAAACGGGTAAGTTGTTGTTGTTAAAATCCTTTATATTCTAATCTATTGTACTCCATAATTCATGGGTACTGGCAGAGTGGGTCGCAATGAAGTATGGAACTTGAACTTTGGGGGCCGAGTCACCCGCGTCCGTAGGAGAATACCCTTCAGCGAATCCCTACACGTGGTCCCCGGGTGGTGCTAAATAGGTGACACTAACCGCCTCCGTGGTCTAGTGGTTAAACCATCTGATTCAGACCCGGAGGTCCTGGGTTCGATTTCCAGCAGAGGCAAATTTTTTGCTCGGTTTGGTTGGTGGTAGGACTTGTTCTAAGTCTGCCTGGCAAGTTACCACCATCATGTCTAAGTCTGTCGCCATAACAACTGTGATAACAGCATTGTTGTGTTCCGGCAGTTAGAGGTATGATAGCCAGTTCCTCTGTGTAAGAGGATTCCGGGCGAAACTTGCTTCCATCTTCAGCCTAATCATCAGGTGAGATTTGGGCCAAGAGATTCCCCGTTTCGTATAAAAAAAAAATGTTTACAAATAAACTATTATATAGTTAATTTTTTTACAGATTGTGTATTTCCATTGTCGTTATAACATCAAATAATAAAAATTAAGTTTCATGATTATTATACGACATACGGATATACGTTTGATACATGGACATATTTACATAGATACACAGACTGACTGACGGACAGACGGACAGCAAAGGCTTAGTAAAAGGGTTCCGTTAGTTACTTACCCTATGGGTACGAAAGTCGGAACCCTACTCCCGGGTTCGATTCCCAGCGGGGGCAAATTTTTTGCTCGGTTTGGTTGATGGTAGGACTTGTTCTAAGTCCGCCTGGCAAGCTACCACCATCATGTCTAAGTCTGTCGCCATAACAACAATGTTAACAGCATTGTTGTGCTCCGGCAGTTAGAGGTATGATAGCCAGTTCCTCTCTATAGGAGGATTCCGGGTAAAACTCGCTTCCATCTTCGGCCTAATCATCACTTTCCATCAGGTGAGATTTGGGCCAAGAGATTCCCCGTTTTGCATTACAAAAAAAACTCGATAGAACACGGCTGTGAGCGTTTATTTCTCATTCTCTATATAATAGGTTACATGTTGGTTGGTTATTTCCTAAGTACATTTAAACACTCCATTTCTATTAAGGTGGAAGCTCCAGGGTAGCCCGCGAAATTCAAATATTTTTATGTTTTTTGCAATTTGCCGGTCAGTGTGAAGCTGTATGTTGAACAAAATAAGATTCGCGGCCGTAACGCATATTTATCAAAAGAATTATAATACCCATTTTAATTATCAATATAACCCTTTAAGTTCATACAACTCGATTTAATGACTTTTTCGCGAAATTACATTCAATCGAGTTCTATGAACTTAGAGGGTTATATTGATGATTCAAATGATTATAATCCTTTAGATAAATGCTTTTTACAATCGCGAACCGTATTTTGTTCAACATACAGCTTCACACTGACCGGCAAATTGTAAAAAACATAAAAATATTTGAATTTCGCGGGCTACACTGGAGCTTCCACCTTAAGAAGAAATATTGTTTGAACAGAGTGTAAAACAGTAGCAGCGGGTATGAGTTGAACTGACGTGTCTTATTGAATTCGGCTGACGGCAAATGGGTTGAAGCGACATTGCATAGTGCTAGTAGTGGAAAACAAAATGTATGAAGGAAGTTTTCATCTGAAGTTTGCTATATCGAAAAACACTTTATCGGCCATTCATCTGAAATATTTGGACAGTAATAATGGCTTAAGCTCCGATCTTAAGTAGAAAAATATGGCAGATTTGATTTCGGATCATTCATCATGTTTGAAAATGATGTACTAAAATTGCATTTTCAGCTCCCAAAATGTGCTTAGAATTGTACGAAACTCTGCCCATATGAAGCAGAAAAAAACACTGAATTCGAATAGGTATGTATTTAACTCAATATCGCCCAAAATGATGCTTCAAATATATAGCCTTTCAACCCTCGATGTCATTTTTAATCTACAATGAATGTTTATCTTTAGTCCTTATAGCAACTCAGTTGAATACAGAAGGGTTACTTAAAACCCCAAACATACCAAGGAAATTGTCACCGCTTAGCTTTGTAACACAAATAACTACATTTGCAATTCGGTCGCCATATTTACTCCATTTTCTAGCGTTTTCCCGGAGGAATTATCTCATTAATGGGAACAACACGTGTGTGCATTGCCGAATGTATCCTTAACTTTGCAAACTTAAAACCACTGTAATCTAAACCTTAACTCCTCGACTAAGAGTTCTGAAATTTTGGATTTATCGGAATCATGAGGTTAGCGCGAAGTTTGCTGTGGTGGACTAATAACTTAATACATACAGTCACGCAATATAGCGTACATTCATATAAGTAGTGCAAAGTATACATGATTAAATAAATTGATGTATTTAACGAACGTGTTAAGATCGTTATGTGCCGTCTCCATTAGGCCTATTTCTTTGATGAGTATAACGGTATCATCTCACGTCAATGGTTTAATTCCTACAATCATTATAACATTATGTGGTTGTTGAGTATCTTGATTGCTATATTTGAGCTGTGATTTTATATTTTTGATGTTCTGCTAGTCTATTCTGTAAATAACCATTTCGATATTCACTTCACCTGAGTGACTAAGCCTACAAAGTGAACTTTATTTCACACATCATAAGGTCTTATATTTATACGAATTTATAGCAATATTTATAGCTATACGTCAAAATACTTATTTCAATATTTTGCTCTCTTAAGCCACCCTTAAATTTATTAATGACCAAAAATTCTGTATAGAATGTAAGCACTTCATGAGTATAATTTTGACGTACATACGTGTTTTTTCATAATCATCATCTTTGAAACCAATCATACCTAAATCACCTATTCTTTTTTGTGTACTGAATGACACCAATTTTTATTCATATATTGAAGTTTTAACGTTTTTCAAAACATTTCTTCTACACTCTCGTTCCCCGTTCTAAAGAACACTGTGTTCCAAAATATAATTTAGTTTGTCATACAGGAACTTATTCCCCCCAGTAAACATGCATCGGTAAGTGCTAATGGTCTGTCATTATAAGTATTTATTTTGGCCACCGCTGAATGTGGAATTGTACTGTTTTGTTTGGCTCACTGTTTTAATCCAAAGTTTTTATAAAACAAAAAAGACTTGGAATATAACAGGAGTTTTGTTTACTGGTAAGCCCAACGTTAGGCAGTCTACCCCTAATAATGTTATGGTCTAAAAGAAAATAAAACAGATGCTTACCGAGGCCGAGTCACCCGCGTCCGTAGGAGAATACCTTTCAGCGACGTGCCCTACACGTGGTCCCCGGGTGGTGCTAAACAGGTGACACTAACCGCCTCCGTGGTCTAGTGGTTATACCACCTGATTCAGACCCAGAGGTCCCGGGTTCGATTCCCAGCGGGGGCAAATCTTTTGCTCGGTTTGGTTGGTGGCAGGACTTCTAAGACCGCCTGGCAAGCTACCACCATCATGTCTAAGTCTGCCGCCATAACAAAAATGTTAACAGCATTTTGTGTTCCGGCAGTTAGAGGTATGATAGCCAGTTCCTCTGTGTTAGAGGATTCCGGGTAAAGCTCGCTTCCATCTTCGGCCTAATCATCACTTTCCATCAGGTGAGATTTGGGCCAAGAGCTTCCCCGTTTTGCATAAAAAAAAAATAAAAAAAATAAAGGTCTGACTGCAGATAAAACCAAAATACATTACAAACAAGATACGAAATTTGAACATATAATTATTTTTCCACGTGAGCTATATTTAACGATGACGAAAAAGAAAACGATGATACTAAATCACAATGATTGATTACATAGATTACTTATAAAAATGAAGAATCGGAGTGTGAAAATCCAAATGAAAAGCATTATACCATTGAGAATTGTAATGTGGAACCCAGTACCATCGCACTCAAGATGACTATCAAAAAATTAAAACGATCTCGTGATACCAGAACCCCGCAAATTGTATGCAAAATGCTTGAGCAAACAAAAAAAAAGGAACATTCAATATTATCACGCAACAAAATCGTATGGAAACAATAGTAAATTTCGCAATTGTTTCTTGCAAGTAACATCGTGCAATATCAATGCGGTGCACGCCATGAATCCGATTAGATGTTTCGATAAAGCAACATTTTGCACTACGTTTCACACGGCACGATCCAGTGTGTGTTTAGTTCATTGTTTTCCATGCTAACTTCCACCCTTTTGTAATGCTTAGCTGCATAATTCAAGGAACTTTTATTGGTGCTACCTGTTTCGTAATATGGTGGTAAGTGGTAATAGTGAAATTGGTTGTGATGTGTATCTGTTTCGAATTAGTATCGTTTGTTCCGTGTAATGTGATTTTTTGTGGCACGCGCTTTTTGTGAGCGAGCTGTTACTAGTGTGGTAACAAGTTGAGAACACGTACAATGAATAGATTGTGCAACATGCTCGACGGATTCCTTGCACAAGTACTTTTGTATGTATGTAGATGATGTGAAAGTCCAAAATTCGAAAACAAACATATTCTAAGTTATGATTGTAATCGCGTGAATGAAAAAAAGTAATTGAAAGCAGACAATTTTCCATTGAACTATGTCATTCAAGTGACATTAGATACGGGAAACAGAAAAACAACACTGTCATCCTAATGGAAGTTTTAACATAAAGAGAAGAAAACATCTTCCTTCCATCGTGACAATTAAAACATAATATCAAAACGAATAAAAATTTTATGATCCAAGCACCTAATTTATCAAGACGGTAAGCGTCTATAAACCCGATTTAAACTCGCAAACTCATTTCAACATTTTCGCGCCACTGAGCACTAATCTGCGAACGGACCCATTCTCTAGCTCGCGACAGTAACATCAAAAATAATGTCAATAACAGTTACGTACTTGGTTCTCATTCCCTTTCTACTCATCACAGTGAACGCGACATTAGGGCTCGAATTAAGTGCCATTAGTTCGCGTTTCTGTTCTGTTAAAAAATTTCACTTCACTCGATTACGAAATCACGTAAAGTATACCGACGTTATTTATTGCATCGTTTGTCGTTTCACATTCAACCTCCATAAATTTAAAGTTTCGTTTTGTTTTTTTTTCTCTTCTAATTTGTTTCCTTTTGCATAATGTTTTGTGTTAGCTGGCTTTGCTAAGTCTTAGGCATATGAAGTGAGGGAGGTATAATCATTTTGAGCGAAAATAATGTCTGTAAACTTATATATACAAACAAGAAATAAAAATATTTTTTCTTTTGCATAATGTTTTGTGTTAGCTGGCTCTGCTAAGTCTTAGGCATATGAAGTGAGGGAGGTATAATCATTTTGAGCGAAGACTATTTTCTTTAACGTAGGCTGAAACTCTGTTTTCGTGTTTATTTTGTTTGATTTTGTTGTTAAACCTACGCAAGATTCCGAAACAATGAATTTACCGAGAGATCTACTACCTACTTCAAAATTATTTTCGAGATCAACACAAGTTAAATCTTCAACAATGAAATTAACTGGAGCATTTTGGATACCTGAATCCTGATCTGGAGTTGTTATAATACCTAACAGGGATTTTGTAGAAACCAGAACAAATTTCCGTGCGTTCAAGCGATTTTGCCATACCTATTACTGGAATCAAAAGTAGCGCACAATTATAGGACCATTAGTTTCAGTGCTAATATATAATCCTTGGTGCTTGGCAACTGGGCTTAATCTAGTTGTATATGTCCCTTGGTGCCCATTAGCCTAGCTCTATTCTGTCTCCTGTGTGATAAGGGGGGAAGTGGAAATTATTTATTAATTTTTTAATTATACAATTTCTCATACTCCTCCGCTGTACTTTTTTAATTAATTTAGTTGCGGGATCCAATGCAGTTGCATCGCACGCCAAAACTGCAGCTCCTTGGGGAGTTTGGGAAGTTCTAAGAAAGGATTTCCCAAAATTCCTATGGGAACGGGAGAAATCTAAATATGCGCGTACGAAGTCCGTGGGCAAAAGATAGTCTTTTTTATAAAAACGACACGATGGGAGTCTCAACACCGAATAAACAGCGTAACTCCAATGGTAGCAAACTGCATTTAATACAATGCGAAATAAAACGTTATCCCGCTCGCCAAAGATTAATTCGAGACCCATTCTAGTGAATCATTATGCAAAGAGTAGAATTCCGACTCATAATTTAATTTCTTTGACGCTAGAGCGCGGTCTTTTTCTTCTTTCTCTAACAACATTCGTCCATAGTCCGACGATGTATTTACGACTAAAGTAATGGACGATTTCGCTCGTTAATACAACTGTGATTCTCTTAAATCGCACTAATTGTATAGAATAAATCATTGGGAAAGGTTCTTTTTTTATCGCTGAATGTATTTATTGTGACACGTTTTGAAACACTTGATTTGTGAGGACGTTGACAGCGTTAGATGTAGGACTGAGATTTGGTAAGAGAGTATTGGGAATCTTGGATTTGCTGTGTGGTCTCGGATAAGAATAGATCTAACTCAGGTGATGTGGCCGGTGTGAAAATGTGAGCGATGTGACTTTGAAAAGCCTAAACGTATAAGGACATTTACATACATTTTAATAGTCAATCTTATAATAATCTCGTTTTGAATCTATTAAAAAAATTTATCATATTATGATAACTTCTGAAATGCCACACATTTTACACCTACTTTCATTTAGAATGCAGTTTTTTTTTCTGGACCAATGTAATATTTACTCGATGCGATGTGTTGCAATACGTATCAGTGGGTTTACAAGAAAGCGGTTAATTTTTTTTTTAATTAACTATTTATGAACTTATCTAATCAAATTTTAATCTCAATAGTATCTTCATTCCTATCTTATCTCGAAGCTACCGGTTCTCAACTAATTTACTTACTCCTACAATATTTCAGCCTACACCCACTGCCTCAAAATAAAGGTTTATTAAGACATAAACTTTCAAACAACTCGAGAAATATTCAAATCCGGAGTGGTTCCGCCTATTACCCCAAAAATATAGATCTCAGAATCTTTTATGTCATTGGAATCAATTTGAAACTGGTACCGCACCAATCTCTATACGAAATAAAAATGAAATCGTAACTTAAAATAAAACACAACAGAATTCACTTTGTCGGTCATTTCCTAGTCATTAGAGCCATGCGTAAGAATTGGCTTCTTTAAGTCCCGCTTGATAAAGCACGCCACATGGGACGTTTTACGACGTGGCTGTAAAAGTATATGTCGTCTTAAATGAGACATAAACACAGGGACGTGTAAACGAATGTCGCACATTTATTTTATTAGCGTCATTAATTCCTACGCTTTCGTCGCGTCCGAAATGTTGGTGGACGCTACATTGATACTAGCGGTTCTCGTTTTGATTGTCGCTTAGTTTTGTGAGAATAAAATAATCTGCACTTGATTATATGATTTTTATACGACCATCTATGGTTCAGTGTTGTTTGATACCTCGATCAGCAGTGTTATCCTGTAAATAACTACATATTTCAATATCGAGCTTCAACTGAGTGTCTCACTAAGTGAGCTTTATCACTCACAATATAAGTCTTATATTAATACTCATCTCGGATTCCGTTGTCGAGAATTGAAAACGTTGTTACAGAATAGCACTACTGGTCAGTAGCAGTTCGATTCTCACACGCTGCAAAATGTTTACAATAGCTAACACCGTTTACAAAGTGATGATCTAGGGTTGAACTATGAGAAAATAATGTCTGTAAACGTATATTTACAAACAAGAAATAAAAATATATTTTCAGCTTTTACCTTTAAGGTCAACATTATCCCATATCACCTATGGCTGGCAGTCTGTCACTCAAATGCTTATTGACACAATAACCTCTTTTGGGTACGTCATTTATTTCTCGTCATGACGTATGTTTTACGTTCATGACCTATTTCATGTTTTCACTTATCTACAGAATAAAGTACCAACATACACGTGACTCATAAAAAGGTATAATGTTAAACAAACCCACACACAGGTAACTGGGGTTATATGTAACGGTAAGTTTCCTTGTTTCAATCCAACCTTTAGCCTCTAACTGTTTATTTTATGTAGCTGTTTCTTTTAGTTCAGACTAAACTTGGCAGTTTTCAAGTGTCCTTTAAGACAGCAAGTAGCGAAATCCGCAAAATCGCGTTACATCTGTGTCGGTATTCTGCTTTCTACATTATTTTGTTTTCCATCTACTATCACTTGGGTTTTAACATCGTACTACGGAGTCTTGCGTTGTCAATTTTTCATTGCAAAAGCTTTTCAAATTATTGTACTTGTATGTATGTAAATCGGGCTGGTTTCCGCTACTCCACGACTAGGCGTGAATCATTGTACTTAAAATCATTATAAAATATTGTCCCTTTTACCTTTATAATAATTATCGGGACGCCTGTGTGCGAACGTCGCCATTGAGGTCGACCGCGGTGAAGGTGTTGTGGTTCTGCTGTGATTATGATTAGGAAAATTCATCATAGTTCAAGTATGTGAGAGAGACGGAGTTATATTATGATGAATAGCACTATCACTTTTGCACAACGGATTCATAATGGAATTATACGACTTTGTAAAAAATGGTCAGGAAGTTTGAAGGTAAAACAGAAGTCACGCGCATTACAGAGAGATTTGTTTGGAAAGAGTAAGAGAAGGACTTTGCCCAACAATGGATCACAAAGTAGGAGGAATAACTTGGAATACCGTTAAATGAATAAAAACATCAGAGCCATTTAAGATCTTTAAATTCGCGAAACGACATCGTTTTTCAAACTATTTTATCAGAATACAGCCACTGGATCACTTATCTAGACTGAGTGAAGATCGAAACTACGAGAACAAATGCTGATAATGCATCCAACTCGTGAGTGCACTCTTTTACAAAGTTTTTTATTTGGTTCGGATTTTGTTTTCTTATGGAGAAATTTTTAGTATCATTGTTGGGAGTGTATAAAGTAATTTCATTTCTATTTAGTTGTTAAGAATAACAAAAAAGGCTTTAAGAAAAAGTGGTTGCTAAGAATTTCTTTATTTGAATTCAGTGAACAGATTGTGATAAGACATTGCACTCGTATTTTTATCATAAGTAGGTGCTTTTTGGCTATCTCAATGTCAGTGTAATTCTGAATAACGTATTTTTTGTAAAAGATTTTTAATGAAATTGTACTTAGGTGCCTCATATAATATCGTTGTCAAAGTCAACTCTATTTTGGTTACTGCAGATTTGAATTTGTTTTCATATTTTTGTATGTATTCATTAATGCGCAAACTTAAATATCACCATAAAGTTACTTTTTATTACAATTTATATGAATTATGAGGAATTTATTTTAAGTCTCAGGTTTTCACACAATGATCCCTCATCACATTTTCCACAGCAAGCAACAAAACCTATCCCACACTAGCAAATACACCCACTCAGCTTCATAATTTGTGATAAATATCTCACATGGACATAATCTCTAACAGATTTATATTAACAGATGAATCCTCTAACGAAGTACAATCGCGTGCAAGAGCTTTTCACATGCAGCTCAAAATTGAAAGGCGCAGAAGTTCAGATTCAGAACATAATCTGCCAAACATTTTCCTAACTATATACCTAGGTGTCGGTTTCCCGTCTATCTGGAAACAGCTGAGTACCAATAATAACAGACCGCAACACTGGAACTGGGTAATACGGCACCCGTTGGCAGATTTCAGGCATCTAACAATCCGTAAGGATTGCCAAAGATAATTAAATGCCAACGGCTGTATGCGCTCTCCAAGGCAAGGAGCAGTCTTGGTAGGTTTAGATGGTCAGTTGGTCACTCATCCACATACCGACCTCGGCAAGTAAGGTAAGATTCATATAATGAGTGAAAATACACGGACACATAGATACGTTGCAGGTACAACAATTGCAAGCGCACTACGTACGTACGCGTCTGTGTGCGTCTGCCTATTTTCACTCGACCCACGTAGCTGACCTTCTGTATAAATTTTTTGTACAAGGTGTGCGCTGACGCTCGTGAGTTCTATAGCGGAATTGGGCTTAAAATACAAAATGTTTACTGCTGTATATAAACATTGATACGTGCCCGGACGATGTTTAAAGCATTCATAATTTTTATACGCATTTCAGTGAAGTAAAACTGTATAGTTGGTGATTGAAAGTGTCACTTTCGTGATGAAAATTGCCAGATCTCCGTGACTAAATTGACATTTGGGTTATTTGGCGTTTTTCATATGAAGCCAAAATTGTCTCATTTTCATTTATTTTCAAAAAGTGAATAAAGTTTAAGTTCCTGTATTTAGGGCTTTTTCATTTAAGCCTTTTGTTATTTTTTCAAAAGGTCTTTTTAGTCATTTTTATGACAAATTTTTTAATTCGATATGGTACTTATTCAACATGGTGTTTTGTTTGAAAAATACTTCCACATCTACAAGCGTACAGTTCGATCTATAAAGTGTCTATACTTTAGCAACCACAATATTTTTCACACTTTTTGCTTACGCACAAAAACGATATTTCAATAAATCACCTCACCATGCGTCTTCAGCACTCACTTCCCTCCACCGATAATAAAAACAACTCATAGGTATAAAATAAAAGTCACCGTTACTTTACATTTCAGACTGTAATAACGTCAAAAATATGACGTACGATATATCAGTACAGCACCCTACTGTATTAACCCGTGTAACGCTTGCATCGGCTAAGCCTGGCTTATTTTTCAACGTCATTAGCCCCGTCAGAATGCGAAAGGATACCGCATTATTTGCCGTAACGTGATTATATGCGTTACAAGGTATGATGGAAAACGGTCGTCGTATTTAGAGGGTTGATTCTAAAAGGAAAACTGAGCTGTTTTGTGTTGAAGTTTTTTGTTTGTCATGGTGATGAGGAAGTCTGAGTAAATGTGAATGTGTTAGATGAAAGGAACTTATTCAGCGCTGATGCAATATTTTTGTGAATCGGTCCTTGAGAAAATGATGAGCAAGTGACTTAATTATAAAAGTTGTCGATCTTCAAGGTCAGACAACACTTGCCGAAGTCAGTCTGTGGATGGATACCACGGGATACCCATCCTGCTAATATTAAAAAAGAGAAAGTTTGTGAGAACTGATGGATGGATGGATGTTTGTTAGTCTTTCACGTCAGAACCCCTGAAAAAATCTTTATGAAATTTGGGACAGAGGTAAATTAAAGTCTGGAATAATACTAAGGCTACTTGTATGGCGAGAGTATATTCGCTAGGGATTACGCGAGCAAAACCGGTGGCAGAAGCTAGTCTATTGCATATGCCACGACTTCTTCGTGTCTCAAAATTCGTTAGTCCCAGTTGTCATTTGCAGGACTTTGACACTTGTTTCGAGTGGTTTGAAACTGAAGTCTAACACCAGTTTTGCAAGGGGGTATCGTATAACCTATATCTTTTTTTTTGGGATGGGAAATCATCAAATGACTTCTCCCGTTCTGGGCGGAAGGGAGTATTAGAATTTTACTTACTAAAACCCGTCCGTGTTCCTTCTTAGCCCTTTGTGTTCTCGAGCCCCGGTATCTCTTTCGAATAGTCCCGCAACTCCGGCAGATAACCTATATCCTGGGTTGTAAAAAGTATAGTTGATAAAGACATGGCAGATCGATTTATTGGTAAAATAAACATCAAATAATCAAGACTTTTTGTTGATTTTACCTACAATCTTGTCAGATATTACTTCTAGAAGCACTGTATAAACACTACACACACAGTGAACATAATTCAAAACTCACAACTTCCCTACATTTTTAGTTGCAAAACTCGAAGAAAAAAAGCAAGCTTCAAAGGGCAAGTTGGCATCGCGTGTTAGCATCTACAATAACACTAAGTAATGTGAATAAACCATTCATAAAGCTCCACGTTTTCTGTTCGGGCCCAATAATATCGTTTGATCATGCGAGTGCATAGCTTGTAACGAGGTGACAAAATTTATAGGAAAGGGTTCAATGAACGGCAGTACTTTTAGGGTTCCGTACCAATGGGTGTACCAACGGAACCCTATTGCTAAGCCTCCGCTGTCCAACCATCTATCCGTACGTTTGTCTGTCAGCGGGCTGTATTTCAAGAATCGTATTGGGTTCTGACTCCTGAAATACGAGTATTAAGTCCTGACTCCCCCGAGCTCACAATGATTGTAATGTAATTTTTTTCAAAAAAACTATTTTTTTTATAGTTTGTGTTTCCATTGTCGCTATAACATCAAATAATAAGAATTAAGTTTCATGGTACGGAACCCATTTTTACGACGAACGGACATACGTTTGATATACCGACATGTTTACATAGATACATAGACTGACGGACGGACAGACGGACAGCAAAGGCTTAGTCAGGGTTCCGTTAGTTACCCTATGGGTACGAAAGTCGGAACCCTATAAATGAAAGGGGTTTCCATACAAGAAACGGTTTTTTTTTCGGCTTATGGAACCTTTCCAGTGAGAGTCCGACTCGCACATGGCCGAGTTTTTTTTTTTTTGTAACGTTACTACAACTGTATCAAAATATTTTGTAGCGTTCGCAGCGTTAGGGTTGTTATCACGCGATTTTTGACAGTGATCGGTTTGTTTGTTGGAGCCGATGCATGTACAAATCGAATGTATTTAGTTTTATGAGGTCGTAAAGAAAAACATATTGTGCTTTAGCCTGAAAAGTTATGTTTTTGAAACGCTTGATTTTTTCAAACAAAACAGAAATGACTATAAATGAAACAAAAAAAAAATAAGAAAAAATTGGTCATGTAAGCTCGTTCTAAATAAGAACTCCTGACTGAATCGTGAAAACTATGTCAGGTAAGAACCGTCAAGACAGCTACTCGTATTTGTAAACGTTGTGTATGGAAATTGGAATAATATTTTTTATTAATTTTAACTTTGTCTGCGTGACATTTTCCATTAATGCTACGCTTTTATTTGTCTTATCGTGATGATATACAGCCTATAACCTTCCTCGATAAATGGGCTATCTAACACTGAAATAATTTTTCAAATTGGATCAGTAGTTCCTGAGA
Organism: Ceramica pisi; assembly: GCA_963859965.1. Classification (NCBI taxonomy): domain Eukaryota; kingdom Metazoa; phylum Arthropoda; class Insecta; order Lepidoptera; family Noctuidae; genus Ceramica; species Ceramica pisi. The sequence goes on from OY982542.1 coordinate 7,459,718, forward strand.
TTAGCGCGTTCAAGCAAACAAACAAGCAAACAAACTCTCAGTTTTAAAATATTAGTATAGATGTGTATTTATTTTTTTATTTATTATATACTTTATTGTACACCAAAAATTAAATACAAAAGGAAACATAAAACTAAAACACATACAATTTAATTATGTTAGGTTTTAATTTTATATTTATGTCAGAGGCCCTAGAGGCGGTTTAGAAACTCTTACACTAGGGTGTGTCGGGTCGTTAGTCTTCCCTGCCCACATGATAAGAAGAAATTTACAAAAATCTAATCATTTTTATCAAGATCATCATGAACATTTATGCCGAGAAATTTACAAAAATCTAATCATTTTTATCAAGATTATCATGAACATTTATGCCGAGAAATTTACAAAAATCTAATCATTTTTATCAAGATCATCATGAACATTTATGCCGAGAAATTTACAAAAATCTAATCATTTTTATCAAGATCATCATGAACATTTAATGCCGAGAAATATACAATGCTGTTCATAGGATTCCCCCAAGAATCACAACATCGTCTAGTCCTGAGTATCACGCATCCAGCTGATTCTTTCACCAGTTCATTGGTTCGCATTTTGGAGAGGTCTACAAATGACTTCCGGTACTTACGGTCACTACTCCAGAACCTTTCGACCCCATCGACTGTCTGTTCTGTGAACATTATTATTATTATTTTGTTTATTTCCAAAATACTTATTCTTAAGTTACAATTATATTGCCATATAACGTAAACCTCATAGGGTGTACTGGCGAGCCGCTTTTGAAGTTTTTACGACAGTGATGTTTGAATATAACATTGTAGTTAAATAATGTTTTACATCATGATAACACTTATACAGTATACATATACGTAAAGAAACGTTTTGATTTGTACTTATAACTTTTCGAACTCGTTTTATATAACGTGTGTAAGTAATCTGGAAGTTTATACAATAACCCAAATCCACAATACAGAATCTAAACACTACGAATTTCTGAAGAGACAGTTAAAATGAATAAAAATCTGCAAACAGGCAAAAATAACGGCACCAACAGCAACAAAATTTAAAACGGCTAACGGCGTTAATTAAGGCTATTTTAAAGGCCCTGTAAAAAGCTAAAATATATCATCTGTAAACGCCGCATTTACCAGTTAAGTCCTGTTTACGTTTCCTTTTGACCGGGCTCTGCCGTTATTCTTCTTCAACGTAATCTGGATTACAAAAAACATGTCTTGACGCTTTAGAACTGTTTAGACGAGCGTTTCGAACGCTTTGAATTGGAAAAGAAAAGTTTTGTGTTGTATTTTGTGATGGTGTTTATGTGTGTTTAAATGTTTATTGCCGTAGATTGAAGATAGACTGGGGTTATTAGGATTAGCTGGGTTTTGTTTAGATTAAACTTAATAATAAATTCCGTCGCCCAGATGGTAGACCTGACCTGAGGTGACATTCTACCAACAATCGTCTTTTACGATGTCCCTCACACCGCTCTGGGTTTATCCACTCGTCTTTCTTTGTCCAGGCGATATTCCTTTGGAATGCACTAACTCTGAACATCAGGATGGCAATAAGTTAGTTGTCCTTTAAGGTGAAGGCTCGTGAGCATATTCGCAAGAAGTTGGAAGAATCATTACAGCGGTAATTTGTTGGATTCATGTTTTCTTAATAATTTTGGTTTTGTGTATGTATCTATGTATTTATTATAGATTGTATTTTTTTTCTTCCTATCGGTTTGTTTTTTCTATATGTAGCACCTACCATGCTGTCTCTGCACCACCCTAAGGTCGACTGGTAGAAAATGCCTATGGCATTAAGTCCGCCTTTGTACAGTGTCTTTACTTGTGCGTAAAGTTTTAATAAATAAATAAATAAACCTATCAAAGTGAAGTCAGGTGAATTGAGCTCGAAGTCCATCTTGATTACATGGATTGAGAGCTCACTTCGTGATCACTTCACCAAAACCTTCACTTCGACATGTTTACAGAATCGCACTGCTATTAGCAGTAACTTAGCAAAGGTGGTTGTCAAAAATGAATGAGGGCTATGGGAGTCTGCTGAATGCGAGAAGTATGGAAACGGTATATGTGATGCCATAGGGAAGCCTTTGATGGCCTATGATAGCAGTGGACGTCTTTTAGCTGAATAATGATAATGACAAATCAAGGCACATCACAACTTCTTTTAATCTTTATCATGTCAAGAGTATTCCGTCAACAAACTTTAACAAGATGCTTAGTGATACGGATGACGAAAATCATACTTAAATCTATATGGTTCTGTAGGTGAACAACACTTCTAAAATAAACTTCTTTTACCTGTAACTTATACTTAACTTAATGGACATTGCTGACTACGAAAGGAAAAACTTATTTGTATATACACACGATTCGCATGAGATATAGAACTCATACGGCGGAACTATACTTTAACTTAGTAACGGAAAAGTGTCTGTGATACAGTGCCTGCCATTTCACAGGAACGGAGGATTTAAACGTACTATCTTCTACTTAAACCACCACCGAATTACTTAACTAATACATTTTTAAGCGAATGTATAATACACCCTTATCTAAAGCAAATAAAACAAAAAAAAGTAATAAAAGAAGATGGCGCGTGGTACTGCTCGGCGCTCATCCAGAGCTGCGGCAGTGGCGCGGCCAGAGGAGCGGGCGGGCGGCGTCGGGCGGGGCACGACGGCGGCGACAGCGGCACCGGGCGCGCCGCGGCCTGCCGCTGTTGGCAGGACCGCATGCGGCTCCTGCCATACTGCTACAGGTCACGGTATCTGCGGGTACCCTGGCTCAGTTCCGCTGCGACACCCGAATGCCTAAGGCAGCTGGAGCTCTTTGTTTTATTCTGATGTATGACGTCATTAAGTATTTTTCAACACAACAACGTGATTATAATCTACAGTATTATCCAGGAAATATCCCGACCTTTAATCTCTTCAGCAATTATCTTTATTTTTGCCATATTTATGAACAGAAAATGGGACCCACGGTTATAAGGAAACCCGTAACGTGTTCATCAACGCTGCGCTTACAATGCTGGGAAAACGCTAGGCCGTGGATATAATGCAGGTAATGTCAATTTTAAAATATACCCACATACGTTAATTGCTGGATAATGACATCCTCGAGTTCAGTGTTCTCACGTAGGAAACGAAGAACGCGACAGTCCCCTGACTTTGTAGTCGATTACTACAAAATCAGGGGACTGTGGCAAATGGCAGTATTATGTTCGCGGCGCCACACTAAAATGACGTTGAGCACCTTAGCTGATGATTATTTTATTGCACCCTCAAACGCGAGTTTGAGTTTTAGTTAGTTTTTTTTTTGTTAGTGCTGTCCCACTGCTGGGAAAAGGCCTCCTCTATATTTTTCCAGCCAAATTCGTCTGATCCTTGCTCAGGCCAATCCGTCAGAAACGAGTCCAAATCGTCACGCCAGTTTTTTTAGACCTTCCTATATTGCGAATTCCGTCTTCAGGCACCTACTGCGTGGCGATCATGATCCTCGTGTATGTTGTAAATGTGGCCCGCCCAATTCCACTTTAGCCTTGCCGTTTTGTCTCCAACATCGGCGATACCTGGCTTGGATAAATGTGTTGCGGATTCTGTCCATCCGTTTGATCTGCAGAATGCTACGCTCCATCGCTCTTTGGTAAAGTTTCGACTTCTGTGCCTCGGTAGGTTAGGGTAGACAGGATACACCTGCCACTTTTAGTAGCGAACTCCGAGGCGTCTCCGAAGACTGCGAAATAAAAGTAGCTAGTAGTTGCCTATCTGATCCACAGTCATTCTCAGGATTACTCGCAGTTATAACTTCTTATTAGGGTTTATGCATCTTTTATGGTTTAAACTGCTAGTAAATTGCGTTGGTACATCATGTATTTAAAATAATAGGACACTTAATATCAAATTATTTCGATACCTTTCCGTATAATCTCTGTTGTTTGGCTGGTTAGTAAAGCAAATAATATTGTGATTGCATCAGTATTTTTATTATGTTAGTATACATGGATGTAGTGGTTTAATGATTTTATTTAAGGCTTGGAACATCATTATTATAAAAAGTACTGCCTTATCTGGAATCAAGTAAGGCAGTAACCATTCGGAGGATTCGTTTTATAACGAAGTGAACAACGTCATTACTTATCAAATATTTTATTTTACACCATAATAATCATTTAATAATAACATACAATGTGTAGCTTTATCGCATTGAGCGATTTTATCTAAGAAACCTAAAGTTATTTTTATAAGTACGTTGAAATCAACTGCAGAAGTAATGAACAAATAGATCAAGTCTCTTTGGTTCAGCTTCCATCAATTTAGTTACACTAACTGACTTGGCAAAAGTCGCCAAATAAAAAAAAATATAAATAGCCTACGACCTATTTTCTGACCTAACAAAAATACACAAAAAAATCATTAAAATCGTTCAAGCCGTTTTGGAAGAGTTCGATGACAAACACCGTGACACGGGATTTGAATATATTAGATTACTTTCAAATTATACATATCTACATACATGTTGATTTCGTAATGAAAATTGCTGAGATTTTCTTATTTTTGTCTTAAATAAATACCTATCAGTCATTGCCAACCACTTTTCTTTCGTATTTTCCGAGAAGCTCTCTCTCTCAGATCAGATCTTCACCCGAAATGTAAGCTATTTTTTTTTCGTCACGTTATCTAACGCTGTAAAAATGTTAGGAAACTATTAAAAGTTAAAACCCAAATCTACCACCAACCTAATAAACCAAACCATGTACTATTATTTACAATAACTGCTTCTTTGATAATTACACAATTATTTTCAAACAAATAATTCATCTATCCACAGAAAAAGTTCACGAAAAAACGCTGGTTTATCAAACACTACCTTATTTTAGAGTGGTAGAAATTCCCCCTACACTCACCAGTATTCCACATTTTAGGTCAACCACCCTTTTGAAAGTACTGAAAAAAATGTGAGTAAATAAATAACTGCGTTTAAATACATTCATTAACATGCGAGACTCGTTAAAACATACGGAAAAAAATAAAAATATGATTGCAGTAGAACACGACTGTTTATGGAATTCCTACGTATTTGAAATTGTTCTTTTGTTTTTATTTCTCAACTGTTTTTCTTGATCTAAAATGAATTTCATAGGTCGAGTGTTTTGACGTATAGTAACGTTACAGTTTTTTTTTTATAAAATTCGTTGCCTCACACTAGGCATTTCTCCTATATCGTGGGTGCGTTTACAAACATACAAAATCACGTACACAAACAGCCCCAGACCCGGAACAACTATTTGAGGGCCGAGCACGAATATTTTTGACGTATAGTAACGTATCGTAAAATTTTAAACACAGCTACAAATTGTGAATGTTCCATAAAATTAAACCAAAATACTATGAGGTTGTAGTTTTTCACATTCAAAATTCAGTTACGATAACGTTACTATACGTCAAAATATTCGTGCTAGCCCCTCTATTTATATATTTGTTATATATTTGTTCCGTGCGGGAATCGAACCCGCGACACGTAGCGTGGCAGTGTACTGCGCCAACCATATCGTCAACGTGTCATGAACATAAGTGAACTTTGATTATAAAAAAACTACAGTACTAATTCTATCTTAAGTATTAATGAATTGATTTAGTATCATTTCTATACACCAGTTACAAAACCACTTTTTAATACATGAGATAAAAAACCTCCACTAAAACTATTGAATTTGAATTTAATTTTAATTATTGATTTGATTTTTAATTGTTTCTATAATATGATTCTTAATATTGACTAACATCGTTTTAAGACATCTGTTACCAACACTTACGGACATGATTGGTCTAAAAAATAAACGAGTTCAATAGAACTGGATTATTAATCTCGTATTTTCAACCCAAAGTTGTATTAGAGAATGCCTTGTTCGTAAAGTCTACCTTTATACAACTAGTGTAAGTACATGAAGTTTAAATGAATATAACTCTACCCTCAAAGCTGGAACTGAGATAGAGATTTATTATGTCTTTCTTTATTGTTCCATATATTCATCTCAGATAAGTCAAAATGTTTTACAGGAAATTAGCTTAACGATGCAGTCACAAACTAATTGAAAAGTTCCATAAATCAGTGATGCTTACTTCAAAAAAATACCCCTCCTTCAAACTAATCATACTGCTCTAAAATACCCCGCTAATTTAAGCTCTGTGCAAATTTACTTTCTCTAAAAGGTTAATATTATAAATGAAGTAAAAATTCATAGTCGTTTATAATACAGGGAGATAGGTATTATATAAACGAATTATCGTTATTCCAAAGAGGGCGGAGGAAAGAAGGCTCTATAATGGTATTGCAAGGGTGCGTCAAGTGACTGTCTCGATGCCATCCATTATAACTGTGTCCCTATTCTGTGACATACTGCGTATGGAGCTGAGAGTACGCAGTAGGTACGTCTTTCAAGGTAAAGTTGTGATATTATTACAGCGATGTGTTTTGATAACCAACGTACTTCGAGTACTAGAAAAATCTTTAAGGAAACATTTTAGTACTGTTGTTAAGGTAATATTGTAGTTATACCTATTATAGAACCTACCAGAAAAGCCTACCTATCATAAATAAGACCATTCAGAAAAGCTTAACTTGATCAAGAAATATTTTGTGGTAGATGAGCTCCCAGGAAACAAGTATTATCATTGTTTTCTAGGAATACAAAATTATAACAAAAAAGGCATAATTCCTCTGTTTACTGATATTATTGTAGCAGTGAAAAGTTAAGTAAAGTTTGTTGAAGTTAAATACATCAAGAAATCCTGCTTAAATAACAATAAAAAAGAGTCAAAGGTACACTTCATGTACTTAACATGAAGTGTATACCCGAATTACCGATAAATAAAAAATCTAAAAAAAAAAAAAAAGTAAAATATTTATTCACAATCATTGATTAATTTCCCATAAAAAACTATAAACATACACTTAAAATAATAAAAAAATACCAACTAAAAATATGGCGTCAAAAATTTCGTCCTCAAAAAATTTAATAACAAAAACTAAGATCGCAAAATGCAGAATAGGGACACAGAAGACGTTGCGTACACATTGCCAAGAGCTGCATTCATTAACTAATGTATAGACTTTCAAAATATTTGCTCATAAATTTTGCTTAAGGGAAGGGAAAATTTGGCGGAGAATGTCGAGTGTACAAAGGATGGTTCTTTGTCCATTATTTTTGTTATATATTTTTTAAGTAAGCTTTATTTTAATTCAAAGGGATTATTTTAACGGTAATTTCAAAGCCAAACTTAATAATGTCTGAAAGAGTTTTTTTGGTAAATCCATCAGGTGCATTCTGTATCAAATTATTATTCAAAAATTAAAGGAGAAAACGCATGAATTATGAATTTAATGAAACACGTCATGTTCATTCAAAGTAACTCTGCTTGGTAAATGACCTAATTATGTTGGTTGCAGTTGGTGCTTTCAGAAATATATTTTGACGCATTTAATATCATCAGACCAGTGGGCTAATTTTACTTATTTTTAAACAACTTTCGCATTCGCATGTCAATCGCAAACTGACAAAAAAGCCTAAATTTTCATACATTTTTGACAGTTTGCGAATGAGATGCGAATGTGAAAATTAGTAGAATTAGCACTCAGATCATCAATGTTTTAAAGGTAGCTGGCAGCTGATGGATGCGGACTTCTCAAGACCAGAATGGTTGGCGCTCTTTGGAGGCTTACATTCAGCTGTGGACAGCATTGGCTGTTGACGGCAAATGATGATGAATATCATCAGCGATTTGAAATGTCCTAAAGACCTCAATTTTGAATTTATTCCACTTAGATCTAATTTAAACAATTTACGGGATGGAAAATCTTACTCGTGTTCCTCCAAAAGCCCTTGGGTTTTGGGGCTCAATAACAATTTTCAAAAACTTCATAACGAATGCGGTAAGTTGTTGAAGTGTCAAAATACGTGGGAATCTTCACGTGACATTTCGACAGCGTTTGTCATTCCCATACATTTTTGACGTTTTGACAATCACCTTCGCCACGGTACTGCTAACTGAATGTCAGGCTGCGGAATCTGTTCGAAAGAGTCACCGTGGCCCTGGAACGCAAAGGGCACTAAAAGGAACACGGATGGGTTTTAGTCAGTAAGAGTCTGACACTCCCTTCTGCTTTGCCCAGAGCGGAAGGAGTCATTTTATGATTTTCCATGCTTAAAAACAATAGACCACTATCTACGTTACTTAGTTAAAAATGGCAACTTGGACTAGCGTGTCCAAAATTGTAATAAAGTTTAAAATAAAACTTTAGAAACGTGAGTTGATAAATTATATCGCCTTTTAGTTTTCAGCATGATTATAAGCTTAAGCTAAAACATATTTGATAAGGCTTTACTTTACTTTAAGTACACCTACACTCTCTCTTTACCTATTAAACTTAAGTGCTTCTGCATTTACATAATTATTATTAGTGCAGGTCACTTAAAATAATTTACTAAATAATCAAAAAACAAAAATATCACACTAAATATGTACTAGCAAAAATTTCCAGCACTACAAAATATCGTGCACCAGCTCATGACACACTCAAGAACAATTTATAATCATAATGTTTTAATTCTTCATGAATTGAGTTAAATGGGTCCGTCAGAGGCACAAAGACAAGCTTTAACCACGGTTTTAACTCAGATAAAGTCATTTGGAGTGCACATTTTAAAACTACATTAATAACCTGTTAGAAGGAGACGGGAAACAATCTCGAACTCAAAAGTTTTGACGAAGATGATTAAATTGACTAGATGTGCTACTTAATTGAATTAATTTGAATCAATATTATTTTTCAACCGCTTGGCCTTTTCCCAACTATAATGGGATCGATTTGCAGTCGAACCGAATTCAGCTGAATACCAGTATTTGACATGGAACGGTTGCCCACCAGACCTCCACAACCCATTAACATGGTACTCCTTTGTAAGACTGGTGTCAGATTTTCTGGCTTCTGGATATCCATAAGGCCGCGGACAATAACTCTGCGTTTGACGCGACGAGCGCGGCAGCGGTGCGTTCAGATGCATATTATGGAACTGCCCGCACAGCCGCCGCACCGCCGCCCACCGCCACCGCTCCTTGCCCGCTGAGTTCGTGTCTGCGGCCTGACGACTGCCAAAGATCTACAAAAGATAGCTGGGACCAACGGCGTATCGTGTTAAAAATAAATAAATTTAAAATGAAACTTTGAAGTCACTGCTGCGCCATGGAATTGCTGAATTTTTTTATAATCAGTAATTAATTGAATACCATTCATTATATTGTCTGAGTTGTTTTAGTTCGGTGAGATGTTGATATAGACCACCCTGAGCAATATAATGGTTCAATTCTTTTAATAAAATATAATAGAACATCCTTTTTTTCATGGATAGGAAATCATCAAATGATCTTCCTTCAGTTCTAAGCGGAGCAGAAGGAGTTTCAGATTCTTAGTGACCAAAAACCCATCCATGTTCCTCCTATTGCCCTTTTGCAGGGCCGCAGTGACTCTTGAAAAAAATCCGCATTTGAACATCGTACAAGCCTGATAGCTACAATCTGAGAGTATTTAAGTCAAGAGTGAATAGTTTACTTTTAGGCAAGCGTGCTCCATCTAAGACCGCATCATTGCTTAACATCAGATGAGACAGTGGTCAAACGAATGCCTATCAAAAGTAAAAAAAAAAAACAATACACAACTTACAACCCTAATCCTCTAAAGTAAGAGTGAACAGGCTACTTCCGGGTAAGCTAGCTCTATCGTAGACATTTTATCTGTCATCTCTGGACTAGACTAGAGTCAAGAGCAAACCCATTTCAAGTAAAAAAAAGTCCCTTACAAAATTAGTAGTCATTTCTAGCGCCCTAACTCAATGTTTACAAGCAACTGCACAGAGACAGTGCAAGTCTAATATCTCAGGGCGTCGAGACAGCGCGGCGCAATCACGCCGCGTCCCTGACGTGTCAGACCGAGTTGCTTTGTTGCCTGACGTTTTCTTGTTAACAGCACTTCGCTTACTGCGCCTTCCAGTTATGCTATACAACTATTTTCGTCAGATGTGTTTTTGTAATTGGTTTTAGAGATAGGTACATAAATTGGGGTAAAGTCGAAAACGGATCTAAAAGTTACTGTCGTCGGCCAGGAGCGTTGAAATGTTGGTCAGTCGGTTTCCTTTTTACTTATTACTAGCTGACCCTCGCAACTTCGTCTGCGTCGCATTTTCCATCAATGCTCCGCTCCTATTTTTCTTAGCGTTAGGCTGCGTTTCCACCAGATATGTGCGAGGATGCATAGCGAGGGATGTGTATTTTAAGAACCAATACAATCGCTTACGCTGAGCGAGGCTAGGTAAATGACGCGATTCTATTGGTCCTTAACAAACACATCCCTCGCTACGCATCCTCGCACATCTCTGGTGGAAACGCAGCCTAATGCTATATACAAAACAAACAGGCTATCATATGTTTCAGTGTTAGATAGCCTATTTATCGAAATAGGCTATCTAACACTGAAATAATTTTTCAAATCGGACCACGAGTTTCTGAGATTAGCGCATTCAAGCAGACAAACACTTCAGCTTTATAATATAAGTATAGAAGAAAAAAAATAAATAAAGAAATACTTATCTGAGAATAGATTTATTTTCAACCTAATCTACTTGGGATTAAACCCTCCTCGAACATCAATTTCCGTAAGATATAAAAACATCAGCAACATCAGAGACCTCCAAACAAGTCCTTAGGGCATCAAACATACATTATAAAATACAACGCTTTAACTTGTTATTCTACCAAGTCTTACTACCTAATTTTCTACCATAAAACCGCGTCCCGTTTAATAACGTGTTGTGATATCGTAATACGGCATTTTCCGTGTCAGCCATGTCAATTAAAGTGACGTTATAGCGCGTACAATGAAGTCACAACATAACAAATCCCTCGTTACTTACCCAATTACATGCTTCATATAAATAGGCTTAATTATTTGTAGAATATCATGCCCTTTTCTCGAAATTTTTAGTCAAGTCATGAGATTTGTTTAAAACTCACTCGTGTAGCATCATGTTCAAAGTTTTTCATATGTAACATGTCAGACTTTCAAAATTATCTGTCAAGTTCATTGTTTCACATTATACGATATATAAAATGTGATTGAAATCATCGTACTAAATAAATCCCGAATACGCTCTAACAAACACGTTGAAAATCCAGCTCAGCGAAATATTCTAATAGAGAAACATTTCAATTCACCATAAAAAGCTTTATCTTTTCTCACTCGAATAACCCGTAAATGCGGATGCGGTCGCTTCTACCCGCCGCACGCCGCTTGAATGAATGCCGGTGGCAGGGCAGTCAGGGCGGTGGCATTGTCCGTCACTCCGCGCGAATACGAACGGCGCGGTCTTGGACGTCCTCTGAGGCGCCGCACCGACGTCCACAGACGTTATTTAGGGCTTCATTGTGCCATTGGCCATTCAGACCGACAGTTGCGATTTGACTGTTGATAAGCGCAGATTGTTTCGACTGATGGACTGTCACATTATCTCTTTAAAAAGCTTATTCAAATAACGAACGAAAAAAAATCAATTTACGTTCCGTTTAAGCGTTTACGAGACATCGTTTAGTGTCAAATTAAGCGGCAAAACACATCATCGCTAGTGAATTGATTTTAAAGGCTCATTCATCAATCTTTTCGACTTATTGATTGATGATTGCACGTTCCATTGACAGAAAGTAATTAAAAAAACTACCTGCATAATATTTCTTCGTATGATGGTCGGTATATTTTGATGGCTGGTTTAAAATGACCTGTGGCAGTGTTTTGGGGGTGTACATCTAATGTTAAGATTTTGGAAAAGAGAGAGCTCGCTCAACACTGGTACTGCATACGTCGTTGGAGTCAAATTATTTTATTATCAAGACTGTACACTCGAATAACTTGAACGTGGTCTGTGCCATTTTGCGATGATAGGTTATTTATTTTGACCGGAATACAAAATGTGATTTCGGTTAAGGTCGTGCGAGGTTGCAAAGAGGTTTTCGACTTCACTATTGTTATGTTTAGACACATCCTGTTTTATAGAAATCAATAATGTTTTGTATTGTTACGTTATATTACGCCAACACTATATTGCACAGATTTAAGAGGTAGATGGTGTTAAGAAATGCAGTGCACCTTGTTTTATTCACTACCGGGTAGACTGTAGTTCAACCGGTCAAACTTAAGTGTAGCCGCTAGACTGCTTGTATCCGTATTATGGAATTTTAAATTATGTTGCAAATGGCGTCACATCAGAGTAATTTGTACATTGAAATTGTAGACCACGCCTTCCTCTGTTTAAATCAATGTATATTCAAGTACTGCTTATAATCTTGTGCACTTGTTTTAATATAGGTAAATCTAAGAATGGCAATCTGTGTTTACTTAAGCTTTGAGCACATTTTTTTAAACGAACCAAAGACACTTTTTCAAAGATATTTCTGCTACATCGAAAGTGTTTTGATAGATTAAAATTTTGAAATTTCTTAAAAATCCTTTTAAAAAACGGTTGGGCTATACCTTCTGAGAAATCTCGTATAACGAGTGCTTTTCAGATCTAATTTAATCGATTAAGCCACTAGAAATCATGACAGTCAGATTCAAATAAGTACACTAATAAAAAATAAACTATCAGAATTAAAAGTTCGACTTTAGGTAATAAGATGTAAATAACAATCTAAAATTTTTTTTAATCGTCAAACTTTTCAGACTTGATAAACTTAATTCACTATTTAAGAATTTTTAATGGACAAGTGACAGTCAAAGTTAAATTGTTTTGTATTTATGGCAGGTGTTAAATGTTTTAAAAGTTATAATTTATTGATATAGGTGTGCTTATGACGTTAAGGAATATTTTCGACTGCTTGTCAATAGGTAAATATTTAAAAGTTACCTTGACTTCACTTCAACTTTTATAAGTTTATATTTCAACCCTTCAGTAGTCTATAACACCTCGAGATAAGCTTGATCTGATTCTTAACTTCTAACTCATAGTATTAATTTTTTACTTTGTAGTGTTTTAGTGTTTTTTTTTTTGAAGTTTGTTGTTTTTTTTGTAAAAAGTTTTTTTATTTTTCACCTTTTACTGGTACCCCACACCTAACAACACCATTACAACATCGCAGGAAAGCGAAATACGCCAATTCGATTACTTGGATGACAAAAAAACATCATCCAAGTAAACAAATTCCAGTTATTTCGATTTCAAATTCAAACTTCCTAACATTCCTAACCTAACCTAACCTTTTTTTTTTTTTTCCTTTTTTTTTTTTTTTTTTTTTCCGGCTGGGAAAAAATGCGTTACGCATACCCTCTCACTCGGGGGAGTGGGAGGGGTATGTGGGACTCCCCGGGCAAGCCCGGTATACCCACTAAAACAACCCAGCATGAAATTCCCGCAGCGTCTTAGTGGGGGTGGACTGGGAGATCGGCGTAGCCTTTACGTCCAGTCCACCTCCGACGACCGCCCGCCTTTACAGCGGGCCGGCCCTTCACGCCCTCCCCGTTGGGGGAAGGCCGGGAACCTCCGACGATGGTGGTGATGCGTGCAATGCGGGCAAAGGCGCCCCCGCGCCTGTCGCCCGCCCATCACCACCGCGAGGAGGGAGAAGAGGACGTCTTCTCCGACCTCGCCTTCGTCTGCGGAGCGGCGCAGTGAGAAGATCATCCTCCCGCGCGCGCTCCGCCGCCTCCTTCTGCGAGATGACATCCTCGCAAAAGGAGGCGACCGCGGTCCAGGACTCCTCACTCCCCAGCATGCATCTGACCACGCTGGGAAGGGAGAGGTCCTGTCCGATCTCCGCAGTGAGACTGCGACGCGACTCGGACCAAGCTGGGCACACCTCCAGTGTGTGCTGCGCCGTGTCCTCCGCCGCGCCGCAGTCGTGACACGCCGGTGTCTCCTCCCTCCCGATCCGGTGCAGGTGCGTGCCGAAACAGCCGTGGCCAGACAACACCTGCACCAGACGGAAGGAGAGGAAGCCGTGCGGCCGCTCGAGCCAGTCTCGCAAGACTGGACCGAGCGCGTCCAGGGTCCGACGACCAAAGGTGGCGGAGGCGAGGTCCTCTGTCCAATGGACGATGATGGCGTCCCTCGCCTCCCTCCGCACGGCTTCCCGCTCCTCAGCGACGGGGCGCTCCCCGAGCGCTTTTCGGCGCGCCGTCCATTCGAAACCTAACCTAACCTTTTTTTTTTTTTTTTTTTCGGCTGGGAAAAAATGCGTTACGCATACCCTCTCACTCGGGGGAGTGGGAGGGGTATGTGGGACTCCCCGGGCAAGCCCGGTATACCCACTAAAACAACCCAGCATGAAATTCCCGCAGCGTCTTAGTGGGGGTGGACTGGGAGATCGGCGTAGCCTTTACGTCCAGTCCACCTCCGACGACCGCCCGCCTTCACAGCGGGCCCTTCACGCCCCCCCCGTTGGGGGAGGGCCGGGAACCTCCGACGATGGTGGTGACGTGTGCAATGCGGGCGGAGGCGCCCCCGCGCCTGTCGCCCGCCCATCACCACCGCGAGGAGGGAGAAGAGGGCGTCTTCTCCGACCTCGCCTTCGTCTGCGGAGCGGCGCAGCGAGAGGGTCGTCCTCCCGCGCGCGCTCCGCCGCCTCCTTCTGCGAGATGACATCCTCGCAAAAGGAGGCGACCGCGGTCCAGGACTCCTCACTCCCCAGCATGCATCTGACCACGCTGGGAAGGGAGAGGTCCCGTCCGATCTCTGCAGTGAGACTGCGACGCGGCTCGGACCAAGCTGGGCACACCTCCAGTGTGTGCTGCGCCGTGTCCTCCGCCGCGCCGCAGTCGTGACACGCCGGTGTCTCCTCCCTCCCGACCCGGTGCAGGTGTGTGCCGAAACAGCCGTGGCCAGACAACACCTGCACCAGACGGAAGGAGAGGAAGCCGTGCGGCCGCTCGAGCCAGTCTCGCAAGACTGGACCGAGCGCGTCCAGGGTACGACGACCAAAGGTGGCGGAGGCGAGGTCCTCCGTCCAATGGACGATGATAGCGTCCCTCGCCTCCCTCCGCACGGCTTCCCGCTCCTCTGCGACAGGGCGCTCCCCGAGCGCTTTTCGGCGCGCCGTCCATTCGTACACCCTGGCGAGCACCCACGCCTCCAACTCCCAAGGAGGGGTGCCCGCCAGAGCGCACGCCGCCGAAAAGCCTACCGACCGGTAGGCCCTCGCCACCCGCTGTGCAATGGCCCTTTGTGGCCTGCGGATGGCTGTCGCATTCTCCCTCCTATTGAGGGAGTCCGCCCAGATTGGGGCCCCATACAGGGCCATGCTCCGCAGGATGCCGGCATACAAGCGCCGGCATCGTGCACTAGGCCCCCCCAGGTTCGGGAGGAGCCACGACAGGGAGTCGGCGGCCTTCAGCAGGCGCGTCGACAGCCCGCTGAAGTGCGGGCCGAAGCGCCACCTGCTGTCCAGTATCAGGCCCAGATATTTCATCTGGGCCTTGACCTCCACCCGGATGCCCTCCACGACAATGTGGGCATCCGGAGGGCAGCGCTGCCGAGGCCCGTGGAAGAACACGGCCTCGGTCTTGTTCAGCGCCACCCTCAACCCTAGGCGGCAGATCCTTCCTGCGACCAAGGATCCGCCAGCCGAGGCCAGACAGGCCGCCTCCCTGAAGGTTCTCCCCCGGGCAGTGAGGAGAGTGTCATCCGCGTAACATATGACACTCGTGCCACGGAGGAGGGCTCCTCTCAATAGCCAATCGAGCCCGATGTTCCAAAGGGGTGGCCCAAGGACTGACCCCTGTGGAACACCGGACTCCGCGCCGTACCTCCGGAGCCTGGCCGTTTTGTCTACAAGGAGGACATCTCGGTCCTCCAAGTAGTCGGCCAGGAGGTCCCGCAAGTATTGGGGCACTCCGTGATAGCGGAGTGCCTCCAATATCGTCGAGTGGGGGACGGAGTTGAAGGCGTTGGCTATGTCGAACGACACTGCCAAAACTCCGTCCCCAGCCTCGACCGCCCCCTTCACCTGCCCCTTGAGTAGGGCCAGCGCGTCGATCGTCGAACGCCCTTGTCGAAAACCGAACTGGGCGTCCGACAAGTCCGGCCCTACTCTCCGCAGATGGCTGTTCAGCCGGCAGGCGATGATCCCCTCGAACATCTTGCCGACCTCATCAAGAAGGACGATGGGTCGGTATGCCGAGGGGGAGTCCACCGGGCGTCCCTCCTTGCGGAGGAGGCATAGCTGCCCCTCCTTCCACAGTTTCGGGAACCTTCCAGACGCGAGGCACGCGCTGAAAAGGTCCCGAAATCTGTCCTCCATTTGAGCGGCAGCTATGGCCACAACTCTTGCTGGGAACCTAACCTTTTTTTTTTTTTTTTTTTTTTGTTTCGGCTGGGAAAAAATGCATTACGCATACCCTCTCACTCGGGGGAGTGGGAGGGGTATGTGGGACTCCCCGGGCAAGCCCGGTATACCCACTAAAACAACCCAGCAACGAAATTCCCGCAACGTCATAGTGGGGGTGGACTGGGAGATCGGCGTAGCCTTTACGTCCAGTCCACCTCCGACGACCGCCCGCCTTAGCGGGCCCTTCACGCCCCCCCCGTTGGGGGAGGGCCGGGAACCTCCGACGATGGTGGTGACGTGTGCAATGCGGGCGGAGGCGCCCCCGCGCCTGTCGCCCGCCCATCACCACCGCGAGGAGGGAGAAGAGGACGTCTTCTCCGACCTCGCCTTCGTCTGCGGAGCGGCGCAGCGAGAGGATCATCCTCCCGCGCGCGCTCCGCCGCCTCCTTCTGCGAGATGACATCCTCGCAAAAGGAGGCGACCGCGGCCCAGGACTCCTCACTCCCCAGCATGCATCTGACCACGCTGGGAAGGGAGAGGTCCTGTCCGATCTCTGCAGTGAGACTGCGACGCGGCTCGGACCAGGCTGGGCACACCTCCAGTGTGTGCTGCGCCGTGTCCTCCGCCGCGCCGCAGTCGTGACACGCCGGTGTCTCCTCCCTCCCGACCCGGTGCAGGTGTGTGCCGAAACAGCCGTGGCCAGACAACACCTGCACCAGACGGAAGGAGAGGAAGCCGTGCGGCCGCTCGAGCCAATCCCGCAGGACTGGACCGAGCGCGTCGAGCGTTCGACGGCCAAAGGTGGCAGAGGCGAGGTCCTCTGTCCAATGGACGATGATGGCGTCCCTCGCCTCCCTCCGCACGGCTTCCCGCTCCTCTGCGACAGGGCGCTCCCCGAGCGCTTTTCGGCGCGCGGTCCATTCGTACACCCTGGCGAGCACCCAAGCCTCCAACTCCCAAGGAGGGGTGCCCGCCAGAGCGCACGCCGCCGAAAAGCCTACCGACCGGTAGGCCCTCGCCACCCGCTGTGCAATGGCCCTTTGTGGCCTGCGGATGGCGGTCGCATTCTCCCTCCTATTGAGGGAGTCCGCCCATATTGGGGCCCCGTATAGGGCCATGCTCCGCAGGATGCCGGCATACAAGCGCCGGCATCGTGCACTGGGCCCCCCCAGGTTTGGGAGGAGCCACGACAGGGAGTCGGCGGCCTTCAGCAGGCGCGTCGACAGCCCGCTGAAGTGCGGGCCGAAGCGCCACCTGCTGTCTAGTATCAGGCCCAGATATTTCATCTGGGCCTTGACCTCCACCCGGATGCCCTCAACGACAATGTGGGCATCCGGAGGGCAGCGCTGCCGAGGCCCGTGAAAGAACACGGCCTCGGTCTTGTTCAGCGCCACCCTCAACCCTAGGCGGCGGATCCTTCCTGCGACCAAGGATCCGCCAGCCGAGGCCAGACAGGCCGCCTCCCTGAAGGTTCTCCCCCGGGCAGTGAGGAGAGTGTCATCCGCGTAACATATGACACTCGTGCCACGGAGGAGGGCTCCTCTCAATAGCCAATCGAACCCGATGTTCCAAAGGGGTGGCCCAAGGACTGACCCCTGTGGAACACCGGACTCCGCGCCGTACCTCCGGAGCCTGGCCGTTTTGTCTACAAGGAGGACATCTCGGTCCTCCAAGTAGTCGGCCAGGAGGTCCCGCAAGTATTGGGGCACTCCATGATAGCGGAGTGCCTCCAATATCGTCGAGTGGGGGACGGAGTTGAAGGCGTTGGCTATGTCGAACGACACTGCCAAAACTCCGTCCCCCGCCTCGACCGCCCCCTTCACCTGCCCCTTCAGTAGGGCCAGTGCGTCGATGGTCGAACGCCCCTGTCGGAAACCGAATTGGGCGTCCGACAGGTCTGGCCCTACCCTCCGCAGATGGCTGTTGAGCCGGCAGGCGATGATCCCCTCGAACATTTTGCCGACCTCATCAAGCAGAACGATGGGTCGGTATGCCGAGGGGGAGTCGACCGGACGTCCCTCCTTACGGAGAAGGCATAGCTGCCCCTCCTTCCATAGTTTCGGGAACCTTCCAGACGCGAGGCATGCGCTGAAAAGGTCCCGAAACCTATCCTCCATTTGAGCGGCAGCTATGGCCACCACTCGTGCGGGAACGCCGTCCGGACCGGGGGCCGTTTTCTTGGCGCGGAGGCCGAGAAGACCCTCGCGGAACTCCTCCGCCGTCACCGGGGGCACATCTGCCTCCGCCGGTGGAACCGCCTCCTGCGGGGGATCCTGCGGGGGATCCTGCGGGGGATCCATCGTTGGTGGGGTGAAGTCGGTCCTGCGCGGAAACAGGGACCGGACCACCCCATCCAACAGTGCCGGCTCGAGGGTCTCGGTCAATGGGGGACCATGGGGCCGCAGTTGGTTCCGCGCCGCCCTGTATGGTCTCCCAAAGGGATCCCGATCGAGACCCTCTAGCATCTCAGCCCTCGCCGAGTCCTTCGCAGCGCACATAGCCGACTTGAGGGCCGCCTTTGCCTCCCGGTAGGAAGCGTAGAGACGGTCCTCGTCTGCCTGACTACGTGCGCTGCGCCGACGGCTCCGCGTGTAGGCCCTACGGGCCGCCACGCAGGTGGCCCGGAGGCCTGCGAGCTCCTCCGACCACCAATAGACGGCACGACGGGGGGGCGGACGACGGGACCGAGGCATGCTGGAGTTGCATACCTCGGTCAGGGATCCTCTCAGCTGGGCTGCTGCTGCGTCGACGTCCAGGGTCTCCACAGGGGGCGACAGCCAGTCCTGCAGGAAGGCAGCCTCCTTGGCTGCCTCGCGGTCCAGGCGAGTGAGGGCCCACCGAGGGAAGGGAGGCCTGCCAGAGCGGGCCATCTCCCCCCGGGAGCCATGCTGGGTGGAGATGTCGAACCTCACATATCTGTGGTCCGACAAGGTCTCCACCAGCTCCACCCGCCAGTTCACAATGCGTGCGGCTAAGACGGGTGTGGCAAACGAAACGTCGACCACCGACCCACCCTGCTGCCGCACACATGTGTGGACCGCCCCCCTGTTGAGGAGGGACACGCCGCACGACGCCGACCAAAACTCGACGGCGCGACCCCGGACGTTGCAGGAGGCAGCCGGGTTGCCCCAGGCCTCCGACTTGGCGTTTAGGTCGCCCAAAACCACGACGTGGCGTGGCGCCGCCCTCCCAACGACCGCAGTGAGGACCTCCAGGAAGTCCTCAAAGTCTGGAAGAGGGCGGTTAGGGGAGAAGTAGACCCCGACTAGGGCCAGATCCCCCCACGCGGCGGCCACATATCCCGGTCCCCTCTCTAAGAGTGAGAGGGGAGGGGAGTCTGTGGAAGACCGCGACACCAACGCCACCAAGCCGTCCCGGTCGCCTAGCCAGCTGCCAGGGACCGAGTAAGGCTCGGCGACCACCGCCAAGTCCACCAACCACTCAGCCATGGTCTGCATCAGCAGATAACCTAACCTAACCTTTTTTTTTTTTTTTTTTTTTTTTGTTTCGGCTGGGAAAAAATGCGTTACGCATACCCTCTCACTCGGGGGAGTGGGAGGGGTATGTGGGACTCCCCGGGCAAGCCCGGTATACCCACTAAAACAACCCAGCATGAAATTCCCGCAGCGTCTTAGTGGGGGTGGACTGGGAGATCGGCGTAGCCTTTACGTCCAGTCCACCTCCGACGACCGCCCGCCTTCACAGCGGGCCCTTCACGCCCCCCCCGTTGGGGGGGGGCCGGGAACCTCCGACGATGGTGGTGACGTGTGCAATGCGGGCGGAGGCGCCCCCGCGCCTGTCGCCCGCCCATCACCACCGCGAGGTGGGAGAAGAAGACGTCTTCTCCGACCTCGCCTTCGTCTGCGGAGCGGCGCAGCGAGAGGATCGTCCTCCCGCGCGCGCTCCGCCGCCTCCTTCTGCGAGATGACATCCTCGCAAAAGGAGGCGACCGCGGCCCAGGACTCCTCACTCCCCAGCATGCATCTGACCACGCTGGGAAGGGAGAGGTCCCGTCCGATCTCCGCAGTGAGACTGCGACGCGGCTCGGACCAAGCTGGGCACACCTCCAGTGTGTGCTGCGCCGTATCCTCCGCCGCGCCGCAGTCGTGACACGCCGGTGTCTCCTCCCTCCCGATCCGGTGCAGGTGCGTGCCGAAACAGCCGTGGCCAGACAAGACCTGCACCAGACGGAAGGAGAGGAAGCCGTGCGGGCGCTCGAGCCAGTTTCGCAAGACTGGACCGAGCGCGTCCAGGGTCCGACGACCAAAGGTGGCGGAGGCGAGGTCCTCTGTCCAATGGACGATGATGGCGTCCCTCGCCTCCCTCCGCACGGCTTCCCGCTCCTCAGCGACGGGGCGCTCCCCGAGCGCTTTTCGGCGCGCCGTCCATTCGTACACTCTGGCGAGCACCCACGCCTCCAACTCCCAAGGAGGGGTGCTGGCCAGAGCGCACGCCGCCGAGAAGCCCACAGAGCGGTAGGCCCTCGCTACCCGCTGCGCGATGGCCCTTTGGGGCCTGCGGATCGCCGTCGCATTCTCCCTCCTATGTAGGGAGTCCGCCCAGATTGGGGCCCCGTATAGGGCCATGCTCCGCAGGATGCCGGCATACAAGCGCCGGCATCGCGCACTGGGCCCACCCAGGTTCGGGAGGAGCCAGGAGAGCGCACCCGCGGCTTTCAGCAGGCGCGTCGACAGCCCGCTGAAGTGCGGGCCGAAGCGCCACCTGCTGTCCAGTACCAGGCCCAGATATTTCATCTGGGCCTGGACCCCCACCCTGATGCCCTCCACAGTGATGTAGGCATCTGGAGGGCAGCGCTGCCGAGGCCCGCGAAAGAACACGGCCTCGGTCTTGTTCAGCGCCACCCTCAACCCCAGGCGGCGGATCCTTCCTGCGACCAAGGATCCGCCAGCCGAGGCCAGACAGGCCGCCTCCCCAAATGTCCTCCCCCGGGCAGTGAGCAGAGTGTCATCCGCGTAACAGATGACACTCGTGCCACGGAGGAGGGCTCCCCGCAGGAGCCAATCGAACCCGATGTTCCACAAGGGGGGCCCAAGTACCGACCCCTGTGGAACACCGCACTCTGCGCCGTACCGCCGCAACCTGGCCGTTTTGTCTACAAGGAGGACCTCTCGGTCCTCCAAGTAGTCGGCCAGGAGGTCCCGCAAGTATTGGGGCACTCCATGATAGCGGAGTGCCTCCAATATCGTCGAGTGGGGGACGGAGTTGAAGGCGTTGGCTATGTCGAATGACACTGCCAAAACTCCGTCCCCAGCCTCGACCGCCCCCTTCACCTGCCCCTTCAGTAGGGCCAGTGCGTCGATGGTCGAACGCCCCTGTCGGAAACCAAACTGGGCGTCCGACAGGTCTGGCCCTACCCCCCGCAGATGGCTGTTGAGCCGGCAGGCGATGATCCCCTCGAACATTTTGCCGACCTCATCAAGCAGGACGATGGGTCGGTATGCCGAGGGGGAGTCTGCTGGGCGTCCCTCCTTGCGGAGGAGGCATAGCTGCCCCTCCTTCCACAGTTTCGGGAACCTTCCAGACGCGAGGCACGCGCTGAACAGGTCCCGAAATCTGTCCTCCATTTGAGCGGCAGCTATAGCCACCACCCGTGCTTGGACGCCGTCCGGACCGGGGGCCGTCTTCTTGGCGCGGAGGCCAAGGAGACCCTCGCGGAACTCCTCCGCCGTCACCGGGGGCACGTCTGCCTCCGACGGTGGTGCCGCCCCCCGCGGGGGGTCCATCGTTGGTGGGGTGAAGTCGGTCCTGCGCGGAAACAGGGACCGGACCACCCCATCCAGTAGCGCCGGCTCGAGGGTCTCGGTCAATGGGGGACCATGGGGCCGCAGTTGGTTCCGCGCCGCCCTGTATGGTCTCCCAAAGGGATCCCGATCGAGAACCTCTAACATTTCGGCCCTTGCCGAGTCCTTGGCAGCGCACATAGCCGACTTGAGGGCCGCCTTTGCCTCCCGGTAGGAAGCGTAGAGACGGTCCTCGTCTGTCTGGCTACGTGCGCTGCGCCGACGGCTCCGCGTGTAGGCCCTACGGGCCGCCACGCAGGTGGCCCGGAGGCCTGCCAGCTCCTCCGACCACCAGTAGACGGCACGACGGGGAGGCGGACGACGGGACCGAGGCATGCTAGAGTTGCACACCTCGGTCAGGGATCCCCTCAGCTGGGCCGCTGCGGAGTCCACGTCCAGGACCTCGACAGGGGGCGACAGCCAGTCCTGCACGAAGGCAGCCTCCTTGGCTGCCTCGCGGTCCAGGCGAGTGAGGGCCCACCGAGGGAAGGGAGACCTGCCAGAGCGAGCCATCTCCCCCCGGGAGCCATGCTGGGTGGAGATGTCGAACCGCACATATCTGTGGTCCGACAATGTCTCCACCATCTCAACCCGCCAGTTCACAATGCGTGCGGCAATGACGGGGGTGGCAAACGACACGTCGACCACCGACCCTCCCTGTTGCCGCACACATGTGTGGACCGCCCCCCTGTTGAGGAGGGACACGCCGCATGACGCCGACCAAAACACGACGGCGCGTCCCCGGACGTTGCAGGAGGCAGCCGGGTTGCCCCAGGCCTCCGACTTGGCGTTCAGGTCGCCCAACACCACGACCTGGCGTGGCGCCGCCCTCGCTACGACAGCAGTGAGGACCTCCAGGAAGTCCTCAAAGTCTGAGAGAGGGCGGTTAGGGGAGAAGTAGACCCCCACCAGGGCCAGATCTCCCCACGCGGCGGCCACGTATCCCGGTCCCCTCTCTAAGAGCGAGAGGGGAGGGGAGTCTGTGGAAGACCGCGACACCAACGCCACCAAGCCGTCCCGGTCGCCTAGCCAGCTGCCAGGGACCGAGTAAGGCTCGGCGACCACCGCCAAGTCCACCAACCACTCAGCCATGGTCTGCATCAGCAGATCCTGGGCTGCCCGGCAGTGGTTGGTGTTCGTCTGAAGGATGCGATGTTCGACTCTATCCATTAGTCGGACATCGCACCCCCCTCCTCCGCAGCTGTGCTAGCAACAGGCCCAGCTGGCGCCTGCGCTTTGCCCCTCGTAGGGGGAGGATTGCACATCCTCCCCTTCATTATATGGCCTGCCGGGCGGCTGCTGGCGGCACAAACCGCGCAATGCGGCTTGGCAGCCGTGCATGAGACCGCTTTATGGCCGTCCTTGCCGCAGCGGTAGCAGCTGTCCGTCCTATCGACCTTGGACGGACAGAGGGCCCGGGTGTGGCCGATGCCGAAGCACCTGTAGCAGCGCAGAGGCTGGTCTACAAGTGCTCGGACTGCACCCGAGCTAAAGCCGACGGCGAGCCATCCTTTGTCAAGGACGGCTTTGGCAACGGCGACTGGGCACTCGAGCCGAATAGTGCCCATGCCGCCGCGGCCGGTCCTGATGTCCCGGCCTTGCACCGCTGCGGTGCTGCAGCCACCAATGGCTGCGACAGCCGCCACCACCTCCTCCTTGGTGACCGAGTCATCGAGCTCGGTCACTTCTATGGCCGCCGACTTGACCGGTCGGGCCACCTTGGCCGCGTCTGCGACGACCTCCCGCAGCTTGGCTGCGAAGAGGTCGGCACTGGTGCTGCCCTCCGCCCCTGGGAACTCAAATATACGAGCCCCGGTTTGGGTGCGCCGGCAGGAGACTTTGCCGATCCCCAGTTGGGTGGGATCGGCATTGGCACGCGCCCGCATTAAAATTGAAGCGTAGGTTTCCCCGCGCTCCGCAGCCTCCGCAGTGAGCGTCACCACGACGGCTGCGGAATTTGGGGGAACCAGCTTTCCCCTCCTTTTGCCCTTACCCTTGCCAGGCTGGCTGGGAGGCGTTGTGGCGGGGACGACGGGGGCGGCCGCTGCCGCCTTTCGGCCCTTGGCCTTCCCCTTGCTCCTCCCAGTCGTCTGCGACTGGCTGGGAGGCGTGGTGGCGGGGACAGCAGAGACGGCCTTCGTCCTCTTGCCCTTGCCCTTTCCTTTCCCCTTCCCGACCACTTCGATCCAACCCTCCTGGTTGGACGGAGTGGTGGACGGGAGTTGGGCGTCTTCCTCCTGCGAGGACGGCCCCGGCAGGCTTTGCCTCTTGTCCGCCGCAAGTGGTGGTCGGAGACGCTTCTCCGGCAAGAGCCGGTCCTCTATTCCTGCCAAGCAGGATCGGGTGAAAGCCCGCTCCCCCATAACCACCTTGCGAATTACATCCTCAAGGCTGGAGGCGGGGGCTTCCACGGCAGGCGTCGGGCCCTGACTAGGGCGGGCGGTGGCGTCAGCCAGCTTCTGATGAAGCTGGCTGACCTCCAGCTGCAGGCGGTCCACCTTCGCCTGCAGCTGCCGCGTTTCGTCCGTTGCTGTCCGCCGGACCAGCTCCTCCACGATGCCGCGCATGCTCGCGGCCCTACACTTAAGGGACTTCTGGAACGTCCCTTTCAGATGAGAAGACTTGGAGGCGACCACCGCAATCTCCTCTTCGTCCTCCTCCGCCATACGCTCCAGTTCCGCAACAGAGTAGTCGGTGTAGAGCACGCGAGACGCGCCGTACCCCGACTTGGCCCGGGCGGCACGCGCCCGTTGCTCCTTGAGAGCAACCATCTCTTCCAGTTCTTGTTGCAGCTGTGTCCGCCGAGCCAGGTCTAGCTGGCGTTAAGGGGGCAGTCGAGGCGGGGGACGGAGTTTTGGCAGTGTCATTCGACATAGCCAACGCCTTCAACTCCGTCCCCCACTCGACGATATTGGAGGCGCTCCGCTATCATGGAGTGCCCCAATACTTGCGGGACCTCCTGGCCGACTACTTGGAGGACCGAGAGGTCCTCCTTGTAGACAGAACGGCCAGGTTGCGGCGGTACGGCGCAGAGTGCGGTGTTCCACAGGGGTCGGTACTTGGGCCCCCCCTGTGGAACATCGGGTTCGATTGGCTCCTGCGGGGAGCCCTCCTCCGTGGCACGAGTGTCATCTGCTACGCGGATGACACTCTCCTCACTGCCCGGGGGAGGAACTTTGGGGAGGCGGCCTGTCTGGCCTCGGCTGGCGGATCCTTGGTCGCAGGAAGGATCCGCCGCCTGGGGTTGAGGGTGGCGCTGAACAAGACCGAGGCCGTGTTCTTTCGCGGGCCTCGGCAGCGCTGCCCTCCAGATGCCCACATCAATGTGGAGGGCATCAGGGTGGGGGTCCAGGCCCAGATGAAGTATCTGGGCCTGGTACTGGACAGCAGGTGGCGCTTCGGCCCGCACTTCAGCGGGCTGTCGACGCGCCTGCTGAAGGCCGCCGGCGCCCTGTCGTGGCTCCTCCCGAACCTGGGTGGGCCCAGCGCGCGATGCCGGCGCTTGTATGCCGGCATCCTGCGGAGCATGGCCCTATACGGGGCCCCAATCTGGGCGGACTCCCTCCACAGGAGGGAGAATGCGACGGCGATCCGCAGGCCCCAAAGGGCCATCGCGCAGCGGGTAGCGAGGGCCTACCGCTCTGTGGGCTTCTCGGCGGCGTGCGCTCTGGCCGGCACCCCTCCTTGGGAGTTGGAGGCATGGGTGCTCGCCAGAGTGTACGAGTGGACGGCGCGCCGAAAAGCGCTCGGGGAGCGCCCCGTCGCTGAGGAGCGGGAAGCCGTGCGGAGGGAGGCGAGGGACGCCATCATCGTCCATTGGACAGAGGACCTCGCCTCCGCCACCTTTGGCCGTCGAACGCTGGACGCGCTCGGTCCAGTCTTGCGAGACTGGCTCGAGCGGCCGCACGGCTTCCTCTCCTTCCGTCTGGTGCAGGTGTTGTCTGGCCACGGCTGTTTCGGCACGCACCTGCACCGGATCGGGAGGGAGGAGACACCGGCGTGTCACGACTGCGGCTCGGCGGAGGACACGGCGCAGCACACACTGGAGGTGTGCCCAGCTTGGTCCGAGCCGCGTCGCAGTCTCACTGCGGAGATCGGACAGGACCTCTCCCTTCCCAGCGTGGTCAGATGCATGCTGGGGAGTGAGGAGTCCTGGGCCGCGGTCGCCTCCTTTTGCGAGGATGTCATCTCGCAGAAGGAGGCGGCGGAGCGCGCGCGGGAGGACGATCCTCTCGCTGCGCCGCTCCGCAGACGAAGGCGAGGTCGGAGAAGACGTCCTCTTCTCCCTCCTCGCGGTGGTGATGGGCGGGCGACAGGCGCGGGGGCGCCTCCGCCCGCATTGCACGCATCACCACCATCATCGTCGGAGGTTCCCGGCCCTCCCCCAATGGGGGGGGCGTGAAGGGCCCGCTAAGGCGGGCGGTCGTCGGAGGTGGACTGGACGTAAAGGCTACGCCGATCTCCCAGTCCACCCCCACTATGACGTTGCGTGAATTTCGTTGCTGGGTTGTTTTAGTGGGTATACCGGGCTTGCCCGGGGAGTCCCACATACCCCTCCCACTCCCCCGAGTGAGAGGGTATGCGTAACGCATTTTTTCCCAGCCGAAACAAAAAAAAAAAAAAAAAAAAAAGGTCTAGCTGGCGTTTGGCATCCGCGAGACCCACTGAGTGGGTGTCTGCGGCTGTCGCCGACTTTTTGGGCTTAGACAGCCCCGTCGAGCCCGAGGCCGAGGAACCATCGGACCCTTGTTTGCGGTATGTCCGCTTGCGCGACCGCAAATCACCAGCGTCCGATACGCTGACGAGGGACTCGTCTGAGTCCGACGTCTCGTCCGCCGTTCCGAAGAAGCTAGCTGCAGACGGCGCGCGGCTAGCTTCGGACGCCGAAGCGTCGGATTGGCCCTGAGAAGGGCCTTTGGGTTGGCCCTGAGAAGGGCCTTTGGGTTGGCCCTGAGAAGGGCCGTTGGGTTGGCCCTGAGAAGGGCCTTTTAGGAAACGCCCTTGGGCGTCCCGCTTGGGCTTAGGCATAACCTCCGCCAGATTCGTAGCTTCCCGCAAAAAGATAAAACCGCAATAGAATAAAAAGAGCTACGAGCACACTGTACTTTGGCCGTACCCAGTCTGCCACTCCGTTACGGTGACAGAACTGGGCCGTTTCCAGGGGACGCGACGTGGACGCAAACAGTGTGAGGGGGTCCCCCAACCTAACCTTTTTTTTTTTTTTTGTTTCGGCTGGGAAAAAATGCGTTACGCATACCCTCTCACTCGGGGGAGTGGGAGGGGTATGTGGGACTCCCCGGGCAAGCCCGGTATACCCACTAAAACAACCCAGCATGAAATTCCCGCAGCGTCTTAGAGGGGGTGGACTGGGAGATCGGCGTAGCCTTTACGTCCAGTCCACCTCCGACGACCGCCCGCCTTCACAGCGGGCCCTTCACGCCCCCCCCGTTGGGGGAGGGCCGGGAACCTCCGACGATGGTGGTGACGTGTGCAATGCGGGCGGAGGCGCCCCCGCGCCTGTCGCCCGCCCTTCACCACCGCGAGGAGGGAGAAGAGGACGTCTTCTCCGACCTCGCCTTCGTCTGCGGAGCGGCGCAGCGAGAGGGTCGTCCTCCCGCGCGCGCTCCGCCGCCTCCTTTTGCGAGATGACATCCTCGCAAAAGGAGGCGACCGCGGCCCAGGACTCCTCACTCCCCAGCATGCATCTGACCACGCTGGGAAGGGAGAGGTCCTGTCCGATCTCTGCAGTGAGACTGCGACGCGGCTCGGACCAAGCTGGGCACACCTCCAGTGTGTGCTGCGCCGTGTCCTCCGCCGCGCCGCAGTCGTGACACGCCGGTGTCTCCTCCCTCCCGACCCGGTGCAGGTGTGTGCCGAAACAGCCGTGGCCAGACAACACCTGCACCAGACGGAAGGAGAGGAAGCCGTGCGGCCGCTCGAGCCAATCCCGCAGGACTGGACCGAGCGCGTCGAGCGTTCGACGGCCAAAGGTGGCAGAGGCGAGGTCCTCTGTCCAATGGACGATGATGGCGTCCCTCGCCTCCCTCCGCACGGCTTCCCGCTCCTCAGCGACGGGGCGCTCCCCGAGCGCTTTTCGGCGCGCCGTCCATTCATAGACTCTGGCGAGCACCCACGCCTCCAACTCCCAAGGAGGGGTGCTGGCCAGAGCACACGCCGCCGAAAAGCCTACAGATCGGTACGCCCTCGCCACCCGCTGCGCGATGGCCCTTTGGGGCCTGCGGATTGCCGTAGCATTCTCCCTCCTGTGGAGGGAGTCCGCCCAAATTGGGGCCCCGTAAAGGGCCATACTCCGCAAGATGCCGGCATACAAGCGCCGGCATCGTGCACTGGGCCCCCCCAGGTTAGGGAGGAGCCACGACAGGGCGCCGGCGGCCTTCAGCAGGCGCGTCGACAGCCCGCTGAAGTGCGGGCCGAAGCGCCACCTGCTGTCTAGTATCAGGCCCAGATATTTCATCTGGGCCTTGACCTCCACCCGGATGCCCTCAACGACAATGTGGGCATCCGGAGGGCAGCGCTGCCGAGGCCCGTGAAAGAACACGGCCTCGGTCTTGTTCAGCGCCACCCTCAACCCTAGGCGGCGGATCCTTCCTGCGACCAAGGATCCGCCAGCCGAGGCCAGACAGGCCGCCTCCCTGAAGGTTCTCCCCCGGGCAGTGAGGAGAGTGTCATCCGCGTAACATATGACACTCGTGCCACGGAGGAGGGCTCCTCTCAATAGCCAATCGAACCCGATGTTCCAAAGGGGTGGCCCAAGGACTGACCCCTGTGGAACACCGGACTCCGCGCCGTACCTCCGGAGCCTGGCCGTTTTGTCTACAAGGAGGACATCTCGGTCCTCCAAGTAGTCGGCCAGGAGGTCCCGCAAGTATTGGGGCACTCCATGATAGCGGAGTGCCTCCAATATCGTAGAGTGGGGGACGGAGTTGAAGGCGTTGGCTATGTCGAACGACACTGCCAAAACTCCGTCCCCCGCCTCGACCGCCCCCTTCACCTGCCCCTTCAGTAGGGCCAGTGCGTCGATGGTCGAACGCCCCTGTCGGAAACCGAATTGGGCGTCCGA
The DNA here is from genome assembly GCA_963859965.1 of Ceramica pisi. Taxonomy (NCBI): domain Eukaryota; kingdom Metazoa; phylum Arthropoda; class Insecta; order Lepidoptera; family Noctuidae; genus Ceramica; species Ceramica pisi. The sequence continues at coordinate 7,488,981 of OY982542.1, forward strand.
CAGGTCTGGCCCTACCCTCCGCAGATGGCTGTTGAGCCGGCAGGCGATGATCCCCTCGAACATTTTGCCGACCTCATCAAGCAGAACGATGGGTCGGTATGCCGAGGGGGAGTCGACCGGACGTCCCTCCTTACGGAGAAGGCATAGCTGCCCCTCCTTCCATAGTTTCGGGAACCTTCCAGACGCGAGGCATGCGCTGAAAAGGTCCCGAAACCTATCCTCCATTTGAGCGGCAGCTATGGCCACCACTCGTGCGGGAACGCCGTCCGGACCGGGGGCCGTCTTCTTGGCGCGGAGGCCGAGAAGACCCTCGCGGAACTCCTCCGCCGTCACCGGGGGCACATCTGCCTCCGCCGGTGGAACCGCCTCCTGCGGGGGATCCTGCGGGGGATCCATCGTTGGTGGGGTGAAGTCGGTCCTGCGCGGAAACAGGGACCGGACCACCCCATCCAACAGTGCCGGCTCGAGGGTCTCGTTCAATGGGGGACCATGGGGCCGCAGTTGGTTCCGCGCCGCCCTGTATGGTCTCCCAAAGGGATCCCGATCGAGACCCTCTAGCATCTCAGCCCTCGCCGAGTCCTTCGCAGCGCACATAGCCGACTTGAGGGCCGCCTTTGCCTCCCGGTAGGAAGCGTAGAGACGGTCCTCGTCTGCCTGACTACGTGCGCTGCGCCGACGGCTCCGCGTGTAGGCCCTACGGGCCGCCACGCAGGTGGCCCGGAGGCCTGCCAGCTCCTCCGACCACCAATAGACGGCACGACGGGGAGGCGGACGACGGGACCGAGGCATGCTGGAGTTGCATACCTCGGTCAGGGATCCTCTCAGCTGGGCTGCTGCTGCGTCGACGTCCAGGGCCTCGACAGGGGGCGACAGCCAGTCCTGCAGGAAGGCAGCCTCCTTGGCTGCCTCGCGGTCCAGGCGAGTGAGGGCCCACCGCGGGAAGGGAGGCCTGCCAGAGCGGACCATCTCCCCCCGGGAGCCATGCTGGGTGGAGATGTCGAACCGCACATATCTGTGGTCCGACAAGGTCTCCACCAGCTCCACCCGCCAGTTCACGATGCGTGCGGCTAAGACGGGGGTGGCAAACGAAACGTCGACCACCGACCCACCCTGCTGCCGCACACATGTGTGGACCGCCCCCCTGTTGAGGAGGGACACGCCGCATGACGCCGACCAAAATTCGACGGCGCGACCCCGGACGTTGCAGGAGGCAGCCGGGTTGCCCCAGGCCTCCGACTTGGCGTTTAGGTCGCCCAAAACCACGACGTGGCGTGGCGCCGCCCTCCCGACGACTGCAGTGAGGACCTCCAGGAAGTCCTCAAAGTCTGGAAGAGGGCGGTTAGGGGAGAAGTAGACCCCGACTACGGCCAGATCCCCCCACGCGGCGGCCACATATCCCGGTCCCCTCTCTAAGAGTGAGAGGGGAGGGGAGTCTGTGGAAGACCGCGACACCAACGCCACCAAGCCGTCCCGGTCGCCTAGCCAGCTGCCAGGGACCGAGTAAGGCTCGGCGACCACCGCCAAGTCCACCAACCACTCAGCCATGGTCTGCATCAGCAGATCCTGGGCTGCCCGGCAGTGGTTGGTATTCGTTTGAAGGATGCGATGTTCGACTCTATCCATTAGTCGGACATCGCACCCCCGTCCTCCGCAGCTGTGCTGGCAACAGGCCCAGCTGGCGCCTGCGCTTTGCCCCTCTTAGGGGGAGGATTGCACGTCCTCCCCTTCATAACATGGCCTGCCGGGCGGCCACTGGCGGCGCACACTGAGCAGTGTGGCTTGGCGGCCGTGCAGGAGGCGGCTTTGTGGCCGTCCATGCCGCAGCGGTAGCAGGTGTCCGCCCTGTTGACCTTGGACGGACAGAGGGCTCCGGTGTGGCCGATGCCGAAGCACCTGAAGCAGCGCAGAGGCTGCTCTTCAAGTGCCTGGACCACACCGGAGCTGAACCCGACGGAGAGCCTTCCTTTGACCAGGACGGCCTTGGCGGCGGCGACAGGGCACTCGAGCCGAATAGTGCCCATGCCACCGCGGCCGGTCCTGATGTCCCGGCCTTGCACAGCTGCAACGCTGCAGCCACCAATGGCTGCGACCGCTGCCACCACCTCCTCTTTGGTGACCGAGTCATCGAGGTCGGTCACCAGTATGGCCGCCGACTTAGTTGGTCGGGCCACCTTAGCTGCGTCTGCGATGACCTCCCGCAGCTTGGCTGCAAAGAGGTCAGCGCTGGCGCTGCCCTCCGCCCCCGGGAACTCGAAAATACGAGCCCCGGTTTGGGTACGCCGGCAGGATACTTTGCCGATCCCCAGTTGGGTGGGATCGGCATTGGCACGCGCCCGCACTAGTACGGACGCGTACGTCTCCCCGCGCTCAGCAGCCTCCGCCGTGAGCGTCACGACGACGGCTGCAGACTGTGGGGGAACACGTTTCCCCCTCCTTCTCCCCTTCCTCTTCCCCTTGCCAGTCGCCTGTGACTGGCTGGGAGGCGTGGTGGCGGGGACAGCGGCGGCGGCCGCTGCCACCTTTTGGCCCTTGGCCTTCCGCTTTCCCTTCCCAGTCGTCTGCGACTGGCTGGGAGGCGTGGTGGCGGGGGCGGCAGAGACGGCCTTCGTCTTCTTGCCCTTTCCCTTGCCTTTTCCTCTCCCGACCACCTCGATCCAACCCTCCTGGTTGGACGGAGTGGTGGAAGGGAGATTGGCGTCCTCTCCTTGCGAGGACGGCCCCGGCTCGACTCGCCTCTTGTCCGCCGCGAGCGGTGGTCGGAGGCGCTGCTCCGGCAAGAGCCGGTCCTCAATACCCGCAAAGCAGGCTCGGGTGAAAGCCCGCTCCTCCATAACCACTTTGCGGATAACATCCTCAAGTTGGCTGGAGGCGGGGGCTTCCACGGCAGGCGACGTGCCCTGACTTGGCGGGGCGGTGGCGTCAGCCAACTTCTGATGAAGCTGGCTGACCTCCGATTGCAGGCGATCCACTTTCGCCTGCAGCTGCCTCGTCTCGTCGGTGCTCGTCCGGCTGACAAGCTCCTTGATAATGCCGCGCAAGCTCGCGGCCCTGCATTTAAGGGACTTTTGGAAAGTCCCTTTTAAGTGCGAGGACTTTGCAGCAACCTCCACAATCCCCTCCTCGTCCTCCTCCGCCATCCGCTCGAGCTCCACAACGGAGAAGTCCGAGTAAAGGACGTGGGACGCGCCGTATCCGGACTTGGCCCGGGCGGCACGCGCTCGCTGCTCCTTAAGAGCAACCATCTCCTCCAGCTCCTCCTGGAGCTGTGCCCGCCGAGCCAGGTCCAGCTGGCGTTGGGCATCTGCGAGACCCACTGAGTGGGTGTCTGCGGCTGTCACTGGCCTCTTCGCCTTCGACAGCCCCGTCGAGCCTGAGGCCGAGGAACCCTCGGACCCGCTCTTGCGACGCGCGGCGCGCTTTCGCGACCGCGAACAACCCGCGTCTGAGACGAGGGACTCGTCAGAGTCCGACGTCTCGTCAGCCCTCCTAAAAAAGCTAGCCGCAGACGGCGCGCGGCTAGCTTCTGACGCCGAAGCGTCAGACTGGCCCTGAGAAGGGCCGTTGGGTTGGCCCTGAGAAGGGCCGTTGGGTTGGCCCTGAAAAGGGCCTTTCAGGAATCGCCCTTGGGCGTCCCGCTTGGGTTTTGGCATATTGCCTCCTCCGAATACGTAGCTCAAACCGCCAGATAAAATAAAAATCGCTACGATGGCACACTGAACTTTGGCCGAACCCCAGTCTGCCACTCCGTTACGGTGACAGAACTGGGTCGTTTCCAGGGGACGCGACGTGGACGCAAACAGTGTGAGGGGGTCCCCCAACCTAACCTAACCTAACCTAACCTAACCTAACCGATTATGATAAAATTTTAATGAGACCAATCGACAAGTATGTATATCCTTTCAGATAAAACAAGAATTTTTCAAATCGGATATATGACGGAGTTATGAGGTAACAAACATAAAAAAATACAACTGAATTGAGAACCTCCTCCTTTTTGGGAAATCGGTTAAAAACTAGCTTTCGTCCGCGAATTCATATATATACTGTTGTTTATTTCGGGAAACCCTCTAAGTGCACCCCTATGGAGTGTAAGGAAGCTACATCTGAAATCTCAGCTTTATATGACCAGTACTTTCGGCTGTGCGTTGATACCGCGTGTATCTGACATCGACGCACAAACGATTTCCATGGGTCCGGGGCATGATTCTGGACGCCCCAGTGTTGGAATTTTTCGTCGGTTTTTTTTCTCATTTTTTCATTTTTTTCAAGGTTTTTTTTACTTTAGACTGCTCATAATCGTTATTCTGACCTAACCCAATGAGATTTTTAATAAAAAAATAATTAATTAACTAATTTCACTAAATAGAGCAATCTGAATAAAACCACAATAGATATCAACTCAGCTGAGCTGATACTTTGTGGTACTCTTGAAAAAAATTTGAAAAGAACCGACGAAAAATTCCAACACTGGGGTGTCCAGAATCATGCCCTGGACCCATGGAAACCGTTTGTGCGTCGATGTCAGATACACGCGGTATATAAGTCAGTGAGTCAGATTTGCCTTTTATATATACAGGGAAATTGAAAAAATACCCGAAACCTCTTAGGCAGTGAAAGTACACATGATTATAGGCAACTTTTGTTTTGGTAAAACTCCGAAATCTCGAAAAAAATATCAGCTGTTTCATACATTTTCATTGGCTAAATACTGCATTTTGTATGAAACAGCTGATATTTTTTTCGAGATTTCGGAGTTTTACCAAAACAAAAGTTGCTTATAATCATGTGTACTTTCACTGCCTAAGAGGTTTCTGGTGTTTTACAAATAACCCTGTATAAATCACGTATCACGTTCTTTGTCCGCGATGGACTCCTAAACTAATTAACCGATTTTAATCTTTGCACACCGTGTGCAGTTTGATCCAACTTGAAAGATAGGGTAGCTTACATCTCAATTTTTTGTTGCAATATTATTTAGGAGCGGAAAATGTGACGCAGACGAAGTTGCGCGGGTCAGCTAGTATATAGATATTCCTAATCCGTTCCAATCTGCTATCAGTAAATCTGTTCACTACTGCACAATCTGTAATTACAAATACACAAGGCTCTATTAACCTAATACGTGTTCCTATTTATTACGTAACGAAACGGGTTACTCCTTATAAAAGGTTGTTTTGATAACAACCAGTAGAACTATAGACTCGTATTCGACTGCTCGGTTTACGATGGAGCTTTGAAAAGAGCGATTGAAGGTAATAATATCATAAATGATCATATTTGTTTAACAGTTTCACAGATTAAAAAGAAAAGTAATTATAAAATGACATAAACGTATTGTTAGTACTAGCTGACATGTGCCCACTTCGTTGGCGGTATCAATATTATTATAGCCAAAGCTAATGCCCGTGGCTTTGCCGGCTTGGCAAATCATACTAAAACCTTCCTCGAGAACCATTCCATCCATTGGTGAAAAGAGCATGACAATCGGTCCAGCAGTTTTTGAGTTTGTAGACCCGACAGACAGACGCAGCGGAGGACTTTGTTTAATAATACTCGTATGTAGTGATGCTTAAGATTGCCAAATACCTAATAGGTTAGTAGTCAAACGATAAATATTAAATTAATCGTAAAGTGAACTATACGATTATTTTATTATTTATTTTGTTCCACACTGCCACTTTTGTATTATGCTCACCTAATGACTGTTTGGTTTCCAATTCAGAGTAAAGCTTTAATGTTTAAAATAATTTTCATTTTATAAATACAGTTCATACAATACAGTATAAGTAAATAAGTAGTATCACTGCATTTAGGCTTTGATTCATATTCTATCTTGAAAAGTCTCCGTTGACGCTTGTAAAAATACAAATGTACCTAACGCAAGTTATAGTATATTAGCATTTCTCTCAACCATTACTTCAAACCCGCTGCTACCATAGCCCCACACAACACCGGTCAACCGCCCCGGCCGTGTTCAATTAAACCAGTGGCGAGATACCCACCGTCACGTACCGAAGTACCGACGATTGTATCTTGTCACATCTGTAGCCCGTACTGTATGACCTCCACCAGTTTTAATTAGTGCACATTTCCGTCCCCTCATGTAGTAAGGACTATTGGCCAATCTGTTAAGGTAATGAATTAATGATGGTCCGTCGTGTTGTGAATTTTAAGCGATCGATTTTCTTGTATGCTGTTTTTATTTAAAAACAGTTTTTGGGTATCAGGAATATTCTGGAAAGATTTTTTTTACTGAGGGTCAATTCTACCAATTTTTAAATAAATTTCGCATTCGCATGTCAATCGCAAACTGTCAAAAAAACCTTCGTTTTCATACATTTTTGACAGTTTGCGATTGAGATACGAATACGATGCGAATGTGAAAATTAGTAGAATAGGCACACTGGTATAAAAATAAAATCTTCGGTAAGTCTTGTTCTGGCGAACATTTTGCAAATGGGAACCCTGGTTTTTTTATTGCTCTAAGTAAAAATATGATTATATTATTTCAACATAATATCTGCTTTAGATTAAACAGGGTTGACAACAAGATTCACGCCACCCAAACGGTCCTCAAATCTGCTTTGGAAACGTTACCTATAACGTAAACTTGACGTTGACCTCAATTTAATTAATATCGAAATACGTAAGCGGTTTGGCAGGTGACTGGACATGACACCTTAGTGTGCCAATTTTACTAATTTTCACATCCGCATATCAGTCGCAAACTGTCAAAAATGTATGAAAATTAAGGCATTTATAAAACTTATTTAAAAATTAGTAGAATTTGTCCTCTGGTTCACCCATTTCACCCACTTCAGAGTTCTCAACGCATGTTATAGTGATCCCAAAAAGTTCTTAGCACGTGACGTTCATTAAGTCCTCCCATGTCCCATTACCTACTTTACACAAAGTTAAAATAATTCAAAGTCAGTCACTCGGCGGTCACAAATTGTTGTAGCATATTATCAAGAAGTCTGCCCATGGAGCATCAGATTGTAATTCATGAAAACATGATTGATTTCAAAATACGTCACGTTTCATATCAGATGGTGGACAGTTATATTTTGAACTTCTTCATCTCCTTCATTCATTGTTATACTTCCTTAAAAAGAGTTCTATGTATCTGCTCTCGTGCCTACGAAGAAATAGTAGGTACATGAAACTATACGATGAATGAACTAGATTGTAAAATAACATGTGAAGTACCGAACGCCTTCAAGTTTTAATTACTGTAAGCAGCCTTATTAGGAGTTTCCGTTCCGCGATGAGCGACAAGTTTTGTGGTGTTGTGTTTATGTTGAATGAATGACATAACTGTTCAATATGTTTTGTTTGATGGCCATACTTGTTAAGTTTTTACTACATATATTTTTAAAAATAGTCTAGAGGTAGAACAGTGTTTAAATTATATATTGAATTCATCAACGATAAATGTACTAATTCAAGCAAAATTGGTGTTCTGCAGAGTTTTTATCTACTGGTGATGTAAGGTTACTTGACCTGGTCCTTGATTCTATCGGCACTCATCACTATCATCAATGTCATTTTTCGTCAAAGTGATTGCTTTTGAACTAGCTAGGTCTTTTCTGCAATTTCACTTTTTAAAGGACCAGTCACCATTACTGATTGTAATGGAAATTCGATTCTGAAGCCCAATCCTCTAATAAAACTCTCAGCAATTCTAAAATTGCTTTTCTAAAATAGACAAGAAGGGAACCAATTATTATCGAATCCAATATTGCTTATTAACCCTAACAATGCTGATTGGTCGTTATCGGCTAGTTTGCAAGCAAATTGCGTATTTAATTTTATATTAGGTTACGTCTTGGATCGATTTAAAAACTCCGTGATTATACTGTTGAATCTTGTTTTAGAATTATAAATGGCCAGTGGTAATAAAAAGTTTGTGTTGGTTTATATTGCTGATGAAGAAGAAATAATAGTCGAAGATGAATATAAGTTTTTGCAGCGTGCTTTAAATATACACCTTCATGTGAATACTAAGCGGAATTATCAAACATAAAAAACCAGCCAAGTGCGAGTCGGACTCGCCAAACGATGTTTCCGTACAATTTTGTAGCTACATATCACTTTAATCTATACTATAATCTATACTAATATTATAAAGAGGTAAAATTTGTTTGTAAGTTTGTATGTTTGTAAGTTTGTATGTAGGGGGTAATCTCAGGAACTTCTGGTCTGATTTGAAAAATTCTTTCAGTGTTAGATAGCCCATTTATCGAGGAATGCTATAGGTTATATATCATCACGCTAAGACAAATAGGAGCGGAGCAATAATGGAAAATGTGGCGCAGACGAAGTTGCGCCGGTCAGCTAGTAATATTATAAAGAGGTAACATTTGTTTGTAAGTTTGTATGTAGGGGGTAATCTCAGGAACTTCTGGTCTGATTTGAAAAATTCTTTCAGTATTAGATAGCCCATGTATCGAGGAAGGATATAGGCTACATATCATCACGCTAAAACTAAAAGGAGCCGAGCAATAATGGAAAATGTGACGCAAACGAAGTTGAAACATACTGTATAAATTTTGATTACCTTGAAGTAATCAAAATTGTGTCGAAAATACGTTTTTTTTTTATTTTTAAACAGCTTCAAGGGATTTAAGTATAGTACGGTTTTAATTTCAATTCGAAACCTCCCCGCGTTCCCAAGATAAAGGGTCTTGACAGATAGACGGACGGACAACAAAGTGATCCTATAAGGGTTCCGTCTTTTCGTTTTGAAGTAAGGAACCCTAAAATTTACTAAATTTGTTCACTAATTGACTGTACGTTTTGCTGGTACTGACTGTTGATTCTGTCTCATAGGAATTGAAGAGGTTGGAAATAGTTTTGCCTACTTAAATAAAATGATATATGTGTCATCATATCAGCCGAAAAACGTTCACTGCTGGACATAGGCCTCCACAAATATATAATAATATATATATATATATCCTTGGCCACAACCACCGGTCCGTCTCGCATCCATCTGCTACCCGCGACCTTCATCAGGTCATAGGTTCATCTTGTGGGAGGTCTTCCAACGTTGCGTCTTCCGGTACGCGGCCCCCACTCTTGAACTTTTCGGCCCTATCGACCATCTGTTCTGCGAGCAATGTGCCCTGCCCACTGCTTCTTTAGTTTGGCGATCCTTGGGCTATGTCGGTAACCTTGGTTGTCTTGCGGATATTCTTGATTCGATCACGTAAGATCCGTTTGTCCCAGCTAGACGTACTCGTCTACAACTTCGAGTGTAGAGTCTCCGATCTTGATAGGAGTGGGTGCTTCATGGGTGTTTATCATGATCTTGGTTTTGTCCCTGTTCATGTTGAGATCCATTCTTTTACTTTTACTACTTAGGTCATCGAGCATTGTACTGAGGTCCTCTGCAGTCTCAGCCATGACAACTATATCGTCGGCAAATCGAAAATGGCTGAACTTGCCATTGAAATTAATGCCTAGACTTCTCCAGTTCAAAACCTTGAAGATATCCTCCATTGCGTCTGTGAACAGTTTCAGAGAAATGACGTCTCCCTGGCTCACACCCCGCTGCAGGATGAACGGTTTCTAGGAAAAATGTGTAAAGAAAAAAATATCTAAAAGTGTAAATAATTTCATGGCTATAGTCACCGTGGAAAATAGATTTTACTATAATAAATTTATGAATTTGGAATGTAATTTCATGTATCCGTTGAAAAGCTCGTAGCTAAATAATAATAGCCGCACAGGTCGATCTTAAAGGTTAAGCAACGCTTGCCGAGGTTGGTCTGTGGATGGGTGACCATCTTAACATACCGAGTTTCCTCCGTGCCTCGGAAAGCACGTTAAGGGTGCCATTTGGAGATCTTTGGCAGTCGTTACAGATAGTCAGAAGCCAGAAAATCTGACACCAGTCTTGCCAAGGAGTACCGTGTTACCCAGTTAATGGGTTGTGGAGGTCCGGTAGGCAGCCGCTTCAAGTAAATCACTGGTATTCAGCTGGATCCGGCTTGACTGGAAGCCGACCCCAACGTTGTTGGGAAAAGGCTAGGTAGATGATGTTTCCGTAGAAAAGAAATAATTTACAAAGAAAACTCATTAAGTCTTCATTTTGCCACATGTAAGCTGAAAAATGTAGGGTCTATTAAAATATAGCATGACAAAAGCAATACCACACTACTTACCATAAAAATAGTGTTGTACAACATTTTTCTTTTCAAGTAAAATAATAGAAATAACAGCTTTGAAAGGGCAAACTTCATGTTAGACATTTTTATAGGCGCTTTCACCTTAAGTCAGCAGCTAGATTTTATAGCACTTTGGCTAGCGGTTTCGTCTGCGTATATTTCAATTTCAGTTTTACTACTTCTGTTTTCTGTGGCTATAAAACACTTTTCATTCTATTTATTCCGTGGAGCAAATGTATTGTGAGCGCAGGTTTCATACTTGGAACCAACTTTGTGTTATAGAACTTAATGCTTTTATTTAGTAGTTCGTTTTGGTACCGGTAGTGCTTTTTTAAGGGTGGGAAGTCATCATTGTCAGACTCTATACTGACTGAAACCCATCCTTGTCCTTCCGCCTTTTTGCGTTCCAGGGCCACGGTGGCTCTTTCGAACAAACTCTGGTAGACCTTTAGTGTCTACCATGTCATTGACGCTTTTATTTTTAATTTTTTAAAGTTATTATTGATAGATTCGTATTTTACCCCAATCTCACCTGATGAAAAGTTTTGATGTGGTCAATGAAGGAGCACGCTTGCCTAGATGGAACCTTACCTCCAGGTTAACTATATCAAAAAATAATATCATGTTTTCGTATTAGATGACAGCGTGTTTTCAAAATATTCATGTCGATTCCCAATTTCCAATGAACACCAGTGGGTTTTCTTTTTATTATCTACGTCATGCTCGTACAAAAATATTACTTTTGCTACAAAACCGTTCACACGAGAATGTGGCCTACCGTAAAAATCATATTTGAAATAGCAGGCTATGAAATGGTTATTCAGCAAAAAAGAAGCCTGGGCTTTCAGGCATTTTTATTTTGTTTTATACGGCATTTTTTATTTTATTCCGCCGTTGTTCAAATTGCTATGATAAGAAATGTAAAGGACCTTAGCTGTAAATATGACTCGTGCCGATGCCAGTAAATTACGTTGGTGAAAAAAAATATTCAGCTATAAATACAATTGGACATTGGCCTGAACTTACATTACAGTGAAATGTTTCAAGACAGACTGATTCAATCCTATACCAATAAATTTTACTGTCAAGATCACTCTAAGATTAGGCTATCAAACAAAAGTACATAAGGGAAACTGATATGGGGAAACTAAATAAAATATACCTACCTACGTATGTGCCATTAAAGGGCTCATAAAATTCAAGCGCGTTTTTGTAAGCGGCCCACGTTGGACTATATCTTGAAGATGGCGCTTTTATAGTTCATCGTGTAGTTATGGTGGAAATATGATTTCAGTATTTACTTCACATATGGGAAAACGTATTTTTTTAGGATATTTTTTTTTGGTTGACTTATAATATTCAGTAAAAATGTTTTACATGATATGTTTCAGGATAATTATATCAATCACAATGTATCAATGTCTGAAGTGAGGATAAAAGTACCTTTATCATCATTTAAGCTGAAAGAAGACCTCACGAGTGTCGATTTAAAGCTGTTTTCAGACTACGCTATAATATAATAGCATATAGTATATAGCTCACAGCACAACAATATCGAGCACCATACATTGTTATGGACACGTTCACACTGTACTGTACTATAAATTATTGACAATGTATGGGGTTATGTTATAGCGTAGTCTGAAAGCAGCTTTAAGCATGTTATAATGCAAATAAAACATTCTAATTCTTCACGTTCCAGCTAAGAGGATGCAGCAAAGTAACAGCCACCAGAGCAAACTCGTATTCTAAAAACGAGATCAATCCCTGGATCCAATGATTTTATTAGTTTTCTAACAGCTCAAGAGATTTATTTAATTTAATATAGAAAACAAAAATATAGTTATCTGCTGTAAATAGATACTTGTAGACAACTTTATACTATGTATATAGGAGGTGATAGTCAAAATTTGTGTTTATTTTTTTAATGAGACGTTCAAACTATAGATGTACCTACACGTATGTAGGATTTCTATTAATGAGGGAACATACATTTCCGATAACATAATACAGCACAGTTTCAATAATTTACACACAATTTAATAAAATACCAATCCGATAAGTTTGAATTATCTAACAACGTACAGTAATGCTTACTTTTGATATAAACACCCATTTATCCAATACAAAGCTCAAGCATATTATCCGAAAATATTTTAATGAATCTCCATATTTCTTCAACCAAAAAATAAGTGATGCTTGTTAGTTCAGTGTTCTTTTATAAATATGCATGAGCTTGTATCATATTAGAAGCATACCACGAAAAGGGGTGGTTCTAGGGTAAGTTATGGGAAGGGGCACTAACCCCTTCGAACTTATGGGAAAACTTTCATGAAACATGTTGTGACAGTTACATGTACATATGTCTACGTATGTATGTGTGTGTTTGTATGAGATATTTTTTTTGTTTTGGCATGATGTATGAGGCTAATGGGAAAATAATGAAAGTTTTTTGTGATATTTTTTGGTGCCTTAATCTAGTACTTCAGTATTTTTATGCATAGTGTACAATCGGTTGATTGTACGATGAACTTCTTTGAAGCAGTTCCAGTGTATATAAAATTTAACTGTCCTCCTGTAAAGTAAATTAAATAGGCATCGATGACATTAAAATTAAATAGCCCTTAAGACAAAAAACATAAAAGTTAAAATATATTAACCAGGTGTCTTCATTTGCATCAAGAAGGGTATAAATAAATGAGACTTCAAGCTGGAAAACATTACTTAGATCCGAAAACGACCATCGAACTGAAAACACGCCCACTACTTCTCCGTCACGAACATCCAACCGAAACAAACGTAGTTATTCAACGAAAGTACAGCATTTTGCAGGCCATATCAATTTCAGTAGTACCTATACTTCCAGCCAGACAACATCCATCATCCAACGTACACTCTGACGTCAGAATTACAAATTCAAATATTATTTCAAGCGAAAACTTTCACAGATCCACTTTGCATGAAAGCGTTCTTTATGACACGCCAAGCCACCACCCCAAGGGTGAAACACCCTTAGTTTTCAATATAAACATAGATGTAGGCATCTTATTATTTGCCGCGGTTAGCACAGAAATTGCTTTTCGTTGTATTTTCTTAACGTGTGAGAGATTGGTGTATGATAATAATTTAGTTTCAGTACCAGTACTTAAAATACGTTATACGGAGCTCCTGTCTGTTAGACAGTAATATTGTAATTGGATTTTGAGAAATTGAGTAAGGGTTAATTTATTTTTTCTTAGATTAAAGAACTTTAATTTGTTTATTTAATCATTATCTCGTATTTGTGTACGCTCACTTAAAAATAAAATAATACACTGAGAGACGAGGAGTTGTTATTGGTATTGCTAACTCGAATTTGTCATTATATTCAAATAAGATTTATATATTATATATAATCTTATAAAATTTTTCGTGGCTAAATAATAACAGCCACACAGGTCGATCTTCAAGGTTAAGCAACGCTGGCCTAGGTTGGTCTGTGAATGGGTGACCATCTTAACATACCGAGTTTCCTCCGTGGCTCGGAGAGCACGTTAAGCTGTTGGTCCCGGCTGTCATTTGGAGATCTTTGACAGTCGTTACGGATTGTCAGAAGCCAGAAAATCTGAGACCAGTCTTGCCAAGGAGTACCGTGTTACCCAGTTAATGGGTTGTGGAGGTCTGGTAGGCAGCCGCTAAACGTAAAATACTGGTATTCAGCTGAATCCGGTTTGACTGGAAGCCGACCCCAATATAGTTGGGAAAAGGCTAGGCAGATGATGATACGAATTTATTATTTCTCAGACTAGAGAACTTTACTTTGTTGATTAATCATTATCTCGTATTTATGTACGCTCACAATACACAGAGAGACGAGGAGTTGTTAGTAGTATTGCTTACTCGAATTTGTCATTATATTCAAATAAGATTTATTTATTTACATATAATTTATTGTACACCAAATGAAAAATAAATAAAGGAAACCTTAAACTAACAAAACATTCAATTGGCGGCCTTATCTCATTCCGCGATCTCTTCCAAGCAACCTGAAATGGATACATTTTAGCTTTAGACATAAGGCTTTAGCTTTAGACATAAGACTTTAGCTTTAGACATAAGACTTTAGCTTTAGACATAAGACTTTAGCTTTAGACATAAGACTTTAGCTTTAGACATAAGACTTTAGCTTTAGACATAAGACTTTTGCTTTAGATATTAAAGAAGTTGATAAAATATGTATTTATCGATGCAGAAAGACGTCCACTGCTGGACATAGGCCTCCCCCAAGTGTCGTCCCAACAACCAGTCTAGTGCTTCTCGCATACATCGGCTTCCCACGAATCTTGCAAGAACTGTATTTAATTTCTACGTTTTTGTACTGATAACGATGTTCTGCATTTTACGAATCAGTATTTCTTCACCTACTTTCTTGAGTTTTCCATTATTATCGTATTCATTCCTTACATCAAAGGAAAACGCTTCAATAATAAGAAAAATAACTACATCTCTGTGTATAAAGTCTATTTATACTAACACATGTCACTATTTTGTTGGCAGTAAAAGTTTCAATTCTTTTCAGCCTACTCTTTTCTATTATCAAAGACTGCTGGCAGCTTTCTGTTAGACCAAACTCTAAAAGGTTTTCTGAACCAAACAATCTTTTTACTTGACTTGTCACTAAACTTATGCTTTATGCTCAGTAAAATATTGCAGCTACACACGATACTGTAATGGGAAATGCATGCAATGACTTAGAAAATGTGGTTTTTCGATAAGTTTTTAGAGCCTTATTTATTTATAGCTGTTTTAAGTCGATGTTAGGATGGGTGCAATATGGGGGACAGGAATATAATATAATTATTAGCTGGTAAAACTCTGTAATTGTGTTAAGTATCGATACCATTGATTTTTTATGACGATAATACCCAAAACTAATAACCAAGAAAAGCAATGGCTTAGCCACGCAGTGGGAACTGCAGTAATCATTATTATTTTAGTAGAAAGTCGCATTTGGACCAATCTTCTTGTATCAACAAAAAATGTTCCTAAAAATATATTTTTTTATTAATTATTTATATTTTTATTAGTTAATGAATGCATATTTAATAATACAAACTTGCTTAGTACATAACAAAAATATATAACAGTATTATATATTTTTGTTATGTACTAAGCAAGTTCAAGACGATGATAGTTTATGAAGGCCAATTTTCATGAAAATTAAAAAATAATCCCGTTTGTTTCCTGAACCATGGCTCCCCCTTTGTATACTTTTTAATTTTCAGCCTATGATATCCGGGATCCCACATACATTGAAATCGCTTAAACCGTTTAGAAGTTATGGCGGAATAAAGAAACTCACAAACATACATACATACATACAATCATGATGAAAACATAACTCCTTTTTTTGGGCAGTCGTGTAAAAATGCAAATATTTTCACTTCATTATACCGCGTGTATCTGACATCGACGCACAAACGATTTCTAGGGGTCCAGGGCATGATTCTGGACACCCTAGACTTAGAATTTTTCGTCGGCTTTTTTCTCATTTTTTTATTTTTTTCACGGGTTTTTTACTTACTGCTCATAATCGTTAT
Source organism: Ceramica pisi (assembly GCA_963859965.1). NCBI lineage: Eukaryota > Metazoa > Arthropoda > Insecta > Lepidoptera > Noctuidae > Ceramica > Ceramica pisi. The sequence goes on from OY982542.1 coordinate 7,504,732, forward strand.
CCTGACCTAACCCAATGAGATTTTTAATAAAAAAATAATTAATTAACTACTTTCACTAAAAAGAGCAATCTGAATAAAACCACAAATAGATATCAGCTCAGCTGAACTGCTACCTTTTTGTGGTACTCTTGAAAAAAATGAGAAAAGAACCGACGAAAAATTCCAACACTGGGGTGTCCAGAATCATGCCCTGGACCCATGGAAATCGTTTGTGCGTCGATGTCAGATACACGCGGTATAGTGAAAAGATGTAAAAACCCAGTTTCTACATAGAAGAACTATACAATAATAATCTAGTAAAGAAATAAAGAGTTTGAAATATTTAAACCATTGACTGCAGTTTTCTTAACCGCGGTGACTATTGCGGGCTTCCTTTAGCGTTACTTGGCTTCAGGAGTTGATTGTTCGTGTAGTGAATCGTTTTAAACGAGATTATAATAAATAAATTGTATTTATCGGCTCTGGCTAGTTGCTTTTTCGCTGTTCTGATCATTCATGAATTGTTTTGACGGATAAATGCTTACACCAAAAACCATTACAGAGTATTTTAATTAGATAATATGTTGAGGGAACGATCCTTTTTAACCGACTTCCCAAAAAGGAGGAGGTTATCAATTCGGTTGTATGTTTTTTTTTTTTTTTTATGTTTGTTACCTCATATCTCCGACAATTATGAACCGATTTGAAAAATTTTTGTTTTATCTGAAAGGACATACTTGCAGATTGGTCCCATTTAAATCATATCAAAATCGGTTACGAACTTTGGATTTTAAATAGAAATAGCTGGAATTTTACTATTTAGATGATTCTTTGATGATCGAAATTGCGTATTTTGCTTTTCTGCGATTTTGGAGTGGTGTTGTTAGGTGTAGGGCACCACTAAAAAGTGAAAAATAAAAAACTTTTTACAAAAAAATACAACCGACTTCCAAAAAAAAACACTACAAAGTAAAAAATAACTTTAATTTCGGAAGTCGGTGTCAAAATACGAAGAAACTAACAAAAACACCGACTTCCGAAATTAAAGTTATTTTTTACTTTGTAGTGTTTTTTTTTTGGAAGTCGGTTGTATTTTTTGTAAAACTAATATTTTGTCTTTAAAGACTTTAAATACTTATTTCCATTTACTCACTTTATTGCCAGTCACGTCATAAAATATAGCTTGGTCATAATCAACTTCACACGTCAGTTACGTCACGACCAACGCATCTCAGCCATTCAACAACTGCAAATTGACGGAGATTTCACTGATGAACCTTCATACGCACGTTTCCACAATATCAGATGATTTTAAATCCCATAATGACGTAAGATACAATCTGCACGGAATCGCGAAAAAATACAGTAAAAATAATATAAATAGGTGGACACGTGAGAACCAATCGAAAGTTCGAGGTGCAAACCGTAGGAGGCGTCGGGTGTCAACTTTAATTGGTACTGTATTTCAAGCCAAGCAACAGTTCGTGCCTGTGCATCCAGGGTGTGGTGTGGCCCAGTTGCAGCGACGAGCGAATAAAATCCGCAAGGACTGATTTTTAAGCTGCGATTACATTATTGTGTTTTACTAGCTGACCCGCGCAACTTCGTCTGCGTAACATTTTCCATGATTGCTCCGATCCTATTTGTCTTAGCGTGATGATAATTATATAACCTATAAGCTGCCTCAATAAATGGGCTATCTAACACTGAAAGAATTTTTCAAATCGGACCAGTAGTTCCTGAGATTAGCGCGTTCAACCAAACAAACAAACAAACTCTTCTGATTTATAATATATTATAATATTATATAGTATAGATAGAGCAGTGGCGACTGCTTACGGAGTTGATTGGCTAAACAACTCGTAGTGATATGAAATAGGCTTAAAGAGGGTCGTTTGATTTTTTCATCTTGCGTCATAGAGAACATATGACACTGAACAGTAATATGCCAGTAGCTTTATTCTAATGAGTGTAAGGTTCACTGTTTTTCTGTCGTAAAATAATATGATATTCTGATGATTACGATTGCTTTCAGGAATGAAAAATGTTGTGTGTAAATGAAAGGCGAACGGCAAAATTCGTACAGCAAACTTTATTTGTTGTTTAGTTATAGAATTTGTACCACTTATTAAGGCAACTCAGCCATTTATTTTCATGTAAGTAAACAACTTCTAGAACATGGGATTAATTAATACTATCAATTAAAAGATTTCAATAATTATACCAAACAAAACAGTAAACTAAACGCAGATGTTTTTCGAAGTCGCCATAAGTATAATATCACACACGTCGGAATGACAATTAATTATTTAGAAATAGATTTAATAGTAAAACCCATAATTGTTGCATAAAATCATAATAGTAAACGATGTAGGTAGGTAATGATTGGAATGAATTCATCAATATTTTTTTTTGATCTGGCATTTATTTATTGACCGGTAAAGATAATCTGTCTAGTGTCCATCAGAACTTCATTATTATCAAACTGTTTCTGTCCACTGCTAGGCAATAGGTATCTCCTAATGCACCCCTCCCTCCCTCTGAGTAGGTACGATCCTCATCTCAATCTACCTACTTAATAGTAAGTAAAACACAAAAAAGATGACGACAAGTAATCTAGAACATTTATTTTATCATCATAACAATGTTAATGTACCTACCTGTAATTACAACCTACATTTCTACACTAGTACATAACCTCAAAAAATAAAACTGGGTATAGCTTTTATGTCCCAAGTTCTAAAAATCTAAGATTTTAAATAGGGCTTTTCTATCGTATGAACTATCTATTAAAACATACATGATCCCAAAACTCGAAAATTTACTAGCTGTACGAAACTCCCATACAAGCCTGCCGTTCGCCTTTAAAGTTGAAATCCGTAACTAAACCTTTCATCCTTTTAAGCAAGCAATGGACTACAAAGGCTTGAATAATTGACTGAGCAGACCTGAAAAGAAAATTATTGTCGTGTCAACGTCTGTAAGGCCCTATCGGGGTAAAATTGTATTGTCTTACTATTGTTCTTTTAATTTGCGGGCGCTGACAAATTACTGTTAGGCATGAGTATTATCATTAAGTTTAGATTTGTTATTTTTTAAGATGTTTATTTTATATTATTATGTCTAATTAATATTATTTATGATGTTATTACACTGACCGCCCTAAATCTAACTTCTTTCGTTCAATCTATCCTAAGGTTGTCTGTGAGATATTGCCCTGTGCGATAAGACCACCCATTGTACACTTGTTTTCATAACCGTTTTTCCTGTACTTGTTACGAGGTGTATAATAAAGTACAAAATAAATAACTTACTAGCTCTTGTGGAAGTTTTTGGTCAGGTTTAATTATAATGAGATTCAGAGTTGTTTGTTCAATCTCTCCCACTGCGACCACGCCTCATGAATTTTTAACGTGCGATATCGAGGGTTCTATTGTACGTTTTTTGAGTTTCACTCGAAAGTGCGTCTAATTGGATGGCCGAGGGCTGAAGAGGAAGGATTTCCATTCCTTTTTTAATTTCTTTTTTATCAAAACAATGCCTCAAAATCGAGAGGAGCGTGAAACTTTATTGTGGTAATTTTCCTGAAGTTGTGCCAGCTTTGAATCGGGCTGAATACATTTCTAATTAGCGATTTCTAATATTTTTTATGTTAACTACAAGAATATTTAAGAGATCGGTAGAGTAGACACAATTACTTAAAAATGCTTATTTATTTATTTGTATATATTTTGAAAATACTCTTGATATTTTTGTGGATGTCAAAGATTTGATGTCGATGATCTTAGTACCTATGTTTATTTGTAAACGCATGCCGAATAAATAATATGTTTAGTAAATCAAAAAACCTAAAATTATTATCAAATTGCAGTTCAAAAGTTCAGCATGTAAAGTAGATAAATATTTTGCTTTAGTCGGCAATGATCCGAAAAATATTTGCAGTAAGTTCTTTTTTTTATTTTATTTTAAGTTCTTTATTCGAAAATGCTACTTGATTAACTTTAGAAACATAAACATTTAATGATTTTAAAGAATATAGAAAAATGCTTTACTTGCGTAATAATGAAGTAAAAATTATGCATCATTTGGAGGATATTGAAGTTTTATGTTATTTAAATACCTGGTAGGTATTGGCTTAACTTAAAATAAATAACGGAATCAAATGTCGGATCAATTCTCATTTCAACGTTGTAAAATTCTCGGTAAAAGTAGAGTAAGGCAGTGTTCAAAGAACAAGAGCTCGCTATAAAAATCGTTTGCACTTTATTACATAAAAAACATCAAAAGTTTGATTAAACTGGCAGGTCAGTGAGTGTCGTAATGCTCCCTTAATTTTCGTTCAAAACGCGTCCAAAAAATCGTGGATCCGATAACTATCTGTTCGCGAGCTTATTTTATATTAGCTTAAGAATATTCGACTTTTCCATCGCCGAAAACTCAATCAAAAGACAACCCTGAATCCTTAAACTTAGAGATTGGAACTGCTTGTGCTGTCTAAAAGGATAAAATACAAAGAGATCAGTAAGCATGTTTGCAGGCTTAAGCTTTAGCTGTGAAAAAGGTTACCGAGCCCGCTACGGTGGGAATATTGATTCGTCTTTCAATATTGGCATAATGTTGCGTATACAATGTTTACTGAAGAAAAATTTAACACAGAGAAGACAGATTTAATATGACACTGTGTGTGATGTCTTGTATGTTATATGTCAAGTTGTTTAGGTAAAAGTTGATTGATTGGCTGACAAAAAGGTCGAGCCAAATAATATGAAAAAAAAAAAAAACTGATCTTGTTTCGTTATTATAAGACTAAATGAATGAAAATGCAAAATAACTGATTCACTAGACTGATATGATGAATACCTACATAGTGCGGTGACAGATGTCAAAATTGTAGAAGTCTTTGGTTTAATTTATACTCTATCTATCTAGTGTTTGAGCACTTGGTTCATAGACAGCTATCTTTTTTCTTAACGTCAAACTCGCTAATATCCCCTTTTCAATCTGGTTTTCGAGCGGGTCACAGTACTGTTTCAGCGCTTATAAAAGTGACTGACGATATCCGCTGGGCTATGGAGAATAAGTCACTCACTGTCCTTGTATTGCTTGACTTTAGTAGCGCCTTCAACTCAGTGGATTTCGACATTTTACTGGGTTTACTCAAATCTATTAATCTCTCTTCTTCCGCTATAGCCTGGTTCAATTCATATCTTCGGGGACGCTCTCAGTGTGTCCGCCTTGATGAGTCCTTCTCTGATTGGTGCAGCCTCACTGAGGGTGTTCCTCAGGGTAGCGTTCTCTCTCCTCTTCTTTTTTCGATTTTCATTAACTTCGTTACCTGTGTTATCTCTTCCAGTTTCCATCTTTATGCAGATGACCTGCAGCTTTACCGACACTTTGCTGTAGCTGACGTGGATTCTGCCATTGCTGCTATGAATCGTGACCTGTCCTGTATTAGCACCTGGGCTAAGTCATTTGGCTTGCAGATCAACCCAACTAAATCGCAGGCCATGATCATAGGCAGCAGATACGTTCGTACTGCTGCTGTTATTTCATCTTTATCGCCTTTATATCTCGATGGCGTTCGTATTGATTACACTGAAACTGCTAAAGATTTGGGTGTTATCATTGACTCAAATCTTTCCTGTCGTGCGCAGGTCAATGAGGTCAGTCGAAAGGTCTATTTCTCATTTCATTCGCTGAAATGCCTTCAGGGTGTCTTGCCTTTGAAGACGAAAATCTCTTTGGCCCAAACCCTTATTCAGCCGATAATAGATTATGCTGACGCCTGCTACCTGGATGCTACTGAGGAGCTATTAAACAAGCTTGAGCGACTGCAAAATTTATGCATTCGATTTGTGTTTGGTCTACGGAAGTATGACCATGTGTCTCACCTTCGCAAGGAACTCAAGTGGCTCCCTATCCGTCTTCGCAGGAACACTCGGATTCTTTGTCTTCTTTTCAACATCCTTCATAACCCTTCTTACCCCTCTTACTTGCGTGAGCGCATTTCTTTCGCTCGGCCTAGTGACGCTCCTTGCAGATCACACCTCAGAACCATCCTGAAAACCCACCCTCATAAATCCAGCTATTATTCCGACTCTTTCTCTGTTCATGCAGTTAGGTTGTGGAACTCACTTCCGCCTAGCATTCGTGACTTAAAATCTATTTCTCTGTTTAAGAATCGACTCAAAGAGCACTTCCTCTCCTCTCAACTATGATAATTTTATATATCCTATATATTATATTATAATGTTCGGTAGGTATATATATATATACAGGGAAATTGAAAAAATACCCGAAACCTCTTAGGCAGTGAAAGTACACATGATTATAAGCAACTTTTGTTTTGGTAAAACTCCGAAATCTCGAAAAAAATATCAGCTGTTTCATACAAAATGCAGTATTTAGCCAATGAAAATGTATGAAACAGCTGATATTTTTTTCGAGATTTCGGAGTTTTACCAAAACAAAAGTTGCTTATAATCATGTGTGTACTTTCACTGCCTAAGAGGTTTCGGGTATTTTTTCAATTTCCCTGTATATATTTATTTATTTATATTTTATAATTATGTCTTCGTATTTATTTATTTTTAACTTTAATTTTAAGGCTTTGCATACTCCTATTCACTTGTTCTTACACACTATTGTCTACATTTATTTCTCATTTCTCCTGTCGCAGGTCTGCTGGAAGAAATTTCATTTGAAATAAGCAGTACCTTTGTACTTATATTTATAATGTTAAATTTTACTATTTTTCTGTGTGTACATAAATAATAAAATAAATAAATAAATAAACTATGATTTAAAAAATGACACATTCTTTTTTGAGAGGTGTCATAATTGCAAAGCTTTTCATCTTAATTAATTCATATAAATCAACGCTCCGGAATTGACATATCCGCTTTTTACCACCGGCGATCTGCCGATGCAAACACGCTTTTCCTGTAAGTTAAACAACTTAGAAAATATACAACTCTACTATTGTTTTAAGCAACGTTTGCATTTGCATCGCCATTGCAATAAGAGCGCTTATTCTATTGATTTTCACGTTCACATAGCATTCGCATGTCAATCGCAATCTGTCTAAAATGTATGAAAATTAAGGCTTTTTTGACAGTTGAGGCTGTCATGTGAATGCGAAAGTTAATATTAGTAGATTTTTTCAATTTCCATATTTTTTTAACAGATTGAGACTGAGATGCGAATACAAATAAAAAATAGTAAAATTGCCCTCTGATCGGCCTAAAATATATTTTGTTGGACAAAGGCAAAATGCGACAATTATGTGACAACGCGTGTCGATAGAAATGTTTATACGGATTAAAAACTCAAAGTGCGTCGCATCGGTTTTGATCCCCGACTTATTAATAAAAATGTTGACCGCTTTGTGTGTTTGTCTGTCTGTGTGTGTGTCTAACTCCACAGTTCTGACCTTCCAAACTTCATTCAATTGTAGTTTCCAATAATATCTATTTCTATGATACGAGTACTTGAGTTTTTTTTTTCTGAATTTGCCCAAAATAAAAGTGCCTCAAAACATCTCTGCTTCTACTAGCAAAATCTTCAACCATACGATTCCCAAACTAGGTAATTTCCCACCAGTTATTTGCCTCATCGTGAATCGTGTTCTCATTAGCAGGTACGCCGCAGCCGTCCAGCCCCTTCAGCCATGATATTGCGTGTTTGCGGTTACTTCCGGAAATTATTGACGTTCAACAGATCCGTCGACCGCCAAATGCCAAACGGAAGCCTGTTCGGATATGTGTCACCTGGAGATTAGCTTGTATAACGAGTGGTTGGTTCCGTTGGCTTGAAACGCGAGCTACTGGCGCTAGTTTGCAACTCAGAATTTTTAAAGTGCGTTTTCAATGTTCCAGTCAACTAAAAATTTGTAGTAAAAGGCTGACAGATTTGGTTAACATGCATAAGATTATGTATCTTGATTTCATTCACTTTTCTGCTGGAATTTGATGAAAATCGCGTAAATAAAAACTCGGAGTCATGTTTAATAATTCTTGCATTCTTTCAGTCATGTCTCAAAGAAAATCGAAAGCTGAATAGTGGGTGGTTCAAAACAATACAAAAAAAAAAAATTAAACATCAAAACAAACAGGTAAAATATTTGTTTCTAGAAGTACCGATTTCAAACGAAAATTGCTGAGTGCCACTACTTTTTTAAAATGCCAAGTGTCTGTGAGATAGGCCCAAAAAGCAAAGGCACGAGTAGAATCACACAAAAACACAAACCATAACACAACATGGGGTCGGCTTCCAGTCAAACTTGATTCAGCTGAACACTAGTATTTTACTTCTACACATATTATAACTCATAATTATTGGTTTCTGAAAATCCGCTACGACCAAAAACGATCTACAAATGTCAGCTGAAACCAAAAACTTAACGTACTTTTCAAGACATAGCAGACCCAGTATGTTAAAATGAACACCCATCCACAAATCAACCGTGCGGCTGTTATTCTTTAACCACTCCAATCAATTTCAATTTTAAAATCTAAAGATGCATAAAAGCTTTGTACCCTAACGGTGCTCTAAGGAGTCACCGAATAAGGCGCAAAGTAAAAGGTGCAGTCGTAAATATTGCGTTTCACTGACATTAGTGTGGAAGCGTGAGAGTGACGTTAGCTGCTAAGGCGCAGCGTGCGCAGATTTTTATTTCGTTTCGTTGTATAATGGCGTAATGTATTGAATGGCGATAAATGTTGTAGTTAAGTATGGTGTTTGGGTCGGGGTGTTGTGTATCATTAGGTGTTAAAAATAATGGAGGTATAAGATAATTTACTTTTTTTTTCATGTCTTTTACTACATTGTTGCTTCTATCTGCAATCGCATTGCATTGAATGGTCACATCACCATTTCTCTCTTATCATTGATTACTTATTACGATCAGTAATTCAGCAGTATTTATAAGGTGGTCCATTATTTTCTTTTCATCGGGGGCAACCAGGAAAGAACCAGGGAGAGTAGGATTTTAACGTCACTAAACCCATCCTAATGATCTCCATTAATACATGAAAAGAGTCTCGTGCCTGTGTTTATTGGAAAATATTTCTTCTACATGTTTCTAGCTTAACTTCCTCAGGCTAGGTAGTCTGTTCAGTAATTTAAAGAAATTATTATGAAGGGTAACGTCAGATTATTCCGTTTTTAATTCTGTTTTAATTCGTCGTCATAAGTTCTAGTTTATCACAAACAAAAATCAGACACTAATGCAAACTTCGCACAACTTTACAAGCACCAAGACTTTTAGCCGCGCCTGATTTAGCTGACTTCCACCAATAAATCGAAGGCTTGTTGTAAAATGGCCAACGTGCAGAGATACGACGAACTCGTGAGCAAAATTCACGTATTAAAAACAATGAGAATTCTTTCGATTATTATGAATAAGTTAATCTGAAGTGCACGCTTTCCCCGAGGGTGTATGGTGATACTGTGGTCAAAATTTACGAGTAGACAAGCCCAGTTTGCCAAGTTAATTTATTACGTACCGTCTTTGTGTTAACAGTGAAGTGATTTTCTTGTTTATGGATGTCCTTTGTGGTCCTAACGTTTTGTTGAGGTAATTGCTTTGAGTCAAGAATTCCGAATTTTCATGATTTATTGTGTTCGATTATTCGATTTATTGTTCATTTAATGACTTTTTATTAACCCTAGAAGCCCAATCATATTTTGCTATCTAAAAAGCCCAATCATAGGTCAAATTTACCTACTTAAATAAATACACTATAGGATAGTTTATGATGTTAAATTGATTATTTTTCATTATTATTTATTTGTATTGATTATTCATGAAATTAAAAAACGCATAGTTATATTAATATCTATTTATTATATCTTTGAAAATACAAAAATACGTAAACATTCAAAAATTTGGTACAAAATGAGACCCTTCCGGTTCTCTTCTTATAAACTAAAAATATAAAGAAAAATCAAAATAAAATCTTCTCTTTTTAACTAATTAATAAATATTTCAAAACAATCAAACAGTTTCATAAAGCAATTACCACATTATAAACAGTTTTGACACAACATGTCAATATTGTGCTCACGACAAATTGCTCTTTTGCATGTTGTACACTGCGAATTAGGCTTTCGCTGTTTTTTGATAAGAACAATAACCACAATAGCGACGCTTTTTTGGCTCTGGTTCTTCTGTGGTATTCTCTGGCAATGGCTGCGGCTCCTTTTGAAGGATATTCGTGATATTGTCACATACTGAACGCTTCAATGTAGGGGCTTCCAGACGCTGTTGCATCCATGGCCAAGTCCAATCAGTGCTCAATTTTTTCATAAAGTTTTTGCGACTTAACGTTTTTCTTTGTTTGATAGCTTGTTATGGCAGTACATAATATAAGAATTTACGAAAGACATATTGAGCATGCCGTAAAAAACAGCCATGGGCAACCTATTCGTCTTCCTATAAGTAGACATAGACGAACACATTTGATCAACGGAATCTTTCTAGCTTCGAAAGTTTCTTGGCTAGCTGACTCGTTTGAACACTCAACATAGTCCACTACCTCGTCTTCCACGTCACTACTGACTTCGTCATGAGTCACGCAGTCTTCTTCTCCCGAGTCTGAGTCGCATGTCTCCGAGTCACTGGTATTTTCTAAAAAGGACGCTATCTCGTCAGTTCTCAGTTGTCTAGAGGACGCCATCTTGTTTTTCTACCTAAAATTTTTTAACAACGAAATAAAATATAACGTTAAATCCTCATAAAATAGCTATCTCCAAATACTCAAAACAATTGTAAAAGATACACAAATCCTAAACATAGGTCAAATTGACCTACAACATTACGATAACTACAATATGGAGGTACTTACCAAGGCAACACGGCCGTCTCCTGTTGGCTCGCGGGCTGTACTAAGTTGGTTCGATCAATCACGGCGATTGAAAGAAGTTTGCGAAAGAGAAAGCAATTATTCGTTTTCTTATAGGTAAAAATTACCTAGATTGGGCTTCTAGGGTTAAGGTTCATAATAAAAAAAACAGTAATAGAGATAAATTATCAGTAATTTAATGAAAAGTTGGTAAGAATATCGGGTAACTTACTTTTCAAACGCCCTAATTACCCAACAAAGGTATTCCTACAACTGATGTAATGTAATGATGAAGTGATATATTTTCCACAAACAATGTAATATGTTCGAGTCTTTGTCTGATGAGTACCTTATTGTTTTTAGAACAAGCAACTTATTAATAGCAAAGTTGAAAGTGATTCACAATTTAACGAACTCCTGACAGTCATAACTTGCACGTGCCAGAATCTATCACCACTTTCGATCTTTGCAGACAATTCAATTTGCCATAGCTGCACGTATTCTCCACCTTAATTGTATAATGCCTTAGTTCATTCTTACATAACTAGAAAATTACATCTATCATTGATAATAAACGGTTTGCCATCAACGCCACACAATGGGTTGAATGAAATGGACTTTTTAATAAAAATAAAAATATTATTGGCCCCTAACACATTGTCAGATGGTACCAACCTACGACGAACGATGTAGCGGTAATCGAACTGGTCGCAAGGCATCGATTAATTGAAAATGTTTGAAGAAAAATACAGTAATTTGTCGGATTCATGAGCGAGTAATGACAGGTTCACTTGCAACTTTCATCCGATATAATAAGGTTTTTTAAAGTGAGTTTCGGCGACATAAGAGGGATTTGTAATCATTGTACACGTTTGCTTCTTAGGTAACCAACCAGGAAGCAACTGTGTTCATGTAAGTTAGTTCACGACACAAATTGATGTTTTGCGATGGTTCGTGAACATCGGACTAATGAGCACCTATAAGACGAAATAGTAATTTTCATCGCTGAGGCAGTTGAGCGGTAATGGACTTAAATCAAAGGATTTTTAGTATTTAAATACTTGCACATAATAACACAACTATAACTTTAAGTGATGGAGCACTCATGGCTAAATAATAACATCTACGTGGGTTAAACTTCGAGACTAAGCTGCGCTTGCTGAGGTCGGTCCGTGGATGCGTGACCATCCAAACACTGTGTTTTTTTTTTCTTTTTTTTTAATATTTATAGGCATACGTTTGACCGCTATCTCACCTGAGTTGGTTGCTGTGTTTCCTTCAATCTTTTAATTTCCATGTGTAACTATATCTAATATAAAGTAATCGATAAGTACTTGCATCACAAAACTGTAGGATCTACGAGAACACTGCCGACAAACTGTACATCAGTTTGGCAGAAGATATCCCACTCACACGCACAAAACGTTTTGAGAACATCAACAGTGCGTTGCTAAGGAGTGAAATTCCCTGCCTGATTCTGTGTTTTCTGATAGCTACAACCTGGGAGTCTTTACATCAAGGGTGAATAGGTTACTTCTAGTCAAGCTTGCTCCATCTTCGATCACATCATTTACGATGGTAAGCATCAGGTGAGTTAGAGGCCAAACGCGTGCCTATCAATAGTAAATAAAAAAAAGAAATGTGTTAGTTTTCCTAAGTAAATTTTCTGGAATATGTAAAAAAAAAGTCCTCCGTGACTCAGAAAACGCAAAGCCGTTGGTCCCGACTGTCATATGAACATCTTTGACTGTTTTTGGACAGTCAGAAGCCAAGATCTTGGTTGTAGTTGTGAAATAGAAAGTCGCTCCAGGTAAAATACTGGTATTCAGCTGCATCCAGTTGGATTGGAATCTGACCCTTACATCGTAGAGAAAAGGCTAGTCAGATTTATTTTATAACTTTAATTGATGTTGGGCGAATTTTACCATAACCCAAGTGTTACAAAAGACGGTGGAACGCAAAGCTCAGAGGCCCATTGGGGACGTAAAACTGGTGGATGCCAAATTTCACAGCTTGGCTAATAGAAAGAACACTGCTTGTCGGTCTTCTACAGATTGTACTTCGGAGAGTGTGCCATAGCAACAGCTATTCCATCAATTCGCACTAAGCGTTTCCAAGCGTCTTTCATAATGCACACAGCAAAGAAGTGGATTTCTCTGTGTTTCCGAACGCTTACAACCCTTATCTTTTCAAAGTTAGAGTGAACAGGCTACTTCTGATTGAGCTCGCTCCATCGTAGACTTTGTCTCTGTCATCTCTAACCTAGGCTAGAGTCAAGAGCAAACCCGTCACAAATAGAAAAAAAGTAAAATTTAGTCACTGACGCAATCCAAAATATTCACGTGCTCAAACTAAACTTCGAATTCACAAACATCACTACGTACGAATTTGATACACAATTTGTAATGATTACCAAATAATAACATTGCTGTTATTTCGACAGCTGGTCCATTGTTTCTGTTACAATTTCATAACGTTTTCTATCAGTTGATGTAAGATTACAAGTTGTCGCTTATTATCATTGTGGTTACAAACGGTATTTTCAAGGACTGTTCTACGTAGTTATTAAACTTCTAGGTCAATGGAAAAGCTATAATGATAGTAGTATTATTTTAATTAAGGGTTTTAGCCACCTGTGTCGTGTTTTTAATTTCTTGATAATGTGTTATGAATGGTCATTGAACTCTGTGGTTCACTGTTTAATTAGCGTACCTTGTTATTGCTTGTCATGGTCATAATATTTCAGTGACAAAATTAAGTAGAAGCTAGATTCCGTGAAAAGATAAAATCTGTTTCCGTTGGTATTTCAAAAGGAGACTAAGGATTAAGATAGTAATTTAAATAGACATCGTCTTCCATTCTGTAGTTCTTTCCAAGAACACTTAAATCACAAATTTGTTCGAGAGAATCACCGTGGCCCTGGAACGCAATGGATGGGAGAAAATCGCATGGGTTGTCAGTAAGAGTCTGACGCTCACTTCATTTGATTGAGTCATTTCACATTTTTCTGGTAAGTATTTTTCATCATCGTCATCACAATTTCAGCAGTAAGGCGTCTACTGCTGGCACATCGTCCAGTGCTATGCGTCTTGCATCTAGCGGATTAACGTAGCCTTTATCAGATCATTGGTCCATCTTGGTAGATATTATTAGGTATGTTTGAGAGATAACCGTCTTAACGGTTTGCAGCAGCTGTGCGTCTTTGTTGCACCTTGCTTGGCTGATATTGAGGATATCACTAGGAAGCACGCACCAATTAAATTAAAACCTACGTACAACGTCATAAAAGATATATTCGTTTATAAATGCCGACCAATTCTCACATAAAAGGTACCTAATAAGCCAGTAAACGCTAGAAGCAATAAAAAAAACAAAAGAATTACCTTTTCTCGAACACCCTGACTATACAGAGAACGTTACTTCAGGCACTATACAAATTACATACTTTGGCAGTGTACGAAGTCATCTGTGGTACATACTTGGGCAGGTATAAAGGTACCAACTGGTTAGTTAGGTATTAATGACTTGTTGTTAACTCATAGCCTAAGAGCATAACCTAGTTAATGTTCTTTGTTGTTGAGGAACATGCAGATGGTGTGACATCTGCTAATTTCAAGGTTAACACCGAGAATAAGAGCCTGAAATTATACACTGGTCTTGCATGCCTATTGCATAACTGCCCAGCGTTTGTAAAACAACTTTAACTGACTGCTTTGTGATATTTGAGGTACTTACCGCAAACATTCGTTGCGCGAGCTTTGGTTATACCACGAACATTCATTCGCTAAACGAACTTTTTGGTGAGTACCTGAATCCAAAAAGAATAGTCCCTGTTCTCACTTGAATGTTCATGTAGCGGTACAAATGTTTGTAAATCAAATTCGTGACCTGAATATACGCGGTGAATTAGTACTAGTTACCCAATTTTTCGCGATATTTTGTTCATTTTTGTTCATTCCTTTGAGTAAAAACACTGTTTCACAATTCTACAGGCAGGGTGAAGACAAATAACTATGAAGTTAGCAGTAAAATTAGAAATATTTTCGTTTTAAACAAATGTTAGCATTAATGTCATGAGCATAAGTGTTACAAAGAGTAATGAAGATGAAAATTCCGTTACCAAAACAGAACAAACACATTTAATTTCAACGAATGATGTACGTTCGTTAAAAAGGGGCCGAAAACAATTACCAGAGCTAATTAACCGAAAAAATATTAAAATGTTGAACCTATTTTAAAAGTGACAAACAAATGGACTTCATTTTTGGATAGCACGTCATGGAATGGAAGTTGCATCGACGAGTTTTTAAATATCGTCAGGTGTTTCCGGTCATCTGTGCGCGTAAATGACATCCACCTACGTTTACATACGAAAATTTGTTGCTTGAATATTTTTTTATTTCTGTAAGTTTAATGCGGTTTTTTTGTTTACAAAAGTAAGAAAAAAGCTTTTGCTATTTTTTATTGAATCAGGATTTCTCGTGAGGAATGTACACACCCTAATATTGATATTAAGCCAAATATGCGCAATTATGTAAAAAAAACAAGTGCGGATCGGACATTCACACGAAGGGGGGTCCGTACCATAAACCGAAAAAAATATGTTTTTTGAATGGGAAGCCCCTAAATTTTTTAATCAAATTTTTATTATTTGATATTATACTGGCAATATAAATACATGGTACCCAGTTAATGGGTTGTGGAGGTCTGGTAGGCAGCCGCTCAACGTAAAATACTGGTATTTCTTATTGTTGAATCCGGTTTGACTGGAAGTCGACCCCAATTTAGTTGGGAAAAGGCTAGGCAGATGATGATGATGAGTGGTAATATAAATACACACTCTGTAAAAATTTCAACTGCCTATTTACGGTTCTTGAGATACAGCCCGCTGACACACAGACGGATGGACGGCGGGGGCTTAGTATTAGGATTCTAAATTAAAGATTATAATGTTGAGTCGTTACAACCTCGCAATCAGATGATATGTCACACTTGTCCATATCCCGTGCTGATCCCATACTTTTTTCTTTACAACTGTTACTACTGATAGTATGCTGTGCCTTAAGAATCAGCAATCTTAATCATAAGAACGTATATCGTCGAGGATAGTGCAAATCCCCGGAACTAGCATTGGATAATACCGCGTAGTTGCACTGTCTAGGTTTACAGAGGAGGTTTACAAATTAATGTGTTTCATATAAACGGCTTTTAACCTCATTTTTACATGGAGTGTAATAATTCATGAATTTTAGCAACTGATAACAGTGGAAATCTAATAGTCTATATTATAAATTAGTAAAAATCAATTAACGTCTAGAGACTATATTGTATGGCTTTTCAGATACGCGGAATTATCCAATGTTAGTTCCGCAGATTTGCACTATCCCCGACGATATGTCACAGATTACTAGGTGTTTGTAATCTTGTAATAGTAAGAATTTTTAGTCAGCCAAGAAAGCCCAATCTCTAAATTCCCTAGTCCCCTATCTTCCTGCAACGTCTACACAGCGTCGACGTCCATGGTTGACTGTTGATTTAACAATAGCAATTACGTCGGCTGCACTCGGCCTCAGGCTGGCGACTATTCTTTAACATGACAGATGCCAGAGAGAATAATTACTGCCATTTATAACATGAGGGGAAGTATTCGTGAATTAGTCTTGTAAGTAAATTCTGGAGTAGGTATCGTGTTATCTGTGTGGCGATCTTTTGCGTGTGTCTTTGATTAATAGTTTTATAGATTGTGAGATTTAATTAAGAAGTTTTTGTTTTTATTTTTTTGTAGGTTTTGAAATGGTTCTTATTGTCTTCTGGAAGTTAACGAAAGTAACTGTCAGTCTTATTATTTATTTTTGACCTTGAGTTTGTATGAAACTTGACGCACCGGGTAGACCATATCCTGGATTTTGACTTGAAATGTTAATACTAGGAGCATTATTAGCCTTGGAATAATTTCCGACTTTTGAAGTCTATGGAAGTCGACGGCTTGTGATGTAATAAAGAGTTTTATCTTAAAACTTGGTTTATAATTGGTTACAGATCAAATGCGTTCGTTTTTTTATGTTAGCTGGCATAGCTTGATTACTTTATCTCGAAATATCTCAGCAACGTGACACTTCAGGGCACCATATTTCTATAATTTTTTGTTTGTTGATGTGTCCTCTACCCATACATGCATGTCAGAAGGAGCGCCTGAACTTTGAAAAAATCAAAATGGGAATCGAACCGAATCCATTGGTGCTATAACCGTCAAGGCATTGCCCCTTTGCTACTGTAAAGTATTAATTGCAACTTATTTTAATTTGTTTCTAATACTTCTTTTATGAAAATATTAATTTGTTGGAACTAATTGTTTTACTTTACACAAAATGCTCCATTGATCTTTACAATCTATTTGCATATCTAAAGTAAATAACATTTTATTAAAAGAACTTTGTTAATAAACACAAAAGTACACACCGATTTCGATCACCCTTTTTGCATCCAATTTAGTTCTGAATTCAAACAAACAAACAATACTAGCTTGTAACAGGCAATAAAAATCGAACAAACATTTGGAAAGCCTAAATAAATATCAACTTAATCTAATCCAGGCATACACATCAACATTGTATGGTAAAAACAAAAAAAAAATCATCATAAAATTAATTTAAAAAGTGACTATTCACAGTCACAGTATAAGTTATGTCACCTAAAAGTTTATTTTTGCTGGCTCCGCATTTAACTAGAATCTGCTTTACTTATTTATCAGCTTTTTTTTTTTTTTTAGGGATGGGAAATCATCCAATGACTCCTCCCGCTCTGGGTGTAGCGGGAGGTGGTGTCAGACTTCTACTGACTAAAACCCATCCATGTTCCTTCATTGCCCTTTGTGTTTCGGAGCCACGGTGTCTCTTGCGAATAATCCCGCGACTCCGGCAGGCGTCGGCCCTTTCGGGCCCCTCTGTGTTGCTGACTCTCTTTGAGGCGCGCGTGGAACACTAACTAGCGCGGTCGACACGGCCTGTCGTCACTAGACGGACGGACGGCGAGCCACCCATAGCTCGCCGTCCACAGGCCCGCGCCTACGGTGGCCGGAGGTCACCAGGTGGCCCCCGACGCCCGCGGCGTCCACCACGGCGGCCGAGACGAGAGGGTCTCCTCTCCCGCTCCGCCACCTCCTTCGCTAGCATGACTGCTTCGCAGAAGGAGGCAACGGCGTCCCATTCCGTCTCGCTCCGGACCATGGCTTGGACCAGGGCCGGACGCGAGAGGTCGCCGCCAATCGCCGTTTCGAGGACACGGCGGTGCGCCGCCCAAGCGGGGCACACCTGCACAGTGTGCTCTACCGTGTCCTCCGGTCGATCCTCGCAGTGGTGACTTATTTATCAGCTCAATTGCTAATTAAAAATGTGTCATTGATATTAAAAAACCGGCCAAGTGCGCGTCAGACTTTCAAACGTAGGGTCCCGTGCCGTAAACCGAAAATAACACGTTTATTTTATGGGAGGGCTCTTCAGTTTTTAGTTTAATTTTTGTTACAGCAACAATAGAAATGCATAGGTACTCTGTAGAAAATGTAAAAGTCTACCCATTAGGGTTCTTGAGATAAAGCTAGCTGACGGACATTCGGACGGACGGACAGCGGAGGTAATAGGGTTCTTTTAGTTACGGAACCCTAAAAAGTGCCTTATCTAATAAAATTATTTAATTCTCATTTCGGCTTTCTTACATTAGCCAAAAGGTTTAATTTACAGTGACAATTTATTTTCAAGTTATAAATTATATTTTTTATGATTTTAGCCTTTCAATATCATAGTCTCAAAATTAGATTGAGACCTGAGTTGATTAGTATTTGAAATATGAAGAAGGAATTAACGACTCGACTGTTTACAGGTAGGTCATGCTTGTTTAGGTCTATAGGTGGTAATGTGGAAAACCTAATTTCTCAGATAATAAAATTATGATTCCAATATTTCAACCAATCTTTATTGAAATTATTCAGATGGATGCCTATGACCAGCAATGAACTGCGATCACGTTTAAAATGTAAATTAGATGTTTGCAAGGAAATAATTTTCTACAAACATAAACTCAATGATACGTTTCCTATTGGTCTGATTATTTTCTAGTCAGTTATCGAGTATAGTTAAACTTGCAATCATTATATACTGTGGTATTGCGCAAAAGTCTATCACCATTCCAGCCGCACAATATCTACTGCTGCAGCTGGGCGTAGGATTCCCCAAGTTCATGACCAGTCCTTTGCGTCTCACGTACTTTTTTTTTGAGATGATTTTGTGCTTAACTCTAGTCAAGGTCAGATCTGACAGAAACAAAATCTACGATGGAACGACCTTACCCAGAAGTAGCCTGTTCACTCTAACTTTGAATAGATTAGGGTTGTAAGCGTTACTTATCGTGAAAATATGTCAAAATACACATAGATAACTCTTTTGACTCAAGAAAACACAGTTTTCTAGTCTATGGTGGACTAAACTGTTCTGATATTAGTGAGAGCACGATCTAAAACATACATCATAAGAGTTGCCATAACCGCAGCAATATTTTAAAATATTATAACAATTTACTGCGGATATGAAAAATTCTTCGAATGGGTGCGGAATATAAATTTCCCTGTGACCCATAACTGGGGGGTGTGTTCACTCATAATTCCTTTTTCATTGAGACAAATATTCATATAAATGTGATATTAGACGTGCGTGCGTTCTTCGCATGTGAATCGCACAGACTTACTGATAATATTGAATTAAATTATGGTGATTTTTCATGAGATGAATGTTTTTATTTATTCAAATTTAGTGTTATGAATATGAAGTATGTGATAGGGCGCTGATGATGAACTATTTCATCATGTTGTGGATTATTTGCATAACAATCTGTTTGAAGGATTTTTGTTTTATGGACTTTTTCATGTCTTGAAACTATGAAGTGCGTAGTTCATGCACGGTTTAGTTACTCCGTAGTATACTTTAGTAGAATGCACGGACGCATTATCTTATGTTTTGGATCAATTAATTTGTCTCCTATTTAGCCGGAATTAATAATTATATTTGCGTTATAAGCATTACAAGGTTTTTTCTTAGGCTAAGACGAGCTAGTTCTCAAGGTACAATTAATTTACGTATTAACATAGCCATATATTAAAATAATTGCTCAATCTTACGAAATTCAATGTTATAATACGAAGAGATGAAAACGATACTTTAATGCTATGTTCATTTCGCGTTACTCGATTCGAGAGAACGACTCGACGCCTCCCATGAAAACGTGACGTGTATGAATTAAGGAGCTGCTGTGAATAAAAGTACAAAGATGTTGGTGTCCTGGATGTGGTGTGAGAAAACTGTAGTGCAGGTCTTAAACAGCCGGTCGATTCCGCCGGTCAATTCTGTAAACATGTCGAAGTTAAGTTGACATCACAAAGTGAGCTGTCATTCCATCTTGATATCATGGATCAACAGCTCACTTTGTGATCACTTCACCCAAGCCTTAACTTCGACATGTTTACAGAATCAACCAGCTGTAAACATGTCGAAGTCAAGGCTTGGTTGAAGTGATCGCGAAGTGAACTATCAATCCATGTTTTACATGTCTTTCATTCAGGGATTTCGATTGCATTAAACGTCAAAATATACGGGATTGAAATTTTCAACTAAAATTTCACGTGATTAATCTCAATGTTGTGGTAATTTATCTAAAACTCTTTTGGGATTTCTATTTCCGGTTTTTTTCTAAATGCCTTTGCGAGAGTTTGCTTGCGCACTTATGTATTTCAACCCAATACTGATTAGGTCGCAAGTCTCTACTTTATTTATTTTTAAACAAGTATGATCAAGTTTTGCAGATGCACAGCCCAAAGAGACAATAATCGTCATCATCATTTGAGTCCAGAATGATCCACGTGTATTTTTTCGCGGTTTTGTGCGTTCTTGGTGTTTCCCGCAACTTTGAGGATACTATCAACTTGTTTATTTGATTAACACCTTACCCTCCATTCGTTCAAACGTACTTGTGTTATGAAAAATATTGTAGTGAAATATGTACCGTTTTAATATTACCTTCATCAGGTGTATTTTCCAGGTTTTAATTCCAAAACTTAACGTCACAACATAAAGATAAGCCTTCATTCACACATTGCCACTTCCAGATTTAAAGCCTCCAAACATACGCCCCGTATATTGCGGGGAGGTGTATCCTCATTTTGGAGTCATTACACGAAATAGTATCACCGTATAAAGTCCCAAGGGGGGAGGGAGTGACTTTGTGGCTCATGTTTGTTTATACACTCCCATATATATTTTGGTTAATTAAGTTTTTGTGCGGTCGCGGATTAGTGGGTAGGTAGGGGAGAATTGGCAAGACTAATCGTGATGTAGTGTGGTGGAATGGTCGCTCTAGCGCACATTTTGTGGTGGAAAATTGAGGTGGATTTTCCTGACAAATGTTATTCGCCATTAGTACCTACACCCTTATTGTTGTAGATAGGTACATGTATTCATTTCTGAGCTCACAGCCGCAACAAAATTTAGTTTTTTTTTAACTATTTTGAGAAGTTCATGGTAATTATTGGTATGATTTTCATTTGTTGACTCTTAGAAAGAATCAAGTATTCGTTTTTATAATTTAAATTTGAATATTAACTATTATTCGGGTTCAGGGCTTTTTTTAGAATAAAATAAGGAATCGAAATAATAGACAGCTGTGCATGTACTTACTTATTATATTTCTTGAGCTCGATACACGAAACCAAATAATTATAATTTTGGTACACTTACAGTTAAGCTCCTCGTATTTCGACGATCAGTGCACGACTGAGCTCGTTGGCCTGGCACGACAACCAAGATGGCGCTACTCCCACCATTTTACTTACATTCCAATACACGGACTGTGATTGGTTAGTCGTGCCGTCCACGAACGCAGTCGGTACTACATTAGTCAATACAATACTTTAAATATTAAAATCAGATTTAATTTAACATTAAAAATCAAATAAAATTGCTAGGTAATTTACGATAGATAACACATTGGTGCAACATCAAATAATTTTCTCCATGCCAGCCATGCCAGTAACGTGTCGAAGCTTTTCATTAAATCCCGTGCAAAAAACTTATAAACGATTAAAGAGATACTTATCTTTGTGGACTTAATTAATTAAAAATGGCGTCTTCCATCTCACACGTAACTTCAAAACTCCAACTCTTTCAAAAGCCTCATATTTTAAGGACTAATCACGCTCTCATTCAGGGAGATGCGTACGTAAATAAGCAAAAATTTTCCATTTACTTACCGTAGTACGCAATTACTGAGTTTTCCGTAAGAGATTGAACATCAAAGGGTCTTTAATTAAGCCTTAGAAGGGCCATAAATAGCGTCCAAAGTAACACTGAAATATTTACTTAGTCCTGTTAACATTTTAATTGAGAATAACAAAATTTCTTATGGGCGCTTTGAACTCTACATTTAGAACGATAAGCGTTCGGGTAAAGCTGGGTTTACATGGGCAATGATTTTTGCAAAAGATTGGTGCATACGAACTAATAAATACGAACATTTTTTGGAGGTAGTGGAGCTACTACTTCTGTCAATTCATAAACCATATCTAACGATATGGAACAAATCGTTTTTATTGATCCATTCAACATCATTGTATCAGCCGAAAGACGTCCACAGCCTTCCACTGCTTGCCGGATTTGCGGGACTATTCGAAAGAGATACTGCGGCTCCGGAATACAAAGGGCAATGGAGAAACATTGCCCTTTGTGAACAAACACAACAGGGTTTTAGTCAGTAAAAGTCTGACACTCCCTTCCGCTCCGCCCAGAGCGGGAGAAGTCATTTGATGATTTCACATCCCAAAAAAAAAACATTCCACTGCTGGACATAGGCCTCTCCTAAGTATAGTCACAACAACCGGTCTTGTACGCATTATATGTATTGGTCCATGGCGTTCGTTTATTGATTAATACTTACATCATCCCCGTGCTGAACAATGGCTATGACTTTCGTTTTTCAATGAACTACTGGTCAATTACCGCTCATCTTTGGCCGGGACGCTTTCTAGCTGTATTAGGGCTCCAAAGTGTTGTTAATTTGAATCACAGATCATTGAGCATGTGCCATGCGCCATTTTACGCTCAAAAGTTGGAAGGTCCTGATCTCCATTACCTCCCAATGCCCATGTGAACCCAGCTTTAACTTTAGATCGGTAAATAAAGAATATTAATTTACCATATTGCAAATTATACGATCTAACTAATTAATACTCGCTTGACGAATTATTGTTCGTAGAATTTCGGTTTGAATTTTGTTAATTAATACAAACTCAGTTTCTAGAATCAGGTGATTTTGATGGAGCATAATTTGGAATATAAAATTAACGTTATGTTACGTATTCACAATGTCGAAATGTATGTCAGTAATTAAAGGCAGCCAAAATCAAAATTATCAATATAAGTCGGTTTTTCATGATTGCAGGGAATTTGAATGGCCTTTAATGTTGCCTATATTAGTTACAACCTTGTTTTTAAGTAGATTTAAAAGTATCATACACGAACTAAGCAATACCACTCACAATATATTTTGTAGACTAGCTTTTGCACGCGACTTCTTATACACATATTTCGTTTTTTCTCGTTCTCGCAGGAATTTCGGAATATCTTCTCTTAGTGCTTTTCCGCACTCCCAAAGGAACCTTTTTAGGGTTCCGTAGCCAAATGGCAAAAAAAGGAACCCATATAGATTCGTCATGTCTGTCCGTCTGTCTGTCTGTCCGTCCGTATGTCACAGCCACTTTTTTCGGAAACTATAACAACTATGCTGCTGAAACTTGGTAAGTAGATGTATTCTGTGTCACTAAAATAGAAAAAAAAAAAACAATAAATATTGGGGGTCCCATACTAGAACTGAAACCCATACGTGTGGAGTATCTATGGATAGGTCTTCAAAAATGATATTGAGGTTCTGAACAGTTTGCGCGAGAGACACTTCCAAAGTGGTAAAAAGTGACCCCCCCCCCCCCCTGTAAATCTAAAATAAGATAATGATAAAACAAAAAAAATATGTGATGTACGTTACCATGTAAACTTCCACCGAAAATTGGTTTAAACGAGATCTAGTAAGAAGTTTTTTAATACGTCATAAATTGTAAACCGCAACTTTAGCTTATAATTTAATATATACTTACAGGTTATATCACTTTTAAATGAAAACAATTACAAGAACATCTCTCCACATCCTTACGTCCTTAAATGTTGGAGGAACATAATCCAGAAATAGAGAGGCATTTAATTTTTTGTCTCACGATTCCTCGAAGAACAGACAAATACATTATTAATGAGAGGAACAACCTTTATCACAATTGAACTTGCTGTTTTTTTAACAAAGTTGTCTTCGTTTCATTATTGGTCGTTGACCTCTGGAGCACGATTTAAATTAGATGATACGTCATAGTACTAAAGGTGTGAACGTAATACGTTTTAAGTAGTTAATGAGACTTCTAGTTGGAATACGTTACAAAACAACCTTTTTTTTTAACGATGTGAAATCATTAATTAAATGACACCTTCCACTCTGGGTGGAGCAGAAAGGAAAGTTAGATTATTACGAATCCCATCTGTATTCCTTCAATAAAAGCCCATCTGTATTCCTTCTTATGCCCTTTGCGTTCCAGTGCCGCGGTGACTCTTTCGAACAAAATATTTTTTTTCTTTTTTTTTTACTTTAGGTAGGCACGCGTTTGACCACTATCTCACCTGATGGTAAGCGATGATGCGGTCTAAGAAGACCGCGTGATGAGAAGTAACCTATTCACTCTTGACTTAAAGACTCCCAGGTTGTTCTCTTGCTAGAAGTAACCTATTCACTCTTGACTTAAAGACTCCCAGGTTGTTCTCTTGCTAGAAGTAACCTATTCACTCTTGACTTAAAGACTCCCAGGTTGTTCTCTTGCTAGAAGTAACCTATTCACTCTTGACTTAAAGACTCCCAGGTTGTTCTCTTGCTAGAAGTAACCTATTCACTCTTGACTTAAAGACTCCCAGGTTGTTCTCTTGCTAGAAGTTTTGTTTTATATTTTGAGATTGGTTTGCTCTTGACTCTAGTCTAGGTCAGAGATGACAGAGGTAAAGTCTACGATGAAGCAACTTTACTACCTATAAAAGCTTTTGCTTTCGACTTCGTACGCGCCTTTTCCGTTTTTTTTTCTTGTTCCCGTAGGAATTTCGAAATGTCTCTAATATTTGTTAATATGTCAGCTTTCTACGACCAGTAGTTTCGGCTGTGCGTTGTCTGTCAGTCACTGACTCATTTAGTAACGGAAGAAGTTTATATACTACTAGCTGACCGGCGCAACTTCGTTTGCGTTACATTTTCCATTATTGCTCCGCTCCTATTTGTTTTAGCGTGATGATATATAGCCTATAACCTTCCTCGATAAATGCGCTATCTAACACTGAAATAATTTTTCAAATCGGACCAGTAGTTCCTGAGATTACCCCCTACATACAAACTTACAAACATACAAACTTACAAACAAATGTTACCTCTTTATAATATTAGTATAGAAGTATAAATTATTATTTGGATACTCATCTAGAAATAAAGTTGAGGTGAAGGCTCATCTTAAAATTAAATAATAATCTGTAATTTTCCAGTTTGTTGCCTTCTATTTTTAGAATAATATAAAGTTAGGTACTCAGAATTAATCACAAGATTTCAGAAAATCCAAGTATCGCCAGACTACGTTCATAATCCAAAGACTTATTCACCAAACATACAGAACCACAATTGTCTCATAAAGACGACATCATTTTTATTTGATCGAATACCGAACAATCGCGGATATTGATGGGCTCGAATATTGAAGTCCCTCAAAGTCATCCGTTCAAGCGAAATATTCTTTCAGCTAAGTTGCCACTTTTATAACTAGAAGATATATAAGAATCGCACTGTATCTAACTGCCCGAGGCATTCAGAATTTTATTAAAACTTCTCCCCTTGAGATAACTTCTGTTTGATATAAGCCAGAAGGAAGGAGGTTGGGGACAAACGCCCCACCTCCTCGGCCCAACAATTAATGCCACCATTTACGAAATTTTATTTCATTTGCGAATGCGAACTCCCGTTATTTGATTATTAATAAAATGAGTTTTATTTTGTTGCCAATTTGCATAATTGTTTCATTTTCGCTTCTCGTCTGTCGCAGTCGATGAAGTTTGCTCGCCAGAAATCTTTTAAAAAGAAATTAAAGTCGAGTTTGCTGAGGCCTCCGAGATTTTTAGTGTTTTCTGGGCTTAAATTTAATTTTTCGACGTTCGCCGGAAATTGTGTTGGCATTCATTTCGGAAAATTAGTCTCGCTTATTTTTTTTTATCTAAGGATCGTGACCTTAAGTAGATAATATTAAAGCCGCAATTGAGGCGATATCTAATAATCTAGTAATATAAAATTATAGGTCAGTGTATTGATAGAAATAGACATGTAATTACCTAACGTGATTGAAAAATGAGTAAATACGATTCTTTAACAAGCCTGTATCTAGTTATAATTCATACTCAAAACACGCTAAAGCTGACGTATTTTTGTATTCTTGCAGAAAACTAAAGTTTGCCAAATTATTACAAGTATTAAGTCAAACAAAACGTGTATCTCTATGAAATCATAATGAAGAAATGTCTGCACAAGATAAAACATTAATTATTCTTATAATAATTTACAAATGCCACTAAATATTAGAAATTAAGTCATTTGTTTTGACCAACTTTTTATAGGCGACAATACTCGAGCAGATAGTAGATCTTGTATAAACTAGACAGTACCCTTATAAATATAATGTGACTCCACAATTAGGAGTATGAAAAAGGAAAGCTATGCCTTATGCGCACATTATACCTGTAATAGGTATAGATGATTTTTAGTTTCAATATCCATTCTAACGTACAATGCGTTTCAAATAAGAATATGATCGACTTAGCGCCATATTGTGACGTCATAGCTGTCAATTAAAACCAATTCGGTAGGGTGAGCAAAGCAAGATATATTTTTTTAAATTATTATTTATATATGACATTGACTGAAAAAAGTGTTTTTAACGACTTTCAATGATTGAATATTATATTTAGCTAATTTACTACTATTGACCGTTTTTATTTACATTTGATTTAAAACTTATTCAAACAAAGTAAATAAACCGTTATCGATCTGTTACTAAGTTTTCTTAGCAAACCGAGACATTTGACAGATAGAGGTTATTGACGTTCCTATTCTCATTTGAAACGCAATGTATGTTAAGGTTTCACTGTTAATGCAAATTAGCAAAAGTTGTTAGTTTTCCTAATCTACCTGTTTTAACAGACTCGTAAAGGACAGTGATTTTCAGTCGATACTTTTCTTTGTCATCATAATACCAGCCGAAAGACGTCCACTGCTGACATAGACTCTCCCACAACGACCGGTTCTGTGCGTCAAGCATCCATCGGCTACCCGCGACCTTCACCAGGTCATCCGTATGTCTACCTTGAGGCCTACCAACGTTGCGTCTTCCGGTACGCTGTCGCCACCACAGAACTTTTCGGCCCCATCGACCATCCCTGCCCATACGTTTATTTGTTGCGAAATGGCGAGTCTGTAAGTGAAACTACATGTGTAATTATGCTAATATCTTCGAACGAAGCTCTTCGAGTAATTGTGATTGAACTTCACGTACACTCGAGAAAATTCTATTGTAAACTTGGATTAACAATGTAGGTATTGTATTGTAGGTATTTGAAGAGATTTTCGGATGGTCAGAAGTTTAAAAATATTTTATATCCATTTCCATTATACGCTTTATTTCATGCGTCCTCAAGAGTTACGCACAATCAATTTAAATGTATATCAAACAATGTTGTTTCGATATCTTTGCTCAATAAGTACCGGAATGTTGCACTATAATAATTTGAATCGAACAACTGCAACCGACATTGGAATGCGGCGCGAAACTTTCATGTTGCACAATAGGGTAATTTTCGGTTGTAAATGAATGTTGTTACTTAAAATTAGCTATGAATATTGAATGTGTAGGTACTTGTATTGCTTAATTTAGCAACTTTTTTGCAACTTATTCGACTTCGCATGCAAACTCTTGACGTTGCTGATAGAATGTCATTTTATATAAAGCCACGTATTTATTTTCTTTCTAAAATAAGAAGAAAAAGAAAGAAAGACAATTCATTTACTCCACCAGAAGCGACACACAAAAACAATATAAATTACCAAACTAAAAACACAGAATTAAAATAAACATTATGTAACAAAAACTAAACAAAACCAGAAAAAAATATGTTGTCTATGACCTATGTCAAGCCGGGCATCAACCTACCACGACTCTCTGGTCACACCACAGACACACTTGAACATTAATAAGCAAAGGCAGCTGAATTTAACCTTTCCACTAGAATAAACTGCAATCCAGTCACTTAGTAAAAGGTTAATAATTAATTACTAGAAATAGAGATTAGCCCTAGGTAATTGGGCGGTGAACTATCAATGTTTTGAAAATTATTTAACATTTAACAGATCTGCCTACGTCCGCTTACAGATTTTAAAAGGATTCCACAATCTGAAAATGTAACTTTGATTAAAATTATAATTGTGAATAACTTATAATAACATCACAAGGCTTATTAATCATAAATTATAAATAAATAGAACTTCAATCATGTGATTTGTTTGGAGGTTAAATTCAGGTCTAAAAGATAAAAATTGGTACAGTTATAATTCAATAGAAAACATGTTGTTTCGACAAAGTATCCATTATTTTACTAGAAATAACTACTTATCTGATAATAACTCAGTTAGTACCGGTTTTATAACAGCTGCTTTAGCTAAGAATTAGAAGGGGACAGGACATTTTGCAACTGTTCCACCTGAGACGATGGTGAATAATGCAGGAACGGCCACTGTACAAGAAGATGAAGAAGATTTACTTCAAAATGGAAGGCGACAAATGAACAAATAAACAGACAGACACGAGTAATTCCATAAAGGTTAAATAAATACGGGCGTTTTGAACACTAACAACATAAATTACACAATACTATACCATACCATAATAAACAAGATCATTGATTTGAACAGGTTGTACAATAATATGCGTCACATCCACGCAAAACGGTTATCACTCAGTATAATGCTGGGACTCTTGTGCGACATAGAACCACAGATATAAATCTCGATAGCAAATTAAGAAAGTAATGTAAAGTTAGTGGCTTTACAAAAGAGTAGAAATAAAGCATGAACCAGTCTAATTTAAAGCAAAGTTACAACACAAAGAGGACACATAGGTACGCACGATCCCATTATAAAATGCCTGCTATCAGTCTTATTTCAAACCAAACGACCTTTAGAACAAGCATCGACATTGGAGTGTATTAATTCATCAATAATGTGTCATCGAGATTAATAAATTCTTGTATGAAAAATGATTAACTTTATCAAATGCTTGCTCTAAAATGATCACGCTTTGTGAGAAAATTATTGTGGTATCACACTATCATCAAAAAGTTTGTTGCTGCGATCATCCTCTAAATCGTCTTAAGATACTGTTAACACTTCAAGAATCTTACTTTCCCAAGGTATTAAATGTCTTTGAACTAGATTTATTTGAATGTTTGTCATGAATGAAACTTTTGTACCTCTTTATTTCGTTCCAACAGACGTCTTAGTGCACTGTGCAAAATGTTATGCAAAACTTGTGATCATAATTTTGGAGCATAGCTGAAGTTTCCCTGTAAACAGTATTATGTTTGCGTCAAGTCAGTTTAAGTGCTGAGTGATTTTATAATGAAAGCTTTTTTGGTTTTACGTTGTTCAGAGGGTAAAGCTTTTTTTCATATTTATTTATTTTTTGTTTTCTTACTTGGGTCTCTGGAGATCCGGTCCTTAGGTAGGCGTACGAGGGGCCGAAACCAACTCGCAGAGACTCCGTTAGAAATTTTAAATGTAATGGGGCACCAACCGACGATTATCCCTGTATGCACTGTGAAAGTATTCCCAAGGACAATCACCGGTTGGAGCAAGACTATTGCAGAATATGGAAACAAAAGATAAAACACTATGGGTTTGGGTGGTTAAGTGGACTGATAATCGTTTATTATAGAAGAACTACTGGCCCCTGCCTGACCACTAACAATATACACGGCTTTTAAATGGCAGGGGGTGACTTGCACACTCAATGAATGGGCCCCCGAAAACGGTCGCTAGCACAAAGTAACGTAGCGCCAAGGTGGCAACATAGCCTGAGGTGCTAGAGGAGTGGAGAGGTATACCACGGTTATAAGGACAATTCCGGAAGTGCGGTCAAGATCCCTACCAGCGTCTTACTGGATTATACATCCTTCTCCCGAGCACGTGTGCTCTAGCGAATCTCTACTCAGACCGGCCGATTAAGGCAAGAAAGAGGTGGGAGCTCTGTTCCTCGTCAGTGTTCACTCTGGCCAGCCAATAAAGGCAAGCCGGAGATGAGGAACAAGACTTCTCCCGGGAGATTAGGTTCGTAGGGTCGCTACTGCCCAACAGTTCGTAACTAAACTGACTTGCGGATTGTATTTCTCTTTGTCTGGCCCCTCACCCTAGGTATGACCTAAGGTCTATCGGTACGCGCAAGCCCTACCACGCGTCAACGTAGAGATACTGCGGTAGGGTTATTTATTTTATCTTTATTGTACACCAAAATAAAAAACATAAAGAAAATCTTTAACTTTGTAAAATACACAAATGGCAGCCTTATCGCATTCCGCGATCTCTTCCAGGCAACCAGGAATGGAAAGAGATAGCCTGGACATGAAATGGGGCTACACTTGGTGCAAATATGAAGTTTAACAAGTTATATGTTCTCAATGAACAAACAGTTTACAGGATTCAGATTCAGTTATCAGTATTCATGTGGAATAATCTGCATGGTGGGAAGATCTAGACGAACACCACGAGAGCTAATTTGAGGCCGGAGAAGAGAAGAGTGTGTGGAAGGATATAGGGGAGGCCCTTTCTCAGCAGTGGGAAATTATAATAATGATTATTGTACAGGTCACTATTTGGGTGTTAGGAACGTGATAGGTAAAATAAAACAATACAGTTTGGTTCCAATGCGCACGTCTTACTCGCTCGGCGGACAAGCAGAGAGTGTGCGTTCAGTGAAGCGACTCCCTGACCGCACCCCCACTACCGCTCGCCCCACCAGTAAGGCATGTCGGTATTTATTTATACACTACATCTACCTTTTACAAAATTAGAAAAAATTGCATAATTACGTACAAGTATAATCAAATACAAATCAATTAATTTAAGAACAAACATCAAATAATTTTAATAACTATCTGGAAAACAATCAACTTATTAATTTTCGTCACACACATTGTTATCGACGGCATCGTTATTCCCTGAAGATTTATCATCCTCATTTGGGCAAACTTCCCACTTTCCTTCAACCCTTTTTAAATGTACTATGTTTCTACGTAACCGTTGTCCACTATTATCATTTACCAATTCGACATCGTTTCCTTCTTTGTTTACCACTGTATGTGTCGTATCTTTGAATGTAGTGGACAACTTGTTCTCCTTTATTGTATTTTTAACGTATACTTTTTCCCCAATATCTATACTAGATTCCGTCGCTTGTCTCTTCCTATCCGCATATTCTTTACCTTTGCTTTTCATTTCACTATCCCTGTCTCTAGCTCCTAGATCAGTAAATTCTATATCTACAAAGGAAGGCAGCTTATCCCTAAACTGACGTCTGAAAAAGAGTTCTGCAGGAGTTTTACCTGTGACGGAGTGGGGGGTGCTATTATACATAGTAAGATATGTGAGCAAATCTTCTTGCCAATTAGATTTTTGGCTATGGCTAATCCGTAAACGTTTCAATATGCTGCGGTTCTGCCTCTCAACTTCGCCATTTTGCTGAGGCCAATAGGGAATGGTATGAAACAAGTGAATACCGAATTCTTTGCAAAAACTTTCAAATTCTGTACTAACAAACTGTCGGCCATTATCAGCGGTAATGCTTACGGGTGTGCCTAACCGAGGAAATACCTCTTTAAGCATGCTAATGGTGTGTGCAGAATCGATGTTTTTAGTAATTTTAATTTCTTTATATCTACTATAATAATCTATAATTACTAAAAGATGATGTCCGGTAGGTAAGGGTCCGAGATAATCTATTGCTATATCAACCCAGGGCTGTATTGGCAGTTCTCTCCTACGCATGGGATTAGGAGGATTTGGAGCAGAAACCAGAGTGCAACCCTTACAAGCTCTAACACAATGTTCAGCATCTCTGTCAATTTTGGGCCACCAAACTTTAGAACGTAGTCTCATTTTCATAGCTACAATGCCCGGGTGGCCTTCATGAGCTGCTGCTAAAACTTTTGATCTCAAACTTGAAGGGATAACTATTTTATTCCCACGCAACAGTAAATTGTCTTGAAAACAAAGTTCATGTTCAAAGACTTTATAAATGTTGACACACTGGTCCCAGTTACTATTGTATAATCCATTTCTGACTAACTTCAGCTCTGAATCTCCCTCACAAGCTTGCCTTAACTCACGCAAAGTAACTGCTATAGGACGATATTGATCAAAAACTAGGTTCAAATAATTATCATCATCAAAAGGCTGTGGAGACTTATTACCCGAACAAAGTCTTGACAGTGAGTCTGCAATATTTTTCTTGCCTGGGCTATAGACTATTTTAAAATTATATGACTGTAGGCGCAGAACCCAACGCTCGATTCTCGCACATGGTTTAGAATCAGTTCCGAATATCACCTCTAACGGTTTATGATCGCTAACAAGTTCAAAACTATCCTTTCCAAACAGGTACATATCAAAATGTTCCACTGCTACACACCAAACTAACGCAAGAGCCTCTTTTTCGGTCTGACAGTACCGTTTCTCACGGTCTGTGAGACTCTTATTGCCATATGCAATTATTCGGGGACCATTAGTGCCATGTTGGACGAGCACAGCTCCCAAACCAACTGGACTTGCGTCGGCATAGACTTGGGTACGGTCAAGCGGATCATAGTAACCTAAAGTTTTAATTTGAGTCATGGCACGTTTCAACCCATCAAAAGCTTGTGTTTGTTTATCGTGCCAATAAGAGGTGATATTCACACCTTTGCCTAGTTTAAGTCTTAGAAGTTCGCGCAAAGGATCGGTCCATGTAGCTAAATTAGGGATCCATTTTCCTACATAATTAACTAGCCCTAAGAAGCTTTGTACTTCCTCAATGGTTGTTGGTTCTCGAAACGACTCTATTGCCTTTAAATATTTATCGAGAGGTTTAACTCCCTTACAAGATAACTGATGACCAAGAAAATCGATTTGATTTACTCCATATGAACATTTTGTATCATTTAGCAGAACATTGTTATCTTTTAAAACCTCTAATACTTTTTTGAGCCTTGTGCTATGTTCGGCCTCGTCACTACCGTAAACGACTATATCGTCAATGAAATTAACGACTCCTGTACAAGGCAAGAGGACCCTTTCTAAATGTTTTTGGAAATATTCGGGAGCGCACGAGATTCCAAACATAAGACGCTTGTACCTAAATAATCCTTGGCTACAAATAAATGTCGTGATGTGTCTACTGTCTTCACTCAACTCTAATTGATGGAATGAATTTTTTAAATCTAGTTTAGAGAATACTTTGGCATTTCTAAACTTTGGAATTAATTGTTCCATAGTGGGCAAAGGGTGCTTTTCCCTAATGATAGCTCGATTAGCTCTCCTCATGTCTACACAGATCCGAACATCACCATCCGCTTTTAAAACGGGTACCAATGGAGAGATCCAATCAGATGGGCTATTAACTGGCTCTATAATGTCTAACTCAACAAGCTCTTGGATTTTTTTATTAATTTTAGACTCTAGCGGGACAGGGACTCTTCGACAAGGCTGAGCAACTGGTTTAATTGTTTTATCTATAGGGATATGAATTTGGATATCTTTAAATTTAGGGAACATACCATCGACTGCGTTTACTCCTAATCCAATTTTTAGAACTCCAAGGCACGTGGCAGTATCTTTCCCGAGCAAATTTTTAGTGCCATCTTTTACAACATAAAAGGTGGCTTTAGTTCTAGGAAAATTGTTGCCAATTGTAATGTTACAGTCAAAAGACCCAAGCACGGTTAAAGCATTACGACTTCCGTAGGCCATAAATCTCTTTTTAGGAGATTTCACTTGATTTTCAACAAGGACTCCATTGTTTTTGAGGATTTGCCACGTTACATCGTTAATTATATTACATTTACTACCAGAGTCTATTAACATCTCAATTTCAACGCCTCCCAGCGTACATTTAATGGTGTCGTCATTATCTATATGAAAAATATAATCTACCTCTTCAGACTTGCCTTTGGGTTTCTTACTAAGGCTAGTAGATTTAGAAGAGAAATCAGAATTTTTACGTTTTTTTGCCCTAGTCCTACACTGATTGCGAAAATGACCAACGAACCCACACTTAAGACACTTCTTATCTCGGGCTGGACACAATTTAAAATCATTTGAATGACTGCCACCACAACGCACACATGATTTTACTTTTAAAGTATTTTTTGAAGCTTCCACTCTATTAACAGACTGATCTTTACTTGATTCCGGCAACCCAAAATTATTAAGTTGTCGATTTACAGTCTCTAAAGTGTTGGCTTCGAAAACGATCTTGTCAAGAGTAACATCATCACCAAGGGTCAGAATTGTTTTCCTTAATTTGGTTGACTCACACTTCTCTGTGATTTGATCAATCATGTGTTCATCAGGGGCAGTGAATTTACATTTGGAGCTTTGGTGTCTAAGTCTAACAAGAAATTTGTCAAATTTTTCTCCATTTTCTTGTTTTATGAGCCTGAGCAAGTGACGCTCATAAACACGGCTTTGTTTGGGGGCAAAATATTCGTCAAGTTTATTGATAGCAACAGTAAATACATCACTGTTATCACTAGTAGTTTCTACATGTGCACCAGGGATATTATAATATATTTCTTGGAGGGGTAACCCACCCATGTGTAAGAGCAAAGCCCTTTTTGCCTCAGGTGTGGTAACGCTGGTGGCAGTCAGGTACAACCCTAGTGCACGTTTCCATTTTTCCCATCGTAAACCAACTGAAGCTGGGTCACCATCACAGTCCAAAGACTCTAGCGGTGGTATGTGCGACATACTTGTGGTTTACCTGGAAGGAAGGAATAATTTCCTTTTTTTTTTAGGTACCGTTCCGAATTCATCGAACTACCTCTTGATCTTATTGTATTTTACCCCAGTCTATTTAGACTATTATCATACAAGATCATTTAGGTACCGTTTGCTTAAGCAAACTACCTCTGACATCAATATTAACTTTGATTATTGACAGGAGAGGGAAAAAAATAAAAAATAAATTACGTGTCAATTTGAACACAGGGCATGTCTATTTTTGATTTCAAAATAAATCAAAAGAACGCCAATAATAATTAATAATTGGTTACCATAATTAAATCACAATGATCTCCAGTTTATGCTCATATCCCATAATTTTCAAAATTTATTTTCATGTGCTTTGTATTTCCTAATTACATTCTCTCGTATCGGCCAATAATCAAGGCATCAATTATTGATGTATAAGTTTCGTTATTTCACATTTAGGTACCAATCAATGTAACTAAATCAGTTTTGTTTTGAAATAATGAGTGCCTTTAACAATGTATTATAACAATTTAATAAACATTATAATAGTTATTTCAAAGATTTCTTAAATGCAATTTAAAAATGCTAACAGACAAGAAAGTAATGTAAGGCATGAATATACAACAAAACCGACTTGTTACCGATTTACCTCTTAGTTACTTTGTTTAAACTCAGTGTTTTTAACTCGGCACGTACCTTATATTTTGGATCCTGGCAGGGTCGCCACTTGTACAGGTCACTATTTGGGTGTTAGGAACGTGATAGGTAAAATAAAACAATACAGTTTGGTTCCAATGCGCACGTCTTACTCGCTCGGCGGACAAGCAGAGAGTGTGCGTTCAGTGAAGCGACTCCCTGACCGCACCCCCACTACCGCTCGCCCCACCAGTAAGGCATGTCGGTATTTATTTATACACTACAATTATTATAATAAGTTCATAATATAAGCTGAATTCAATGAATTTACAAGTTTGATTGAAAAAGCACTTTTAATACAATGTTTTCAGTTCCAGAGCTATTGCAGTGCGCAAGAACCTAAGTATAGGTAAATTGAATGCCAACTATAGGGCTTGTTTTATGCGACTTGATTGTACCCACTTTTATTCACCGACATGTCCGATCATTTGATAAAGAAACAACGAACCTTCTAAACACCATGACCCGACCTCAAAAACCCAAAAAACCAGTACTAAATATCGATTTTTATAACCGTATACATCATGTTGTGACAATCAATTACTCACCGGACCGACGTTACCAACTACATTAGTATCAATCAACGTCGCATTAATTAGATCAGATACGGCTACACCCACTATAGTGGCGATATTGTTATCTGTTCAGATGTCACTATGAGACAGATTTACTTAATGTGTAGTGAGCTTGTTTGGTTTTTGGGGTAAGCAGAGATCGTGGTTGAACTTTTTTGGTGACGTCAAACGTTCTTGTAAAATTGGCAGGTAAAGCTCATGACATGCATGCTGGCAATTTTTTTTTTCTTGCCTGCATTATGAACACATATCCTTCTCTGTTTTCGGTGCCATACCTCAAAAGAACAAAACGGTAGCCTAATAAGATCACTTCGTTGTCTATCCGTCTGTCTGTCAAGACCCTTTTTCAAGAATGCGTGGGTGTGTTCCGTTTAAATTAATATCATATTTGTAGGTCTTTGGTCCCTTAGAGCTATAAAAATCATGAATTTAGGGAGATAACCACCAATAAATAATTACGTCCCTATATTCATAATATTTCAACTACGTACGAGTTGTTGTTATATTCCAATATTTTATAAGTTCACCATCATTTTCTCACCCAAAAGACGTATACTGTACAATACAGGTTTGCTTCATGTGACGTCTCATCAAGAAATCCTGTGCTTCTAACTCCTAGCGTATACGTTACAGGATTCAATTTGCAATCTTAACCAAGATCTCATCTAGTTGCCGTAAGAGTTAAATGCCATGTACCTACTACTGTATGGCATTCATCAGTTCTTCTCAAGGGTATCGTTGATCGTGATGGGACTATAATAAATTAGCAATAAGATTCCACCTGTTTAGTGCTGTTAAATTATTACCAATGTGATACCTAATTCCAACACTTGGATAGATAAACGATTTAGTTGATATGAGAAAGTGGTACAACCTTATTATTTTTTAGACTCAAATTGTTAGGGATTCGTATAAAAAATGTAAAAAGGAACCTTTATGGTGTGACTAAGTCTGTCCGTCTGTCACAGCTGGATATATGTATTAAGAACAACTAAAGCTATAAATTTGAGATTTGGAAAAGTATAAGATGACGTATTCTCAATTATTTTGCAAATAACTTTTTTCTTTTTTTGCAACAG
Source organism: Ceramica pisi (assembly GCA_963859965.1). Taxonomy (NCBI): domain Eukaryota; kingdom Metazoa; phylum Arthropoda; class Insecta; order Lepidoptera; family Noctuidae; genus Ceramica; species Ceramica pisi. The sequence continues at coordinate 7,542,109 of OY982542.1, forward strand.
CGACTGAAACGGTGTTTTTAAAAATTCGAAGTGGGGCCACTAGGGAATTTCGGGTATCATATGAAAGAACGCTATTTGCACATTCCCAAACATAATTATTTTACTTTTTTAGGCTTCATGGTTTTCAACTTTTGACGATAAATGTTAAAAATTTTACCATTCCCCCATCTCCGAAGTTTATCTACATCGAGATTTTTTTAAATTATTCTTGGTATGTCAAAGAAGTTAATGTTAATATTACAGGAAAAATAAAATGATATGTCTTAATAGCACACTTTTTCAGAAATCATCAACAAAACTTACATTACTTTCATTATCGGTCAAGAGGTGGTGCTGATCTAAAACTGCCATATACGCCGCAGTGTTAAAATTCCGTGACGAATATAGGCCTCAACGATAAAAAATAACAAAAAATCACGTGTCATAATCAATGATACGGTACACCCTCGGTGCGTGAGTTCGACTCGCTCTTGACCTGTCTGTAGGTACCTGATATTTTAGTACACTATGTGGACATGTAATAAAAATAAAAAAAAATAAAAAAACCTGGGTAATGTACAAAAAAAAGCAATCTCACTATAATTGCCATCTCATTCTGTCAGCATTGGAGTAAAAACAAGGCTATATTATTGAACTAGCTTCTGCCAGCAGATTTGCCCACGTTAGTAGTTACAGACTCCAGAACTATGACGAATAATATAATTGAAATGACCTTGTAGGGGCCAAATAGTCGTGAATTTTACATGGGAATGAATTAATTGCCTGGAATTCTGGGTTTAAGGGCAGACACATTAGTGGGCCTAAGTTCTCCCTAGTGGGGACTGTCACATTAGAGTTTAATGTTTCCACTGTGAGGTAGTCGAAATGGTCCCTTTTTAATAAAGTTTAACTATACCTAATATGTGGTGTAGTATTTTGGACTGGTAAAAGAGATCTAAATTAGTTTTCATAATTGGTTAGTATTTACAGCGATAAGCGATGTCACGAGTACTGACGCATGTAACGGTTTAGAAATAGAAATAGAACATGGCTGGTAGTTTCAAAATTGGAATTGTCAATTTTTAGCTTATTATTTTTATTTGGACCCAACTCGATAAATGGTGTTGACGTCACTCCGGTTATTCGCGGTGTTAAAATTATCCACAAATACTTAACTCCCCTTGTATACAGGGTTCCTTTAGAAATACTAACAACCTCTAACGGAGTATTACTCTTACAAACAACTTTTACTTTGAGACCAACCCTGAAAAGTAAACAAAAAACTTTTTACAAAAAAATACAACCGACTTCCAAAAAAAAAACACTACAAAGTAAAAAATAACTTTAATTTCGGAAGTCGGTGTTTTTGTTAGTTTCTTCGTATTTTGACACCGACTTCCGAAATTAAAGTTATTTTTTACTTTGTAGTGTTTTTTTTTTGGAAGTCGGTTGTATTTTTTTGTAAAAAGTTTTTTATTTTTCACTTTTTAGTGGTGCCCTACACCTAACAACACCACTCCAAAATCGCAGAAAAGCAAAATACGCAATTTCGATCATCAAAGAATCATCTAAATAGTCAAATTCCAGCTATTTCGATTTAAAATCCAAAGTTCGTAACCGATTTTGATATGATTTAAATGGGACCAATCTGCAAGTATATCCTTTCAGATAAAACAAAAATTTTTCAAATCGGTTCATAATTGTCGGAGATATGAGGTAACAAACATAAAAAAAAAAAAAAAAAAAAACATACAACCGAATTGATAACCTCCTCCTTTTTGGGAAGTTGGTTAAAAAGTCAGCTCTTTCATTCAAATGCAATATTTAGCCAATGAAACAGCTGAGAAATTAAAAGATGTTTCTAATGAAGTGCACTTTCGCTCCCTAAGCGGTTGTTAGTGTTTTACAAACAACCCTGTATACTGTAATTAAATTATGTCCCTCGTTTTGAGCTCTTTATGCCTTGAAGACTCCTCAGACCTCTTTGAGAATTTCATCAGGGTCCTTCGAGCCGGATCTTACTATGTAGATACCTCTTTACCTAATTTAGGAAAGAGCTGGTTATGGATTGTACTTAGAAATGTTCAATAACTCAATAATTATTACATTCAGAATTTCGATCATAAAGCATGAGTACATAAATAAGGACATATATTTTTAATATCTTTTTTTTTGTTTTTTGTACAAAGGTAGATTGTTGCAACTGGAAAAAAAAACATTTATTATAATTGTATCTATTTGAAAATAATTACTCTTCTAACTATATGATATTCTTAATGTGTCATAGACGTTTGTCTATGACACAGAAGCGCTTATTCATCTACAAATATTTGACTTATATACCTTACCAAAGTAATGAGTCACCTGAACTCAAACCTTATTAAAACCTCGATTAATTTTGCCCTAACCCGTAAATGAGCAAAGAATAAATGAGGCCAAAAAAATACTCAATCAACGTTCATAAAATACATTTGCAAATGCATTGTTCCCTTCTTCTCAATGCATTATATGAGAGTTCTTAATTACTCCGCACGGTGAGTAATCAATCGGGTTCATAAAGCACCCTTAACGTTTCACTTCGAACGACCAAAAATAACAAACAACAATGTGAAATTCAATAACAGGCTTCCAACCGTGTCTTGTATGTGCTTTATGTAGTTACGAAAGGAAATGTGGATATGTCGTTCACTTAGTATGGAATTTTCTAGAAATGGTGATTAACTTTTGTGTAGCATTTTGACAAACAAAAAACAAATCTCTCGGAATTTAAATCGCCAATCTTCCGCAACAAAACGCAGGTTTAAAATAAAAAGTTTTTTTTTTAACTCTATGCAAAATTTAAATGCCTGCTAAAATAAATTTTATACAAATAGATACACTTGTCTCGATTTGATTGTTTTTTGGATTTCTTTAAAATTGCAAAAGTACTACTTAGTTAAGGCAAAAGCCTCCAAAACATCCACTTATCTCTGTTTTTCTAACTAAATGATCGATTTTCGAATAATCGGTTTCGAAGCAATCCCTGTAGGAAGCAATCCCTGTAGAAAACTAGCTGGGTATTTTTTTTTTTTTAATATTTAAAGCTTAAAATATTACTGAACTTGTATTTCAAATAGTCAGCATCTACCCAATCACGAGCCGTCTGTTTCTCCGAAGGTGCGCATTTTTATGACTCCGGGAACAATGGCAGTGTTTTGAAGAATTAACCCGTGGATTAATTAACATATCCACAGACCGTATCTAATTACTGGGCTTTTTTAATTAAAACTTTAAACTTCTACGCTTTATTAGCTTCCCGTCCACTGAAGGGTTGCGATGCCTGTTTTAGACCCGAGCCTTTTTGCTGAAATTGGCTTGGCTAGTTTGAAATGCAGGCTGCAAAATGTATCGTGTTTTTAGGGCTTAATGTTGATTTTGACATTCTTAAACATACTTTTTTATCTTACTTGGCTTGATAAAAGAACTAGTTTATAATGGAATACCAACAGTCTCGGCCAGCAAAATAAGCAACGAAATTGTTTTGCTGTACAATTGGTTGACTAATTTGAATTATAGGATTCTTTTGGCAAACAATAAACCTAATTTTTAATTCATTACTGCACACTAAAATAACGTATAATACAGTGAAAATTAAAATCATGTACAAAGCTGTAAAACAAGCATCACATTTTGTCAAAATTCTGCTAAATTCAATCACAAAACGAAATATAACGAGTACCTACAGCACCTATGCAATACTTCATTTAAAATACTATATTTATAGACAGGCATACAATGTTGCAACCAGTCTACCAACTGCACCTTACTAACCAACTTTCCTGAACATAACTGCCGAGGCACAAACCAACTGATTTATATCGCTTTCTCATATGAATAGGTAAACAAATGAACCGTTTACAAAGTCAGTTTCTACTCATAATAACACGTCAGATGGTACACATTCTCTATTGAATATAAGCCAAGAAAATATCAATAATTGCCATGTGTATGTTCTCTTTTAAATGGACACGGTTATGTGGAATAACGTTAAATGTAAAACGATATTGACGTTGACATAAGTGTGTCATGCTACAATCTGATATGCAATTTAAGATACAGTAAAGTCGCGAAAAGGTTAAGATTGGCGCGGTGTCACAGTCTGTTCAAGTGTGAAACAAACGTTTTATTGGATATGGCACATTTAAGGTACCTGTCCATTTCAGCGGATTGAGGCAGCGGAGCGGAGAAACGAAGCCATAATGTCAGTAATTCAGATTGTATGCAACTGTTAAAATTTCTCCGTTTCTCTGCTTCCAAACAAAAAAATATCATCGTGTTATGTATAAACAGTCATTGGGCAACTGTGCTCATCACCATATACATATAACAAAATCTGTAGAGGCACCAATCTTAATCGGAGAATTTTGAGAGCACACAAAAGTTTTGCTAATCAAAAAAATCCTGTTATCAACAACAAACTGTCTTATTAATAAAAAAATCTAATCAAAATTCAAACTCTCAATAGAAGAATTATTTAAAGAATCTACTAATCAGCATTTAGGCTGGAAATGTTTTGCTGGAATTAAACTGGCATTTTTGGTTACACAATTTTGTAGATAAGTTCATCATATTTATTTTTATATGCAAATGTAGCTGCATAAATACACAACACAACACTATACCTTACAATTCTAACGTTATCCGGCAAGCCTCTAGTTATTTAGATCCCTCCTATACTTAGATAGATAGTTAGGCGGATAGCAAGGCTTGCGATTTCGTCAATTACCTCCCGTTGTGATAATAACATCAATGAGAGTGGCCTTTTGCCCAGCAGTGGGTCAATAATAGGCTGTATCCGTGCCTCTGTTCTTACCGAGCTTGAGAATTAGTGTGTTTTGAGTACCTATGTCTTGTTTATTTTAGGACTATGGGGATTGATTTTTGCATATGAGACGATTTGTGTAGACAAAACTTGCTCAATATTGAAACATCCTACTTTCGAGACTGGGATTACGAAGAACAAAAATTAATCATATACCTACATGGTGAAATTTCTTTATATTTTTTGTCTGAAATTTCCAATTTTTTTTTTTTTACTGTTGATAAGCTTACGTTTGACCTCATTGTGTAAGTAGTTTGTTGAAAAAAAAAACGGTTATTGGGTTTTTCCTTTAAGATTTTCGCAGGAGCAGCTTAGCGTTTGATCTTGCGCTGAATCTTTTTCTTCGGCCAAGTTTAGCTGGTCGATTCTGTAAACATGTCGAAGTGAAGGTTTGGGTGCAGTAATCACGAAGTGAACTGTCAAATCATACAAACAAGATGGCATGACAACTCACTTGTCGTTCACTTCGCCTAAGTGTTCACTTCGACATGTTAACAGAATCGCACTGCGTTTGCCGTGTCCTCGGACTATGAATGTGAAAGATGCGGGGTTGCACTTTGGTAGGCGCCAGATACACTTGCCGTAAAGAACACTGACCTTTCCCTTCTACCCATTTCGCAGATATCCGAACAATAAATTATGAACCATTTTTCATTACTAGAGAACGTAAAGTATCACGATAGAAGTTATTCAGGATAGCTCTGTCTTTATTTTTGTTCTCGATACTATGAAAGTCAATAAATGTACATATGTGGGTCAATGACCGTTATTGCTCAGTTATCTGGCGTATACCATACCTAGTGCTTTTTGAAGCACACACATGTGCACTATATTATCTTCTCAAAGATTGTCAATGATATGAAGGACATTCTGTAGTTATATTTCGAACTCTACTCACGAAAGATTCACATACTCAAGTAAGTAAATGCAATCGTAAAATGTTGCTGCGTTACTTTTTCCATTCAACAGCGCATGTAATTATTTTTCAAAGTAGCAGGATTAAACGCGTAAGTATGCCTGACGGGCGTACTTAACTATTTAGTTACCTCCCATTTTACAATTCTCGTTTCATTTTAATAATATTGAGTAGGGATGTTACGCAGCTTCGACTCCGACTCCAATAAGTCGGAACTTCCGATGAAAATTACCGCCATCTCCGGTTCTGACTTCGGCTCCAACATTTTTAATCGAAGGTCGAATCATAATTCTCTACTTTTGGAGTTAATTCATTGGATTTCATTCTGTAATTTTTATCAAAAACATCATAAATTTTATTTTCGAAGCATAATTTTTATATATAGAGGAGCTCGTGGCTAATTAACAACAGCCGCACAGGTCGATTTTAGAGGTTAAGCAACTTTTGCGGGGGTTGGTCTGTGGATGGGTGACCATCTTAACATACCGTGTTTCCTCCATGCCTCGGAAAGCACGTTAAGCCGTTGGTCCCGGCTGTCATTTGGATATCTTTGGCAGTCGTTACGGATAGTCAGAAGCCAGAAAATCTTACACCAGTCTTGCCAAGGAGTACGGTGTTACCCAGTTAATGAGTTGTGGAGGTATGGTGGGCAGCCGCTCCACGTAAAATACTGGTATTTAGCTGAATCCGGTTTGACTGGAAGCCGACCCCAATATAGTTGGGAAAAGCCTAGGCAGATGATGAAATTTTATTTCTATACAGGTTTATTATTTTTAATTCAAATTAAAGAGCCAAGAGTTTCCCCGTTTTGAATAAAAAATAAAAAAATAATAAAAAAAGAGGCTAAGTGAGTAATGTTTGTTTTATGCCTGTACCACATCTGATTTGAAGAGACCTCCAATTCCGATTGCGACTAACAAACAAAACTCCGATTCCGGGTCCGATAGAATCACATCCGTACTGTTCCTAATTTTGAGGTATACGTGAGTTCGAAGCCTTCAAACAAACGGACCTATTAGTCATAGTAGAAACCGAAATTAAGTGTCACCGAGATTAAAAGACAGATAACTTGATTGCGGATTTAAACAGGATTAAACTGACATACTCCATTTTATTGTGGTCGAAAACACCTGCCATAAAAAATATTCCAACGAATTATAAATTAGTCATTCTTAAAAACGGACGTTTTATAATACCTGCGAAACTAAATGTCTTACTTGATACATATAAGTCATTAATGTTAGTCAACCTTATTTAATTAGTCACAAAATTTATGGGCAAAGACCTTTCTACTAAACCCGTCTTGAAGTGTAGGCGTGAGGCGTGATTTATGACGTCATGCGATATTTCTCCAATGGCGTCCTACCTTCTCATTATAATATTAACACTTCTGTTCATAATTCAAATAAATTATACCGAACGTGTTTTGTTAATTTAGGTTTAATCTAGGAAACTACTTAACAGTTTTTTGAATTATTTTTTTTGTTTTTCTTGGAAGCTTCTTTTGGGTAGGCTCGGTCCATCTTCGACTTTATCTCTGTCATCTCTGGCCTAAACTAGATTCAAGAGCTAACCCATCAAAATAAAGGCAGACAAATAAAGCGTTTGTTTTTTGTTGACTGCTAATTTCTATGTACCAATGCGACTTATTAACTACGCCTCACTGACTGATGAATTTAGAAGAAAAGGCAAATGACGATACTACTACCCCAATTCGCAAATTTCTCAGCAGGCACTTAAAACTGTGTAACATTTTTGTAGACTACCTACTATGAAAATATCTAAAATACTGTTGGTAGACAATATCGTAAATTGTATTTTTTTGATGCCGTAAGTAGTACCCATAATTTTATAAATAATCTAAATAAAATATTATATGGTTTCAAGTGTCTGGAATTAGCTGGTTCGCGAATTAAGATTTTTTGTTAGCCTATGCTGTCCCACTGCTGGGCAAAGACCTCCCCCATATTTTTACGTCAGACAAAAGCCCAAAAACAAATAAAAAGAAAAAAAAGCCTTCTCCGATAGATACCTATCGATGAGTAAAATAATATTTTTCGTTAATTAAAAAAATAATAATAGATATTGTTAGGATGTTTGTGTTTTTTTTTTTTCACGTGAGCATCGCGCGGCTAGAAGATTATAGAGTTATACATTATATAAATCGATTTTGCCTCTAAGAATTTTCTTCAATTACTCTACGAAAAAAGCAGAAATATTTTTAACAGTAGCAAATAAATTAAATCAGATTTTCAGACGACCTGACGTTGAAGTTGTTGAGCAGTTTCCGGTGGTCTCTAATTAAGAAATTTCCATTTGACCTTTCAGACTGATAAAATGATTGAACTTTCATATTTCTGAAATTTATCATCAAAGTATTATCTTTCTTGAATTTCTCATAAGTAAAATAGAACTTAACGAAATAACCGTATGATTAGGTACTCCTAAAAATAACGTTACTAAGCTGAAAATAATGGTAGTAGAAATATTTAGAAATGTGAATTAATACGTACATACATTAAAAGTAAATATAATGACGTAACTTAGAAAGAAACAAAATTCTAACTTGGTTTTGTACAGATTAGGTCAGACAAGCTTCTCGAGAAATCACACCGCCAGTAGCAAACCAAGTAAAAAAAAAACATAAAACAAAATTAACACCATCGAAAACGACCGAGCAGTTTCCAAAGACATTAAGGACAAACAAACGAACAATTAAAGACAAACAACTGTGCAATGTAGAAGACATTAGGTAGCAGATAGAAAGATAGCGTGGTATCGAATATCAGATGTTAAGCGTGGTGCGACAGGCAAGCAGCATTCCGACCAGCCCGCTTAATGATGGCGATTTATATAGAGCTGATAAATTGGTGTGTTGTCTTCGGTAATGTGCTTTTTTGTGAGGATTGAATGATTCCGGTTTGTTGATTAGGAAGTTAAATGTAGTTTTAGTGGATTGGAGAAAATGAAAAAAATAGTGCTATTTTGAGGTGTTGATAATAAGAAGCAAGGGTGTTTTGTAAAAAAAGTTTTTGTTTTTATACTTTACTATATGATGTCCGCGGCTTTGCCCGCTTGACAAATTTTATACTTGAACCTTCCTCGAGAATCACTCTATCTATTGGTGAAAACAGTATGAAAATTAGTGCGGTACTTTTTAAGTTATCGCGAACAGACACACAGACGCGGCGGAGGACTTTGTTCATTGGATTCATGTTTTCTTAATAATTTTGGTTATGTGTATGTATGTATTTATTATAGATTGTATTTTTTTTTCTTCCTCTCGGTTTGTCTCTTCTATATGTTGCACCTACCATGCGGTCTCTGCACCACCCTAAGGTCGACTGGTAGAAAATGCCTATGGCATTAAGTCCGCCTTTGTACAGTGTTATTACTTGTGCATAAAGTTTTAATAAAAAAAAATATATAAACTTTGTTTTATAATATGTAGTAATTTCATACACTGTGTCCATACGCTTCGATTTTTATGCATCATTGTACACATTTAAATCATTTGAATTATCAAATCTCAATTTGCATTCACAGTTACTGCGAACAAAGTAAGGTGACCCAATTTTCGCAAGCACATTTCCTTTTAAAACAAACGCCCAGTTATGTTTCCAAAGATATTTCTACAGGTTATTTTTTGCATGTACTAACGAACGCTATCGGACAAAAAAAGAAATAGGAAAAAAAAAAATAAGTACTATAATATTATAAGCATCAACATCTTAAGGTATCAACAGCTCTATAGAAATTAAAGGTATCTCTAAACTACTAGAGATTATTATACATAGAATTGGAGCGCAAAAGCAGTTTGCTGGCTATTAAACGTGAATTGAATGCGATTTAATACCACAGGTAGTGTGAGAAGGCCTTATTAGTTTTTAATGAAAAAATAAACGTATATGCGGCACCTTGCCTGCAGTAATTTCAACTTGGAATAGTCGAAATTATATTTGATGAAGATTTGTTCCAGTTTTTATGGTCTGGTCAGTAAAATGATAAACTGAAATGAAGTTGTTGATAAACATCTTGTCGAGCCACCTTCTTGAATTACTGCCTTCCACTAACAAACGTCTATTACAAAATAATAGAAATACCAAATCTGTTCAAATAGGCCAGTTTTGAATGAATGAATTTATTGATTTCCAGATTAACATCCAATATTAAGATCAAATTTTATAGGCACATACAATGTTTTTCATAAACTTTCTAACGCAATTCAGATATTTGTGCCTGGTAATCATCATCTCATGTTGCTGAGCTGATGATGGAAGGTATAAGTTAGGATCCCATGAAAAAAGTTTTTCAGCGACATTTTCGCCAACTGTCGACCGATTTCGATGATTTTTTTTTTGTTTTGAAGAGTTATTTTCCGTACTGGCCCCGTTTCAATTTGGTGAAGATCTTTCATCAGATCTTCACATCAGAACTTCGAAAACGAAACTCTGCAATAAATGATAGCAAATGGATCGGGATTGCTGTAATCGCATGTTTGTTTATTTTTTATCACGCCTGCTGGCACGCTTTGAATGGGTATGCAGGTACCAATAAAAAGTGAAAAATAAAAAAATGTTTTATCACCGACTTCCGAAGTTGAAGTTATTTTTAACCGATTTCCCAAAAAAATACAACCGACTTCTAAAAAAAACACTTCATAGTAAAAAATAACTTTAATTTCGGAAGTCGGTGTCAAAATACGAAGAAACTAACAAAAACACCGACTTCCGAAATTAAAGTTATTTTTTACTTTGTAGTGTTTTTTTTTTAGAAGTCGGTTGTATTTTTTATACTTTGTAGTGTTTCTGAAAGGCGGTTGTATTATTTGTGAAAAGATTTTCTATCCAGAGTACATCCAACAAAAGCAGCTTCTCGACTATTAAACTAGAGTAAATTCAATACTTTGTGTTACCGCTAACGGGTTGCGTTGCGTTACGTGTAGTCTGACGTTAATGAAGTATAGTTGACTAGCTGATAATGTTATTAGACATGTTCTTTGATGGGTAATTAGAGCTGCGAGAGGGAATATAATACATGGCAGAAGTTTCAACGGAGCTATGGTATATATTGTGAAGTTGTAGGAGTAGAGAAAGGTACAACGCTTTATGCAGCGGTTACAGTAATACATCATTGTTTGTTAGATAAACTAGGTTTATTTTCAATTAAATTGTGTTCTTTAAGATAAGATAAGATATTTATTTTGAAAACATGGGTACAAAACACATAAAAATATAATTAGCAATAGCAATACTTAACCGCAAGGCATGCAAAAGTACAAAATACATTAATGATTCTAAGTGCATCATAAGAAAAAAATAATTGATTACAATTTCAATACAATATAATTACATTAAATAAAAATTAATGACATTTTCTTCCAATTTCTAGACATTATAAAATTTCTCCATTAAAAATGTTGTCACGCTGTAATACGCTTTATCTACTAAAAAGTTTCGGACGCTTTGTTTACTACAAACGTTCCGATTTGAAAGATTTTACTAAAAGTGTAGAACAAAATATAAATACTTCCTCATTAGATTCGTCTTAAAACCACAGACATCATGAACTTAAAAAAATAAAAACAATCTGATGACCTCTGTCGGGTAAGTCAAATCGTATTACATATTTGAGGCAGTTGAGTTATAAGTTAACAGATTTCAATTAGAAAGTTAGTCTCCAAACCACTTCAACTACTAGAATAGTAGAATAGGACTGTTCTTCTCGCTTCCAGTGGAATTTCGCGACCTTCATCAGGTGGATCGTATAGATCGCCTTCCAACGTTACGCTTTTCGTGACTTCAGCACCATTCAGCACCATCACTATCCCTTCTGCAAGTATCAAATAATGAAAGTACTGCTGCAGTCCTATTAAAATGAATTTAAACAGACGTAAGTAAGTTAGTATACCTTTCAATTTCCTGTCGCGGCTTAAAGCTGCTTTCAGACTACGCTATAATATAATAGCATATAGTAGGTATATAGCTCATAGCACAACAATATCGCGCACCATACATTTTTATGGACACGTTCACACTGTACTGCACTATATGTATGTTATTGACAATGTATGGTGCGCGATATTGTTGTGCTATTAGCTATACACTCTATGCAATATATTATAGCGTAGTCTGAAAGCAGCTTAAGTCATATGCATGACTAGTTTTCGCCCGCGATTTCGTACGCCCATCGTATTTTTTCCCGGTCCCGTAGGAATTTCGGGAAATACTTTCTTAGTACACCCTTACGGAGTGTAAGGATGCTACATGCCAAATTTCAGCTTTCGATATATATTTTATATCAGAAATTTCGATCGATCAACGCACAGCCAATACTATTAAGTTTCGGCTGTGCGTTGATCGATCAGTCTGTCAGTTTCTGGCTTATGATTATAATACCATTTATGATTTTAATAGTCTCTAACCATCAAAATCCCATACGTAGGGATACAATGTTACACAGTTTCGACGATTTTGTTCTGATGGCTAACCCGTTAATTGTGCGCCAAACCTATAAATGTTGGTTTGGCGCACAATTAAAATAAAATATATTTTAAATAATGTTTTATTTTAGGTACTGTATTATTATTATATATTTTGTTCCGCAATAAAACGGTTTCTATAACCAAGTCCTAGTAGCTATAGTGTCCAGTTCATCCTTTTACTGCTCAATCATCAACGTTACACCAACTGGCTATTCTGATACTAAAATAAAACCTAAAATATAATTATCTCTTTAACGTATATTGTCTATTGTATTTCAGAGCTGCAAGGCACAATGAATTCTCATATAATATGTTACGATATTGCATCCAAGTTACAGCCGCTTGAAAATCTTACTATTGTCTAAGACGTTCCGTAAGACAACGAACTTATCGCTTTTGTATAAAAGGAGTATTAGGTATCCATGTCTAGGTGTTATGGCCATGGTCTATGGCGTTTCATCACAAACATTTTGAATTTACTTTTTAGAATGCTATAAAAGAAAAAACAGTTGAATTTCTGAAGACAAGATTTGAAAAATAAAGGAGACGGGGACTTCTGGGCCCGATTGTAATACGTTGAGGTATGGTTTAAAAAAAAAGTTATATTTTTTTATTTCAAAATGTGAAAAATCAACTCAATCTACAATCTGGAAAATGAGAAATCCAAAAATTAAGTTAAGATGTACAGTTATCTGTTTTTACATATAAACTCTTTTTACGTAAAAAAACTAAATTCGCCAAAATGTCAGTTAGGAGTTCATGTCACTCGATGTCACTTCATCGTCGCTATGAATATTACTTTTATTGATATTTTCCACGACCCCTGCTTTCATTCTACGGACTTCTGATCTTCCTCCTTGTACGACCCTTGCCTTGCTACCATACTGGACACGGAGAACCCCGCTTAAACGTTGAACTTGGACTTGTTATTTTGGATTCTACGAACGGCCTACCGATTGGATATTGTCATCATGGATCGTTGTATAAGTTGTGGCATAGCGACTAGTCGCTGTAATGCACTAAGTCGTCGAGCTTTGGATGATGAATTGATATTAGCCGTAATTCGGCAATGGCGAGCACCACAATCTGTAAGTACTTACTCACTTCTTGTTTATCAGCTCACCAGCGTCTATCACGCTGACTTGCAATCTTTACTGTTATACATATATGTATGTTTTCCTTCACCATTACACTACCAAAATAATAAAGTATAGACAGGTAAACATTTAAAAGCCATATAAAAATACATTACATTGAACTAAGTAACAATCGACCAGAGTAAATTAAATCATTTATTTGCATAGAATGTAGGTATTGTATAATAAAGTTGTTATAAAAATATACCTAGTGAGCCGGGTACATTCTGCCTCAGTAGGTCGATTTTTAAGGTAATCATGTTATCTGTTTTTTAAAACTTTGCATCTTTCAGGTAAACAACAGTGACCTTGTTTGCCAAGCTTGTTGGGACTTGGCTCAAAGATCACCTCTTGGTTAACCTTGACATCTTGGCCACCATAGTGTTTCTCTACGTTGTGGATGATCTCTTGCATGATGTTCTGTGGTCCATCAACTTCTTCCAAAGCAAGCCGAATTGAAGAAATACAGCCACCGGCACAAGTTCTTGCTGCTGAACACCCAGTTGGAGAAATACAGTCACCGGCACAAGCTCTTGCTGCTGACCCTCCAGTTGAAGAAGTTAGAAGAAATCAGCCCGAACCTACTATTCTATTACCAGATTACATGAGAGCTATAGAAACCGAAAGTAGGTGCTTTATTGAAGGATGCCAGAGAACAGAGAGATGTACCTCTCGGTACAGAGTTCCACTTTCTACCAGAAAAATGTTGCTCAGTCGGTACAAATATAATGTAGGGAAGCAATTTTACAATTTTATTGCAACTGTATCGTAGGCAAACGGACTGTAGGCTGCTGCGCCCATGTTATGTCAATAATATGGTACCTTCGTTCGGCTAGGTACCAAGACAATATAGTACCCCCTGCACAATTCCTAGATGACGTTCTAGTTATAATTGAAGATGAATAAAAAATGTTAATAAAAAACGATTTTCATTTTTAAACATTATTTCCTTCCCACACTACAAATTAATATATATATCATCCAATATATGTTTAAAAAAAATATTCAAAAAATCATAAATCCGACTGCTAAGCGAACTAAAAAGACGTAAACAAGAAGAAAATCATGCTGTGCAGTCGAAGGACACATCTGGTTTATATTTTTGGAATCACCTCTTGAAACCCTCCATTTTGATACCCCACCTCACATCAGTTTGGAAGATTTGAGGCCAAGACCAGGAGAAAAATTGGGGCCACCACAATCCTATTGCGCCCAAAGCCGCCACTTTTAATATAGCCAATGACTCGCAAGGCAAAGACGAATCGATTGACGTAAGAATCATCAAAATCTGCTTATCTACGCGTTTGGTCTCTAGAACGCTACATAGGAAAAAAACAAAAATACTTACAAATATACATACGTATACTGATAAACACATTACCCTTCTTCGGCAGTCGGGTAAAAAAAATAATCGCACTTCAAAAATCGGCTGTTAGTTACATAACCTCACTTTTCTTAAATCTCTTTTGTCTCGGCTCTCAGATTGCCAAAATCTGCAAAATTTTCAGTGATTGTTTAGTAATAATAATAATAATAACAAAAAAAGCCTTTTATTAACAATCTTACATGTTACATTTCATCTTATAACTACTTATGTACAAATATTAACCATTGTTGTTTATGAAAGCAACGTAATTAAATATTATTATTTGTATTAGACACCGGTTTTGTGATTGTCTTGCTCTTTGGCATAGGCCTCCCCAAGTGTTCTCTACAACGATCTTTCGCTTGCTATCCTCATCCAGCATGGTCCTGCTACCTCCTTGATATCATCCTCCTATCTTCGATGCTGCCTGCCTTTACTTCTCTTTTTACATCTAGGGCACCATTCCGTCACTTCGTTCGTCCATTTTTCTATCCTACTTCTTGTTAGGTGTCCTGCCCATTTCCATTTCAGTTGTTTTATTTGGTGTTTTATATCTATAATGTTGGTTTGTTTTCTTATTGTTTTTATCCTAATTTTGTCTCTTGATTTTATGTTGAGTATGCTTCTTTCCATTCGGTGTTGGCAAGTTTCTAGTGACTTGATATTTTTCTTTGTACAACTCCATGTTTGACATACGTACGTCATGCTTGGTAGAATGCATGTATTCAATATTTTCTTCTTCCCTTCTATTGGTATATCCGAGTTTTTCATTACGTCTTTTAGAGCCCAGTATCTCTTCCATCCTAGGTTTATTCTATTTTGGATTTCTTTTGTTGTGATGTCTGTTGGAGATATAATTTGGCCCAAGTATGTGTACTCGTTTACGTATTCTAGCTCTGCAGCATTTTCAGGTTTAATGGGAGTTTTGGTGTAATTTGTCATTAACTTTGTTTTACCGGTATTTATTGATAGTCCCACCTTTTCGCTTTCGTTTATCAGTTGTTCAATCATAATCTGCAGAGTTTTTGGATCACCACATATTAATATAAGATCATCTGCAAATCTTAGGTGGTTAAGCAATTTTCCATTAATATTTATACCATATTCCTTCCATTCCAGTTGTCGAAATATATGTTCTAGGGTTGCCAAGAACAGCTTGGGTGATAAGGGATCTCCCTGTCTGACTCCTTTCCTAATAGGGAAACATTCTCCTACTTTTTCTGTGCGTATTTTAGCTTTCATATTATCTAAGAATATGTTCTTTATTATGTTAGTGTATTTACTGTGGACCCGTTGTGCGGTGAGGGCTTCCCATATTTTCTCATGTTTCAGCGAATCAAATGCTTTATTGTAATCTATAAATGCTAAGTAGTAGTTTATTCCATATTCATTGCATTTCTGGATCATTTGTTTGATGGTATAGATGTGGTCGATGGTTGAAAAGCCACTTCGAAACCCTGCCTGTTCTTTCGGCTGATTCTCGTCTATGGTCTTTGTAATCCGGTCCAGTATTATCTTGGAGAAAATTTTGTATACGTTTGACATTAGCGAAATGGGTCTGTAGTTCGATATATCATCTGTTCTCCCTTTCTTGTGAAGTAAGATA
The DNA here is from genome assembly GCA_963859965.1 of Ceramica pisi. Taxonomy (NCBI): domain Eukaryota; kingdom Metazoa; phylum Arthropoda; class Insecta; order Lepidoptera; family Noctuidae; genus Ceramica; species Ceramica pisi. The sequence continues at coordinate 7,558,457 of OY982542.1, forward strand.
ATTGTAGATGTAGTCCATTGAAGAGGTAAATATTCAGTTCTTAAAATTTCGTTAAAAAGGTTTATTAGTGTGTCCACGATAGTCTCTGATACTCCTTTTAAAAGTTCATTAGAGATGTTATCTTCGCCGGGTGATTTTCGTCTTTTCTGTGATTTAATAGCTTTAATGACTTCATCTTTCAAAATATTAGGAACTGTTTCTTCTTCCGTACTCATAATTGATTCGCTACTTGTAATTGATGCATTTGGTTCGTCATGATAAAGATCACGATAGAAATCAGTTGCTGTATTTAATATTTTAGATTTTGGATTAATTTTTTTGGGTTTTGTGATGTGTTACGTTAGTAATCCAGTTTGTGTGGTATTGAAGTTCTTTCCACGCACTCTTGATTCCACCTGATTTTATAATGTGGAGTTGTATTAACTTATTTTTTTGTGTTTTTCTGTATTTCCTTATTTCAGTGTATATTTCTTTGCTAATTTTATTTATGTTTTGTCTATTATTCTTCCTGTTCTCAAATAAAAGTGCTCTTTGTTTTATTAATCTTCTTGCTTCAGATCCTATTCTTTCTCTGAATGGTTTGTCTTTTTCTAAGATTTTATTAATTCCTTTTAGTTCTTCTTCTAAGGTATCATATTTTTCCTGGACTGTTCTTAGTTCGCTTATTGGTATTAATTTAGTTTTTAGGGATTCTAGAACATGGCTTGGTAATGGTAGTGTGATTGGTTGTTTAGTATTTTGTATATGTTTCCTAGAGTTTTTAGGTTCATTTAGGTGTAATTGACCTCGGAGTAATCTGTGATCAGTAAAATAGTCAAAATTGTTAAGGACTGCCACGTTTAAAAAAGCTTTGGTTTATTTGTAGTAATTAAATCTATTTCATTTCTTATTTGGCCGTTGGGGGATTCCCACGTCCATTTTCTTATAGGTTTTCTTTTATAAAAAGTATTCATAATATGTAAGTTATTTTCTAACGCGTAGTTTATCAGTCTTTTTCCATTATCGTTACGCTTGCCGGTTGTATGGGGTCCAAGTATTTTGTCTTCGTTCTTTCCTCGTTGGCCAATTTGGCTATTAAAATCTCCCATCACAATAATTTTGTCTTACAGGGTCTCCATTGTCTCATTTAGGTTTTCGTAAAAGCTATTTTTAATTTCCTTTTTCGCTACCTCAGTAGGAGCGTATACTTGGACTATTGATGTCGGGTATTTGTGACCAGGAAGCATAATGTTTAAGACAGCTATCCTGTCTGAAACTCCTTTAAATTCTATTATGTTATTTTTCAGGTATTTTTTGACTAAGAAGCCCACGCCGTATATTCCTGGTATTTCATTTTTATAGTATTTCATATTTATGTATTCTTTATGCTCTTCAATATTTTCTTTCGATCTCCGTACATCACCTAAGCCAAGAATATCCCAATTTATTTTGTTTAACGCTTGTTCAAGTTCTGTTAAACATTCTTTTGACTTTAATGATCTTGTATTCAATGTTGCTATGTGGAGTCGCCTTTTCTTGGTGTTAATTTTAGTTTTATTTTCCATTTCTAGTGTATTATTTTTTTGGGGGGTTTGGTCGTTAACCCCGCGGTGACCAACCGTATTGGGGTTTTTCTTGATTTTTCCTTTGTTCTTGCCTATATAGTTTGTTTTGATTTCGTTACCGGTGTCTGACATTTCCTATGCGTTATGTTGCTGAGATGGTTTTCCAGTCAAAGACGTAGATCTTGTCCTCATGTACTCAAACGCATTTGTTTTTTGTAGTTTAGCGGGTGCAATAATATTTTTCGAACCACTGGAGAGTGATGTGTTTATGTTGTTAGGTGATATCGAGGCCTCTCTCTTCCTTTTATCTGTATCTGGCGTTTCTCTTATGACTATTTTATTGTTTCGAATGAATGCATCCATTCCATTTTGTTTTTCATGTTTGAGTTTTTCTTGTAGGTTCTTCCGCATTTCCATCGTTTCTTTCGAAAAATCTTCAGTAGTGTAAGTTTGTTTCGGCATTTTCATTTTATTTTTCAGTATTATAAGCTTCTTTTGAAATGATGTGAAAGATATAAGTATTGGCCTTACTTTACTCTCTCCTTGTTTCTTTCCTAATCTATAGTAAACATTTATTTCGTATATATCTATGTCGATATCCAGGTTTTTCAGTGTTTCTTTGATTAGATTGTATAGTTCTTGGTGGTTCCTTTCTGTTTCTTTTATATCATGCAGTAACAAATTATTTTTCCTATTTTGTTCATCGAAATATTTTACTTTTTCCTGTAATTTTTGTACCTCGTTTTTCAAATATTTGTTTTCTTCCAGAAATGGTTGTAGTTTCTCATCCATATTGTGCATGATGGTTTCAGTTACGCTCCTTGTAATAGTTGCGGTTTGTTGCTCAAGTTCGGTTTTCATCATCTTGAATAGCTGTACCATCTCCAGTGACATTTCCGTAGAACTCATGTTGCAAAACCAAAACGTCTTATTTTGCGCGTATTGGAACGTATTTTGCCCGTTGAGCTAGCAACATGGTTGACGTTTGCCACTGACAGGTGTCACTGTCAGATGTCACTATCAGGTAACGCTGTTTGGTTGTCAATTGGCGATGAAAATTATTTCTAACCTCAATTCAAGATATATTATTTGTGATTTTTTCGATTTGTTTTCTCGGAATTTTCGCGTACCTTTTTTATTTTGTCCGCGTAGGTCTGTCTTCTTGATGAAAAATTTCGTTATATGCGGCCGGTATTGGTTAATTTTCACTGTGATTTCAATTAAAAACTGGGAGCACTTTCGTACACTGTTGTCGCTTTGACATCCGGAAACGGAAAAATGCGGGTGATTGTTTGTTAGTAGCTATCAATTAACACTAATTTCATCTTTTTACATCCAGGCCCAAAATTGTATGAAAGCGTATCCATCTCCTTTATATCCTAGGGATGAGGCTTTTAATTTTAAGTTTTATGAGTGTTAGTTTTAACTCCTACAACTTAAAATTAAAAGCCCAAGTAAGATGTTTAAGTTTCTTTAATTGCATTCCTTGTAAGTAAAATATGGATAGCTAATTTTTATATATTTCCTGGATTTTCACTGTAAGGTTCCAACTTTGCAGTACATATTAAGGAAATATACTTGTTATTTCTACCATTACCATACTTAGGGTTCTTAAAGTTATTCAAAACTTTAGTTTAAGTAACAAACCCAATGGAAATTTTTAATCTGACGGCGTACAAAATGTAATATCCAACGTGACTTCAACTCTGTAGAAAATATTAACAAATTTTTATTATTTGTATAAATTCCAGCAATAAAACCTTCTGCAATACGGCTCTCCAAGTAAATCCAGCAACCAACTTTAACGTTTAATAAATGTAAATACGGTTTAGCACGCAACTGGTAAACCAATAAATTCCTATTCAATTAACTTGTACGTAGTGGCATTATATTATTAGTATATTTGATTTCACTAGCGTTGGCTGCTGTAGTTATTAGAACATTAAACGTATATAAATTGTGTGAGACGCTTATTGCTAGCGCTGAAACTGCTTTATGGTATATAACCGACTCATATTTCACGATTTCTCGGCAAATTAAGTGAAAATGAAAGTTGTGCTAAATGGTATAGGTTATACTGAAGTGCTTTCTTGTATAGAAGACTGTTTCATGTTGGAAATTGAAAATAAAGTAAATTAAATATAATTAAGTTTTTATAATCGATTGAGGTTATTCCAATTTTTATAAAAGATCGGGACTTTGATAATTATAGCCTTCGTAACAGATGTGTACCATCTTAAATAGTTCAGACACGCTAACACGCGGACCACCCGTTATAAAGATTTGATTTAAATATCCAAAAAAAGATTGTTCTGGTTGTTAAGAGGACGATATAACTTAAAGCGATTTTAAAGCAAATAATAAGATAGCAAAAATTATAACAATAAAAATAATTTGCAAACTGACATAATGGCTGCAAAAATGTTATCTGACAAACAGGATACATCAAGCCTTATACCAGCAGATAAAGATGCAAACAATTCTAAAAATGAACAAGAAAAGCCTATATAAGATAATTACAAGATTAGTAGTCACTAGTAGTTTGACAAACAAAATGGTATCAATGCAGTCACGGAACCAAAAAATAATATTAAAATGCAACTGGTAAATTGATTTGAAGATGTCATTCTTGTTGCTATTAGTAAAGGACCTGTTTTTAAAATGGAAGAAATATTTGAAAAAGGAAACAATGACGCTACTGACAAAATGACTGCGAAATATAATAATACCCGACAACGAACCGATACATCAAACCTTTTACCGGCAGATAAAGACGCAAACAATTCTAATACCAAACATAAAAAGCCCAAACAAGATATCACACTAAGATTACCCCATGTTTACCTAAGTATTAGTAGTCACTTGCAGTTCGACAAACAGAAAGGTGTCAATATAATATTTGTGTTCAATTGGTAGACGATCATCGTGTAAACACGTTTTGTTATCTTTAGTAATGGTTTTTTTGCTGGCCGTGATGGAACGTGGAGGTTTCGTGATGGGATCTCATGTTTGATCATTATAAGGTGTGACATGGAGAATGATGTTTGGATAATGATAAAGTGATAGAAGTATAGGATTTGGTACTTTGTATACCGAGAAATCAAAAACTAACCGAAAAGGCGAAACTTTTGTTGCAATGTGTGTTCTTTGCATGTTTTAGTTAGAACTTATGAGTCGAAATACTCCAATAACCTGAGGTTTTTCTTTTTTAATTTGTGTCAAAGTCAGCTAGAAAAAGATACTGTCCTCCGCTTGAGGAACGAAAGAGACTATAGTATTCAAAAAAAATTTTGGAGTAAAAATACCAAAGGGACTGTAGTATTCTTTGACGTTTGATCGCGACCCGTCACAAATTATGTCCATTTCTGTCTAACACACGGTATTTTAATCCTTTTGCTCTTTTCCACTCGATTTATTGACATTTCATACATGCTAAAAATACGAAACACGCCACAGGCGAGTCCATTTTTAGAAAGAAATTAAATGTTTTATTCAGTCTGTGGTATGACGCGAGTTGCGCGATGACGTAGTGTCGAATAAACTTGTTTATTATGTTGTTTGTGAGTGAATTAGTGTTAAGTTATGTTTTATGGGTGCATTGTGATGTGATTAATGTGTGTGCAAGTGAAAATAAACATGTTGGTAAGTATTAGCATGTTTTTTTATGATTTTACTTTTTAAATTATTCCTGTTCAAAGTTCACGTAATGTGTTTTTTTCACCAATATTCAATGTTTACAAATTAGTTAAAAAATATAGAAACTAACCGTTATCATACACTTAACGTAACTATAAGGAGCCGTTTCTCAGCTATACAAATAACAATACACTTGAGTGGTAGCTCTAATAGGAGGCCACTAAAAAAAGGTTAACGTAAACATAAACATCTGGCTTGCAGCTGCGCGCGCTTTGATATTTGGCGCCTGTGCGCTCGACGTTATCACGTGACTCATGCTCGCCGGTGGCCAAGCGGTTTAATAGTTTGGATAAGTAAAACTAAACAACAACCGTTATGAATCTTCAAAATTATTTAACCCTCTCCAACTTCTATAAACACAAACGAAATTGTCTTTCGCATTTAGTACAGCTATTCTTTAAAAATCTCGGAATAAAGCATTGCAAGATAAAATATGACGTTATTACATTATGAAAACAGTTTAACACTTGAAGATAACTTTAGCATACACTTAAAAGTATTTTAAGAGCCAAACTATAGTGCTTTGTGTTTAAGTTGCGAGAAACTTGCTTTATTAAGTTAGTCTTGAATACTTAGACTCAAAGCAGACATCCACGATATAAAGCGGTGGTTGCTACAGTTGCTTATTTTACATTGAGTTATTTGAAGGAAGTATTCCGTTCACATTTCTGTAGACGGACGGACGGTCGATGGAGCAGACATGTGTTAGAGTGGAGACCAGGTATGAGCAAACGTAGTGTGGGACGCCCTGCGACACGATGGATCGATGATTTAAAGAAAGTGCCTGGCAGCGGATGGATGCGGACTGCTCAAGACCAGGATGGTTGGCGCTCTTTGAGGGGTGGCTTACGTTCAGCAGTGGACGGCAATTGGCTGAAAGTTGATTAACGTTAATTGTTATTTTCAAGTTGCGCAAAGTAAGTAAAAATTATGCTTCGTTAAATTAAACATCAAAGGTTTCATCTTCGAAAAGCATAATAGACACACGTAAGTTGAAATAAATTGCCATGTACTCAACCTATTTGTAAGTATCATAAAATATGTCAACAAAAAGTTCGAGTACATGCCAACATACTTTGTCGTCGTTATTATTGGTTTCACGTAATTGTAACTTAACCGTTCCCTTGAACTGAATAACACCATATAATTGTGACAAATCATATACCTACGAACATGTTTAAATACACCGTGCTAGCCTCGACTAACCTATACCATAAAATTATAAAACGCCGAAAAAAATTGAACAAAACAAAATTGTATATAATTTTGAGTTCCCATCTCATATTTACTTGTACCAAGTTTAAGAGACCGCGAGTGACACAGTCGATTCATTGCATAAACTGGAGCTTTGCCTTAGGCGGCATTCATTAGTCGACCAATTACGTTCTTCAAAATGTCGGATGATTACAGAGAGTCTCTGCCGGAGGCTGGGCGTTCAACAGATGCCGTTCGCTCTTTGTTTCAACGGTCTCTTGAAACTGAAATTTTGACAGGCTTTTGAAATACGAGCTTGAAACGGGGACGCTGAGGACAGATGGTGTCCCGCTAAATAGAGCCTCACCAATTTTGGGCTCCTAAGGTATACATTTTAGTTGTTTTGTTAGTTATTCTTGGAAAGGCTTTTTGTCTGTAACTTTGTCAAGATTAAAGATTTAAGCCTGGCAAGCTACCACTGTCGTGTCTAAGTCTATCACCATAACAACAATGTTAACAGCATTGTTGTGTTCCGGCAATTAGAGGTTTGATAGCCAGTTCCTCTATATTAGAGGATTGCGGGTGAAGCTCGCTTCCATCTTCGGCCTAATCATCACTTTCTATCAGGTGAATTTGGGGCCAAGAGTTTCCCCGTATTTAATAAAAAATAAAAAAAGACATTATTGGAGACTGTTTTATTGCAAATTAAAAAGTATTCTATAAATAAAAAAAAATTACCCGTATTTTATTTAAACATTTGTAATGCATGTGTTAACCCTTTATAAAGCAAAGGGAATAAATTTCCCACCATATTTTTCAGCTCATTAATTAAATAATGGGTTCCTGATAGGTATTCCATTGTTGTAAAAAGGCTATTTAAAGACTTATGAATCACTCATTAAACATTCAAAGAACACAATTTTTTGTTTTAAATTTGAAATTTATTTTCTACCAATAACACCTATGATTATTTCGCATTATTTTTCGATTCCCAGATTATTATGCCCGTTAAAGGGTTAAGTACTGCGCAATGAATTTAAAGCAATAAAGATAATTTGACCCAATAATTGCGGAAACAATATTTTTGCTTTTTGTTTTATAACTCCTCATAAATTAAAGAAACCAAAACTTTCAAGCTTTAAAATTACGATGACATAACACGACACGAAATTTCAAACATTATTACAACACGAGATCACATAAAACATAATTAGAAGACCAACCAATTAATAATGTAAGACATTACTGTAGAAACGACAAGAGCAAATTAAGAAGCTCAAATGTTTAGAACATCATTGACCCAAAAAGAATCGCCGTCGAAAGGTTGCTCAAACAATTAATAAGAAACGATAATTAATTCTATAGATCCAAATCCGACATACCTTTGTAGCAGCTTCGTAATCTTTTATTCGGTGCCTTTGACAGCTTCGCAATTATTTTTTAAATAGCTATTCGAAAATTCACGTGCAAAAAGACAAAAGAGACATTTCTATAATATGTATTCTTTGTCTTACCAAGGTGTTTCATGTTAGCCAGTTTCTGAGTTGTGAAATCCACCAGACCATAGCGGGGAGGTACGACTCTCCTTTGTTAGGGGATGTTGTTCGGAGGACATAGGAATAAGTTATCTTTTTGTTTACTAGCCCATATGGATGTTGCTTATCCGAAATAAAGTTTTTTTTTTTTTTTTAAATCAGATATTCAACTGGATGCAAGAGCCTCAGATTAGACTCAAAGCCGTTCCAAACATGGTTAGGATAAACATTTTACAATAAAATACAACCGACTTCCAAATAAAAAAAAAACAATACAAAGAAAACAAAACGTAAAAAGTTTATTTTTTATTTTGTGTGATTGCCCCCACACCTTACAACATCACTGAAAAATTTGACTGATTGGAGGTGACGAATTCTAGTTATTCTGATCTAGTAGCTCAGATTTTTTCAAATTGGATCATAAATGACGGAGTTATGAGGTAAAAAACATAAAAAAATATACAACCGAAATGAGAACCTCGTCATTGTTTTGAAGTCGGTTAAAAATGGCTAGATATATTTTTATTGTTAGTCTGTAATTGAACTGTCAAATAATTTTATTTTAATTACATTACTACCCATGAACGGGCAGCGATAGACATCCACGGTCATTTTTACACTTCCTATAAGGATCGCCATAGCGTGCAGTTTAGTGTATAATGAATTAATGGAATTATACCAGCTTCATTACACTTCAAGCCATAGATTGACTGCTCACTTCATATTAGAGTTTACGGTGAGCTGCAGTGCGATTCTGTTCACATGTCGAAGTGAAGGTGTTTATGAAGTGATCACAAAGTGACTTGTCAAACCATGCAAAAAAGATGACCAACCAATTAATAATGTAAGACATTACTGTAGAAACGACAAGAGCAAATTAAGAAGCTCAAATGTTTAGAACATCATTGACCCAAAAAGAATCGCCGTCGAAAGGTTGCTCAAACAATTAATAAGAAACGATAATTAATTCTATAGATCCAAATCCGACATACCTTTGTAGCAGCTTCGTAATCTTTTATTCGGTGCCTTTGACAGCTTCGCAATTATTTTTTAAATAGCTATTCGAAAATTCACGTGCAAAAAGACAAAAGAGACATTTCTATAATATGTATTCTTTGTCTTACCAAGGTGTTTCATGTTAGCCAGTTTCTGAGTTGTGAAATCCACCAGACCATAGCGGGGAGGTACGACTCTCCTTTGTTAGGGGATGTTGTTCGGAGGACATAGGAATAAGTTATCTTTTTGTTTACTAGCCCATATGGATGTTGCTTATCCGAAATAAAGTTTTTTTTTTTTTTTTTAAATCAGATATTCAACTGGATGCAAGAGCCTCAGATTAGACTCAAAGCCGTTCCAAACATGGTTAGGATAAACATTTTACAATAAAATACAACCGACTTCCAAATAAAAAAAAAAACAATACAAAGAAAACAAAACGTAAAAAGTTTATTTTTTATTTTGTGTGATTGCCCCCACACCTTACAACATCACTGAAAAATTTGACTGATTGGAGGTGACGAATTCTAGTTATTCTGATCTAGTAGCTCAGATTTTTTCAAATTGGATCATAAATGACGGAGTTATGAGGTAAAAAACATAAAAAAATATACAACCGAAATGAGAACCTCGTCATTGTTTTGAAGTCGGTTAAAAATGGCTAGATATATTTTTATTGTTAGTCTGTAATTGAACTGTCAAATAATTTTATTTTAATTACATTACTACCCATGAACGGGCAGCGATAGACATCCACGGTCATTTTTACACTTCCTATAAGGATCGCCATAGCGTGCAGTTTAGTGTATAATGAATTAATGGAATTATACCAGCTTCATTACACTTCAAGCCATAGATTGACTGCTCACTTCATATTAGAGTTTACGGTGAGCTGCAGTGCGATTCTGTTCACATGTCGAAGTGAAGGTGTTTATGAAGTGATCACAAAGTGACTTGTCAAACCATGCAAAAAAGATGGAATGACAGCTCACTTGTCATTCACACCACCTAAGTGAACACGGAGAGATGTCAACAGAATAGACCGGCTATTTACAGTACAAAACTCCGGATCTACGATATAGGTTATAGAGCAGTTAATTTTCTACGTAACTTTATAATATATGACTATCTAGCTTTTGCTGTTAACCCGTACGCTCATGTGTCGTTTTTCCACGTTCCCACGAATTTCAGGGAATCCTCTCCCAATGAACATGCCAATTTCAATTTTCTATGACCAGTAGTTAGTAGTCTGTCAGTCACACACTTATCGTCATCAGTAATGGAAGAATTTAACATATAAGGATAAAAGAAATGTGATCAAAGGTTCACAAGTAAACTCTTTCTATATGCACCAACTCGATCCACAACAGCGCATAATTTCAATCAATAATTTTGTAATCATTGAGGCTGCCTTCATATTCGCACGTCACTGTACAAAAGAACCGACCCAATAATTTTGTCATCATCAAGTTGCAATAGTCGGAATGGAATTATGCGTAATAGATGTAGTTAAATTTAACCTATTATGTAATGAAAGTAAAAGTTTAATGGTCTTTTGTGCACTTACAGTTAGTGTTATAAACTACTGAGCTGTTAAATAACTCCACATGTAATTGCGACTTCGTTTGAAACGACATGTGGTTATGAGAACATTAAAGTCTTTAGCAAGTTGGTGTAGGTGTTAGTAATGGAAAATGATTACTCTTTAAGATGATGAAGTTATTTTGATTCACTTTTCAGAAGTACGGAAAAGCTAAATAATTTATTGCAAACTGGGTGCTGTGAAAATTGTTGTAGTTGTCTTAATAAAAAGCAATCATCACATACATGATTAGCCTATGCGCGCACTGGTGACTTTTTTTACCGTGACAGTACATTTCTTTCTTTCGCAATTGTTAGTGCAACAGAAAGAAATATCACCAGACAAAAGTCATCAGTGCGCGCATAGCCTTGTTTTTTTAGGGATGGGAAATCATCAAATGACTTCTCCAGTGTCAGACTCTTACTGACTAAAACCCATCCATGTTCCTTCAGTTCCCTTTGTGTTCCGGAGCCACGGTATCTCTTTCGAATAGTCCCGCGACTCCGGCAGGCGTCGGCCCTTTCGGGCCCCTCTGTGTGCTGACTCTCTTTGAGGCGCGCGTGGAACACAAACGTGCCGTCGACACGGCGTGCGCGCATAGCCTTAGTGTGTATCAGTAATGTTGAGCAATGTATCGCACAGAAACAAAATAAAAGACAATAAAATCGGCTAAGTGCGAATCGGACTCGCACACGAAGGTTTTCGTACCATGAACCTACTATTTTTCAGCAATAGAAATATGAAACAATAGAATATAGAAAATGTGAACCTTCTACTCATACCTATTACGGTTTTTGAAATAAAGCTCGCTGACATACAGACGGTCGGATGGATAGATAAAGAGTTTAAAAGAGTATTTTTATATTGTTTTTTCTGCAGTATTTTTTTTACCTTTATCAAAATCTTTGAAAACAACTCGACGAAATTAGACAAACAATAACAAGTAACTTTGATATTCAGTCAAATATTTTACATCAAGGCTTTGCCAACAAACAAGAACTCAAATCAAAATGGAATTAATTAAACTACGATTAAATACATAAATATACTTTCGATTAGTCTTTCGAACATAAATAAAGATAGCACTTTATTAAACTGTAGTCAAGCTGAAAACAAACGAACCATTTTAATCCTAGATTATTGAAGAGAAATCATGAAACTTGGAATTTAGATAATCCAACATTGAAACTGTAATCTGTGGAGCGAGCAAGCCGCAAAGCTAAAACATCTTAGGCACACATTAGACGCTCATGCAAGCGTCACTCAATTCCAAAAGTCATGAATGACGAATGACTGCTGGTGAGTGCTGAACTCCAATTGACATTTTTCTCATTCTTAAATACGTAACGATATATTGTTGACTTATATATGAGATTAGTAAAACGACAAGAAGTGAACACTTACCCATTCCATAAACATAATGAAATATTCAGATTTTCGTCAATACATTTCATGCAACCATCAGCATTAGCTTTATCACACAACTAGCTGACCCGCGCAACTTCATCTACGTCACATTTTCCATTAATGCTCCGCGATATATAACCTATAGCCTTTCTTGATAAATAATATCTAACACTGAAAGAATTTTTCAAATCATACCAGTAGTTCCTGAGATTAGCGCGTTCAAGCAAACAAAGAAACAAACAAGTCTTCAGCTTTATAATATTATTACTAGCTGACCCGTGCAACGTCGTCTGCGTAACATTTTCCATTACCGCTCCGCTCCTTCTTCGATAAATGGGCTATCTAACACTGAAAGAATTTTTCAAATCGGACCAGTAGTTCCTGAGATTAGCGCGTTCAAACAAACAAACGAACTCTTCTGCTTTATAATATTAGTATTAGTCTAGCATACATAGGTTATCCATCAGTCACAACCTTGACTGAGGTTAAACTGACGGCAAAACCTACCATGTAATGGGCGCCTTAGGATTCCAGAAAGTGCAATTTCCTTAGGACTCTAATAGGATATTTGATCCGAAACGAAATATGAAACCGTGGGTGTTCTCATGTCTTACATAATATCTAACGTTCTGTTTTTAACTTCAATATAAGACTTACTACAACAAACAACTATTGTACATTACCATATAAAGGAAAGTTTAATTTAATATTATTGTAAGAACATAATGAGTTTGTTTTCCGTTTTGGTTTGTTTGAACTAGGAAATCAACGGACGCCCTGTGAAATGCTAGGCTATTTCGACGAAATTAGTCATTAAAATCTATTAAAATAAGCAGTGATTTCTTATTATATCCAGCGTAATGATCAAATTTAGCCATTTATTGATCGTAGAAATTGTTCAGAGTAGCAAGATTGCCTTATGAACTTTTATACACTATGCGATGTTAAATCCACGACTTTATGAATCTGTGAGAACTTGAATGTTTATAGGAAAATACTTGAACTACGTAAATGGGAAATTGCTACGCTGTATTAAGTAGTAAAGAACTTAAACCGGTTTTATAGTCTTCGCCCATTAAGTTGCAAATATAATCTCACTTAATACCTATTTTATTAGAAATAAAATTAAAACGAATTGCAACAGGTAACAGAGTGTCATAAGATTCTTACTAAAATTTATATTTTTATTAATCTATTCATTTCATTTAACTTCGTGATCATGCACTCAACTGCATGAAACTGCCAGTTGCAAAAATACATTCAAATATAAAGAACACTATAATAATTTAATCCTGTGAGAAATAGACAACAATGATACTGTATCGGAAAAAAATCTTAATTCGAAAATCGCTCTGTGTAATCAATGTTTCAACCGCAATCTTCAAATCTAATCACTCAATTCACATTAGTCATCTCAAGAGGATACAAATCTTTAACATAAATATCAAAAGCTTCCCCGAAGTCATAATTCCCTATGGCAATATACAAACCGCAAGCCGCTTATAAATCGTTCAATTTAAATTAATCATCGTGAAAGTTAGTAGTATCACTAACTTAAACAGTTTCTCCTTTGTCATCTACACCAAGTGATTCAGCATCCACTGAGTCAAGGAACATAATTTTTGCAATAAAATTCATCAAAATGTCCCGTTGAAGTGTAATTTTCCCACAACTTTGTAAAACCTTATTTTTGTGACAGTAGACGTGGTCTCATGGATATTTTCGGTCGTTATTACATGCCGCAACGTTACAAAGCTTGAGACATTTGTGAAGACATAAAGGCACTACCAAATGGCTGTGGACGGCTTTAAAGTTTGGTCCAAGTTATGGGTGGCTGGCGACAACAGGCTGTATTTGCAGAGACCGTAACACCTCGCTTCAGATGAGAGTTAGGCCAGGAGTGTCTCCAAGAACTCCACGACCTCATCCCACCTACACCTACAGCCCCCTTCTACCATCTGACATCCAGACGCACTGCAACTTACCATCCCTACCTTGTTGCTATTCCACCAATTCGCACTAATTGTTTCCAAAGGTTTTTTATAATTCTCACAGGAAAGGAGTGGAACTCTCTGGCAGCGTCTAAGTTTCCGAACGCTTACAACCCTAATCTCTTCAAAATGAGAGTAAACAGGCTGCTTCTGGATAAGCTGGCTCCATTGTAGACTTTAACTCTGTCATCTTTGACCAAAACTAGAGTCAAGACGAAGAGTAAACACGACACAAAAAAAAGGTAAGTCGCTCAAACAGAAATCCGTGTTTTCAGCTACTTGCACACGCTATACTCTCTGTAACTGTAACGCTTGCACCGTGTAGCGATAACAATATCGTTATAATCGGTGTATTTTTTATTATAAAATATCATTGCGTCACTACTTCTATTGCTATGGTCATCAACCATAAAGCATAATCATTATTCTCTGTTATCTAACTGCTAACTTAACGAAGTTTTAAGAATTCTCTTGGACTAGTTAAAACTGTTGAATTGTTGTCGTCGGACGCTGGCTAAGTTTACCAGCTACTCTCTTTTGGCTCACCCGCCCGCTCGTCTCTCATAACTCACTCCTAGACACAAGTGGCAATAAAGAGGTGGACAGCCTGCAGCTATTGTTAATCTCGGCCACGGAACAGGTTCGAAGAGAGAAGTATAAAGACCATAGATAAGAACACCATGTGAATGTTTTTTGATTGCAGCCGTTAACTTTTTATATGTGGTCACTTTAAACAAAAGTTTTAAGCCAACGCACCATTTAATTAGCAACATTGCAGTTGTTGCAGTCACGCATTTTGGCTGATTCTAGAATGGGTTGAATTAAAATTTGTTTTTAATTTGATTTAAAATTTGTTTCAGCCATTTCGAAAGACCTATACCATAATTCAAAGGTTGTCATATTATTATGAAGACCTTTATACAAGTGAATTCGTGTAGATAAAATCTTTAAAGCAAAACTAAGTAAATCCCAGAGGTCCCGGGTTCGATTCCCAGCGGGGGCAAATTTTTTGCTCGGTTTGGTTGGTGGTAGGACTTTTTCTAAGTCCGCCTGGCAAGCTACCACCATCATGTCTAAGTATGTCGCCATAACAACAATGTTAACAGCATTGTTGTGTTCCGGCAGTTAGAGGTATGATAGCCAGTTCCTCTGTGTAAGAGGATTCCGGGTGAAACTCGCTTCTATCTTCGGCCTAATCATCACTTTCCATCAGGTGAGATTTGGGCCAAGAGTTTCCCCGTTTCGCATAAAAAAAAAGTAAAGGAGAAACAGTACACAATAACAAAGTAAGTCTGACACAAATAGTTCCAATTAATGTACACCCATTATAAGTCCAAGAAAGTGTCCTTCCAAGCGACAATGTTAACAAAACGTCGACGAAGTACGAACCAGACTTATTTGCTTACAATTCATAACTCTGACTGCCTGACAAATTCATATAACCTCGTTTAAACTTAAAGCAAGCCCAACTTGGCTTAAGTAATCAATGAAAAGTTCCGCGTAATGGGCATCCAAGTTATGAACGATTTGCATAACATTTGCTTTTATTAGTTTTCTTAGTTCTTGTTTTGATTTTCTCTTTAATTTAATAATTGTGAAATTTGTATTGCATGTGATTATTGCTATGAGCTTCATCTTTGTATTGCAATACCTTTTCCGGTATAAGGGATAGCAATTGCAAATATGGTCGAGCAAATAGTCTAAACGTATGACTCAAATGATTTTGAAATACTCATATAACGCTTACGGGACTTATATTCAGTGTACCAATAATATTTATAGTTTCTACATATTACTGTAAACTTTGTATGCATTTGTTAACATAAAACTTTATCCTGACATCTTATTACCATTGAAATAATGCAATCATCAAAACATAAATAAAAATATGTTTTAAAACCTTTTGAGCATGTTATTACAATAGACAAATCCAGTTGACACGCTTACCTTCGAAGCAACATTCAATTGGTACGACTATTTATGCAAATGTGAGATAGTGTAACAAAATGTCAACCGTAACTTAACATCTACCTCAACCATCTATCAACCTTTGAAAGTCTTCATGTCGTAATGCTGCTCTAATAAAAAATATGTCCCGCAGCCAATCATGATTTGCGCAATGCTGATGATTAGATATCGAAATTCGATCGCAATAGATAAGTTGGGCTAATTATTGATAGAATTCTTGCTCTGATTGACAAGAATATCAATTATCTTTGGTTTGTTAATATAGAGCACCTTATCGATGTAGCATAAAGTTATGAAACGATTATGGACATAAATTCATGTATCGATTTATTCGAATATATGATCGAAAAAGTCGTAATTCATGTAACACCAAAATCGGTTTCTTGATGAAAACGATAATTTTGAGCTCAAATATTAGTTTTATAAATAAAGTGGTTATTGTATAAAACAACAAAAGAGTATTTGTAGATTTACCAGCACGTAGGTTATTAAATTGTCACAGCAAACTAAGGTTAAATATAGACCATATTGAATAAAATCTAAAACGGTCCTAAATTGGAGTTCTAAAAGCTTTTATCCACTAGTTAGCGTTATGCAAAGTCATCTTCAAGGAATAAATAATTTCGGGTCAAAATAACAAAATTTTGTCAAAATTCGCAATAACAAAAGGGTAACATTTATAGTATAACTTGTTGCTTCCTTTCATATTCCGATGTTTTGCGTTGCCGGGGGTCTTCTAATCAGCTTCCGAATCTTTAAGGAGTTAGATTGAGTTACAACTTTGTCTAAGAATCGTCCGCTCTGGATTTGTGAGGAGTATCGGAGCTCTGTTTGTTTTCGTGTTTAAACGAGCGTTTTGAAGTTTCTTCAAGTGTTTGCTACGTTTGAAATGTAAAGATAGAGAAAGAATTTTATGTTTGTCAATGTTTTCTTTCCTCTCTCTTTCTCAAAGAGTAACAAGTAGTTTACGCAAAATTGGTGACAGAACTTGAGACAAATATTTATGATGTTTACGTATGAGTCGGAATTATATCAGTGTGCGTGTGTGTGTGTGTGTATTCATTCTCATGTAAGTTGCTATCTGCCAAAAAATAAAACAATATTCGTATATTTTGAACAGATTGCGTTTCCTTTCACAAACCAAAAAAAAATCTTAATCTTTATGTTGTACTAGCTGACCCGTGCAACTTCGTTTGCGTCACATTTTCCATTATTGCTCCGCTACTTTTTGTCTTAGCGTGATGATACAGCCTATAACCTTCCTCGATAAATGGGCTATCTAACACTGAAATAATTTTTCAAATCGTACCAGTAGTTCCTGAGATTAGCGCGTTCAACCAAACAAACAAACACACAAACAAACAAACTCTTCTGCTTTATAATATTAATATATAATATACTAGCTGACCCGCGCAACTTCGTTTGCGTCATATTTTCCATTAATGCTCCGCTCCTATTTGTCTTAGCGTGATGATATATAGCCTATAACCTTCCTCGATAAATGGGCTATCTAACTCTGAAATAATGTTTCTAATCGGACCCGTAGTTTCTGAGATTACCCCCTACATACAAACTTACAAACATACAAACTTATAAACGAATGTTACCTCTTTATAATATTAGTATAGAGTATAGATAAGTAATAAGTATAGATTCATTTAGCTGAATAGTTATATGTGACGTCTTCTTCCAACATCTGATGTTTGTTGCAATACAATGTTCACTGCTATTATTGCACGCATAGTTCTTTGTTGATTGCTTGCACATCTCAATCAGAAAATGTGAACCAACGGTTATGTGTCCTAATGTAATCGTTACCTTTCTATCTTCAGAATCAATATAGAAACAAAAAGACTAATTCACCACACACAAAGGAATCCCGCTACGATGATGGAATGCATGTGAAGTATTACGGAATATTCTCCACACTTTCATACATAAGCCATGTACCATGGTTGTTTCCACGCACTATTGTAACGGCACGCCTTGCACACGATATTGCTCTTTCATTAATTATAACTTTTAATTAATCACATCAAATAATACCTCAGTTGGGACCGGCCGGTAATAAATGAGCTTTTTATTTGATCATTGCTTCATTTCATACCGTGTATTTATTTATTACATTTCTTTTGATTAATGCTAATTAAATTATCTTATTACTTAGTGAATTTAACTCAATCCACGTTCGAAATTTTAAGGCTGCAGCTTGAATGTTGGTAAATTTTTAACGATACACGCTTCGGTAAATGTTGTGCAATTATAGGTGTGTTATTTTAGTATTTACAGTTGCGAAGCGAATATATGAAATATTCTTTGGTGAAAATCAAGTCAGTCATTGCCAAGTTTACAATGACGGACTTATTGATAGAATTGCTCATTTTCATACTCATTTCAAGTAAAAGTTCTCTTTATATTTCGATACACTACTTGCAATATTGACGGAATATTACAAGAAGGGCCTAGTTACCATAACGTACCATACATAATTGTATTAATTATGTAAGTAAGTTTTATAGTGAAAATACTATGGCAATGGATTTCAATGTTGTTGAGAAAATTAGTAAGATCAACACTGCTATTGAAACCATTAATAAAACCCGACTGTAGTCATCTAAAAATAAACTTACTCATAAAATTTCTAACTAAGTAAATAATAATCTAGTATGGGTCAAGATATATTCCTTAATAGAAATTAAGAGCACACCACTCCTCCCACAATCTTCAGCTATATCTACTAAGTACTGCCTTTGTCTGACAGTCGTGTTGTCCTGCAATTTATGGATTAGTCCCTTTGTTAGCTGTCTGTAATGTATTGACGTTCGATTGAAGATAGAGCGTGGCTGTTATGGATGGTCATCTGGCACAGGTCCTGTCAATAACAATTAATGCTTGAGCATTTGCGTCTTTGATGTTTGGATTGTTCAGATTGATGTGTTTGACTGATAATAACGTTACTTATTTATTTTTTGAAATAAGTGTTATCTTTTAGGTTGGTAAAATAATAACTTACTGCCTTTTTAGTTAATAAAGTTCCTCTTTGTAGTTACAATGGAAGAGATTTCTATAGTAACAAGCATCACCCTTGTTTCTGTTCCTTTTAAATGTGTGTTCATTAGCTGTTTAAATAAATAATGTTTTCACAAACATCTTGACATTATACATGGAGCCATAGTTGTCGCTGAGAATATGTGTATATTTACCAACCTTCTTTCGGCATAAGTTTAAGCATTAAGTTACCAATTTGAACCACCCAGCTAGTAACATTGATTGAAAAGCGTTACTCACATTATCTCCTCTGGCTGCTCGTAACATAAACATTGTAACACAACAAATTTTTCACACCTAACAAATGAGAATGACCAAAAATCAATTTCCGTCCTATTTCTGTATCAAAATTATGCGTTGAACCGTTATTTATCGTGTGACCATTACAAGAATGCTCATGGCATACACCGTACGTCCCACTCAGCCGGGATTTACAAAGCATCTGATATTTTCAAAACTAAAATGTCTTCCGCTAGCAAGCCCTCGATTTATAGCATTGTTGGCCACGACTCGAATAAGAGCTTGTACGACAGTTATCGCGAAGCAATGCCTCGAACTGTGCTCAGCATTGTTAGCCTAACCTACTCAAATTTATGTGGTGTAGCCTTTAAATACTTGTATTACAATTTACAACACAGAAATGGCTTTGAATAGATTGGATTTAGGATTATTATATTGAAAGGGTTCGGTACTGGATTTACAAATATTGTGGGGAATATGTTTGAATTTTCTGTAATGGTTTAGGCTCGCGATAAGTTTTAGCACTGTTGTTGAATGTCAGAAGATTACGAGTTTAAAACGAAATAATAATGACATACTAAGTATGCAACAAATTTTGCATGTCAGGAGCAGTAACTTAACGATTTCCCTTAGCCACCTGCAACACGAAAAGGCCGATGCGTAGGTACTTAAAGACCAGGGACAGGTTGTAACGATATCGCTGCTTTTAACTGCACCGACACGCATAATACTTTCCATACTTCTTAAAGGAGCTGTCAAAATTTGAACAAGCTCTCTGGCACAGACCCAATTTAGTCATACGTCCATATTGACAACGACAGCGGCCCGATCAAAGCCTCAAGAATGCGATTAAAACTGTTTCAACACATTTTAATATGAATCACCCACATCCTTCATAACTAGACCATCAAGTTTTTGCTGCTATAGCAATAAGCCTGATGTTATGAGTGTTCTAGGAAATATTATAGTCATATTGTAACCACAAATCGCTCTGACTAATATTCAGATGTATTCCTAAGATATAATTCGGAAATACCTCGTAACAGACGTAGAAACACTTATATTAATTACCCATAATGCAAGAAAATTACATCCGTTCGTTGCTTAGAGCATGTTGTATAGGATAAGAAGTGTTTAGTTAGTCAACGGTATAGTATTATCTGAGAATTTAACATTATAAGGGTAAACTTAAGCATGATTATTGTTTTCTATGTAATAAACGATAATAAGATATCTGGTTGAAATAAGTTCGTGAAAGACACGTGTTGAACTTTATAAAAATTGAAAAATGTCATAGTACATCTTCTACAATACTTTTTAAATGCTCAACATAAAAAACAAAGGTACTCAAAATAGGACGTGCCGTCACGGACATTCAGCTCATTATAACATAAGAATCAAACAAATGTTACACCTACTATCCATCGCTAAAAATCCGAGAGTCTCTAATAAACTCGAAGACCAACAACAATTATAATTTGATGTTTAATTGTTTCCATTTTCTTTTCACACAGTTGGTGGGCAAAGTAAAGATCCATAATTATACAGTGCATCTACCAAATATGTAATTATTTCATCAACCTACGACTCGAGGACGGTAAGTAAGACTATTATGTCAGTCCGTTTTATTTTAAAGGTCGGCTTCGATTGCGACTGTCTTGAAATGTAATTACAATATCTGTGACAGGTTTGCTTCGCCTAGAGGTGAAATGTAATAGTGTGTGATTAAAATTCAAATTTAAGGTCCGCTGTCACTGTTGTGTGACAAATTGCTGTGGAATTTTATACTTGAAACAAGTTGTGTAGTAAGTGCAGCCCGACATAAACGCGTTGCTAAAGTGTCTGTTCCAAAGTAATTGTTTTGATGTCGGATACTGGTATTTTTATAAGGAATGTGTGACGGGTTGAAGCTTGTTATGTGCTGGTCGTAAACGGTGCAATATTGTCTTTCACTGTCGCGTCCTCGGTATGCGAAATATTGCTGTGCCTGTCGCGTGTAAGATTTATTTTGTATCTCTGGTAATGAAACATGTTCAACGACAGGGTA
The DNA here is from genome assembly GCA_963859965.1 of Ceramica pisi. Taxonomy (NCBI): domain Eukaryota; kingdom Metazoa; phylum Arthropoda; class Insecta; order Lepidoptera; family Noctuidae; genus Ceramica; species Ceramica pisi. Next base: position 7,579,705 of record OY982542.1, read on the forward strand.
TTAATTGGAGTTTGATCAAGTGGAACGTCTACGGTTGCTGTATCTGTAAGTTAGCCTTCCGATAACTTCTCTTGCCGCAGCCTTATGACTACTATACTACCGAATAAATCTCCAGGGCCGGACGAGCTGCACAATTTTTGTTTTGGATCAAATGATTCAAAAGATGGCACCCTCGCTTAGCATCTCATTTCCAATCTGCCTTAGCCAGGGTCTCTGTCCCAGTTCCTAACTACAGAAACCGGGCGGGGTTTTTGTAGTCCCTCGTCGATTTCGTAGACTTTCTCTCTGTCATCTCCGACCTAGACTAGAGTCAAGTGCAAACCCACCTCAGATAAAAAAAAAAAAAATAATTGTATCAGATTTGAATCACGTTGGCTAACTACATAATACGTGCACATATTCCAACAGAGAACTAAACTGTGTCCGTATTACAGGATAATTGAAATAATGTCAAACATTTTTGTCCAATTTGCAGTTACAATTTTTTTCCTAGATTAGGTTTCTATAGAAATATGTTTTCTAGCTAAATTATTTTCATTACGAACATAAACGTTGTGAACCACGCGACGTATCAGCTTATCTTTCCGCGAAAGTAGTTGAGTTGATGAAGAAAAACAAGTTAGTGGAGTACTTGTATATAGTGACTTACCTTCCGTTACTCAGACATGGGTCGGTACAACAATATTCAAGGAACCACTTATATGGACTTCAAAATTATTGTGGTTAACTTGCATTGTAGCTAAATCGTTTAATGTCGTTTCAAAAACAATAGAATTTGTTGATTGAGCAAAGTTGGCACGTGTCCTAAATTTAACTAAGGTTGGTTTAGTAAATTGAAATACAGATTTAGGTGTCCTCATAAAATCAAATCAGCTGCAGATTATGAATGGCCTATTTGGATGTAAGTTATTTGATCGCTTGATCAATATTGTTGTCATACCGGTACTTGTACGACAGGTAACTATTACGTACAATGAAAACAATAGTGCAATTGTCAAGTGTTTTGACCTAGATGGGATCCGGATGCATTATGATAGAAATATATTTCATGATTAAAGTTTTAATTATTAACAAGTAAACCATTAAAACGTTCCAAAAGATGATGATAAAGTTTCTAAAAATCACTAAAAGATAATTACTGCCAGAATCGCATTCAATTACGCCAAACAACCAAAATCAAATGCTAATCGGAAACTTAATTGGACCCAAACTTACATAACAACAATGGAATCCGTTGTGCAATGCAATCTTGATAAAGACAAACAAATAGACCGAGTGAGATACGACAAAAGCCGAACCGAAGATTTTATCAACCACCCCAAGTAGCAAGCAGTAATTAGGAACAAAATTCAACATCTTTATCTTGACGATCGAATGCAAACCTTGGGTATTATAGGCTCATTAAAATTATATCGGTTGATATTAGAAAGCAAGGTCGTCGTTTTGTTGGTGCCAGTACGACGATTGTGGCGGAGCTTTTGATATGGAGCAATGACGATAAAATAAACTTTTGTTGCGAATTGTTGCAGATTTCATTGCAATTTAGGGCTGATTTCATCAATTAAACTGAACGTGATATACACATATAATGACACTGACAGCCTATAAACGTGGTTACGGGCTGTCAGTGTCATTATTTTCTATGGAATATTGACACTGACAACTCTTGAACGCAGTTTGACAGCGATCAGTTTCATTGTGAAATCCGCTCTTAGTGAACAATACAGATCTACACAGCTTTGTGCCATCAGTTCTTTTACATAGATTTTAAAAATATTGTATAGTTAGTAGATATTAGTAACTCTGGAATAGAACCTTTGTATTCAGCAATTATGTAGCTTTCTAGTAGTGTAGTATGTAGGGTAATCTATACTAATATTATAAAGAGGTAAAAATGTTTGTAAGTTTGTATGTAGGGGGTAATCTCAGGAACTACTGGTCCGATTCGAAACAACCTTTCAGTGTTAAATAGCCCATTTATCGAGGAAGGTTATAGGCTATATATCATCACGCGAAGACAAATAGGAGCGGAGCATAAATGGAAAATGTGACGCAAACGAAGTTGTGCGGGTCAGCTAGTGTTATTATAAGTGTAGACAAGGACCGTGATATTTTACTAGATAGCATATTATTCAGAGGTGAGTGTACTAAGCTAACCCTAGGAAACAATGTGTATAAGAAGTTCAGTAGTTTGTTGCCCAAACGATCCGTCAAAGATTCAATAAGACATTAACTCATTCAAAATTCAAAAGACCTGTTACGCAAACCCACACGTTTTAAGTTAGCGTCACACCAAAAGCAATCTACTGGCATCCTCAGTGAACTGGCGGATTACAGCAAGACAAATGCGAGATACCGGCTTCTAGGCTTGTACCGGTAACCGCCCCAGTTCTCAGGCTTTGTCGTCGAGCTCCTTTGTGGCTTGACTCTATCTGGATCACGGAGCTACCGCCACTTATGCGTAACTTACGGGATGCAGCGGTTTTGTTTGGACTTGTTTTCTAGCGGATTTTAAGGAAAAGTTGCTTAGAATAGAGTAATGAAGTTGCGGATCATTTTTCTATATTTTTTCTGGCCATGATAACTGCAGTCTTTGTGCTGATGAAGCTCACCATGCATTTATTTTTAATTTTGACTTATCTACAGACTGTCTGTTTTTTCTTCTTGTAAGTTAAAAACATTGTCAACAATCTCGTAATAAAAACCTAAAAAAGTCGAGTGCTTAGGAAATGTCACCAAAACATCATTTAGATCCTTCGTCACCTTAATTTCTTGCATTCTGAAATCACTAGTGTTGCTGAAGTACTATATTTGAGTATTTCCATATAGTCCTTGTTGTAAATATATATTGAATGATCAAAGTGTGTCACCAAACTTTGTAAGTACACCTCCATAATTCAAAACGTCATAGAAACAATTGGCTTTAATGAAGTTTGTTTAAAACGTATTAATAAACTGGTTTAGCGTAGGTAGCGGTTTTGTTTCAACCTATGAATAATTAGCCAGATATTTCATAATAGCCTCGCTAAATGGATCAGTTGCGTAAACTTGAAGCAAGGAACTAATATTAGTTTTAGAGATTAATGTTGTAGGATTATAGGTCATGTATATTTTGTGTTAGAATAGATTCTATTCAGACTTCATTTTTGTGAGTTCTTTATGCAGATTATGACAGTCTTCTTTGTAACTTACTCATTTATCTATAGCTTATCGTGTCTTGAACAGTATAATCATCTGTCTATTTTTTTTTCAACTATGTTGGAGTCAGTTTTCAGTCTAACCAGTAAGTAAGCTCTTACATTTGATATGTCACACGATACAGTTTGAAAATTTTTTTTTTTTGTAGTCTGACTCCCAAAAGTGAGCCCCGTACTCCATACAGAAATTTACTTAATAACGTAACACGGTCGTGTTTGGGTCAAAGAAGTCCAGTGTGTACCAAATTTTAACAGAATGGGTCCTGTTAGATCCAGAGAAAACTGACGTTAGATCCAGAGAAAACTGACTGTGGCTCAGCTACTCCCGTCTACCTGCTACCAAACATTGTGAAGAAAGTCGCTCCTTAAACTGCAGTTGACTTAATGAACCACCTGTAAAATGTACACCAGGCAAATGTGAAAAAAATATAAGGCTCTGGCCCTAAAAAAAAAAAAACATTTTGCTCGGGATCAGGCTAATAGCAGATTCATACTGGACAAATGATCTTCGATACATAGCTGTTCCTGTGTACCTGTTACCAACCATTGTGAAGATTGTCGCTCTTCAAACTGCAACTGACTTAATCAGCCATCTGTAAAATCTACAAGAGGCATATAGGAAAGAATTATAAGTCCCTTGCCCTGAACACAATCATAATCATTAGGATCAGGCTAATAGCAGACCCATACAAGACATAGAGTTTTCGATACTCAGCTGTTCTTGTCTAGCTGCTAACAAAAATTGTGAAGAACATTGCTCGTCAAACTGCTCAAATTCACCGTAACAGTTTTTTAACAACTTTTTACCTTATGGTAAGATCTCGTCTGAGCGATGATGCCATTTTGAACGCGTTAGACCATTATCCCACCTGGTGGTGAGTGATGATGTCACTGTGAAGATCTTCGCTACTCAAACTGCAGTTGATTTAAATAAACAACCTGTATAAACATACACGAGGCAAAAAGGAAAGTTTTACAGGCTCTTGCCCCTGAACCACAAGGGATAATTTAACAAGGTTCATATTTACGGGTTGATGCTCTTTCACGCTATAAATAGGCGAATGATCAGTTACTTTATACATGACATGGCGCTTTCTTCACACAAATCGATCGTGACTAACCTTCCAAGGGTCAAAGGATACCGAAATAGAATATTTTCCATTAGTTGGCGCTAAGTAAACTTCCTACGTAACTGAATCTTATATTTTTATCAATTTTAGTGTTTCTTTTTTATGTTGAAGGAGAATTTTGTAAGAGAAACTTTATTTGCTAACTAGCTTTCGTCTGCGACTTCGTACATACCTACGTGAATTTCAGGAAACGTCTCTTAGTACATCTCTACGGATTGTAAGGAATGTATAAGTATGCCGAATTTCAGATTTCTACGACCAGTAGTTTCAGCTGTGTGTTGATAGACGCCTCTATTTAACGCTGAAGAAAACATGAAAATCGGTGCAGTAGTTTTTGAGTTTGTCGCGAACAGACAGACAGACCGACGCGGTGAAGGACTTTGTTTTCTAATATGTAGGAGAAGAAGATATGATTTTTAATGTTCAAGCTCTGTAACACAAGCCGCTGTAGATAATTTTATTTTTAAGATGCTACTAATAAGATAGGTTTATAGAAAACCGATCTTAATAATTTGCAATGGCTCTATTATGGTCATGAAACTATCAAAATTCTTGAACAAAGATTGACAGTGAATGAACCAACAGCCTGACTAAAGCTGGTATAAACTGGAAAACTGAACGCCGTGAAGCAACTAGACTTGACTTGCTACACTGCTGTCAGACCTGTAAAGATAGGCAGGGTTGATGGATTGATTGATATTGACACCAGACTTCAATATGACATCGACATAGGTACCTAATTTAAATACAATACATAGATTACTACTGCAGGTGACATTAAAAAGCGCAATACAATTCACATGACATGAAATTACCGTGCAGAATTAATTCAGGCCTGCCGCAGAATGTAAAACAACAGGTATTCCATTAAAATAAAAAGCAAAATGCGAGTAAACAATCTATCATTCCATGAATATTATTATATTCGTTCACCACTTAGGCAGGTACCTACAGCACTCGAGGCGTTAAATTTATAAAATCTTTAACGGCAATATTGGAATTCGCGGTTCGATTTATGCGAACCTTGCATGACGGGAATCGTAATGAAGTGTGCGCGTTAAAATGCACATTTTTCAATAATTCCATTATGAGGGCGCGAAGTGGTCGGAAATCATTGATTTATTGATACCAAACACCTTTGGAATATTATTTTCTTTCATAAAGTTGACGCTCGCTGTTGCCGCTGAGTTAATTTGTTAAGTTGTCAAAATAATACGAGTTGCGAGATTGGAAGACATTAAAATAAGTGACTGGTTTAAAAACAAAAGACTGTTGGGACATTTTGGCTGCTTTTCAGCGAGGTTTATTGTCGTGTTTATGAAATGCACGCTTGCTTGTCCAATATTAGTAAGTAATTTGTTGGAATACACACACCAGTCAAAACGTCACAGTTGCAAGTGACTAATAGAGCTGTTGCTACTTCTTTTGTTCTAGAGCATAATGTAGCAATTTTGCTAGTTCTATTTGCTCTTTTAGGATTATTAAATGAAGTTAATTCTAGATTTGTGCAAACATTTCACACACAACTAAACATAAAACGTTTTTAACAATAAAACTGCCGAAAAACCTCAAAACAAAGACATTACAAGTATAATTTCTCAACATTAAACACGGTCCCACAGCACAACGCGAGTAAGTCAAAAACTTGCATGTTTTAAATGCACCTAGATTACGTACGCTACTTCACAAATATGTGGCAACGCTGCAATCTAGTGCAATTAAAACTTTACTAGAGCTTGTATATGAGTGCACCTTTCGTCCAAAATTTGCCAAGTTGGCCGAGTTTGACCAAGTTTGTTTGGCGTTTATCACAATGGAGCATGGAAGTTTGTCGCCCGGGGACGTCGTCGGAGCGACTCAATATTGTTTGGAACTCCAAGAAATATTGTGTCATAGGTATTACGGACGGAGCCGGGAACGATCAACTTTATGGACCATTGGAGAGAAATTAAAAAATGATACGTTAAAGATACTTATAGTTTTCTGTAAAATGAAATGCTATCTTTGAAACTTATTTTAGTTGCAACAAACATTTTATGCACTCAAAAACTTATTAAAATAAATGTGGTATCTTAAGAATTTAGAGCGAGAGAATCTTAGGAAAATTGAAGCTGTTTCGTTTACTTAAAGAAACAATATCTTCAGTAACGATCTTAAAGCACCCTCCACAATTCACTGTCTCCACAGAACAATAAATAATAACTGAATGCATACTTAACAAACAAGTCCCGTTAGCTAAATTACAAAGCCAATTAATAGGCACTCGAAGTCCCAAAGTCCTTTAGTGTGACTTAATAATGCACTCACAAACTACTTAGAATATTATACTCTCCATTTGGCGAAATTCTTCAAGGCTCTTGAGTCCCAAAGAGTGCTTCAATATTGCCTTTAAAGTTTATAAAATATTATCTTCATATATTGTCTAGCCCTGCACCGCGTGCGTCCCTACTTTGAGAATTTATATCAGCTGGCGTATCCTGAATTATAAGAACAAGTATCTATTATTACATGTCGTAAATATTCATGGCATATTCTTGATGTTGCATACGGTGGAAGACTGGAGATTAAATAAAACTTTAAAGACTAAATTTTTATAAAATATTGTAAAGAAAATGTTTAGAATATTGTGCCATTGAGTATTGAACGGTATTTGTATGTAATTAGAAATCATGGAACTTTCAGGTTTTTAATAGGATATTTATAAAATAGGAAAAATTATATGAGGTCTGAAAGGATTCATTCCCATCGGTCAGTATGGTATTCAGAACTTTTAATTTGTACACGGGAATTAATGTGTCAGGATGTTAATAGTTCTATGGATGCATTTTTTTATCAAACAACCATGGAATAGTATCATGAACGTTAGTTATAAATAAAAATAGGTACCTGTAGTAAAACAACCTTTCTACATGAGATCAGTGTCAACCAGCTACAAACATACATTGCCCGAAAGTAATACACGAACTGATAACCTGCAGTCCAAGGCGAAACCCCTACAGCTAAACACACAGACTGTTCTCCGAAACTTCAACCAAACTCTAATCTCAGTTCGTAACTAGTTTGACATCCAATCAAATATACTGCGGTATTAAGCAATACGATTGCCAATGATAATGATTAACCTTTAGATCAAGATCTGGAGGTTTTCGAACAATTCCTTGAAAACGTTAAGATGTTTCGATAAAATCGTCGAACAACACGAAGCGAGAATATCTGACATCTATTGAATTTTGTATTGTCGTAAATGTGAGGTAACTGAAATGGCGTAACTCTAAAAGCACGCAAATGATGCTGCCATAATTGATACGAGAAAATAGTGGAATTAAAGGCTGCAACTTTTCAGGAATATTGCATAGTAATGCATGTATTGAAGAAATGTGTTGGTAGAAATATTGAAAAATATTTTCTTTATTTGAATATTGAAGAAATCAAAGTAGATCCTTAATAAATGCAATCTTCTTCTACTGGTGACCTCCGGCCACCGTAGGCGCGGGCCTGTGGACGGCGAGCTATGGGTGGCTCGCCGTCCGTCCGTCTAGTGACGACAGGCCGTGTCGACGGCGCGTTAGTGTTCCACGCGCACCTCAAAGAGAGTCCCGAGGCTCAGCACTCAGAGGGGCCCGAAAGGGCCAACGCCTGCCGGAGTCGCGGGATTATTCGCAAGAGACACCGTGGCTCCGGAACACAAAAGGCAATGAAGGAACATGGATGGGTTTTAGTCAGTAGAAGTCTGACACTCCCTCCCGCTACACCCAGAGCGGGAGGAGTCATTGGATGATTTCCCATCCCAAAAAAAAAAAAAAAAGGGTATTTTTTTAATGTGCAGAACAACGTTTACCAAACAACTAGAATTTTATAGATTTATATGGTTTTGATTTTCGACCAATCAATGCTCCTTTGCTACAATTGTCTTAAAGAATGACATAGAAGCAGTCTTTACTTCAAAGCTGTATTTTGCAGGTTGTTCCATTGCACCAATGGACGCAACTCCGTCAACCCTATGGGTTTGTTCACAAATGCCAGCGGTGTCAAACGAGACGTGACAAATAAAATGGCGACCGTGCGATTGTACGGTCACCTCTCACTTTTGAATATAAGGTGCGTCGCACAACTGTACGTATTCTTAAAAAATATATATATTCTTTCATCAATATCCGTTTAGCCGTTCTGAGGTGATTGGTTTCAAACATCCATTCATCCAAACTTTCGCATTTGTAGTATTAGTATGAGTAAGTACAGTTAAGTTTTTGACTTGAATGTACCCTGGCGGTTGGGAGTGTCATGTTCACTCAAAAGTCTAGCTGATGGTGGCGTATGCGTTTGATCATTTGGTTCCCTTCAACATAATTGGGCCGAACGGTGCTGGCGCATGCATCATGTTCGTGAACGGGCGCAGTCAGTTGGGACTGGTCATTTCTCAGCTGCCATGGTTGATTTTAATTATCTCTTTGAATTGTTCCTCTTTTATTCCGGACGCTTTTATCCTGCTCGTCTTTTACATCGTTCTCACATAACCTATGTATAATTTCAACCAGATGTAAATAAATCTTTGTAAAAAATTATTATTTTTAAAAGAGTGTCCGTGGAGTTTCTTGCACGTTCTTCTCCATAGAGATCTACGCTTTGGAACGTACAAATAGCTTCAACTTTTTGGACCGACCGACCTTGAATATTCAAAAGTGCCTGTAAATGGTTTAATTGAAATAAAATGCTTGAATTTTGAATTTTTAAGACATTTTCATGAAAATGAATGAAAATAAAAGATATCGTTTTTAAGGTTCCGTACCCAAAGGGTAAAAACAGGACTCTATTACTAAGACTTCGCTGTCTGTGCGTCTGTCTGTCTGTCTGTCACCAGGCTGTATCTCAAGAACCGCGATGGCTAGACAGTTGAAATGTTCACAAATTATGTATTTCTGTGGCCGCTATACATAAAACATACAAAAATCGTGTTTTTTTGCCATTTTTATAGATAATGGTACGGATCCCTTCGTGCGCGAGTTCGGCTCACACTTGGCCGGTTTTTTTTTCATACTAAGCTTCTCTAACTTCTATGTGTTGATGTAATTATTACATTCAGCGATTTTTTTTCCTCTTAACTTACGTCTGTCTAACTTCTGTCTTTGGGGTATGTAATTGTATAAATTATTCCTTTTCTCCGGTTATCGACTAGGTAACGATTTAAAATGAATTTTCTACGATCACAAAAAGAACTTAAAATTTATTTTGCGGTTCATTCAAGTTTATTTTTAAAAATTCAAAAGTCATTTATTCAAATTAGGCTGAGAGCCAGCACTTTTTGGACGTCAAGTTTTACAAAAGACAGTCCCCCAAAACGCCCGCCCGTCACCACTTCCTAGTATTTTAGCTGTGGAGAAGACGTGGCCAACAAACTAGAAGTTATACAATAAGTAGTATGCAAAGGTAATTAATGAAACAAAAAAAATATCACTATTATGTGTATATCATCAATTGATTATAGCGTTGGTACTAAACTCAACAAAAAGCAGAAAGTAGGTACATATTACTCACTGGACGACTCTCCTTAAACACCATACTAGGGCTCATACTGTTCTGATATTGTATAACTCAAAATTTTCATAATAAATCGATCAGTTTTACTGTTAAGGTGCAGCATAATAAACTGATCGCAGAACTAAACGTGATTGCTTTTTGTAATATCAAGATAATTTGTCTTTACTTTGACATTGCTAATCCGTTTTGATGGTGTCTTGATTATATTGGACACCAAATAAGTGCTTAGTTTAGTAATGAATTGGTTTTAGTGATATGACATTACAGATAAAATAGATTGTTTTATTATGTTAGTCTTGCAAGAAAAAATGGCCAAGTAAGAGTTGAACTCGCGTGCAAGGATTCCGGACGAATCTTATTACATGTTAGTTTAATACTATAAACTTCTTATAGGTAATCACTGCAACGTACCATCCCTACCTTGTTTCTATTCCACCAATTCGCACTAAGCGTTTCCAAATGGTTTTCAAGCGTCTTCCATAATGCGCACAACAAAGGAATGGAACTCTCTGCCTGTGTCTGTGTTTCAGAACGCTACTTCTGGGTAAGCTCGCTCCATCGTAGACTTTGTCCATGTCATCTCTGACCTAGACTACAGTCAAGAGCAAACCCATCTCAAATAAAATAAGAAATCTATAGGCAAAGAACTAATATTTTCAATTCTTTAAAAAAATTAGGCTCAGTAGTTTTTAAGATATCAGATAATAGGGGTCTATTCATCTAACTTCTTGAATAACATAGAACACAACTATAAATTTATGAATAAATATAATTAAAACCCACACAATAATGACTTTTATTTGATCATACTGAACAGTAAAACCTTTTTTTTAATTCTCAATTTTTTCCCCGAAAAGGGAAAACGTTTTCGTGACGCGTTCATACTTAGGTCACAACATTTCACAAGTTTTTTCAAGTTCATTCGTATTTGTTCCAAATTTTAAACGAATCGATTCAGCATGTTCGGAGATAATTGTAATAAACCTGTGATGATGAACAGACAGCCGAGTTCTTACGGAACCCTAAAAAGTATTACAAACAGTTTATCGGTAAATCAATATTTAATTCCGACTGTCATATGAAATATCAATGACATTCGTTACAGTTGAGGTTTTTTGTGTTGTTTCTTTTTTGGCATTGAAATCGTATCTCCGACTATTTTGCCAGTTTGTATTAGACTGTTAGTTACATGTCTAAAATAACTGCTAACTCAATAAGAGCTCATATTTCTGTGTTCTTTGAACAAGAAAAAAAAACCATTCAACAGCGAGTCGGACTTCCGGAGAGGGTTCCGTACAGTTATATAAAACGTGAAATGTTTCATCGGTAAGGCCTATATTTCTTTTTTACAGAGAATTTTAACACTGGTTTATATTGCAGTTTTAGGTCAACGCCATCTCTTGACCGATATTTAACTAATTTAATTTTTGCTAAATGATTTCTGAAAGAGTGTGTTATTTAGAAATATTTTTTTGTTTTTCCTAAAGTATATAATTTCAAATTTTTCTCAATGAAAGCTTCGGAGAAAAGGGGGGCGGGGGCTTATATCCAAAGATTAAAAAATAATTACATTGTTCATCAACAGTCAGACACTCTAATAACTCTACTTTGTATTTTTAAGAACCCATTTCAGTCGCTGTTGCGAAAAAAACACAACATTTTTATTTCTTTCTTATTTGCAAAATAGTTGAACAAACGTCATCTAAAACTATAAATTGATAGCATTAGTAATTCTTAAGATATCCAGCTGTGACAGAAGGGCAGTCTTAGTCACACCATAATCGGGTTCCGTACCAAAATGGTAAAAAGGAACCCTCCTTTTTACCATTTTGGTACGGAACCCTAAAAGATAGAATGTAGGTAACTACTATGGTACAGCCAATATTGTAGGTAACGGAGAATGATCCACTTTTAAAACCTTTTAAAATGTGATCATGCAGTACACCTAATATGCCGCTGACACAGTATTTTTTTTCAACATCAGAGTGGCTTGAAAAACGACATAAAAACAGTATTTCACAAAACTTAAATGAAAATAGCGAGCAAAGATAAAATCACTCGGAATTTGCAACCCAAAAAATGTGAATTATTTTTCAAACTACGGACTATTCCCATGTTGGTTCATACTAAATGTGTGCTGTTATTTGTCGCATTCAGTTTTTTACATAAACCCATTACATAATGATGAAAGCGCGATGGAGTAAGTTAAGTGGAAACGGACGGACGAATTAAAACATTCTAGTTTGAGTTACTTACCAAATAAAAAAATGTAAATTAAAGTAATAGCGACCACAAACTGAAAAACGTTGTCGGTTTTTCTATGTCAGAGAAATTTAAATAATAAGAATGGCCGTAAGATGCATAAAGATTTATGTTACAATAACGTGCTGCGTTTCCACCAGAGATGCGCGAGGATGCGGTAATGCGGGATGTTTGGTAAGAACCAATTTTATCGCTTGATTTACCTAGCCTCGCTTAGCACAAGCTATACTTTATTGGCTCTTGTGGAAACGCAGCCTTACATTCAGATGTGATATAATACGTCTCGACAATCATGCTCCATTCTCGAATAATATCGGGTATGACTGTTCAAGCGTATCTATCAAAAATTTTAAATATGAAAACAGTGCAGTCATTGACATACACATGCCTCAACATGACACACACACACACACACACACACATGACTCATTAGTTATTTTTAAACTTGTTTTACTAACCTTAGTGTGTAAGTTGTACTAACAGAATTGGTTCCTTATGTTGTTCCCAATAAAAACAATTTGTATTTTGTATTGAATAAATCAGTTAAGATCTAAAATTTCGGACATAAAGTAATTGAAGAAATCTTCTTACTACTAGAGGGGGACTGATAAAAAAAAATGTTGAATCTCGTTCACAGGCTATAGGGTAAAAGTCCCAAAAGTAGATTTACGAATCGTACGCGAGGACGCAGGTGTGAAGGATCCGTCCATTTGGTGGGCCGACAATTTGGCCAGTCACCACATTCAGCTGGTATAATTCACAAAATGCATTTACTGCCCGACTCGGCCGAGGCCCGTACTGTATGCCACTATTTAAAAGCTTTATCAATTACTAGCTTCTGTTGGGCGGTATTTTTTGGTTTAAAAAATAGCCTAGGACACTCAAAAATAGCGTGGCTTTCTATTGGCAAAATAATTATCAAGACGGGTCACTAGATCCAGATATTACTCCCTACAAACTCACAAACTGTATCTACCTCTTTTTAATATTAGTATAGAAGAACAGATTAAGGTGGATATCATCTACCAAAGTTGAAACAGTGTGATGTTTGAATATAACTTTGAATTATATTCCAACTAGAGGCCGCCCGCGACTTCGTCCACGTATAAAATCTCGTTATTCCCGTGTTAATCCCGATCCCTCAGGAACTCCGGGATAAAAAGTAGCCTATGTGTTAATCTGGGTCTTCAGCTTACATACCAAATTTCACCATAATCGGTTCTGCAGTATTTGCGTGAAAGAGTAACAAACATCCATACATACTCACAAACTTTCGCATTCATAATATTATTAGTAGGATAGTAGGATATGCAATCACTTCAGAAGAAAAATATGATAAAAGCTGTTTCAGAGTAGGTATGATGAGGGGCTGTGTTTGAGGTTCCTACAAGCGAGGAAGCGAGCGAAACGAGCGAACTAGTCGTTTCGAATGGTATGACGGGAGCTATCTCGTCATACCGTTCGAACCTAACCTATCCGTGCCGAGGCCCTAAGCTCCATTTGCCCTTTGTCTCACTACCTGGCTCACTAACTTAGTATTACTTTCGCCGAATCAGTATTTTTTTTCGCCCAATTAAGTTTTTAATTGGGACACTTGAAATTTCAGTTGTTAGCATGGATTAACTGTTTTCCACAGCCAGTAGCTTATTTCACAAATTTTAATCGTTCATAATTATAGTTTAGTCAATTTTCTCCAAACAATTACACGCCACTCGGTTTATAATTAAAGTATCTTATTAACACCCATTCATAGTTCAATTATAATTTGTCCGGTTAACCATTCCCCATTTTTAATAGAAAGGCAATCAGAGTAAAAAAGTAAAATACTTATCCGAATGGCACATAAACCTGATGAAGTAGGAGGTTCTTACCATAACTTAGATACCCAGTTGCAATAAATTGTCTTATGTTGAACTATAAAAGTGTCACCTTGTAAAAAAATCCTGACTTATAAGACTCTGCTAGCGCTAGTGAGTGAGTACCAATTTTCTATTATTACACACTGCTCCAGAAGTACAGTAATGTTTTTCAAGAAATTATATTACTCGCAATTTAATAGGGTTCCTTTGGTACCCAAAAGGTAACTTTTGGGTACAAAACCTTAAAAAGAAGGATGTTGTCAATTCTCTATCGAACGACTAAGCTTCGAGATATTTCCGAGTACATCTAGTACCACTGTTGGGCAAAATTTATCGGAAAAGATTTGTGGGCGACGCCGATGCTGCAATTTGACTATCGGAAAATATATTTTATGACGTTCACGGCACTTTGTTGGGTTTAATGGCGGTTTTCGACCGTTTTTTGTAGATTTTGGACGTGTTGACTGCCCGATAGCGATGGAAGTTGGAACAAAATAACTAGATACAAAACCAACAGAGGTTATGTATCTAGTTATTTTATAGTTTTTAAAAACTTTAGTGATGGAAAGCTATCTACTATCCATAACTTAGCATTATAATAAAATATTTCATAACATTTAGGTCTAGGGTATGATGAAAGGACTGAGGGTGACGTTTCTGGCTCGCCAATTGATTATTGTTTATTATTATTTTGACATATGATGTTGTTCTGTACTTACCTGATTGTGATTTGGTTGATTTATGGGATTTTGTTAAAAAAAATATATATATAGATATTTAAATTTGTGTGGATACCTATATGGGTACCTAAATCTGAAATAAACGTTTAACAATAATAATTAAAAATCTCATTTAATAGAATAAGTACTACACAGAAACTCAAACTTCATTAAACCCTAACATGCTCAAAATGGTATCTGCAATCTGTTTGGAATTTATTGATTTTAGTTTCTAGTTGCATTAATAACAGAACTTTTCGAAACCCTTCTAACAATCAATAAATTCTAAACAATGTAACTGTGTAAAGGCACGCACCCTCTAACATTACAGCTTCTAAAACACCAAAACAGTGCAAACAAGTCTATTAAAGCCTGCAGCCGTTAAAAACTAAGAAAAAAAAACACAGAATGATAGAACACAGTTGTTAATCACCAAAAACAGAAAACTAATATTCTCGTTCCATCTTCGAACTCGTTGTTGCTCAACTCTCAACTCTATTTCAAAGAGTTAAGGATTGTTTTAAAGTTGGAAAAGGGTACTCGGTAATGTTTATAGCAAGCAGATGCTGTGTACAACCTGTTAATTACGATCAACTTTTGAAATAGGTACTAGTTTTGCAATAATTGCTCGACAGGGCGCGCGACAGAAGCCAGTAAAAAGTGACACAAAAAAATGTTACTCGTCTCAATATAGAACTTGTTGATTGCATTGGTCAGTAAGTGCAGAGGCGACATACCTTTGGTGTTGGCAAAAGAGTAATGAAGTAAACAAGCTTCTTTCCACAACTTCTACACGGACGAAGACATGAACTTCAGATTGGAACACAAGAATTTAAGCTACAAACGAAATGTGTACTAAAGGGGGTAGAACCTTTGCGGCAAAGCACCTCGCCGCCTTTTTTTTAAATTGTACCTCATCTCACATGCATATTTGGGTAGGAGACACTTCAATAAACAGAAAATGTTAGAAATATGGTGCCCTAAAGTGTAATTTTATTGTTTGTTTAACTATTTTCTACCCATATTTAATGGTTGATCATGAGCCGCCATTTTGAAAATAAAAACAAAATATTGTCTGGATCTAGCAGTTTGCTTTGTTTTTGTCATTTATTTTTCTATGTGAAAGTATGAAAAACATCCATCCTTCCGGATGGAAGTCCATACTCACACAAATTCACATTTATAATATAACTAGCAGGATATACATAACTAGCGTAGACTTAGTGAAATAGGATACGATAGAATGGATATAATAGTTATAGTAAGATGTAAAATAAGCAAGCTCTCGTACTGGATCTTGCCTGATTTTTCCATCAGGCGACAACCCCCATCTTAGTTTTCGCCATGATGGGGATTTCGTTTAGGATTCGACGAATGAGCCAAAGAGTAACCACTTCACTCTCGCTTCAAAGGGATTTAAACCTCTGATTATCATTTCGGAGAACATAACCAGTATATCATTTAACTATTAAAGGATTTGTAGGACGGATTTTGTGGTATGTAATAATGATATGGTACCGTGATCATTGAGATAATTTAGTTACGTTATTCGGTTAAGTAACTTCGCTATTAGCTGTATCTTGCCCGAAGGCTGGTGTTTTGTGAAGAATTTCTAACTCATTGGCTTTTTACTGATCTCATTAAATGTTTTTTTAGGTTTCCGAACATCCGTGAAAAACGGAACCTTTATGAGGATTACTGGGGTGTCTGTCCGTCTGTCACAGCCAGTTTAATCCGGATCTACTAGGCCTCAGGATCTTACTGCGAGGGTTTTAAATATATTTCTTTCATATAAAATAAATAGTTTTGAACTTATTAAAGAAATATTAAAAATATATTAAAAATGACCTTATCTCCGAAACTACTAAGACTAAGATTTTGAAAAAAAAAAAACGTACATAATAGTTCTATACATACAGATTATACAGGAAAACCAATAATAAGTCTGTAGTGTCAAAAAAAATAAATTTGTTCGGAAACCTTTGCACGCGAGTCCGATTCGCACTTGGCCATTTATCAAGATAGCAATATAATACGTGGTATGGCTATTTACTAGCACTGAACCCAGAGAGGGCTGCGTGGAGTTGAGTCTTTCACTCAAAACTAATTTTATTAGAAAACCACATCGATCTAAGACAAGAAATTATCGAACCACCTCTGTTTCGTACGTCTATTCTATGACAATTTTCAATGAATATACCAAGACTCATCGTCCGTCAGCTGCCATCAAGGACAGTAAATACATTGGAGCAATGTAGCCACCAATAATTATGCGACCGCACCATACTACCTAGACACTTGACTTTAGAACAAAAAGAAAAAGTTAACTCCTTTTATGAACCTCAAGAGGTCTTGTTAAACTGGATGAGTGTAGTAGTAATTATTATTACAGTGCCATATAAGCAAGCAGGGCGTGACGTCATTTTGCTAAATAACGCGTGGAGGACAATAAAAAGACGAACCCATATTTTTTTGTGACTTTTATTAATCTGTTGTAGCTATGATATTCCGTGGACAGTAAAATCTTTCAAAGTGCAAAATAAAATTCTTTCTCCAGTACATGGACATGTTTTGCACAACAATGGTAACTTGATCAGTGGTTCATACAATGGACTCATTTTGTTTAGACCAACTGAACACGCTTGTCGTCTATTTAAATGCTTTTATGAGTGGTTTGGATTCTTCTATTTTTATTTTGCTTTAAAAATCAAAGTTCAAAAATGTGTAAAAGGTGCACAAATAGCTGTTACTGGTTTCCAGTTTTTTTTTTTGTAATTAACGGACTAAGTCATAAGTCCTATAGTGGAATTGTTTTAATAAATGTCATTCAATATTCATGCTAGGCCCTCTGACCTGCATTTCGTCCTTATTTGCTCCGTGCTTAATCTGAATTCATAAAGACTGATTTCCTGTCAACAATACAACCAAAAGACGATCACCTTGATTCACCAACGCACAAACAATGCAAGGAATGTCGTTCAACTATTAATAAGATTAAGCAGGTTCAGTAAAGCGCATGCCTTTAAATCTAATTAAAACCATTTGCTAAAAAATGTAGTACATCAACAGATGCAACTGTCGAGAAATCTGCCCGAACAACCACCTGCCGCTGATCTAAATGGGCAAACGACATTACTGCCTCTCCTATTAAAATAGTAACTTTTAAAGCTTTTTTATTAGGTGAGCCTACTAGTCATATTAACGGACCTGCCAGGAATTTTATATGAGACGGGTTGAAAACGGAATGTGTTAAAGTCAAGTGTTCGTTTTATGTCCTCTGTGGTAGGAGGGTTTGCATATGACGCTTACATTTAGGGGAATATTTAGGACTCATCATAACATTATATGGCGTTTTATATAGAGCAAAAATGACTATATACTGTGGTGGAACTATAGAATAAAAGACGAAAATTGACGTATAAAATAAAGTATATCAAGTTATATAAACTACGTTCCTCAAAGTTATTACTGAATTTGCGTCACTTCACACCTGTTCTGATAAGAATGACACATATTTTAAGAACTTAATTTTCTTTATTCGTGAGTTCTGAACACTGTCGAAGGGAATAAAAAGAAAGGGGCTCTCTAGATTATTGCAATACGATCAATTGTTTGATGGCCTGCAAAGGTCATCAACGTCATTAGGTTATGCGAGGATTTTTAGTAGTACATAGTGAAAATGTGTGAGTTTTTCGACCAAAATTGTTCGAGGATGCGTTAGCGATGCTGTGAAACGGTTTGTAGCTGAGCGGTGCGAGTCTGTTAATCGTATTCTTTTTTTATTATGTAATGGGCTTGCTCTTGACACAATCAAGCCTGATGCAAAGCAATGGACGAGGTCTATGATGGAGCGAGCTTGTCGTGAAGATGCCTGTTCACTCTTGCCCTGAAGGCAGACGGGCTACATATATTTCTCGTAAACGTTTTTTGCTCACATCGTTTTCACACATCTCTCACTTTATTGTATATATAAATAAAGTCTTAAAATAAAGACTTGCAAGATTAAGCGATCACATTGGTGGTTATTTTCTTCGCGCACCTCTTGTGAAAAACTCCCTGAGGTTTAGTAGGGTGTCTTTATCCTGACATAATGACGAATCAGACTAATTTAAATTCCACTCAAGGATTTTATCAAATTAAAACTTTTCGAACCCCTTCTTGAGTTGTAAAATAAAATTCGTGTGGATCAGAATACTAAACAGAAATTATTTTTTCTTCAGTTTTTTTAAAAGTAATTTTGTAGGTCTTCCTTGCAATGTTGAGTTCTTGCAATAATAGATCCTTCTCCCAACTAAATAAATTCGTCAAAAAAGCAATTAGGTAATGATGACTTACTGGCTTATGTCAATGACTCGTTTCCAGGGCCCACCCACTAAAAAGAAAAACCTTTTTTCAGGATTAAAAGCCTGTGTATTGCGAATCAGATCACTACTTCAAGAAATCCTCAAACAAACAAATAAAATTAAAAAACCTCCTTGTTATATTACTTTTGTACCATGTGATATCACCGTGTGTGCATCTTCATGTCGTCCCCACATCGTTCACTCCCCGTAACCTGCAAACAGCCCCACTCCCGTTTGTGTCACATAATTGTTGATGGAATGGTTATCGAATACCAGCTTTACAAGTTATCTTGATGAGGCCAGGTGCTGCTAAAAATAGCACCTTATAATATAGAGCATAATTGGTATTCTAAGTGCGAGCTTTAATTTCCTTTGGACTCAATTAATCTGCAACCTGCTATGTGTCATAATGAAGATATTTCAAACGGCCTCTGTGTTTAATGTCAATGTACCTTTAGTGATTGTAGCTGATAAGTTACATTACTGAGTATGACATTGATGAACATACGAACTGTTTTAGCTCAGATTTTTTTAATTATTTCTTCATTAGTATGTAATTAATACTCTGAGGGTCGGGTCGTCTATTTTTAGAACAGGACATTGTTAGACTATTTTTACAACCATTTGTGTTGAAATAATTTAATTACACATAACTAAATAATAATTACGTAGAATAATGACAGTAATAGGCTAGTTTGCACCATAAATAAATTGCAAATCTATTATGGCCGTCAGTTAGAGTATTGAAAAATAATGGACTTGTATTTTTTGTTTTTATAAATCAATGAATATTAACACAGATAAAACGCATTAAAACTCGGAAATGGGGGCTCGTGACGTCAAAACGCACTAAAATTTTACCACGGCGTGACGTATTGAGAATTTTAAAAGCGTCGAATCTTCGTCAATTTTGGTTTACGTAGCAAAAGAAAAAATACGGGTCAATCATTTTTTGATTAAATAACTGACGGAATAGTTAGTTTAATAGACAAACCTATTATTCGATACTCTTATTTTTGCTTCATGAGCTTTTATTGACGTAGGTTATATTATCTTACATGACGCCTGTACTCTCCAAAGGTTAAGCAGAAAGAGTGTGTGGCGTTTTTTTTAAAGAAGAAATAAACCAACGTAATAAGAACTTCGACATATTATTATGTGTTCACAAGTTAAACATATATTATTGAATAGAACAAACAGCGACATTTCCGTAGTGCTACGCCACAATCCGATATTTAGGTTACAGCCAAACTGAGTCTATTGTGCAAAGTGAAACGTTGCCGTTTAATGTGTGGAGCAAAGGATGAGGGACTTGCGCAACTGGTAAATGGAAACTGCACCTCCGCTGTACTCTTGTGATTAATTTCGTTGCGGGATCCAAGACAGTTGAATCGTTTCTCCGGGACTCGTCGGGTTTCATTAACTCGGCATTTTTCTGGTGGTCGCCACTGTTGATTCTGGCTTTCATGAAATGCAGTGGTTGGGACTTTGAATTTATTCGATTTGAATTTTCTGTTTCCATTTTTATTGCAACTTTGATTGATAACTTTTACTCATGTTAAACTAAAAGTTGCTTTATGTTGTGTCTAACTTTGTATACATTTCACTTTGTATACACAAGTATACCAGTAGGTACTTAAATAGCTGCAAATTGAAAAAGTTGCCGATTTTTTTGGAGGAACACTGATGTTTTAGTCAGTCTGACACTACCTTTTGCTCCGCCCAGAGTGGAAGAGTCATTTCATGATTTTCTTTCCTAAAAAAGCTTTTCAAGTTCATATTGCAAATTTGTATCTCGTTAGGCAGCGATTTTTGCCTTATACTCCTCTCGAAACTGTTTTGTTATACTGCTTACTCCAAATACTTTTTTACACTTTATGAGTACAGACGTGCAGATGGATTCTGCAGAAACTCACATAACAGGAATTAAAAACGAACATCAGCTGAGTACAGCGGGTCTAAAATATCCACGTTAACAGAATCATAATGTTGACCACACAACAATCTGTCAAATTCAATTTTCATCTTTATCGCTAACGCATTGAGTTCAAGGTTGATTGGAAAAAAAATACAGTGACGGGTAGCGTGATGTGCTTTCTGATTCTGCTAAAGTGGGCTTTTTAGACACCCTGTAGAATACTAGATCGCTTTGCCACAAAGAGCGTAAAAGATTTATTTCATGCTTACCTACTAGTAAAACAATGTTTTAATCTGCTGTAAAATCCGACTTCTTAGTTTGTCATCAAATATTTTTTATTTTACAATTTATGTACACACACAAATAGATAGCAAAAAAGGAGACAGAAAAATAGGTACGAAGGTGATGCTTATTTCTAATGAAATCTCTTCCAGCATACCTGCGAAAGGAGAGCCAAATATAAGAGAAATAGACACGTAATATATCTGCAAAAATCCGCAACTTACCTTCCAGTCCCTCACGCACAATCCTCTTCATCTCTTCCCTCAAACCTCAAAGCAATGTTTTATTCAGACGCGCGACTCGTTAGCGTGGGGCATTGTGGTCGCCAAACAAACCCACAGACCACGGCCCCTCAATGCATGCTTGATTTTTCAACAATAATGTAATTCCGCCATCGCTGCGTCCAAGTCATGCCAAGTTTTGACGAGTTGACAGGTGAACTTGCTACATCATAATATGAGCTTTCTCTTTTGAAGAAAGCTGGGTTATCAGGATGGCGCACCAATTACGTTACATTATTTAACTAGTTAATTAGAAATAGCAGACATCTCAACAACTTTTTGTTAAAGTAAAACTGCATAAAAATGAAATTTCAGGTGGAATTTTTTACCATAAAATAACAATAAAGTTTCTACAGACATCTAAAATCTCACTCCAAATTACCAAAATTGAGTAGGTAACTTTCTCCTTCTAGGTCTGTGATGGTTAGTTAATTCCTAGAAATCTCTCAAATGAAAACTGCACAGAAATGGTACCTTCCGTTTCTGTCCCGAAGTACTTACTCCCCGTCAATAAAGTCAGACAAAAATAAACACAGACTAGTCGTTGCGCAAACCGCCTCTCAAAGACCCTAAATTGCACTTCGATCAAAGCGTAACAATCTTCTATTTTGTGTCATCGTATGTCATGTAGCCAGCGTAGGCTCGTTCCACCCCTTAATCACACACATAAAATCGCGAACACGTTAAATTTCCGTTCTCAAGACTATTAATATGTCATTTACAAAATCACCACATTGCCCCCCTCTATAATTATGTACTTATTGTCATTGGACCTAGAATAAACACCTGTGTTGATCAAGCTCGGAATAACACGGTCCCCTACGTAAGTCGTTTCTATTTTGAAACATAATTGCTTTTCACCCTACAAATCATTTGCACGCGGTTATTTTTTCCAATGCCTAATTTGCTCAACCCTTTTAGTACAACAGGAAGTTTTAATTGCATAGTTTTGTATTTATGCACAAATTCGTAGCACTGATATGAAAAGTACAGTCGGTGAGGAAACGTTTGGCATTTGTTTTATTTCAAATGTTTTAAGAACAGTGTTTAGGAACCAAAGAGGTTTTGATTTTAATATTTTATTTTTCTTCTTTTCGAGCCATTATTTATTTTTGTGCTACAAAGTAAAGGATACGGGAACTTTTAAATGACGATGTTTAAAAAAAATACGTTGATAATGTATCTTCTCCGTGGCAATTAGTGCAAATAAAATGCTAGACTTATAATTATTTCAAGGATATCGTCACACCTAATGAATAACAATTTATCAGTACCTAATTAAATTAATTTCTTCTAGCTATCTAAAATCTAGTCCATCTACATCTCACTAAAGATAAGCCAATAGATAAATTGATGGCAAGACATTGCAAGCGGTGAAACCAGTTATAATTTTCTACATTAAGTCGCGAGAAAATGTCTCACATAATAATTATTTAGTTATAATATCTTTCGCACATTCATTTTAGCCTTTAAATGTTTATCCCGTCATACAACAAAAATAAATCATTATTTTTTGCCGACTTTCATAATCAAAAACAAATTTTACTTAGCCGTAGCACTTATGTAATTGATATTCTACTGTTAAACCAAACTGGGTCTTCATGTTTCTGAATTCGAGGATTCTATTTTATTTTATAATTATCTAGGTATAGGTAAAAATATTATGAAGCTGAAAAGTTTGTTTTGTTAAACGCGCTATATCCCAGAAACTACTGGTTCAAATTATTTTTTTTTTTTATATATAGTCACATTCATGAGCAAGGTTATACGGGAACGGGAATAAACGAGAGATATGCGCGTTTGAACTCGCGGGCAATAACTAGTAAAACATAAAACTTTTACAAACTAGCAAGCCACCGCAAAATTATTTTGTCAAATAAATTCATACTCTTTAATACATTAGACAATAGATGTAAGTAATTCAAATTTTCTGTCTAAAGGAACATATTTACCTTACCGTGTTTCCACTACTGATACACAGGCCTCCTCCAAAAATAGATTTCCAACAACATTTTTTGCACCACCTGTACTTGCGCACAGTTGGGTGATTCAAGAAAATGTCCGGCTAATTACAGCCTAGCTACCATTATAAAGGTAATTTGGTTATACCGGTTTTGTTCGACATCTGTGCAATAACAGCTATTACGTCCCTCGGATGTATTACGTACGTCGTCCAAGTAATTGTTATGAAATCTGGGTATTTGCTGGACAATGTCTCGATAAATATGGACTCGAGACGATTACTGCGGTTCTTTTTGGCACATGGTGCATTTAGGCTTTGTTGCATCTGCTTATACCGCAGTTATGAGTGCGCGAGTCAAATCATAAGGCAGATTTTTCAATGTTGGTATCTATTTCCTTACTAAGGTTACCTGACTCTGTCACGTTTGTATTATATCTAGCCCTAACTGTCTTACTTCTGGGCTCTCCATTCTTTCTATTATTGCTGGTTATGTGGCACTTGTTGCCAATTCCTAAAGAAGATATCCAAGTTGTCTCCTTCTTGGTCTGCAGCGGCCCCATCTCGCATTTCAGGGCACCAAATTTGACTTTTTTTTACGAGCCACGACTGACTTTACTCTATAATATTTCTAAAATTCTACTTGAGAGTACCGACTACCTTTCGTTTTACATAAAGAAATATTTTTTGTATCAGGCACACTGCTATCTGCTGACTAGTATAAATACAGCATGTTTGGCTGTTTGTGATGTTTCACCCACTAAACACTATTCAACTTCACGTCAGCATTTCCATGAACACTTCTATACCAAATAGACGACTTCATAAATTGACATAACTACAAAAGCTCTAACTCATGAGGCGTAATCACTGCGCTTAAATAATTCTATTTAATTTCAATCAAATCACAATACATAATTAAAATCCATTATGAATCAGCTCAAATATTGAATATTTTACTTGACTAACAATGAAAATGCCAATCGCTTACATTATGGATATCTATTCGATTGAATATTACAACAC
Source organism: Ceramica pisi (assembly GCA_963859965.1). Taxonomy (NCBI): domain Eukaryota; kingdom Metazoa; phylum Arthropoda; class Insecta; order Lepidoptera; family Noctuidae; genus Ceramica; species Ceramica pisi. Next base: position 7,604,217 of record OY982542.1, read on the forward strand.
TGGCGGACATTGAAACTCGGTGTAATTATATCTCTATAGTATTTATTACGTCGGCCTTGTCAAAGTATGAAACGGTAGCTCGAACACAATAAGCTAATCATACGCTTGCAAGAAATTCTTGTAGGTAAATAGTATGGGACACACTGGGTTTCAGTTTGGCAAACACTTTGCGAAAGAGGCAATTCTGTGATTTTATGAAATGTTCGTGTTGGTATCACAAAAGCAATCTGCCAAAAACACGTTTTATTTCCCTACTAGCTTCTGCCAGCGGCTTCGCCCGCGTGATCCCTAGGGAACATAATTATTTCTAAAATGACAAGAAGTCTATAATTATGCTATTCCAGACTATAGTCTATTTCTGTTCCAAATTTCGTAAAGATCCGTTCAGCTGTTCTGGTGTGAATGAATAACAAACATTCATACAAACTTTCGCATTTATAATATTACTTAGATATTTTGAGATTTTTTTGACATTCACTGTAGAGTTTTTTTTTAGTCCGGAGAGTCAATTCCACAATTTTTTAAGCAACGTTCGCATACGCACCTCAGTCACAACCTGTCAAAAAGGCCTCAATTCCATATTAAGTACAAAGTTCAAATAGTGAATTTTATAGCGTGAGGCTAGTACAATATTATATAGTAGTGTGTAGTTGGCAACCCCGGTAGTTGTTTCCACTGCCGCCAATAGACTGCGCGGTAGTTGTACGCGCCGATGCGCGCGCAGGTATTTTACTTTTAGTGCTCTACGAGACGCGCTGCGCGGTGCCACGATTTCTTCCCCGCGCTTGCGCTTAGGTAATAAGTTGTGTGACTGAGTGTTCGGCTAAGCATTAGCCTGGTTTCATGTGTGTTGACTATTTTAAGACAATAAACGGCTTATGAACCAGACATGCAGTGTTTCAGACCACCCCAATAGCCTACCCAACGCTATAAGTGGCTGCCCAACGTGTGTAGGTATAAAACGCGTAGTGAAAAGTTTGTCGTGTGTTACAACGAACGCTACAAGTGACTATCTGGGACTTACATCGAACCCTGTGTTGTGTTTCTTCGGTATTATACGAGTAGCGTGTGTCTTATCGTATCGAAAATGCCGCGAACACGGTCTGAAGATCGCTCGAAGTCGAACAATGATGGCGGCTCGGCCGCCGGCACCAACATTACAATGTCTCAAGAGACGCTCACAAGTTTGCTCAATACCATGCAGCAAACCCAACAAGAGTTCTGCCAGCAATTATTACGCGAGGTGCGATCGTCAACGCCGCATAGCAATGTTTCTGAGGTCCAAGCATCGGGCTTTGCATTTGGCGCGAATGGAAACTTCGCGAAGTGCACGACACGCTATGGCGGACGCGCGGACGAATCTTTGGAAAACTTTATAGATGCCGTAGTTACCTATAAAGATTGCGTCGCCGTTTCTGATGAAAACGCCCTACGTGGTTTTTCGATGTTGTTGGAGGGGCCTGCTGCAGTATGGTGGCAAGGTGTAAAGCGGTCCACCAAGTCGTGGTCGGAAGCCCTAGAACAGATAAAGAGTGCCTTCGGCGACCATGACCCGCCACACCGACTTTACATTAAACTGTTTTCGTTGACTCAAGGAGAGGAGCATACCGACTTGTTCATCGCTAAGGTACGTGCGCTGTTGGCCAAGTTCCCAAAAGACGACCTATCGGAAAAGGTACAACTGGATATGGCGTATGGGCTGCTCAGCCAACGCATGAGAAAGCGTGTATACAGAGAAAATGTCAACAGTTTCGAAGAGTTACTACACAAGTGCCGTAACGTGGAGGATTCCCTGAAGGAAGCTAGTCCAGGTCAGGCTAGTAGCTTGTCTCTCGCGAAGTCACGTACGCAGACGAGTACACGTGTAGTGTCGTCGTCAACGTCGTCATCGGCCGCCGGCGCTGCCGCCGCCGCCGCTGATTCCCCCGAGACAGCCACCGCCGCCGTCGGCAAGGACAAGAAGAAGTTCTGTACATACTGCAAACGTTCAGGCCACGTAAAGGATATGTGTGAGAAACTTAAGCGTAATAATGATGATACCAGTGATAGCGGTAATTTAAAGCTAAAAAGTGAAATAAAGTGTTACGGCTGTGGTGCCGCGAACGTTATCAAATCTAAGTGTAAAAACTGTTCGGGTCAGCAAGCGTTTTATTCAGTCGACAACACGTTGCATAGCGGAGCCCTAACTCGCAGCAACAGTAGTTATAAAGCGCGCGGGCCCGCCCCCGCCGCCGCCGCCGCTTTCCCCCGCGCCGCCCGCGCTACCGCAGATCGGTGGCCCTCGACTCGCTCGGGCGCCGCTGCCGTCCCCGCGTCGCAGCGAGTTAACCCGCCAACGCGAATGTTTGTACAAGGTAACCCTGCGCGTGCCGTGGGTGATTTAAGTTACTGTATTGATCATGCTGTAAATGATTGTGATTTTTATGATAAGTCTTGTTCATCGTCGAAAATTAACCCTGCGCGTGCCGTGGGTGATTTACTTAATTGTGATAATGACGATGAAAATGTTTCGCATTTTGATAACACTAGTTTGACCGTTCAAGTTAACCCTACATGTGCCGTAGGAGATTTATGTAACTTTAATTTTGATAAAAGTTGTTCGTGTAATAATACTTGTGTATCTAGTTTAGATGATGGTTATAGTTGTAATTTACCTTTTCGTCGCCCCGTGTTAAATATAAATATTCTGGGAAATTGTGGTACTGCGCTCGTTGATTCTGCAGCTACTAGCTGTATTGCCGGTCACACGCTCTACGCTCTTCTACTCAGGTTAGGACACCCGTTAGTGCCGTCAACGCAAAATGTTAGGTTGGCGGATGGTGTTAGTAGGGAGATGAATGTACTTACCACGGAGGTAAAGGTGACACTACACCATAAAACTAGAGAAGTAAAGTTTTTGATTTTTCCTGAAACTAATAACAATGAAAGTTTGTTAGGTATTAATTTCCTTACCTTATTTAACCTTGTGTTTAATTTCGGTGAAAGTAAATGGCACTTTGCGGAAAATGGTAAGCAAAAATTCGAAATACAGTTTGAAAAGGTTTCGTCACCTGTATCTTCGTGTGCCGCTTTAGAGGTTCTCCGGGACGATGAGGCGACTTCGCTTACTTCCGAACAACGTCAAGTTCTTGCCAACCTCCTCGTAGAATATGAGGATATCTTTGAGCCAGGGGGAGTCGCGACTCCGTATGCCGAGCATATTATTGATACCGGTGATAACCCCCCCATTGCTGTCCCGCCCTATAGGTTGACGCCTGCAAAGAAAGAGGTTATGCGAGCAGAGCTCGATAAAATGTTGGCTGACGATATAGTCGAGGAGTGTGAGTCCGCTTGGGGATCTCCCGCGATCTTAGTGCCGAAAGCTAACGGTAAGGTTCGTTTTTGTGTGGACTATAGAAAGCTCAATGCGGTTACGAAAACCGACGTCTATCCGATGCCATTGATAGACGAGCTTGTTCAGTCTACAAAAAAGCATTGTTTTATGAGTACCATCGATATGCGCAGTGGTTTCTGGCAAGTGTCCGTCCGTGAACAGGACAGGGACAAAACAGCCTTCCTGACGCCGTTTGGTTCGTTTCGTTTTAAGCGTATGCCGTTTGGTTTGAAAAACGCTCCGTCAACGTTCCAGCGTCTCATAGACAGGCTTCGTGCTGGTGCCTCACTGAAAGACGTGACCCTGCTAGCGTACCAAGATGATCTCTTGCTGATTTCAGATGGTAGCTTCGAGAAGCATGTCTCAGATCTGCGCGCAGTATTCGAGAGGTTACGTTTGTTCAAGTTACGCGCGAATAGAGAAAAGTGTGTCTTTGCGCGAGACAAGGTAAAGTATCTGGGTCATGTTATAACACAGGATGGTGTGTCAGCTGACGAAGATAAAGTCCGTGCAGTCCTGGAGATGAAGGCACCCTCATCGCTGCGTCATCTTAGGACCTTTTTACAGACGTGCTCGTGGTTTCGAAAATTTATTCCCAGTTTCTCTGCTGTCGCTGAGCCGCTGACACGCTTACTGAAGAAGAATCAGCCATGGTCTTGGGGGCCAGACCAGACTCGTGCCTTTCAAGAGTTGAAGACGCGGTTGTCTTCGGCACCGATTCTTGTTCAAGCTGACTATAGTAAGCCATTTGTGTTGAGGACGGATGCTAGCAGCTACGCCTTAGGTGCTGTGTTGTTGCAGGGCGAGGGTAAAGATGAACGCCCAATAGAGTATGCTAGCCGTCTGCTCATTCCAGCGGAGAGGAATTACAGCACAACTGAGCGAGAGGCGCTCGCTGTAGTGTGGGCTGTCGAACGTTTCAGAGGCTATATCGAAGGTCATGAGGTCATTATAGGTAGCGACCATCAGCCGTTAAGGTGGCTCCTTACTCTGAAGTCGCCATCGGGTAGGCTCGTTCGATGGGCCCTTAAACTACAATGTTTTAACATTCAATTTCAGTATACGCCTGGAAAAGCCAATGTAATCGCAGATACACTCAGCCGTCCGCCCTGTAAAGAAGAAGATAAAAGTCAGTGTGGAATTTGTTCTGTTGTCATAGACTTACCTGTTAGAAGTCCAGCTGATCTTCGTCGTGCGCAGCTCGATGACTTGGAACTAAAGAAAATTATTAATGATCTGGAAGATACGGGTGATGCTGAGTCTATAGGAGTTAAGCGTTGGTCAGAAAGAGGTTATTTCTTACAGCAAGGCGTGTTATATAGGTATAATCCTGATGTGGATAGTGAAGAGCCACAGCTGGTAGTTCCGGTTTCCCTCCGCTCAGAAATTTTAAAAGAATGCCACGACTCCGACATAGGCGGTCACCATGGAGTCGATAGAACGTACAGTAGGGTCGCTCAAGGTTTCTATTTCCCAGGTATGCGTAGGGTCATCACAGACTACATCAAGACCTGCACCACCTGTCAACGGTATAAGTCCTCAAACACGAAGCCGTCGGGACTCTTGCAAACTCCTGTTTTGAACCAAAGGGGAGAAGTGCTGGCCATAGATTTGTTCGGCCCACTTCCTAAAGGAGACAACAATGAGAAATGGATATTGTTGGTAGAGGACACAGCGACCCGTTGGACTGAGTTGTACGCATTGAAGGAGGCAACGTCGGAGGTATGCGCCCGTACGTTAATTGAAGAATATTTTCTCCGTTACGGTTTTCCTCGACGCATTGTATCGGACAATGGCGTCCAGTTTGTTTCAGCTGTGATGCAGCAGTGTATGTTTATTTTAGGTATAGGTCAAGAGTTGTTACCTTTATACCATCCGTCAGCCAATCCTGCTGAACGTAAAAATAGGGACTTAAAGTTTCAGTTGTCACGTCTAGTTGATACCAACCACTCGTCATGGCCACAGCACCTTCCTGCAATAAGGTTTACCATGAACTCGTCGGTATGTCAAACTACTGGTTCGTCTCCAGCTTACCTGATGTTCGCTAGGGAGCTTCGTTCGCCACTCGACGTGCAACACGACATTAGGTCGATTCTTAACAAGGATAATTTCGTTCCTCAGATTACACCCTATTTGGATAGTTTTGTTAATCGTTTAGTTTCTGTTAGAGAAAGAGTTGAAGCTCAGCAGGACCGACGCAAGGAATGTGCGGATAAGTCCAAGAAGCCTGCCGAAGTTTTCGAGATTGGAGATCAGGTGCTCTTAAAGTCTCATGTCCTTAGTAATGCAGCTAAGAATATATCTGCTAAGTTCATTCCGAAAAGAGATGGTCCATATGTTATTGCAAAAAGGGTTAGTCCTACAGCTTACTGCATCGCAGAAATAGAAAACCCGGATGATATTTTAGGCAAGTATCATGTTTCCGAGCTCACGCGTTTTCATTCCCGCGGTGAATCGCCTCCTCGTCCCGTGGTTCCGAAAAGACACAGAGGACGTCCACGGAAGCACGTTTGTCCCGTTTGTTAATTTTTTTTTTTTTTGTGCGAGTTCGTGAGCGAGGGCGTTCTCACGACTCGAGGGGGAGTGTATAGCGTGAGGCTAGTACAATATTATATAGTAGTGTGTAGTTGGCAACCCCGGTAGTTGTTTCCACTGCCGCCAATAGACTGCGCGGTAGTTGTACGCGCCGATGCGCGCGCAGGTATTTTACTTTTAGTGCTCTACGAGACGCGCTGCGCGGTGCCACGATTTCTTCCCCGCGCTTGCGCTTAGGTAATAAGTTGTGTGACTGAGTGTTCGGCTAAGCATTAGCCTGGTTTCATGTGTGTTGACTATTTTAAGACAATAAACGGCTTATGAACCAGACATGCAGTGTTTCAGACCACCCCAATAGCCTACCCAACGCTATAATTTGTATATTAATTGAATTCTGCCAGATTTTTAATTAATTGTTAAACTCCTAACAGCTTATTTTTGCCGTGGGCAAGTACCTAAAGAGCTTTCTCAGCATGAAAGAGACACTTAATGTGCAACTCTAGACAAGAAATAGTAGTAAGACACTTGAAGATAGTGTTTCGAAATATTAAAGCTTTCGTAATCTTACTTTGATAACAGTGAAAAAAAAAAATGTACCCCCCTTTTTTTTTAGGGATGGCATATCATCAAAGACTTCTCCCGCTATGGGCGGAGCGAGAGGGAGTGTCAGACTTCTACTGACTAAAACCCATCCATGTTCCTTCATTGCCCTTTGTGTTCCGGAGCCACGATATCTCTTTCGAATAGTCCCGCAACTCCCCCCCTAACTATAAAGTCTTATGACTGTAACATAATAATTCACTTGGTTGTTCACGCAGTCTGTCAATGTATCACGTTATGGCGATAGAACGATAGATGAATGGACGTTCTATTCACGTACGGCATTTCAATATTATCGCGAACCTTGTCAGGTGAACAAAGGCTCGAAAGCTAAGAGATGAAGTGGCGTCGTTAGTCGGAAAAACCTTATATATTCACGTCACCCTTATACGCTTGCAATACGGGCTATATTGCTGTGTTATGTAGAAAAGACAATTATGTCAAGGATGTGTAACGGTCAGCTCGTTTGACAAACGTCTAGCCTTGGACTTTTGATGTGAACGTTTGTTTAGGAAGCGTTATTAATTAATTAAATTTATATCTGTTTTTGTTTCTACATAATCATTTCTAGAGATCAATTCTTCTGCTTGTTGAATAGTTTGAGAAATAATATTACTAAGCTTGGAACTCATGGGCGTGCTTAGAGGTTCCGAATACAGATGGATAATTTTGCTAATTTTGAAAGCAAAGCAGCGGCAATTTTTTTTGTAATTAGAGCATTGCACATGGAATCTTCTTCTTAGTCGGACTCTCTTGTCAGAATGTCGTGTTTTTATTTTATTTTTTTCCTTTTTATTTTAAACTACTTTCATGGTTTAAATTATGTTTTTCTCTGGAACTAACTACCCTCTCACCAGGAGCCGGGCGTTGATAGCTGCGCCACAGTTACTAACTTTTGCAGTTATCATCGTTTAACTATTTTAAGAATGTATCTGTTTTTGTTCCAAATAAACGATTTATTTATATTTATTTATTTATTTAATGGTTGTGGTTGCGCAGATGAGGAAAATGAAGAGATTTGGTGGGTCGCCGAGTTTGCCGAAGCCTGCTCACTCAGCGATTTTCTTCAATTTCTGCCGGTTGGTCACAGGTATAATCAATCATAGTGAACTCGGTAGTTTTCTGTATCAGACAGTCCAGCGATTTGGTGATCGACATCGTGCTCACTTGCCTTCTCTTCATCGAGTTCTTATTCCTGCCTATTAAAGTACATACAACTTTAACATTTATTCAGGTTCCCGTTGGATACAGTAAAAAGCACACAAAGGTGTGATAAAATTGCCCCCATAAACAAATAAATAATTAATCTGCTTATTTGCATCGCATTATCTTTCACGTATCACAACTGCTATGAGACAGCTGTAGCATACCCCTTCATTAAAAATGGCTACGTTCTTGCGGCTTTGTTTTCACATACTTTGAATGTCCCCTTCAATTACATAGATATGATGTAATTATTATTATGACAGTATCTAATTATTTCTGTGACAATGTGTTTGATGCGTTCTTGCATACGCATCACTGACAATTAAAAAAAACTTTGTAAAACAATCGTACCGCCTGAACCGTGTAACGTTACATTTTACAGGGGGAGCCTGTAAAATGTGAGGTCACCTATAGCACTCACCTACCTAGGAGGGGAATGCGTACTAAAAGGGAAAAGGACAAATAAATAGTATAAAGATTTAATGATTACAAACTTAAGAACGGATGATGAAAGAAAAGGATGAGTGGACGTGAGATGGAAATGAAATCTTCGTTGAAGATCCGGAGGACTGGAGGGTCCGTTGAAGAACCGGAGGACCAGCAGGGTCCGTTGAAGAACCGGAGGACTGGAGGGTCGTCACTCTTCAATGGGCTGGAGAGGATGGGCCGAGTAACGTCTTCCTCCCAGGCTCGTTCAGCCCAGGCATCAAGGTGTCCTTTAAAGGCGGCAAGGAGAGAGGCCGACTTATTAGGTTCGAGGAGGTAAACTTGGAAACGTCCTCCTCTAAGTCTACTCTCAATATAGGAGGGAGGGCGACTTCTTTGGTTCTCAGGAGGCAAACTGTCCTCTCAGTCACTCTTAAGGACTTTTTCCGAGTTGTTGCTTATCTCAGCTCCAAACGTAGACTGACCATTTCTTTACGACGGCTCTAAAATGAAGGCTCGCTTTTATTTTGAATTTGATATGTGTTTCTAGAATTTGATGGAAAAGGAAAAATTGACTTTATGAAGGTCTGATATCAGTTTCATATGCGACCTAAAACTCCTAGCTAACTTCAGAATACAAATAAAAAGAAAACTAGGTCTGTCTAAATGACAATGTCATAAAACAAGAAATGTAAACAAAGCATTGAAGATAGCTAATTTGCAGAAAAACTTAGAAAATACAAATTAAAAAGAATCTAGGAATCAAGTTATGGCTATGCAGCTATGTATTAATTTATCTAGGAAGTTTATAGAGAGCGTAAGTACAAAACAATAAGACACACTACATTACCCCGAAAACCCCGGAAAAATTTTGAATGCAATGAAAAAATTTTTTCTTGTTTAGTAATTCAAGAGAGCAACAATAGAAGAACAGTAACTAGGTAGTTAAAATTAAATTAAATGAGTATTTACAATGATACAGTAAGTAAAAAAAATACTACATTACCCAAAACCAAAGAAAGTTGACAACTAGGGAAATTTAGAGGTTGAAAATAAAACCTTGCTCTTTCACACACCTTACATCAAACTAGGATACCTTTCACACTTCCTCAAACATACATCACCATCATACTTAGGGGATACGGTTCACATTCAATGACGCGTACTCCACAAGGGATTATTTTTAAGGTTTACGAAGGCTTATTTATTTTATTAGGTGTCGTAACCCGCACCTTTTTTAAAACCCATTAAATTAAAATTAAATAGTTATAAGTTTTTCTGCTTAGAAAAGCAGTCCAAGGTTTATAGCATAAAGTGCTTAAGAAAAGCCTTCAAGCATAAGTCAAGGGTCCAAGGAGATTCAAGACTTATTAAAGGATACAATAAGCCTTCGAGTTTCAAGTATTCAAGTAAGTTTAAAAAAAAAATATTATCTATATACACTAAGGCTTATTTTACGAGTTATAAAACCGCTCGACACAATGGCTTATTTTACGAGTTGTGTACCGCTCAACAAAAAAAAAAATTATACAAGCCAAAAAGTTTTTGAAAAGGAGAGAAGTGATACCGTTCTTAATTCTAAATGGTTTTTACAAGAGTCAATCAAGTACCTAATATAATATATAAAATTAAAATAAGAATTTTGAACAAAAACAAGTAATAAGAAGACTATACTAAGATTTTTTTTAAAAAAACAACGAGATAACTATTAAAATTAAAACATAAGCATGTAAAAAAAAAACAAAATAGACAAAATTAAACTTTAAAAATAAACAACCATAGAACTTTATAAAACCATGCTTGGAACACTATGTCCGTTACCTAGCAACGAATGATGTCAAATAACAAGTCAAACGAAAATTATTTTTTCCGTAATTTATTTGAAGTAAGGATTTTGATAACAAGTATGCATAAAAGGTTTTGGTGTTATTTAATAAGAGTATCACCAAAACTATCATAGTTCCTTCTAGGATCATGTAAACTCCCGTATCACAGATTTATAATCTAGGATCAAGTAATTTTTACGAAAACTTCATAAAGATTGCACTAGTGGTAATGAATCGAACGATGATGAAGTAACGTTTAAAGTGTAAGTAGTTCAGAATATATGATGAAGCATTTGTAATGGGTGTAACGTAGTTGTTTAGGTATGTATAAACGTCTACAGGATACTCTCCTGTGTCTGTCGTAAAGTAACCAATCTCCAACCTTGGTAGCGCCCACGAATGGATATAGAAACGCATCCAAGAGGCCGAAAGGGTGCCAATTATCTGATGATAACGGATTGTATGTGGGGGTGAAGAATACCTAGGTGATAGAATATATAGATTGTATATACTTAATATTTTGGTAAAGAGTTAAGTTTAAGGAGTAAACGACATACGGGATATTGTCCAATAGCCGTCTTAGAGTAACCAATCCCTTACTTGGTAAAGCCCAAAAGTGGTGATGGCCACTAGTTGGTTTTAAAAACTACATCCAAGCAGTGAAAGGGTGCCAATTACCAGTGGGTAATGGAATGTGTGTGGGGGTGTAGTATAAGATGATGTAAAGTTTGTAAGAGGAGTAAGGGTTGAGATGGATGAGGATGTATGATGGAAATAGTTACCAAATATAATCGCCTTGTGGAAGTTTGTTTTTGAATTTTGAAATAACTTGCAGAATGTCTGAAAATGGTTTAAGGGGTGGGTTAGTAAAAACTGGGCGCCAATCTGTAACGTTACATTTTACAGGGGGAGCCTGTAAAATGTGAGGTCACCTATAGCACTCACCTACCTAGGAGGGGAATGCGTACTAAAAGGGAAAAGGACAAATAAATAGTATAAAGATTTAATGATTACAAACTTAAGAACGGATGATGAAAGAAAAGGATGAGTGGACGTGAGATGGAAATGAAATCTTCGTTGAAGATCCGGAGGACTGGAGGGTCCGTTGAAGAACCGGAGGACCAGCAGGGTCCGTTGAAGAACCGGAGGACTGGAGGGTCGTCACTCTTCAATGGGCTGGAGAGGATGGGCCGAGTAACGTCTTCCTCCCAGGCTCGTTCAGCCCAGGCATCAAGGTGTCCTTTAAAGGCGGCAAGGAGAGAGGCCGACTTATTAGGTTCGAGGAGGTAAACTTGGAAACGTCCTCCTCTAAGTCTACTCTCAATATAGGAGGGAGGGCGACTTCTTTGGTTCTCAGGAGGCAAACTTCTTTAAGACGGCTCTAAAATGAAGGCTCGCTTTTATTTTGAATTTGATATGTGTTTCTAGAATTTGATGGAAAAGGAAAAATTGACTTTATGAAGGTCTGATATCAGTTTCATATGCGACCTAAAACTCCTAGCTAACTTCAGAATACAAATAAAAAGAAAACTAGGTCTGTCTAAATGACAATGTCATAAAACAAGAAATGTAAACAAAGCATTGAAGATAGCTAATTTGCAGAAAAACTTAGAAAATACAAATTAAAAAGAATCTAGGAATCAAGTTATGGCTATGCAGCTATGTATTAATTTATCTAGGAAGTTTATAGAGAGCGTAAGTACAAAACAATAAGACACACTACAACCGCCAACATATTTTAGGACTTTCGCAGATAACCATGTTGCGACAATGTAACTTTACGTTTTCACCAGGCACTACAACGGTTTCTGTAAAAATGCGTTTGCAACTTGACCACATTTTTACGTATCTCTATTGCAATAGGTTTTAACGTTTCTGCGTTATTATTACGGAATAATAATTATTTGGGTATTTAAAATCTATAATCATGAATTATTCTTATGAAATTGAATAGTTAGTACTTTAATAGTCATTTTTACTACTAGGGCAAATTTACTAGGTTTTGACCAGCGAGTGACGTCACACAACAATCCTGAAAACTCGACAAAAAATTAAGCTAATTCACACATTTTCATTGGCAAAGGAGGATGGCGAGTTTGGACTCACATTTTTTATAAATTAACTAAGTGGCATTCACTTGCAAAATATTAAAAATGCATTTAATTTTTTTATACAAAAATGTACAATATTATAATTATTACGATTATTTGTGATAAAGTAGAGTGGAACGTTAAGCTGTCAATTGGAATTGCCTGTCAGTGTAAAAAAAAAAAAGTGTTATGTCATCTCATTGTTTGTTTTCAACCGCTAACGTGGGATGTCTATTATTTTCTATGCGATTTTATGTATTCTTGATGACTTGGCTTTATCTTTGGACTGACTATGCTACATACCGACTTAGGCAACAGCTTTTACCTTTGTATTCCAATTTGCAAGTGGTTTGGACTTAGTTACCCGTTAAAATGCGTTGTGTGAATTGTCAATTGTGCATTGCCCGATTACTAATTATTACATTATTACATCTCCCAGCCTCTATGAGTTACTGCCCATTTGCTTTTTTGGTAGTTTTATATAGTTCTACAACTAGTTATAAGTTTCCATACTGTACGATACTCCTAACAGTGGGTCCCATTGTACATGCAACCTCGCCATCTTCCTTTGCATTTTGTTTGAAACAGCTGATATTTTTTCGTATTTTCGAGTTGGTCTCAAAGTAAAAGTTTTTATTATCATGTGTGCAATTTTACTCCCCTTTATAGATTTTTATCGATTTTCTTCAATAATTTTATTGCTCTCTGCCTTTTCTCTGCACAGTACAAATGTAATAAAAATTATCATGAAATCACTGTAAATTTATGAACACAATATAAATTATTTATGATGCGTCATGAATTAGTTAGTTATTACTGAAATCCAATATAGCTTTAAAGATTACCTACACTGTTTTTATCCGTCTTAGAATTTCAAACTCCATTGTTCTTTTCATTAGTTTCAGGAATTGAAGTGTTTAACACATGGAAACTATTATTCGCCTGCATACATAGGCACTTAAGATTTTCGAAGCCGCAATATTATACGGATAAGAGCATTAGATCATAGACAAGCTTGTTTCAAAATGCGTTTGACGTTCTAAGCGATGACCATAAAGGTACTGTCATAGACTCACAGCTGTCAAATATCATATGACTCAATAAAAGCTAACTTTATGGCCACGTCACAGTAAAAGGCGTTTCATTAATTTTTAATTAGAACATTCAACTTTATACTTTTTAATTAAGTATTGTGGTGCTGTTAGATTTCATTACCTTCTAACTACGCTTTCCAACGAAATAATGGTTTAGTGTTGAATAAATAATATTGCACGGAACCCCTTTCAACTTACCATTTTTATACAGTTTATATTCAATTTACTACGGCCAAGAAAGTTTTGGTTATTTTATATGTTTAAGTGTTAGTAAACTATAAAATATTTGTTGTGTAAATTAAATTAGTGAAATAAAAAGATTTTGATTAGTTCAGTGGTATTTTTATTATTTTCTTTTATTAAAAGTTTTATGTGAGAGAATAAAAAGATGGAGCGATGAATAAAAAGCTGCTTGACATGCTCGGTCATAAAATAAGCGTCAATAATTGAGGGTAATACGAAGTCAAAAGGGCAAATATTTAACATCAAAATATCAAGTCATTGGCGAGGGACTTCAAAGTTGTCAATCAATATCAATAACTAGCTTTTGCCTAAGTCTTTGTAGAAAAATAATAAAATTATTTTAGCGGTTTAGACGTGAAACGTAACAAACTCATTTTTGCATTTATAGCAAAATTAGGATTCTCAAGATTTCTGTTTCTGGCCAGTGTTCACGATTGATTTTCCCAAAACAGACTGGCCAAAACAAAACTTATTTGTCCCTACTAATATTATAAATTTTAATGTGAATGTAAATTTGTTTGTTTCGCTTTCACGCGAAAACTTATTAACCAATCATTATAAAACTTTGTGCACATATTCTTGCAGGTATTAGAAGTGGAAAAAAAGCGGACGAAGCCGCGGGTTTCAGCTAATTGTTTCATAAAACAAATGCCGCCTACAAATGATTCCACGTGCTGATCCCGCGAAAATCCCTCTTATTCCCACTTAAATAAAGTTGTTAAAAACCCCTCAACGCGTCCTGGCAATGAATAAATTTGGTACAAGGCTTGCAATAAATACCAAACATTAATATACATGATGTGCGATATTTCACGTTGGTAGATTAAACTGATGTTGTGTATGAGACCTCAGGGAGGCGTTTAACTAACTTAGTGAGGACATAGAATAGGGAGGAATAGTGTGGAAGATGGGTCACTTCGGTTATGTTAAAAAATGGTTGGTTTTTATGACTTCACATGAGCAAATGCAATACAAGAAAAATAAATGGAGATGTGACGAGTTATTTCGTCAAGTATAATTTTTTTAATCACGCGTTTTCAACAAGTGTAGTTTTAATGAATTTTATTTCTAAAAATCACCGGAAAAAAGTCTCAAAAGATAAATTTTGTAAAAAGTACCAAAAAAAAAATTAAATAAATATTTGGGGCATTGAAAGAACGTTATCATCAATCTCATTCCCACCTTAAATATCACAAGTTTCACACCAAAAAAGTGTCTTACCTAGATCTTAATCTTTGCTCCATTGCAACATCCCGTTGTAAAGCGTGGAAAGGACATAAAAATGTCTAAAAAAAAGTAGCGTATTGTCTGTAACGAGGACAATATGTAACGTACTGTTAGCGACTTGTAAATTATGCATCCCCCTGTGGGTCGTTCGAAAAACTTTAGTCGTATTTATGAAAATTTATGTAAGAAAGGATGCAGATTAGTTGCAGAATGTTGTTTAATTTTATATGTGTATATTGTTTAATATAACTGGGAGCAAATTTAGATTAGTATACGAACTTTTGCTTACAGGAGCAAAAAAAGCTGGAGTTTGCATTGTTGCTACTCGTTTTGTGTTAGGTATTATTTTACGTCTTGTAAATTTTGATACATTCTTTAATTGTTGGCAATACCAATGTCATTTCTATTTTTCTTGTCATATTATGTTCTAATATTCATTTCTTTCGGTAAAAAAAAATCCCTGGAGTATTCTCACCAACATGAGCTACGTGACAATGTGACTACGACTTGATTACCCCTTATAGATATTTTTTACGGTTCTAACTTATTAGTTTCTTTGAAAAATCTTGGTTCTCCCAATGAAGAATCATTGGGTTCTTCCATATTTGTACTTATATTCAGGATTGATTATAAAATTGTATAAAATAAATACCGCCCCTTTAGCGATATTCACCTTACCAAATGAAGCCTTTACCATTATCCACGTTTTCCTTCCACGGACATACTTTTAATGCGGAACAGAATTTCCAACGTGTTTGTTTCATACATGGCATTTTGTTGTTCTAGGACCGTGCCACCAAAATGTCTCGACCTCCCTCGTCCTCTGCTGGTATCCAAAATGCAGGAGCAAAGTGGTACTTCAACAGCATAGAAGGTTCAAGGAAAAATGGTTGCTTTATACGTGAGAGCATGCTTCATTTGTTCCTTGCTTCAGGCACTAGCACCCGAACCATTGTGTATGAGAACGGCCAATTATATCTTTACAACACACTTTTTTATACCGACATAGTATTTTTAGTCTGCTGCACGCAAGTTATTACTACTACTCATTAAAACCCAAGCTTATTCTCCCTAATAGTCTATTGTTTTATGCTTGTCGATAAAGTTGTAAACTAGAATCATGGAAAATGAGATGCGGTTGTGATATTATGTTTCCAACTAGAACTAAAACAATGTGAAGTATATCTTGGTAATACTTGAGATGACAGTTGATACAACTTAATAAGTTCGAGAATTACATGACGTATACTGTTAGGAGTCCTACTACGACGCAATGATCACTTTGTATTAGGATGATGGCGACGGCTTTAGGGACTACTAACACTTATTCAGCTCTATTCAACTTATGCCCATAGAAAACAACCGTTTTGTATGGATACGCGTGCGCATCCGTTCAGCTTTCCGCGTCTAATCAGCTTTCGCGGCAAACAGGTATAAAATAAGATTGAGTTCAGCACTGTTCTGCTGCTGCCGCCTTCATATTCTTAGGATGCTGTACGCGGCTGATAGAAGCAGAACTGTATAAGTTCACAGTTCACACTTATACAGTTCTGAACTGTATAAGTTCACAGTTCACACTTATACAGTTCTGAACTGTATAAGTTCACACTTATGCAGTTCTGTTTCTATCAGCTATTACTCTGTTTTATTACTCTGTTTCTCCGCTCCGCTGCCTCGCTCCACTGTATGGATATGGTACGACATGGCAGGCTCTAATGTAACTACAAAAATGTTAAACAATGTCTAACGATTCATCCTTACAACAATGTCTACACAACAAAGTATGCCAAGATAAAAAAAAAAACATACACTGCCACAGATGCCATATAGGGTTTCAATACTGAAGTGATATCATTTAAAGTGCAGCTATAAATAAAACACTTTATACATTGTCTCTACTTCCATATTTTGCATAGGTATTACTTTTCATTGCACAGACACTTGCTTCAAGAAATAGCCAGTCATTTCCAGTTACAGTGGTGGTATTATCCAGTGAATTTAATTTCATATAAAAATTCATAAGTTCTGAGCACACCTGTCGTGTTCCGGTGGCTCGTGGCAAATGTGGCAATATGGTGGCAATGGAAATGTATTCATGCAAGTGGCAGTGACGATGTGCACAACTGCATAATTTTGACGTGTTCCAAATTCGAAAGTGATCTGGATTGCAATTTTATTGTTCATTGAATCTGACGGTAACTTGGAACTTGTTTAATTTGTTATCAGCTCAATTGTTTTTTGGAATGAAAACTTCTTGGGATGGGTATAAAATTTTAAACTAGCTAAAGACGGATCATTCAAAAATGCACAACGTTAATTTTCAAGTTTTCACTTCTGCCAGCACTCCCGGAGTGCAACCCGTTGTTTTTTTTACACAAATTTAGCGTTACAGTTTTGAAAGAGATCAATTCATTGGCAATTCCCTTCGATAGTTATTGAAATATATATTTTTTTAAGCAACTAAAGCAGCACATGGGGCAAGACGAGGCGTACAAAGCGACTGTTAAAAAGTTAGGTTTTCTAAATACTTGGGTTAGGACTTATGCACCAAGGGTTCTGTACCATTATATGGGTAAAGTGAGAAATATTTTTAAATTTTTATCGGTGAGGCCTATATTCGTCATCAAATTTTAACACTACAGTGTATATTGCAGTTATAGATCAGCGCCCTAACTTAACTATTAGTGGAAATAATGTCATATTCGGTGATGATAGTAGTTCTAGAAATCTTTACATAAACTTCTATCACATAGAATAATTCTGGATTTTTTTCTATTCAAACTTACAATGATTGGTTAATATTTCTCCGTTTATCTGCTCCGCTCACAATGGACAGGTACCCTTAGAACTCCTGTTCACCATTTTGGTACGGAACCCTAAAATGATCAGTGAGTAAATACTTATTTAAAATTAAATAAGATCTGTCACAGTTTGTCAGATACGGATTTAAGTACCTACCAACGAACGATACTCAGCAAGAAAACGATACCTCCAGCAACTTTATGTAACAAAATGAAACATACTTGCCTATATCGAGTTCCATACAAACTTTTAATAAACGACATCTCACATACAATTTGTACACTCAACTTGAATTATTAAATATCATTTACGCGGAGTATCTGGGTCGGTACAACCGCGTACAGAGCCGCAAGGGCAAAAGTGATTTTTCTAAATGCGTGCTTGGCTGTACCTCGCGGGGACAATTTACGCGGGCCGGTCGACCCATGTGATTGTTAACTATGGTACAAAGATTACAAGTTATCTACCAAGAGCACGATACTCCATTGCCAGGTCTGTCTCAGTGTTTTTACGACTTATTATTACGTAACCCGTTTACACTTACTCGGAATAATCGTCCGTAATAAATAACAGTTGATTTTGGCCCAATCAAAAGTTATTCGAACCGGATTCCGTTCTTAAAAAAGTTTACAAAAAAACTGTTCGATAACAAAGATGATTGGTGTTATTTTCGTCTCGTTTTAAGGAGCTGTTAGCACAATAGATCGTTCACCCTTAGCGGCTAATCTTTTTAAACGTTACGATTGAATCAAGTAACCCACGAACATGGCAATAAACTTTTTAATTGGCAACACAAAAAGCTATGTATGTTCGCTAACTAAAGTCATGAAATCATAAGATCGATTTTCGAAATTCACTTTATGCTTTTGTTATTCACTTTTTTGAGTTCCGGCAACGATGTGGAGGCACGTAACCAAATACACGTCAGAAAGCGAACAAATACGACAAAAACCATGAAATCACTAATCCGACCTAATTTTGAACGCTTTACGTCATATGAATAACGACTACAGAGCGTTAACTTGGAATCTTAATTCGAATCCTTCAAAGCTCCTGCTTCAGCATTTAATTTATTCTGACGACCGTCGCCACTTTTATGTTTTTTTTTCAGTCAGATAGATTAAACTTTATAATACGCCAAAATTCATAGCTCTTACGTAATGCAACCCGCAGAATTCATTTTACACCAAAGATTATTTCCATTGATTTAATATTGACTTAAATTAATTTTAATGTTCCATCCACTATTTAACTTATTCTCGTGTTGAAAAGTAGCTGTTAATTAAGTGTTAATGAGCAACGTGCAATTTATTTAATTACGATAAGTACTTTAATATTATGTGATGAACAAAATAATAACATTTATTCGACCAAATCTTCGAATTATCAGAATATTGGACGTTCTTTTCAATTTAACTATATTATATTATTGAAAGGTTTCAAATATAATACCATCACATGTGTAAAAATCTTATTGAAATAACTCTTTGATAATAAACTAATAAGTTATTAGCTTATTAAATTTAATATTTTTCAACTGCATTCGCCACTAAAGAGCAACATCGAAGGATATCGTAAATTACTTCACGTCATGTGAGCGAAATGCTGACAAATGACATGTGTTTGGTTCCAACGTTTTATTTTTGGAAGTCCCACACAGGGCCGTAATCAGAAACCGTATGAGGACTCGAACAAACGGGCTCCTCACCTAAGAGGCCGAACGAATTTTGTAATCCGAGTAAAGATCCGTGTTTATTCTTTTGTTTTTTTTTTACCAAAACTTTTGCGCTCGACTGTATCCAAAATAAATAAATTAATATAATAATTATTTTAAATATTCATCCTAACCTAACATATTAAATTCTTCCGTTATTGAGCGAGTGACTGACAGACAACGCACAGCCGAACATGCTGGTCGCAGAAAGCTGAAATTTGGCATGTACATAGGTTCAATGGAGAGTGTAGAGGAGCACTAAGGGAGGAACTTTTCCGCGTACGAAGTCGCGGACAAAAGCTTGATCGCGAAAAACGAACTTATATTGATTTATTTGGCACAGATACATGCTCATACATTTATCTGCTAATATTAATTTTACTGACCATCATAATTCTATTTATTTTTTTCTTTTAATCCTGTAAAGGAATTCTAGGCTACTCTTCCAAAAACTATTAACAAAATGGAAGTTAAACATGAAAGATTACGTAATTCAAATATAATCATCTCACTATTTGCTCATAAAGTAAGCGTATAATAATAGTATGTAATAGGTCTAATAAAGACATAATTTTTGTTAAAGAACATTACATTTTTTGTTTGTTACTCTAATGAAAGACCATAAAACTAAGACCTCTGGTGCTGATAAAATCTTTAATGAACGTATGGAAATTAGGTGTCTGGTTATAATGGATATTGTGTAGCGTATATTTAGTAGCTTGGGGCTATATCCCATGATTGTGGCACATCAGGAAACGGAGATTACTTTTATATAAGTTCAGTATTTATGTATTCACGTAAATACTGAACTATGTATTCACATAACTCAGTATTTGAAGTAGTATTTAAAGTGTCTGTATTCACACTAAATAAGTCTTCATAGCTTCAATTTTATCTACGAAATGTTTTTAAGCAGTTTTGAAAAATCAAACAGCATCAAAATCTGCCAAACTTATAATATTGTATACCCATCACCGTCTGCCCAACCTTTTTTCAACTATATTCGGCTTCCAGTCAAAACAAACCGGCTTCAGATAAAGACCAGTGTTTTACGTGGAGCGGTTGCGCCCACCAGTCCTCCAAAACACTGTAACACGATACGTCTTGGCAAGTCTGGAATCAGATTCACTGGCTTCTGACAATCTGTAAAGACTGCCAACTATCTAAAAATGACAGCCAGGACCATAGAGAATATAAACACACAGTTGTTTTATAGTCTTTGGCCAGGACCTACGGGTTAACGTGCTTTCTGAGGCACGAAGGAAAATCGTTATTCAAAAATTAAAATAAAAAACAAATGTCATCTATTCAAATTAGGTTGAGAGCCAGCACTTTTTGAACGTCAAGTTTTACAAAAGACAGTCTACCAAAACGCCCGCCGGTCACCACTTCCTAGTAAGTTTGGCGGTGGAGAAGAAGTGGCCAACAAACTTCCCAGCAACACATCTGTCTGCTACGTTTTAAGAACTTGAACTACAAAAAGTAGTATATGCAAAGTAATTAATACATCATCATCTGCCTAGCCTTTTCCCAACTACATTGGGGTCGGCTTCCAGTCATATCGAATTCAGCTGAATACCAGTATTTTACGTGAAGCGACGGCCTACCAGACATCCACAACCCATTAACTGGGTAACACGGTATTTCTTGGCAAGATTGGAGTCAGATTTACTGGCTTCTGGCAATCCGTAACGCCTGCCAAAGATCTACAAATGGCAGCCGGGACCAACGGCTTTACGTGCTTTCCGAGGCACGGAGGAAACTCGATATGTTATGATGATCACCTATCCACAGACCAATTTTGGCAGGCGTTGCTTAACCTTGAAAAATCGACCCGTGCGGCTGTTGGTATTTAGCCACGAGCTCCTCGCAAAGTAATTAAGACATGACACAAAAAAAAACATTATTTATTACTTGTTAGCTAGCACACTTGAACTATAAATCGATCCACACGTGGTAAACTAGGGCCAGCAGAGTAAAATTAATAATCATTTCGTTAAAAAAATTGATTATTGATTCATTGATTACGTTAAGATGTTCATCCGTGCACAGATCAACCTTGGTAAGGTATGATTATGTCCTATATTATAGGAAGCAAGCCTACCTCATGCCAACAACAAGACATAAGTCAAAAGTGGAGCTGATACTGAAAGTCATTTAGGAAAAGCTTCTTCTTAGTTGGGCCATCATCTGCGAAGAGACGCCACTCAAACACTGAAGGAAGATTGGCACCGCCCAGAAGCAACCCCCAATGGTGATCTTCATAGATAACGTATTTAATGTGATAAGTAGATTATTTGATACCTGCCAGGGTTTCGGAATTTGTTCGAAAGAGTCACCGCGGCCCTGGAACGCAAAAGGCGTTAGGGGAAATGGCATCAAGTATGTGGGGTCGTTAGACCTTGTGTCCATACGATAAAAAGAAGAACCTAGGAGTTATTTTTAACCGACATCTTCAAAAAGGAGGAGGTTCTTTGTTCGGCTGTGGGTATTTTTGTTTTTTATTTTTATGTTTTTTCACCGATTTTTCACCTAATTATGGTCCCTATACTCTGGAAGTGTTCCCATTGTCATCAAGTCAGAATCTGATGAGGGGATTCCATGGAAATCGAGGGAAACCCTCAAATTTTATAGGCACAGATACAATGTTTTTCATACACTTTGTAACGCAACTCAGATATTTGTGCTTGGTGATCATCATCTCATGTCACTGACCTGATGATGGAAGGTAAGTCAGGATCTGGTGACGGAAACCCATGAAAAATTTTTGTTCAGCGATATTTTCGCCAACTGACAACCGATTTGGATAATTATTTTTTTACATGAAAGAGTATTTTATCGAACTAGTCCCATGTCAATTTTGTGAAGATCTGATGAAGAACTTCGGAGATAGACAACGGAACTCTTCAATTAATGATAGCAAATGGATCGGGATTGCTGAAATTGCATTTTTGTTTTCACTTTACACCAATTTCATGACATAGCATCACGCCGCTGGGTACGCGGTGAAACCAAAAACACCGACTTCCGTAATTAAATTTATTTTATACTTAGCTGACCCGTGCAATGTCGTCTGCGTAACATTTTTCATTACTGCTCCGCTCCTATTGGTCTTAGCGTGATGATATATAGCCTATAGCCTTCCTCGATAAATGGGCTATGTAACACTGAAATAATTTTTCAAATCGGACCAGTAGTTCCTGAGATTAGCGCGTTCAACCAAACAAATAAACAAACTCTTCTGCTTTATAATATTAGTATAGATTTGTAAAAAAGTTTTTTTTTTCTAATTCAGAATAAGAAATAATGTCCATTCTGTACAGGAATGATCTTTAATGGCTACAAATTGCCTGCAATGGAAAATATACCATCTTCTTGGAATATTATACCAAAGGGTTCTAAAGTACATCGTTTGTCTGCTTTGACACGTTGATGTTATAATAATTTGGTAATAAAATACTAATTGGTCAATGGCTTCGCGAAAGCACTAACAGCATTAACGTCAATTGGCGACGGTTTAAGACGACACCTTAACTCACGCAAACAAGATGCACATTTGCAATTTAAATTGACACTATCAATAAATTTTACGCATACACCACTCAAAAAACAAATCAAATTAAACCTTAGCTACTTCAACATAGGATTCGAATTCCATTTTCAGCAGCACATGGTGATTTGCAAAGTTATAAACACAAAAATTATTTAAAAACCGATTACCATAACTGAAATACAAAAGCTATGTGTAACTAATTTTAATAATGATTATGTTTTATGAATATACTCACATTATATGAGATGCTTCCTTTAATCGTTTTATAACAACGTCTTTTAAGCATACGTCGTAATGCTTGCTTGTACCCTTGGGCAGAACATGACAGCAATGTCTACTGCCCGCAAAATGATCCACAAACCTTAACACTGTGTCATAAAGTCGAGATTCCCGTAAAAAGTCTCTAATCACCAGCAAATAAAAATGGTAGGTGTCGTAAATATTTTCACAAAATGGCGTTCTCAGAACGATCACACTGAATTACAGAAGCTCTAGAGTCTACTTTAAATATAAAAGATAACCGGGACTTGATATTATTAGAGTTCCGTATTCGTGTAATATGATCAACTGTAAGGACGTTTTATTTGCCAGGAAAGTATGATGAACTGTAGGTACTGATTTTTATTATTGGTAATCCAAAACTTTTTACAAAAAAATATAACCGACTTCCAAAAAAAAAACACTACAAAGTAAAAAATAACTTTACTTTCGGAACTCGGTGTTTTTTGTTAATTTGTTCGTTTTTTGACACCGACTTCTAAAAATAAAAAGTTTTTTATTTTTTACTTTTTAGTGGTACCCCACACCTAACAACACCTTTTTTTTTTTTTTTTTTTTTTACGGGGGGAAATCCTCATGGATGTCCTCCACCTTGGGGCGGGCGGAGGGGTCTGTCAGACTCTTACTGACTAAAACCACCCCGGTGTTCCATCTTTCACCTGCGCCGGGGATCGCGGGAACTGATTAGACTTCCGTAATCCCCGACACCTAACAACACCTAACCTAACATGTGAAATGTTAAAGAGATTAATAGTACTATCCTGACAGTTCTAGTATGTCGTTTTGCTTTCTTAGTTCACAAGGGGCCTCAGCTAAGGTTACGATCGAAGTTTCCTTGCGTGATCGAATCAGAAGTAAAGATATCAGCATAATAACCAAGGTTATACATGTAGCCAATGATATATAAAACTATAGATACGTTGTCCGCACTCTAAAATGACAACATGAAATGAAGCCAATTGGCCACATCGCGCTTAGTTACGCACCAACCTGTCGCGCGACACTACGTTTGTTTTGATGTCAATTTGACTATTACTTATCCTGTGACGTAACTGAAGATGTATATTTATCTCCCTCTAGCAACAGGCATCCCGCCGTACGGTGACATATTTTCTTTCCCTTTCTTCATGCGTATTAGTAGCTATCTAGTATTTTCGCCGTTTTTAAGCGCCGCGATGTTGGTTTATGACGTGTCTATATATAATACGTCATTGCATGTAGCGCAAAGAATCACCAAACAAATTTTCGACGGGTCTGAAGGTTACCGAACACACTCACATGAATCTCGTAGTTGGCGACTGCCCACCTCTGCAGTATCCAGTGCTCTTCGCCTAAAATGTAATTTTTTATTTTGTTTTTTGTTTTTTACTTAAGATAGGTTTGCTCTTGAGTCTAGTCTTGGTCGGAGATGACAGAGACAAAATCTATGATGGAGCGAGCTTACCCAGAAGTAACCAGCCGGTCGATGCTGTCGACATCTCCCCGTGATCACTTAGGTGGAGTGAACGACAAGTGAGCGGTCATGCCATCTTGTTTGTATGGTTTGACAGCTCACTTGTCGTTCACTTCGCCTAAGTGTTCACTTCAACATGTTTACAGAATTGCACTGCTGTTCACTCTAACTTTGAAAATATTAGGTTTGTAAGCGTTTTGTTTTTTTTTTCGGATCTAAAGTGGAAACTTCCTCAAACTAATAGGTTTAAATAATAAGCTTGATCATCACAATAAACAACATTTTAATCAAGCACATCTTAATGTCTTAATTATAAACAGTTTATTACGATTTTTTTCTTAATTTACAGAACCCACGCCATTGCCATTAAAATCATATTTACCTGTTTTCAAAAAAGGTCTCGTTACCCCTGTTCTACGTTTCTTTAAAAGCTTTATAAATTATTTATTTGACGACGATTCGAACTCTTTTGCTCTTAAACGCTAAAGCATGGAATTAATGTGATTTACCATGCCGTTTTACAAATAAATTCTCGAAGTTATATTCCAAATGGAAGGAATTATGTTATTTAGATTTAGTTTGAATATTTTATGAGAGGCCTAGAGGCTTCGATACAAAATACAGAGCTTTTAAGACCTGCGTGACAGGAAGCTTTCGTTTAATTTCTGAATATTTTCTAAAATTACTGCTATAGCTATGGAAATTATTTTCGAACATAATGAGATCTCTGTGCAGTTCAACTATTTAAATATAAAAGATTTCATAAGTGAGAACTTCGTCCAATATTATTCTAATAGATCCAGAAATGCAAATCATTATTGCTGAACACAGTTCAATACATTTCCAGGTGTTGGGCGAAAAAAAAGAAAAAAAAAAAAGGTGTTGGGCGAATGTGCAGTTCACTGAGTTTATCAATTTAGGCATGCAAATATTATAAAATGACGCCATTTTTATTTCAGATGGGTTTGCTCTTGACTCTAGTCTAGTCTAGGTCAGAGGTGACTGAGGTATTTATTTTCATTTTTTTGAAAATTAACTCATTAAAGACTGCCGTTTAAATAAATAAGTTATCCAATTGATTTAACTGAATTCTAAACTTAATTTCAAATTAATTTACTTTATGTTTCTAGTTTTTTTTTTTTTTTATGCAAAACGGGGAAACTCTTGGCCCAAATCTCACCTGATGGAAAGTGATGATTAGGCCGAAGATGGAAGCGAGTTTCACCCGGAATCCTCTTACACAGGGGAACTGGCTATCATACCTCTAACTGCCGGAACACAACAATGCTGTTAACATTGTTGTTATGGCGACAGACTGAGACATGATGGTGGTAGCTTGCCAGGCGGACTTAGAACAAGTCCTACCACCAACCAAACCGAGCAAAAAATTTACCCCCGCTGGGAATCGAACCCGGGACCTCTGGGTCTGAATCAGGTGGTTTAACCACTAGACCACGGAGGCGGTTAATTGTCACCTGTTTAGCACCACCCGGGGACCACGTGTAGGGATTCGCTGAAGGGTATTCTCCTACGGACGCGGGTGACTCGGCCCCCAAAACTAGAAAAAACTAGAAGATTACAGAAATCAAATACTACATTTTGTCTAGATTGAGCGTGTCTAATCGTAAAACTGTAAGTAATTTGGTACCGATGTTTTAAGCGTTTAATGAACCTCTACGTCATCGAACCTCGTACCACAGATCACAAATTTTATGATAGAATCATTGAAATACAGTTTCAATTTTAATTGCAATACTATAATGTTTCTCAATCATGTTTCGATCAACGCATCTTAAAAGATCTTGTCTTCTTGTGAATCTTAACTTTCTGCAATAATGATCTTTTAGCAAAAAAATTACATAAGTCTCAAAAAATCTAAGCCTGTTATAAACATGCGATAAATGATTCACTATCTTTTTAGTCTTTCATAGAAGACTCATTTATTCACAACATATTATAAAACAACAAAGTCTTCCGCCGCGTCTGTCTGTCTGTCTGATCGCGATATACTCAAAAACTACTTCACCTTTTCAAGCTGTTTTCACCATTGGATAGAGTGGTTTTCGAAGAAAGTTTCAGTATATTATTTGTCAAGCGGGCGAAGCCGCGGGTTTCAACTAGTATTAATTTGAAGAAAAAGAAATACCAAAAAAAAAACAAATCCGAATTTCAAACAAATGTTCGCCTATCTCAAGGGTAATTAGCCAAGTACGCAAGATAAGTGAACAATATCAATATGCATAAAAAAAATATTTATTATCTAAACACTTTATCTAAAAATATACAAAAATATATTACTAACAGTGGAAATAGAATCAAAATTGCTCGAAAAACAAAAGAGATATAATTATTTTAAACAAATATATCTGTCCCTCTCGCGAAAACGCTGTTTTCTATGGCAGATGTATAGACGTCACGTAATGTGACGTCAAATTCCATGTCGGACTTCTCGTTCTAAAAATAATCTTTGAAGCGTTATAACTTCATCGCCGATGAAGATATTTAAAAAATATATTTTTTTAGAGTGTTTACTGGAGCTTATAAGTAATTCATTTTATAAATAAAAAAAATGCGTGCATATTCCCTATTGTGTGCACAATCAGAGATAGGTACGCTCTGATTATTTACTTTCGGCAATCCGACAGGACTGGGAAGAGAACTGACTCAGGACCTACGGCTTCACTTAGGTAATTTCTGATTTCTTAGTTCCCGCATTTCTGTGAATGAAGTCTTTGTAAGAGCATGAGACAATCCATGCCACTACTACTGTCTCCTCTTCAGTACTCAAGTGAATGGTAGAGGTCCAGGTTGTAAGGGAAATAACAGTTCAATAAGCCTTCTCTGCACACATCATCATCATCTGCCTAGTCTTTTCCCAACTACATTGCGGTCAGCTTTCAGTCAAACCGGATTCAGCTGTATACCAATATTTTAAGTGGAGCGGCGGCCTACCAGACCCCCACAACCCATTACTCCCACACACACACAACACACAATAGCCCTTTTTGTTAGGGTTCCGTAGCCAAATGGCAAAAACGGAACCCTTATAGATTCGTCATGTCTGTCTGTCCGTCCGTCCGTATGTCACAGCCACTTTTCTCCGAAACTATAAGAGCTATGCTGTAGAAACTTGGTAAGTAGATGTATTCTGTGAACTGCATTAAGATTTTTACACAAAAATAGAAAAAAAAAAACAATAAATTTTTGGGGTCCCCATACTTAGAACTGAAACTCAAAATTTTTTTTTTCATCAAACCCATACGTGTGGGGTATTTATGGATAGCTCTTCAAAAATTATGTTGAGGTTTCTAATATCATTTTTTCTAAACATAATAATTTGCGCGAGAGACACTTCCAAAGTGGTAAAATGTGTCCCCCCCCCCCCTTAACTTCTAAAATAAGAGAATGAAAAAACAAAAAAAAATATGTGATGTATATTACCATGTAAACTACCAGCGAAAATTGGTTTGGTAGTAAGTAGTTTTTTTTAAATACGTCATAAATCGTAAATCGCAACTTTTGCTTATAATTACCTACAGTTTTGTACGGAACCTTCGGTGCGCGAGTCCGACTCGCACTTGGCCGATTTTTTTTATGACTTTTTGTGATGGGTTTGCTCTTGACTCTAGTCTCGGTCTGAGACAGACAAAGTCTACGATGGAGCGAGCTTACCCAGAAGGAGCCTGTTCACTCTTATTTTGAAGAAATTAAGGTTGCCCATACACAGTACAGAATAATACTCCTGTCTCTTGTTAAACACGGTCACCGCTCCACCAATGCTTGAACATTGTTTAACTGACCATACTGTGTAACGGACGCAGAACTATGACCCTCTTACATCGCTTCACGCCGGCCATAAAGGCAAGGTCACATTGGGTCTATATGACTGATGTTGACGCGAGCCGCCTTTGACTCCGAGTCGCTCAAACGTCGATCTAGCTCGAGGCATGCCCGTATTTATAGTGTGGCTAGCTTGTGTATTTTTTTAATATGATATGTTTTATTGACGAACAATTAAAAGAACTGCCACATTTTCATTTTAAAATCTTATTGAATCGTTCGTGCATCATAAGTATGCCTTTCAATGTATTATTATAAATCTCTCACTTCGTTTTCCAAGAAAAATTTTGTGTACTCTCATGCGATTGCAATAAGTTTTCCCAAAAGTATACTTTCCTTTTCCCTTTCAAACTAATTATTCTGTAAATATCTTTTACAACTTATTTCCGATATATTATCAATTCTTCTAGGAGATATTTTGACATCACTATTTAAATTTTCCCGTCGTCAAATAGAAACAAAAAAAGAACAACAAGGAAATTCGCCCACAAAACCAACCTTAAAACCTTCGTCTTCCCGTCACCCAAGAGACAGCACAAACGTCACACATCCCAACCTTTTTCGCAGCAAAAATAAAATATGAACAGTTAAAGGCCTGACTATAAATCCTGCACGCATCACATCGGTCGACGCGCCGTTGGCCATAATGATTCATTAAGTGCCTCCCCGGGATTACCTTTTTGTAATTGAGCGATGATGCGAGAGCCGTATCACTGCTTCTCTTTTACTCGAGGCATGAGGTTTAAACGGCTAGCTGGTGGTAAAGCGTTTTGTGGTTCTTTTTTGTGGGACACAATATGAACGGGGTACACATAGATTCTTGTGAGTGCTCCGAAAGCCGTAGCTTTTCATTTGGGGAATTTGAAACTGTTGGTGGACAATCTTCGAGCTCTAGCCGTAGTTTTATGTTTTTATCTTGAAGTGAAATGATTTTCGGTTGACGAACTCACATGGGATCAAATCTCAACAACTTTGTTTTTTCAATAAAGTCTGATAAAAAGAGATCCTAACTAAGCATCTTCCTACCCTTGTACTTAATTTCTGAGGAGTCGACGCAACACCTTTTCTTCTACTATTATCTGTGCCTTTAACTCTTAATTGTCTCACAAATCTTCCAGAACCTATCATTTATTTATTTTTCACAAATAATTAAATCTTGCTCTCAAGTTTCAAAGCAAAAAGCCATAAAACACGAAAAATAAAACAAGGAATTGTACATTCTAAAACCGCTAACCGCCACTAACTTACAACAAAAACTTTAAAAGTAATAAACGTTCATCTCACCGTACGTTGACCATGACTGTCCATGACTTTGAGCAAAACATCCGTACATATGTTAGTAGAATGTTCTACAACATAGTTCATAGTAGTAGGTATTGACGGCACACGTCCGTTTTTTGTGAGCACCTTAGCTAATCAATTAAATGAAACCTCAAGTCAATTAGCAACGTTATTTGACAAGATATTGTCATTGAGTAATGTATTTTCAAACTGTATTAGCAAAAGAATATTTTTATTTGTTTTTAGAATAGCTTAAGTGGCATTAGGGTTTTTGTATCGCTTTGGATGTGTCTGTAAAGGTGTTTTAATAAATGTGTAATATGTAAATGATTTATATTATAATAAAAAGGATGTATAATCCTGTAAGATGCTAGTAGGGATCTTAACCGTTCTTCCGGGATTGTCCTGATAGCCGTGGTATACCTCCCCACTCCTCTAGCACCTCAGGATATGTTGCCTCCTTGGCGCTAAATCGTTTTTGGGGGCCCATTTATTGAGTGTGCAAGTAAACCTCTGTCATTTTAAAGTCGTGTATACTGTGGTCAGGCGGCGGCCAATAGTTCTTCCATACTATATGGTAATCAGTCCACTAAACCACCCAGACCCACTCTTTTGTGTTCCGGTGATTGTCCTCGGGTATATTTTCATAGTACAAACAGGGATAATCGTCGATTGGTGCCCCATTGCATTTTAAAAGTCTAATGGGGCCTCTGCGAGTTAGCATCGACTCCTCGTACGCCTATCAAAGGAACGGGACCCCAGGATCCAAAGAAATACAAATAATATAATATAATAATAATATCCTTGGACATTTCACACAACGCCATATCGTCCCAAGCTAAGCAATGCTTGTGTTATGGTAACGAGATGGCTGATAAACTAAATATATACATTTTTTTTTTGTAAATACATACATATTATAGATAGAAAAACACCCAGACTCGGAACAAATACTTGTAGGTCGTACAAATATTTGTTCCGTGCGGGATAAGTAATAAAAATATTTGATATCATAAGATGTTTGTTTACCATTGTGTGGATTTTAATAGAAACTTGAACTGAAACTCGCCGTGGCGTCGCCATAGCCACTCCTTGAAGAGGAGACTTAATGCCGTAATTGTGGCATGCCCCATGTGTCTCCCACTTAAACCTACACTTAGCTTTTGCTACTGAAAATAAAGAGGCACCTTCTTTATTTTTAAATAATCCATTAACGTTTTAAAAGCATAAAATTAATGCTAGCTCTTAACATAAGAAACACCTTCAAACATTTAAGAACAAGAATGCAATTTGCATATCAAATTCAAACTATCAAAAACTTACTGTCGCAATATCAATCACTCTACATTCTTACCAAAATCATCAGTCCAGCCTTTACCAACTATATTGGGGTCGGCTTCCATTCAAACCGAATTCAGCTGAATACCAGTACTTAGCGTAGGGCGACTATCTCTCTGACCTCCACATCCCAGTTTAAACACCAACTGGGTATCACGGTATTTCTTGGAAACACTTGTGCCAAATGTTCTGGCTTCTGACAATCCGTAATGACGGCCAAAGATCTACAAATGACAACAGGGACCAACCACTTAACGAGATTCTCAAGACATGGTGGAGACTTGATATGTTTAGATGGCCATCTATACACAGACCAACCTGGGCAAGCTTTGCTAAGCCTTAAAGAGCGACCAGTGCGACTATTTCTGGTGCGTTTTTTTTACAAGATTAAAATCTTGTAAACACACACACTCAGGCCAGCTCTTAGCTTTTGTTACTCATCAAACGAGGCACCTACTCTGAATTTTTAATAATCCATCAACGTCTTAAGAGCATACATTAATACAGGCTCATCAAATATTAATACATTCAAGAAAACACAAGAATGCAATTTGCACATCAAATTCAAACTAACAAAAACTTACTTTAGCAATATCAATCACTCCACCTAACTAAGAATCCAAGATAATTCATCATACATCATAAATGTCTACAAAATTACCCCAACTTGTAGCAAAGTTTATTAAACTCACAACTTTCAAAGTGGTTTCAACTATTACTCCTATGTTATCTCAACAGTAACTTGAAAGTTTCTCCTCTATGTTCTGAATGGACTATTAAGATCACATTATACGTACCATATCGGTTTGTAAACACTGCTATTCAAATGATAGTACGAGCTGAGAGAACAGCTGCTATTGTAAAAAGCTTTGCTAGTTGTCTAAGTTGGTAGTGTACCAGTTATGCTCCATGGTTCGCTTGGTGTACTGAAGTATTGGAGGGACAGCAGACGCGGTTTTCGATTAACCATAACAAGGACTAAGTTTATAGCCAGGATAGTAGCTAGTAGATAGTAGCTTGCTGAGAAAACATCGAGAATCTGATCAGGAGCCTTGTGGTGAAGCCACTTTCTGATTTCTAAAAAGGATTTTTTAACAAGATGTGTATGGACTTCACTGAGGTCGCTAAAAATTGGCAAAATATGGCTTGTGATATAACTGCTGCAATTCTAATGCGCGCATAGTCAGAATCTGTTCTGGTTTAAAAGTGTGGGACACGCATAAACTCAACGCACTGTATGTATACCGCCAACCTGCAAGCATCAAACGACCGCGCGGCGCGCACTGGCGTTGGAATGCAGTCGGACAGAAGGCGCGCGCGCAGACCGCCGGTCGGTGGAACAACAAGCTCGCATCAAGGCTAATGAGATACTGCTCACCGCTCGGCGGCGCTGCGCGTATTTATAGTTGGCGCACTTTGAACATGCTCCGAGCTCCAGAAGACCGGGAACCTTATGTCTGATTGGCTGAGCAATTTTGAGTATGATTCCAGACTACAACTACGTCCACCATTCATTTGTATATATAGAAGTTAGGATTTGACAACAAATATATTCATGGACGCTCGCCCGTGACGGTCGTGCTGCTCCGCTGCTCGCCTGCCACCGTGATCCCCGTGCGCCCGCCTACGTCTCGCTTGTCGTGACGTCATCACTCTGGTCCGAGGTTGCCTTTTTCAAGGCTAACTGACGACATCTATTTCTTTGAGAGTTTCTCTCAAAAAACGTACGTGCCCCTTCTGGGAAAATCCACATTTCTTGTGGTACCTGGAAGGAAACCAAACGGTGATAACGACTCCAGGTGGTGAGGACCCGACTCACCTACCTAGTCCCTTCAGGACTCGGTAAAAGTCGGAAGGGTGTTGGATCCGCGGCCTTGGGGGATCTCCTAGTCGCGCCCAACACTTAACCCCGCTCTTTTCCAGCCTCTTCGGTCGGTCGAAAGACTCTCTCGGGGGTCTTTCGATCCATAGGGACCCGCTGCACATTGAGATTGGCAGCGGGATTGCAAGCTTAGGGCTCACCCTAGGTACACATCCTCCCTGTCTTTACCCGACAGGGAGGGATTCACTCACCCCCGGGCACTCCCACCCGGGGACGTAGGGTTATTAGGGCCGTTAGGCTTTTAGGACATATAGGTCCCCCCCCTCTCCCCCCCACCCAATGTTCTCCCCAACATGGGTTTAGACGAGATTCTGCTGAACCTCGTCATCGAGCTCCTGAAGGGACACCCCGACCAGGAGCTCGTCTCTCGGGTTAGGGACAAGCTAAACAGCCTGCCCAAACCCTCCTCTTCCTCCCGACCCGAGCCCCCTCAGGGCACTAGGATTTCCCTGGACTCCACGGAGTCCATTAGAAACATTCTCCGGAGCATAAGCTCCCAGCCCCCCCAGAACCCTCCCCCCGCCCCCTCTCAGGACATCACAGATTTCTGTGATGCCTTAGACCCCACAAGCCCTCCCGCTCCAGAGCAGGCCTCGGCTTCCCCCCCGCCCCCCATGGACTACGAGTCTGATCCGGGCTCGATCTCCTCCTCTTCCTCTTCTTCCTCTTCTGACAAACCGGGCTTCACCACGGTGGCCCACAAGAGGAGGAAGAAGAACGCGGTAGAGTCCGCCCCTAAGGCAAGAAAGACAGTCGGTTCAGCTGTCTCTTCCCCCGTCCAAACTCCAGCTGGCACCCCCCAGCAGTCTAGCCGCCCCCCTAGCCCGATGGCTACCTCCTCCGCGGCCCCCCCTGTCCCTCCCCATAATAAGACCCCTCCCCCATTGTTCATCCATGAAGCGGATCAATGGGACGAGATCTCAAAGGCGTGCAACGCACGCCAGATCCGCTTCACTCACGCCCGGGCCATCAACCAGGGCGTGAAGGTTCAGGTCCCCACCCCCAACGATTACAGGGAGTTGCACAAACTCCTCGTTGCCAGGAAGGTCCCCTTCCACTCCTACGCGTTCCAAGAGGAGCGCCAAACTCGTGTTGTCGTGAGGAACATTCCTCTCGGCATCCGAGTTAGCGAGATCACCGAGGACCTCAAGTCCCAAAACATCCCGGTCGCTACGGTTTACCGCATGCACCGCCGTGGGGGAGCACCATACAACATGGTGCTCATAGTCTGTGACCCCTCCCCGGAGAAATACCACCCGATCTTTAATGTCTCCAGGATTTGCTCCCTGGAGGGATTAAAAATAGAAAAACCCCGCCGTAGTGGCATCATTGGTCAGTGTCACAACTGCCAGCTCTACGGCCATTCTCAGCGCAATTGCTTCGGCAAACCGCGCTGCGTCAAGTGCTTGGGCGACCACGGCACCTCTGACTGCACCCGTCCCAAGGACCGTTCCCAATGCTCAGAGCCCCCGAGCTGCGTCCTCTGCGGTGAAACTGGGCACCCGGCTAACTACCGCGGTTGTCCCAGGGCACCAAAATCCTCCGTCCCCAAGCTGGCGAAGCGTGACAACGCCCGCCAGCAAAGGGAAGCCCCCTCTCAGCCCCCAGTGGCCTTATGCCCACAGCGTCCCAGCCCCTGGAACGCACTCAATCACCTGGCCCATTTTCCGGCCTTGCGACCCTCTCCCCCTCAAGGCACCCAGGCCCCAGTGACCACCCCGGTCCCTGTGGCCTCGGAGCCCTCCCCGGTCATTCCGGCCCTCATGGACGTAGCCGTTCCACCTTTCTCCCGGCCTACTACGACCACCAAGGCACCTGCCCCTCAGGCAATTGCCCCTCCCCCCCGTCCCATGGCTGCTCCGGAAGCTAATGCGTCAGGTATGACCATCAGCATCTCCAGAGCCTACTACAGGGCCTACTGCTCCCCCAGAGCTCTGGAGTTCGACCGAGCTCTAAAGGCCGCCCCCTTCTCCGAATCTGGTGCCGTGTGCAACCAGTATCCTGACATTATTGAATACATCGCCTTATTCGAACATCTCCATGGATAAGACGATGTACACGAGTAGAACCAAACCGAAAGCCCTCCGGATAGGGTATTTCAACGCAAATGGCCTCCCCGGCCAACGTGATGAGATCGCCACTTTCCTCCGCGACCATCACTTAGATGTCCTTCTAGTCCAAGAGACCTTCCTTAAACCCTATCATCGGGATCCTAAAATTGCCAACTATCGCTTAGTTCGCAATGATAGGACCCGTTGTCATAAGGGAGGCACTCTCATCTATTATAAAACGTCCCTCTACTGCATCCCTATGGATCCCCCCCCTCTTACCGAGTTTGAGGTCTCTGTCTGTCGGCTAGGCATGACAGGCCACCAACCCATCACGGTCATCTCGGCTTATGTCCCACCCCACTCTGATCCTGACCCCACACCCGTGAGAAATGACCTCTCAATCCTCCTCGGCCTGAGTGGCTCTGTCCTCCTGGCAGGCGATCTCAATGCCAAACACCCCTCCTGGAATAGCTACACGACCAACGCCAGAGGCAAGGCCGTGTTTGAGCTATGCAGTCCCCTCAACTTTGATGTCATCGCACCGATGCATCCTACCCACTTCCCTCATGTCCCTAACCACCGACCCGACGTACTCGACATCGCTCTCCTCAAGAATGTCAACTTACGTTTGCATTCTGTGGAGGCGTTGGACGAGCTCAACTCGGACCATCGGCCCGTAATCCTGGAGCTCGCTCCCAGATACGGGCCCATGGACCCCGCCCAACCTCCTCCCTCCCGAGTGGTCACTGACTGGCGCAAAGTAAGCGAAAAACTGAAATGCACCACGTCAGCCCACTTGGACAAGATCCCTGACCACATCGAGTCAGTCGCCGACACGACGGCCGCGATCGACTCATTCACGGATCACGTCCAATCCGTCCTGAACGAATGTTCAAGGGAGGTTCCGGTGATGAATGATCATCGCTGGAAACTCCCGGACGATGTGCGTGAACTGTTGACTGAGAAGAACGCGGCCGTCCGTGCCTACAGCGCCTTTCCCTGTGCTAGTAACAAAGCTTTCATGCGCTACTTACAGCGTAAAGTAAGTAAACGCATCAAAAAGCTGCGTGACAAGAGATGGGAAGAGATGCTAGGCGACCTCGAACCCAACCATCACGCATTCTGGGAGCTTCAGAGGAAGTTGCGCGCCTCTGAGGTCACCACCATGCCTCCCCTCACCCGCCCCGATAACTCCGTCGCCTTTGACGACGATGAGAAAGCCGAATGCCTGGCCGACAGTCTAGAGTCCCAGTGTTCCCCGAGCTCGAACCCAGTCGATCCGGCTCACCTCGCTGAGGTCGATGCCGAGGTCGAACGTAGGACCTCCCTCCCTCCTGTTGAGGACCCCGATGACCCTCTCCCCCCCATCACTCCTGATGAGGTGGAGGAGATCATTGGGAATCTCAAACCCAGGAAAGCTCCTGGGGCTGACGGAATCCACAACAGGGTATTCTCTCTCTTCCCCGAAACCCTCATCATGTTGATGACCGCCATCTTCAATGGCGCTCTGTCCAACAACATGTTCCCGCAACAGTGGAAAGAGGCCACCGTTATCGGTATTCCCAAACCGGGCAAGCCCAAGTCCTCCCCGTCCTCCTACCGCCCCATCAGTCTGCTCAGCGCTCTCGGCAAAATCTACGAGAGGCTTATTTACAAGCGTCTCAAAGACTATGCCGAACGCAAGAGCCTCATTCCCAACGAGCAGTTTGGCTTTAGAGCCAATCACTCGTGCGTCCAACAGGTTTACCGCATCGTTGAGCACATTAGTG
Organism: Ceramica pisi; assembly: GCA_963859965.1. Lineage (NCBI taxonomy): Eukaryota > Metazoa > Arthropoda > Insecta > Lepidoptera > Noctuidae > Ceramica > Ceramica pisi. Next base: position 7,640,799 of record OY982542.1, read on the forward strand.
GAAAATTCCAACGTGGTCAAATGACGGGAGCCCTGTTCTTCGATATAGCGAAAGCATTCGACAAGGTCTGGCACAACGGTCTGCTATACAAGTTATACCAGCTCGGTGTGCCAGATCGTCTCGTGCTCATCTTACGAGACTATATGTCGAATCGCACCTTTCGGTATCGCATCGAAGGGGCGCTCTCCTCCCCCCACCCTGTCCGAGCAGGCGTACCGCAAGGCGGCGTGCTCTCCCCCCTTATTTTCACGCTATTCACTAGCGATATTCCCACCAAACAAAAGTCGCAGTTAGCACTTTTCGCGGATGACACGGCCATTTACTATTCTGGAAAGAATAGTAAAGCCATAGCTCGTATCCTTCAAAAGTCCGCCAACGCCCTAGGCGAATGGTTTCGGAAATGGAGATTCGAGGTCAACCCTGAAAAAAGCCAGGCGGTCTTGTTCTTCAAGCCGCATAAAAAGACCCCCCCGACCCCCAGTCCGATCACGATGTTCGGTAAGCCGATCCCTTGGGAGAAGCGAGCCAAATATCTAGGTGTGATCCTCGACCAAAGACTATCGTTCCGTGAGCACATAAAGTCGGTACGTTCGCGTGCCGCTTTCGCTCTCAGTAGGCTCCACTCTATGCTGAATGCACGCAGCAAACTTTCCCTCAAATGCAAACTGCGCATTTACACCACGTGCATTCGCCCGATCATGACCTATGCGTGTGCCACTTTCGCGCACGCAAAGTCGCATCATATCCATAGGTTGCAAACCCTCCAGAATCGTTTTCTCCGAAAGATCACGGGTGCCCCTTGGTTCGTTCGGAACGATCGTCTCCACATTGACCTTACAAAGCGTTTCATCGAAACTGCTGAAAAGCACTCCAACCCCTTTATCGCATCGGCCACCCGATACGCTCCCTCCTCCATCAGTAGGATTCGCCGCCCCCGCCACACCCTAGTCGAACCAGACGACCCCATCACCCTGTTTCAAGAGAGCTGTAGGGACACCAGTACTCTTCGCAAACACACACACAGACCGCCGCGGACCGCCATTTTCCGGCCTCGCCGTCGAGGCCCATCGCGACGACCCAGTAATGATGTTACTCCCCGTCTTTTGCAAAACGAGCCAGCCCGCGAAGCTGAGCCAGTAGTTGTAAACTCCCCAAATAATGGAATCATGACCCAGCCTGTCCCTTGCTGTCCTCCCCAAAACGATGCCGCTGAGCCGAGGCCCGTACCCCACAGGGGGTGCCCCCAGCGAGCGGAGTTGTAGTTTGTAGTATTTTTTGTTGCCTTGGCTGGGGGCCTTAAATTCATTTGAGGCCACCACAGGATAGACCGGTTCAGCAGTCTCCGTCCCTCAGATGGGGTGAACTGCGAGTGGCCCGACCGAAAAAAAAAAAAAAAAAAAACAACAAATATATTCCTATTTTGAATCTCCATTGTTTGCATTATTTGACTCAAGCAACCCAACATAAGTGTGGAACCTACCCCCACAATTGGTGACCCCGAAGAAGAAAAAATGCCGCAAGAGAAGAACACAATCGAAGAAAGCAATCCCATGAAGATGGACTCCGACCTAGCTGCCATATCGGTTCAGTCTAGATTGTTACCATTCTGGCGGGAGATTCCTCGAGCTTGGTTTATCCAGTTTGAAGCTGTCGTGGACCCTTTGAAGACCTCGAACGACCAGAAATTCCGCTACGTGTTGCAACAGCTACTAGCAACGGACCTTCAACATCTGACCGACATTTTATACAATCCACCCTCCACGGATAAATATAATGCGGTGAAGACTCGGTTGCTCGCCGTGTACGACAAATCTGACGTCAAGAACTTCCAAAAGCTAATCAGTGGCCTAGAGTTGGGTGATCAAAAACCCACACAACTCTTGCGCAGGATGAGAGAACTAGGGAGTGGCATGATCACAGATGAAGGGCTAAAAATCGAGTGGCTCAACCATCTACCCACACAAATGCGCGTTGTGCTTTCGGTCAACACGGAATCATCTCTAGATACCCTCGCAGCAATGGCCGATAAAATGGCAGAATACACCGAACCAACAACAGTTGCCGCTGTGGCTACAACCTCGCAAGATACCGTGACGTCAACACAGCTAGAAGTCCTATCGAAGCAAATGGAGAAATTATGCCTAGAAGTGGCTGAGCTACGCGGACGAACAAGGGAACGCCATAATAGACCCCGTTTCCCGTTCAAGTCACGGTCACGATCACAGTCCCGCCGGCATAGCAACAAGTCGTCAGTCAAACCCGGCGATCCTACATGGGAGTGTAGATACCACTATCGTTTTGGTGACAAGGCGAAACGTTGCGAGTCACCGTGCTGTAGGAGAAACAAGAATCACACGTCGTTAAACTAGCTACGACATCGACAGTGGCGGAAGTCGATGTCCCCTGCACCACCAACCGCCTTTGTGTCTTCGATCGCGACACTCGACAGCGTTTCCTCGTAGACACCGGCGCCGAAATCTCCGTGTTAGCCGCAACAAACAAAAGGAAAATGAAGACAAGCGCCTACAAATTATTCGCCGCAAACAATACACCAATCGAAACTTATGGTGAAAAAACACTAAGGTTAAATCTTGGCTTGCGACGCAGTTTTCTATGGACGTTCATCATAGCTGACGTGAAAACCTCGATCATAGGGGCAGACTTCCTACGTCACTTCAAGCTGCTAGTGGACCTCCATAAAAAGAAGCTCGTCGACAATGTTACCGATATGTCAATCGACGCCATTGAAGTTGCAACAAGTGAACAAACCATACATGTCATTAGCTCCGACCAAGCGTACTATGACATCTTGAAGTTATTCCCGGAGGTGCTGCGACCTATGTCCTTGAAGGAGCCAGCAAAACATGACGTCGTGCACCATATTGAGACGACAAGCGCTCCAGTCTTTGCACGAGCCCGGCCCCTGCCCCCCGACAAATACAAGGCTGCAAAGGAGGAGTTCGACCATATGCTGGAACTTGGCATATGCAGGCCATCAAAGAGCCCGTGGGCGAGCCCCCTGCATATTGTGAGAAAGAAGGATGGAGGCCTAAGGGTATGCGGCGACTATCGACGGTTAAATTCAGTCACACGACCAGACCGCTACCCTATACCACGAATACAAGACTTCACGTACCAGCTGCACAATATGAAGATATTCTCGAAGCTTGACCTCAAAATGGCCTATTATTGGATCCCAATTGCAGAGGATGACGCCCAGAAAACAGCAATTATCACACCATTCGGGCTGTTTGAATTCAAATGCATGACGTTCGGCTTACGTAACGCTAGTCAAACGTTTCAAAGGTTTATGCATCAAGTACTGCGGGGCATAGACAGCTGCTTTTGTTACGTCGACGACATACTGCTGTACTCAAAAGACGAAGAGAGCCACAGACAACTTCTACGGCAAGTACTAGACCGCCTAAAGAAATACGGCGTCATGCTAAAGGTTGAGAAATGTGAATTCGGAAAGGACAAGATTGATTTTCTCGGCTACGAAGTATCAGGCAACGGGATCAAGCCCACTGAAGAGAGAACCAAAGCAATATCAAGTTACCCCAAGCCAAAGACAATAGCTGAATTACGACGTTTTCTGGGCATGATCAATTTTTATCGTAGCTGCTTACCCCGTCAAGCTGAACTACAGAATGAGCTGAATAAATATCTACATAACCAGAAACGCAACGACAAAACGCCTATCGAGTGGACGACGCAGGCAGAGTTGGCTTTTGAAAAGTGCCGTCAAAGCATTTTGGAAGCCACACAGCTGATCCACCCATTACCTGGAAGCCCCCTCGCCTTGATGACAGACGCATCAGATTACAGCCTTGGCGCTGTTTTACAACAGAAAATGGAAGGCAAATGGAAACCTCTCGCTTATTTTTCGAAAGCGATGAGCATGACTCAGCAACGCTACAGCGTATACGACCGCGAGTTATTAGCGGTTTATACGGCTGTCAAACATTTCAGAAATCTTATAGAAGGAGGCGATGTCACAGTGTACACAGACCATAAGCCGCTAATGAATGCACTAACACGCCCACCGAGTAGCAGCGACACCCCGCGTCGAGAACGGCAATTACATTTTATCAGCCAATTTTGTACGAGCATCAAGTACGTGCAAGGCGAAGATAACCCGGTGGCAGACGCATTATCACGCATAGAAGACATACAATGCCCATCTATCATCGACTACGCAACATTAGCCAGCGAACAAGGAAAAGATCCAGTATTGAAACAGCTCAGAAGTCAACCAAACTTGAAGTTTATCGACGTAACAATGCCCGGGATAAACCAGCCAATCACGTGCGAGACGTCTACCGGCACACCTCGACCGTACTTACCCACTACGTATCGTTTTGAGGCATTCAAAGCTCAACACGATTTGTGTCATCCCGGCATAAAATCCACCAGAAAACAAATGTGCTCAAAATATTTCTGGCCCAGCATGAACAAAGAAGTTAGCAACTGGACCAGATCATGTATCAGCTGTCAGCGAGCGAAGATTCATCGTCATGTCGTAACCCCACTGAACGAGTTCCCACCATCGGCGCGCTTCGAACACATCCATTTGGATATAGTGGGCCCAATGCGATTGTCAAATAACCAACGCTACTGTGTAACTATCATCGATCGTTGCACCAAATGGCCAGAAGCCGTTCCTGTACTCGAGATTACCGCTGAGCAAGTCGCAAAAGCCATTTACGAGAATTGGATTGCTAGATTTGGTTGCCCACTAAGAATCTCAACAGATCAAGGACGGCAATTTGAATCATCACTGTTCCGATCACTAATGAAAAAGTTTGGGATAACACGAATACGGACCACGGCATATCATCCGCAGTCCAACGGTATGATCGAGCGGTGGCACAGATCACTGAAGGCAGCACTCATGGCGCGAGGCACTACTACACAGTGGACAGAAGAGCTTCCTACTGTACTATTAGGTTTACGTACAGCGTTGCGAATAAACAACGGTTTAAGCCCAGCAATGATGACGTATGGCACTACGCTTCGCTTACCATCGGATTTCATCGAGCCAACCAAGTCAAAAATTGATGAGAGCGACTATGTACGCCGCCTTACAGAAACCATGGCATCGTTAAAAAGTGCGCCTCGATCAAACAACAGTCAGACAGAGCCATTCATACATCGCGACCTCGTCACGTGCACACATGTTTTCGTCCGCAACGACACTGTTCGTTCCCCGTTAACACCGCCGTATGAAGGTCCCTACGAAGTTATCAAGCGCTATGACAAGTGTTACAAAATAAAGTTACCGCTACGCACATCAGTGGTATCAATGGACAGGCTCAAGCCAGCCTACATATTCAACGAGTCTGAAGATGTGGATCATAGCACCCCTGATCAAGCAATCCAGCCATATATCACAAGATCTGGAAGAACCGTGAAGCCTGTTGTTCGCTTCGCTTAGGGGAGAGTGATGTGGGACACGCATAAACTCAACGCACTGTATGTATACCGCCAACCTGCAAGCATCAAACGACCGCGCGACTCGGGCGCGCGGCGCGCACTGGCGTTGGAATGCAGTCGGACAGAAGGCGCGCGCGCAGACCGCCGGTCGGTGGAACAACAAGCTCGCATCAAGGCTAATGAGATACTGCTCACCGCTCGGCGGCGCTGCGCGTATTTATAGTTGGCGCACTTTGAACATGCTCCGAGCTCCAGAAGACCGGGAACCTTATGTCTGATTGGCTGAGCAATTTTGAGTATGATTCCAAACTACAACTACGTCCACCATTCATTTGTATATATAGAAGTTAGGATTTGACAACAAATATATTCCTATTTTGAATCTCCATTGTTTGCATTATTTGACTCAAGCAACCCAACATAAGTGTGGAACCTACCCCCACAAAAGGTTTAGTAGAATGTGTGCAGCATAAAAAGACGTCATTAACGAGATATACCTACTAAAGTTTTACGGGCAGAAAATACTACAATGACTAGTAGTAAGAGTTATAGTATTTTCTGCCCGTACAAGTTCAAACAGTAGTGTTATGAATGAAAAATGCAATCCCGAAAAAGATTGACTTTTCATTGCACAAGCTTTAGTAAACTGCATAGGTACACTATTGACTTAAAATCTTAGTCACCATCATAACACCCACGATGGTGGCTTATCCTTGAACACAAGCCATGACTGGACCATTAGGGTAATGCTACTAATATAGAAAAGCGATTATGAATTTTCTATGCATGAAAATATTGTTGAATGTTGCAAGTAGTTTTATAAATCGTAATTATAGCTTTGAGTTGCAATGTAATGTAGCTTGACTGGCCAAGGAGTGTGGGTGGATGGAAGTACTTCCTTGTTTCAAGGAAAACTTTTACACAGTTTCAATCTGAGGGCCTAACACGAATATATATTAGTATATATTTTGACGTATAGTAACGTTACGTAAAACTTTACCATAGCTACAATACTCGTTTTGCACATAATATTTATTGGAATTAGATACCAAATTCATATATTTCAATGACATAAATTGTGTACTTATGTCCCATTAAATTATAGCAAAATACTATGGGGTTGTAGTTTTACACATTCAAAATTCACTTACGTAAACGTTACTATAAGTACGTCAAAATATTCATGCTAGCCCCTCAGGCCGAACTTTTTGATGAAAGCGAAAACATTGAGTAGGTATAGTACTTATAAAACCGGCCAAGTGCGAGTCGGACTCGCGCACCGAGGATTCCGTACAAAAAGTTGCGATTTACGATTTATGACGTATTAATTTGCGCTGGTACTTTACAGAGTAATATACATCAAATATTTTTTTTAGTTTTATCATTCTTTTATTTTAGAAGTTACAGGGGGGGGGGGACACATTTTACCATTTTGAAAGTGTGTCTCTCGCAAACTATTCAGTTTAGAAAAAAAATACATTAGAAATCTCAATATCATTTTCAAAACCTATCCATGGATACCCCATACGTATGGGGTTGATGAAAAAAAAAATTTTTGAGTTTCAGTTCTAAGTATGGGGACCCCCAAAATTTATTGTTTTTTTTTTCAATTTTTCTGTGAAAATCTAAATGCGGTTCACAGAATACATCTACTTACCAAGTTTCAACAGCATAGTTCTTATAGTTTCGGAGAAAAGTGGCTGTGACATACGGATAGACAGACAGACATGACGAATCTATAAGGGTTCCGTTTTTGCCATTTGGCTATGGAACCCTAAAAATCGAACTTCGATCTTTTGTTTAATATCTTGTTACTTGATAATGAAATGGCTAGGACTTCTTCTTATCGTATGGGCAGTAAGGTCTAACGACCACACACACCCTAGTGTCAGAGCTTCTAACTTTATTTGACGACCGTCATTTGACCACTGACTTATACGTGCCTTCCGAAGCTCGGAATCATCTTTTTATCAGACAATCAGGCGATTCAAGCCTACAATGTCCTAGCCAAACTGGAAACAACTTTACAAAGTATACTTCCCGTGGGAATCGAAACCACGACCACCGGGTCCCATGGCCAACGACTAATCTACTCGACCACGAAGGTAGTTATGTGGCTAGGCAGGTAATTCACAGAAAGTCTCAAAAAAAAACACCACAAAAAAAATACTAAGATATTTTGTGGGTGGAAGTAGGTAGGTATACCTCCTTGTTTTAAAGAAAAACTCCTTTTCGATAAAAGTAAAAACATTGAAATTGATGCTTTTCAAATTATAGTCTTCTTTTATTTTGAATTTGGTTCCTTGCTTAAAATAGTGGCCAATTCACCGAATTTCTTAAAACGAAAATACCACAGAACATTAATAATGTATTTTTTAAATGGCTACCTAATTGTTATAAAGACCAATTAATTTATAACGAACGCTATTGTATTTCAGAGGAAATAACAAAAATCATTTAAGAAACGTCGATTTCAATCCGAAACATTTTTTTCTTAGGTATAGAAATTAACAGACAGCAGATTTTTTAAAAACTTTTTTACTGAATCTTGAATTGAAAAGCTCAATGTAAAATGTTAAAACTTTAAATAAAAAAGAACTTATTAAACAGAATTACACCAGGCACTTACATACTTTTTTAACCAACCTTTTTATCTAAACAAACTTTCACGCAAAGACAATCAAAGAAATTTCTGTTCTTCATTTTATTATGCTTACGTTTTCAAGTAATAACTTTCATTTACACAAGCCGAGAACGAAATAAATCCATTAAATGTATGCGGCCCATATTGAAACATCAAATACGTTTAGTAAAAACATCGTAATGCTTTTTATTTGATAATGCTTTGGTATCAGAATCAAAAGATGTTTTGAAAATCTTTACACAAGTGCAGGATGTTTTGTACATGTCAGTGTGGACAACTGGACAATTTAATTTAATGTGCGCTTATGTAATACCACAAGTTTGTAACAGAAGCTTCGCCCGAGTATAAACTAGTCTAAAGGCTTAGAATAATAACGCATAGAAGCCGCGTCTAGAACAAAACCCGAGCAAAATCGTGTGTCCACTTCATTTTCTTTGCGTGCGTGAGCCGAATGTGTCTACGTTCCTCTAACGCACACAGATATAGCTTTCAGTGATACCATTAATAAGCCGTTACCCACAAAATATGGGAAGACGCATTACTATTTTGCTATCAAGGCAAGTATTTTATGTTGTTGGGAACTGGAAAAGGTAAACATGATTTTTCATGTAATATGACATATTTTTTCGGAAGGTATAATTCAATTTATTTCAAAACTAGCTGACCCGTGCAACGTCGTCTGCGTAACATTTTTCATTACTGCTCCGTTCCTATTGGTCTTAGCGTGATGATATATAGCCTATAGCCTTCCTCGATAAATGGGCTATCTAACGCTCAAAGAATTTTTCAAATCGGAGCAGTAGTTCCTGAGATTAGCGCGTTCAATCAAACAAACAAACAAACAAACTCTTCTGCTTAGAATAATAACGCATAGAAACCTAGTACGAGTGCAAAAAGTGAGGCAACTAAAACTTAGCCTAATCCGTCAAACTTAGCCATCAGGCCGTCAGTACTCAATGTCACGTTCCGTCGAACACAGCTCGCGAGTAAATAATTGAAAATGACAGTTTGTTGCGTGAAAGGATGTTATAGCACATCAGGAAAACAAAAAAATGTGATAAAATAACATTTCACAAATAAGTACTCACATTCTATGCACTATTTTTACGTAAATCGATAAATAAAACAAAATTCTAATAACCTAACTTTTCATAACACAGTGTTGCTATTTGTGAGGAAAAAATACCCACATTGCTTTCATTCATGTTTTTCATTTTTGTAATTTTAAAATACAATACTTACTGTTAATTCATATCAAACCCGATGTTTTAACATTGTTTATAATTATAACCCATCAAGCATTCTAAACGCATTGAACAATATCTCATTCTTTATGCGATTTATTTCCTTTTATTTTGAAATAAATTGAATTATACCTTCCGAAAAAATATGTCATATTACATGAAAAATCATGTTTACCTTTTCCAGTTCCCAACAACATAAAATACTTGCCTTGATAGCAAAATAGTAATGCGTCTTCCCATATTTTGTGGGTAACGGCTTAGTAATGGTATCACTGAAAGCTATATATCTGTGTGCGTTAGAGGAACGTAGACACATTCGGCTCACGCACACAAAGAAAATGAAGTGGACACACGATTTTGCTCGGGTTTTGTTCTAGACGCGGCTTCTATGCGTTATTATTCTAAGCTCTTCTGCTTTATAATATTAGTATAGATAAAAGGAAATAAATCGCATAAAGAATGAGATATAGTTCAATGCGTTTAGAATGCTTGAATTATAAACAATGTTAAAACATCGGGTTTGATATGAATTAACAGTAAGTATTGTATTTTAAAATTACAAAAATGAAAAACATGAATGAAAGCAATGTGGGTATTTCTTCCTCACAAATAGCAACACTGTGTTATGACAAGTTAGGTTATTAGAATTTTGTTTTATTTATTGATTTACGTAAAAATAGTGCATAGAATGTGAGTACTTATTTGTGAAATGTTTCACGCAACAAACTGTCATTTTCAATTATTTACTCGCGAGCTGTGTTCGACGGAACGTGACATTGAGTACTGACGGCCTGATGGCTAAGTTTGACGGATTAGGCTAAGTTTTAGTTGCCTCACTTTTTGCAATCGTACTAGGTTTCTATGCGTTATTATTCTAAGTCTAAAGGATTCTTGAGATAAATTAAAACCCATGACAAGACTTTATCTACCCGTATTTTATTATAATCCTCATCTTTCTTTCTTTTAAAAATCGTTGTAAAAATTTAGTCCTAATAAAAAGTTTGAGGTCGATGCCCTACATTTCGTTAAACGATCATAATATTATGTTAAATTGCTCTATATTTTACTTAAAGTTACCTGTTGTAAAATGTTTTTCGCAAGATGTTTCATTTTAATTTATTTAAAAACTGCTCTTCGATATTTATATCTATCCTAATATTATAAAGCAGAAGAGTTTGTTTGTTTGTTTGTTTGGTTGAACGCGCTAATCTCGGGAACTAATCCAGGTCCGATTTGAATAATATTTCTGTGGTAGATAGCCCATTTAACGAGGAAGGCTTTAGGCTATATATCATCACGCTAAGACAAATAGAAGCTGAGCATTAATGGAAAATGTGACGCAGACGAAGTTGCGCGGGTCAGCTAGTTATCTAATATACCCCAAAAATATTTTTCTTTATACATCCTCGTTGGTATATCTTCCATTGTACCTACTCATATTTTCATATACGAATAATGTATGTCATATTATATAAAATGCAATAACAAACAAAACAAATTCCCAGTAACAATGACACGCCTAAATTATTCTTCTCAAACAATATTAGCAGATGGCAGACATAAAGTACAAAATTAAAACACTGGAACTGTTGTCTCAAGTACCATAGAGGCTATAAAAAGCCAATCAACTCCCACGACATTGCGATTATACTGTCGGCCAAGTCGCAAGCCATATCAAATAATGCAAAAAACCAATTTCATTAACCACAATAAGACTAAAAAACTAAACTTTAAATGCGCCTTAAGCAAAGAATCAATTTCTTTTTCATTGGCATCGCTTAAAATTATACAATAAAATAAAAAATATGTACATTTAATGAGCTTTTATAAACCCTACGCAAATGGAAAATCTTGAATATTAATCTTATATTTAAATATACACTAAACAGAGGGAATAATTACGTCCTAATGCAGTAAGGAGCATGAACGCAGCCGTAAAAATCGCATTTAAAAGTCGAGTGTGCATCAGGACTTACTAATTGAGATGTTTTGACTGGTCACAGAGTTATATTGAAAAGGATGACAATATGCAAATTATTATTAAACTTATTTTTTTAATCTTTTCTTCAAACAAAGATATATAATATATGAAGAAAAGATTTCGGGAAAGATTTTGTTTTTTTTTTTTCAAGATTATATTTTAGTGTAAAAAAAAATCTTTTTTTTATTTTATAAGAATTTGACTGACTTTCTATATGTTTTTAACAATGTTTCAGGTTATTTGCTTTAGGTATGTTATTCGGTAATTAAATTACAAATCTCTATGCTCCGTTTAATTTTCATAGGCATTTTTAAACCCTACAATGATTAGGTATTATACCTTCTCTGTTTATTCAGAAGACATTATTAGAAGCTTATAAATTCCTGAGTAAATACGTTCGAGTCGTCGGCGGCGGCGCGCGGCGTGCCGCTTAAGAATTTGTCACGCGGCTACAAGCTGCGTTACGTTCGGCGTGTGTGTAAACTCCTTTATATTAATGTTGAGTATTTTGTTTATTTTACAGTACACTGTACGTATTTCATTCAAAGCTTACTTCGACGTTTTTATAGCAATAAGTTCAAAACTTATTATTGCTATAATAGTTTTTTATGGTATTTTGTATTTATAATTGCGATCAGGCTTTTTCAGCAAAGATTTAATAGTTGTCATTTGATTTGAAAAGTCTTGTAAATGTTATTCAACTGGTTTAACATCATTATTTGCCTTAAAAAATAAAACACTCCCAAGATTGAGACTAATTTTAGCCAATTCTTAGAAACGGCAATGAAATTTCGAAAATGCCATACCATCATGCGACGACATATATTTTAAGCACATTATTTACGATATGACATGTTGATGCGTATAATAAAATTTTATATTAATAGGTAATAATAAATATATCGTTTCAAAGCTAACAAGTATTATGTGTACAAAGCAGCGAATCGATCAGTATTTACAAGCTTCTAAACGTGTTACATCAAAATGACCAGGATTTTATGAGTGTTTAAATTTAATCACGTTTATTCATAATAGGATACACCAAACCCAGACCTTTCTTTGATTTTATCGATATCAATATTAAAATAAAATGTGTCGTAAAGTTTTATTAAGCGACCAGTTTCAATAGCAACATAGAAATTACATTTTTTTCTACCCATACGTGTTTAGTGTGAGTTTTGTGAGGATTAGCTGATTGGCTGGACAAAGATGGTCAAGCCACTGCCGTTGCATATTGTCGTTAACAACACTAAATTTACCGCAAATACCACAAAAATTCCAGAAACATAAACCTTTTTTCAAAAGCAGTAAGACCCAAAATGAATACAAAAATCATTTTTACAGCAGCACAATAAAGTATGTCAACAAGTCTTATAAAATTATACGACCCCGGTGTTTGAAAACATACGTCCGAATCGTAATAATATCTTTGTATGGACGTCCTGTTGTGGCTCACCGTATAATTTTAACGACCTTATTAGCTTTAGCTTTCAAAACACGTAAACAGGAGTTAAATGGTTTATGGCCAACGTAAAATGTTTTTGCAATAACACCTCTATCTAGTTCTGCTAAAGTTTCTGTTGAAGTTGACGAATAGATTTCACTGTGTGTTTTGTTGTATCTACACTTGATTTCAAAGATAAACATCTTATGCACAAGTTTCAACAGGATGAAGAGGTAGACGACGCAAACAAATATCTAATTTGCAATAACGGATAAGTTGAATTCGTCAACTGTTTCATTGGTCAATATTAACATACGTTTGAATCAATATTATAAAACACTGATTATATTGATATTGAGGCATAAATTAATGCCTCAATATAATCAGTGTCATCAAATTCTGCTTAGTTATTAAACATGATTTGATGATAACTGCGAATGCTGAAAATGTAAATAAACATAATTTTATATGGAAAATGAATTGCCATAATTAAATGCAGTTGCATGAACACTTGCAGAGGATAAATTGTATCAACAATTTTGATATAATTATTGATATTACATTCATTATACAATTTTATTATTGTTCTTTAATGTTTATAAAACGTGACAGCACTTAATTGATAAGTCCACATGAATGGATTACTCTGTGTAATCCACTCATTTCCGTCCTGTCCTGATTACATCCAAATTAATTCTGACATGATCTGGGAATAAAATAAAATTGGAGTAATTGTGGAACTTTTTGTTCACCACGGTAAAATAAAAAACCAACAAAATTATAGAACATGAACTTTGAAATCCAACATTCATGTCTAAAATCACAACATTGCGAAGGAATCACATTTTATACATGAACCAGGTCAGTAGACAGTCAAAACTATTATATTTGCAGCAGAATTCAAGAATCAGAAATCAAATTGATTTGGGAAAAGTTTAGGAGAAGCTATACTCAGGGTTACCTGCAAAAGACGATAATAATACACAATTCCTATTGGTTTTTGATTCAATTGGAAACTCAACATTATGACATACCAAAATATCGCATTAGAATGATGATATAATCAATATCCGGTCTTGAATCAAGGCCAAACTTCACAAAGCCGGAAAATATCCTAAAAATCCTGATGAAATCTAAAAGATGGATATTGAAAAGAATTTGTCTACTTAATCCCCAACGCTTAATCCCTTTATTTCGCGGACAATTAAACACAAGATTTATAGCAAATCGAAAAACCTCTCTAGAGACGCTGGAAGGCGATTGTAATATGCAGTAACTATTGATTCGCCATTATAGTTTTTTGTCCGCGTAAAATATTCGAGGAGATAAAAACTAAATGCACATCTATTTGGAAGGTATTTTTATATCATTCTTCGTACCAATTATTCAGAACGAGGTTGATAAACTGAGATTGGGTGATGACATCTAGATTTTGATACATTTAAACTTAGTACAATACATTACAGTAGATACAAGCTGATAAGAAAAATCTATAAACGTGCATGCGGGATAATTAGGGGAGGGTAAGGACACAATCATAGGGCATTGAAAAAATTGTCCAAATTTGTCCTGTCAACGGAAAAAGTGCCCCAAACACTGGAAAAATAGCCATGTTGAATAGCACTACAAATTCTTAACTTAAATTGCTACCAGTTTAACTCAACCGAAGGATTAACACCTACACAAAAATTGCTTTTAAAATTAAGGAAACCGAAACAAAATTAAGCGCAAATTTCTGAATAGTGACAGTAATTAATGCAGAAGGTGCATATACGGAGTACTCAGTAATGTACTACGAAAAAAAGGAGAATGATAAATGAGGTTCGAAGTAAATAATCTGCAAGATTAATGTTTTAACAGAATTTTACGTAGGTACTTATCATTGTGTTAAAAATCTGAATTATATTAAAGAGAATGAACCAATTTATCTTCGAACACTGTAATTACATGAGAATTATAATATGGAGTAGTACTCAAACGCGTTATTTATATTTCCTATAATTGTTGCCTCCTTTTTTAATCATAATTACGTAGATTTGCGATTTTTGGGGATGATAAAATAGTTTAGTGGTTCTTTTCAATAGTCAATAATGAAATATCAGAAGGTCGATTCACATCCTGTTCACCGAATAGTTTGGTGGCAAATAGAAACTGAACATTTAAAAATAATAAATTATTTTACCTACATGGTATGGAACTAAGCAGACAAGGGAATGCATTCAAATACTCATAAAACTGTACCATAAATGGTAAATTAATAGTGAAAAGAGATAATTCCTAGAAAGACGTAAGTGTCACGATGCTTGAAGATATCTTGAACATAGTGGCAATAGAAAACATACATCCATCGATAGATGAAACCCATAACAATCGTCAGTTTTTCAACAATCAGACATCCTTAAGTTACATTAATCATTTATTTCAACCATCATTCCACTCATACACAACAGTACCTATTCACCAACTTTCTCCTATTACTTTGAACAAAATAAAAACACTTCGATCAAGCCGGGAGTGTTCCCAGGGGACGATCAAATGGATACTAACTCCGGTATTGTTAAAGCCCGTTTTATACTGACTGACAGCATCAATTAGACCTTGACGTAGCGGTGTTGTGTTACAAAGAAACGATACATCGTAGAAGCTTACCAGTAATGGACCATCAATATTAAAAGGGATATTTTTAATAAAGTCGATGGAGGGAGAAATTATTTGAGCACCTGTTTTCGATGATGTACTGTCATGTGGTGTCATGTTCGATGTAAAGGTGATGGGTGACAGGAGATCGTTTAATGAGTCTTTGCTTAAGTGCTATTATGAAGGTTAATTGAAATTAAGGAGCTTTGTGGCACGGTTCACATGGTTTCGGATGGACTGAAAAATGATGTATCAGGATCGCCTTTTTTTTTTCAATGATTGAAAATCATCAAATTACTCCTTCCGCTCTGGGCGGAGCAGAAGGGAGTGTCAGACTCTTACTGACCACCATCCGTGTTCCTATTAATGCCCTTTGCGTTCCTGGGCAGCGGTGACTCTTTTGAACAGATACCGCAACCCTGGTAGATCAGAAAGAAGCGTTTAAACAGACATATTAATTGACTGTGTAGAAGTGAAGGTAGTATCGTTCTTTGTTAAATATTTCAAATTTGGCCTGCAAATTCGTACGCACCTCAATGCCAAATTTTAGCTTTCTATGACCAGTAGTGTTGGCTGTGCGTTGTTTGTCAGTCATGCAGCCACCAGTAACAGAAGAGACAAAGACATTTATTACTAGATTATGCTCGCGACTTCGTATGGTTATATCCCGTCTCCGTAGGTAAATTCATTTTCAGGAAATCCCTCTCCTCTTAGTGCTCCCCTACAGTCCCCAAGGACCCTGTATGTCAAATTTCAGCTTTCTATGACCAGTAGTGTTGGCTGTGCTTTGTCTGTCAGTCACTCAGTAACGGAATAAGAACTCTTTTCTAGCAAAATGTTTTCAGAAGTTATCTACACCTTTGACCTCAAATCTAGTTCATATCCTTCCCGCCTTTTCATACATTTTAATCATCGATGTATTAATAGGCTAGCATCAAAGCAAAACGACCCCTTGCAGCAACTGCGCACGAATCTGTTCCAACAAATGGAAAATCAAACTCAATTCATACATCAAAGTAATAAACGGCTAACATCTCAGTAGATGAATATACGTGCTCAATAGCCCAAGACGTAAACACAGCTATTATGTGGTCTCTCCAGTTCGACAGACGAATAACGGATTGTTGGCAATAAAATACTGATTTAATACTAACAGCTGATTCACTATAAACAAGTTATAAAGTCAGAATAGGGTCATCACATTATTTATATGACAGACTTGAATGGAACACTTTTTTACGGCTCATATGAGTGGCGTGGAGAATAAAATTGATGGGAGCTTAAACGTAGTATCAGGTGACGTGTTTTTATGGATTGTCTTTTTGTTCCACAATAATATTTAAATACGAAATCAAGGTCAGTAACAGAAGATCTAACCAGGGATATTATCTAAACAGAGGTCATCTTAGCAGAGGCAGAGGCAGATGTTGAGGTGCAGAGCGTGACCTTCGCAAAAGCAGATGGTGGGGTAAAGTTTCTGGCAAAAGTTCGAAAGCAGAAGCGAGATTCTGTTACAAATCAAGTTGTAATAATTTATGAAGGAAAATCCTGTACAATTATAAAGGGTAAATAAAAAACTCAGCCATATGAAGACATAACCGTAAAAAGAAAACAACGTGTTTTTTCAATTTCCAACAATTGATTTTCCGAATTTTTTCAACATGCAATCACAGTTCTAATTAGGTGACGCGTTCACGAAACAAAAGCCGCGTTTCAACCTCGAAATAAATCAAAAATCGTGTGTCGCGTGTTGTGTGTCGTCACGCAATAGAACTTAAATAAAAAATAAATATTCCTTGCGATGGAATTCTCGTAAAAATATGTGGGTACTTACAGTTGCAGAGGTGAGCGGGTAACCGCGCCGTCCTAATATTGCACGCTAAATTTGTTTGATGCAGACGGGCGATTTTTTTCTTGGTCTACGCTATTAGTCATGTACCTAGTCATTATTCATCTTAGGCAAAGTATCAGCCAAAACGTATGTCTCAAATCCCAAAATGTGTGAGATTGACATGACTAGAAATGACATAACACATGATCCCTTTTGTTTTGTTTATCGATATTCAAGATTACCTTTATTTGACTGTCCTTTCAAAATAATTCTAAAAGTACAGTGATTGGTTGCAAAATAACTGATATATCCGGGCGTAATAAATAACAAATGTAGAAATAACTGATACCTAGCAAATATGAGCTCGCACCGTGTCCGTAATGAAAACCAGTAGGTGGGATCCGACCATGAAACTTGAAAAAGGGGTCATTCGATCCAATGGCTATGGAAAACGAGATAAAATAAATATCGCACCGCATGAAGCGTTTTAACGTCGATATTGTATTGTTTTAAATATCATATCGGTTTTAAAACGAGACTTTGCTAGGAATTTGTTGAGTTTATTTTCTTAGAATGTGTCAGCTACCCAGGATAAGTTTGCTTAAACAAAAACAAGGAACAGCTATTACCGTTATATGATTATGTTATTTCTTCAATAACTAATGCAACGTGTAACATAATTAACACAATACCTTTTAAGGTATTATTATACTAATACATTAAGAACACTTACATGGGAACAAAGATTTGCCAAAAAAAAAATCGACTGCCCCTACATACATTTATGTGCGCAAAACTCGACAAAATGGACTTAAAAGTAGTTTATTTTTTCTGGATTTCGGGTTTATTATATAATTGATGGCACAATGTAGTGCATTTGCATCCATTAAAATGACCATAGCGGTAGCGGCCTAGATAAATCTGTATCGTGTCCAATAGAAAACAAATCTCTCTGTGAGATAGTGTGAGCCGTAATAATTATAAAAGATATCCATAATATGTTTAATGAAATTGATTTTAATTTTATTTCACATCTTAGTCGGATTCGCTTTAGCTGTAACACAGTCAGACTTAACATGATCGGAAAAATATAAATTTATGTATTTAATGCAGACAGAATTCTATACAAATATTTTTATCGTGTCAAAACATAGTCAACTTTCGCATTTAATTCAATATAGTAGTCCACTTAAATATCAAGAAGGAAGAGGTTGTCAGTTGATATCAGTTTAAGACCTACGCGTTTGCATAAAGTGGATCAATAACAGCCTTCTGCATGTAAAGATTATATTATTTATTTTTTTAAACCAGTTCTTCCATTTATTTATATTTAAATATCAAATTGTTTGTTTTCGATTTGGTCGTCATGGAATGCTGATAACTAAGCTAGTGAATTAATTAAGAAGCAAGGAATACGAACATTCTGAAATGCATGGTCCAGGACCACAAGAAATTACGTGAAGCCCCTATGGCATGCCAACTCTATCATGTTTCCATTGTAAGAATGTTTTTTTTTTAATTTTTGATGGGTTTGCTCTAGACTCTAGAGATGACAAAAACAAAGTTTACGATGAAGCGAGCTTATCCAAAAGGAGCCTGTTCACTCTAACTTTGAAAATATTGGGGTTGCAAGCGTTCGGAAACACAGACGCAGGCAGAGAGTTCCACTCTTTTGCTGTGCGCATTATAAAAGACGTTTGGAATCGATAAGTTTGATATTGCTATTCGCCTTGTAAAGCTCCGTTACTCTCCACAAAGGAATCATAATGGGATTGAGACGTCAGAGTTGTGCCTTGGTAAAGATCTCAGGAGGACTATAGATAGAATCTCAGAAGCAATAGATATGGCGATTCCAACTAGAAGGAGGCCTGTAATAAAAGTCTTTCGACTAAAAGGGTTATTCTAAAAATGACGACAAAAAGCATTGTTCTTGTATTTCAAAACAAAAACGTAAAGACCCACGTCAATGATAACTAAGTTACCGTACTTGGCACAAGTATTGGTTTCAAATGTGCTTTAATGCAACAAAATAATGACAGGTTGCTGCTATATCACCCACGCTTAAACGATTGCAGTGTGGGAAGTATTATTTAGTGAGTCCCATTTCACAAGACTATGAAACTCATATGATTTACGCGGTAGGAAAAGCACACAGTGTAATTTAATATTGACTGTAACTGTGCAATTAATTTGGAATACTGTCAATATGGTACTGTGGTGTAATAACAGAGATTGAGGAGGCCGGTGTCAATGATCACGGCACATAAGAAAAACGTAAGTTAGTTCTGTGTGGGAGAATCGTTGTCCTGAGGGTGCAGGTTCTACATAGGGAGTAATTTTATCAGCAATAATGATTGTCATAAAGTCTGAAAGTTGTTATTCCCGACATTTTGGATAGTTATTTGACAATTTCTATCGCTGTCATAAGAGGCTGACACAAGCGACATTCTGTCGCTTATATTTTGCCATTTCGACGGTTGCCATCGCTAATAAAATAGAACTTTGCCTAGAGTCTAAGATCACTTTGTCCTGAGCCTCTGGCGTTTAACCGCTGCGTTAAATACGCCCGCCTACCCGCTCCATGACCGCAAGTGGGCCAAACTCTAGAACAGATTAAAACTTGTGATGAATCGCTATTTTCGTTTCCCCGCCCTCAAACTTCTGGATACGAGGAATTTACTTTATGTGTGAAAATGTAAATACGATGAGAACTTCGACGCTTGCCAAGGAAATCGCGTTCGTCGAGTGTTGACAGAGACTTGTCGGCTTTTCGTACTGGATTATTTGAAGGATTTACTTAATGCTATGTGTTTGCTTGTGTAAAGGATTAACGTAGGCTGTTTGCGTTAGTGATTACTACACACGCAGCAATCCATCGATGTTTTTGCAGCCTAATGGGACTTTAGTTCGCTGGTACCCTTTGGATGATTAATGAACTGTATTGGACGGCCAAATTGAATGTAGGTAGCTATAAATGTCAGGTCACTTGTAAAAGGTCAGAGTTTGTAATCTTTGGAATCATTGATACTTTAATGAAGCTTAATGATCGGAGGGTTTGCAAAAAGTTTTCCTACGTTCGCCAGCTATGCGCCGACCACACTGGCAGTCGTTTTTTATTTCGTTGCAAAACCTATTTAAATCAAGTAAAATAAAGAAGGCAATAATTGAGTCTCGAATTAAATAAAAGAAGTCATTATTTCATTCAACGGAAAGTAATCAACTTGATGCGACCTTGAAAAAATGTCATTAACACAAAAGAAACGCCGTGCACCACTGCGAAATTACAATCCGTAATTTCAATTACAATTATTAACACTCGAAATAATTCAAAGTATAATGTAGTAGACAACAAACTAGACCTAACTGCAAGGGCCAATAAAACGAAACTCATTTATCTACGAGTATACAATCCCAGCCCATTATGCCTCGTTACAACTCATCCGTTGATACTCAAATTGACAGAAATAAACGGAGTACTATTTTGCTTACAATGCCACATTCTTACCGGGGGCGTAGGTACACTGGCGGACATTAAAATAGTACAAAGGTACAATAACATGTAATTGCAAATGATGCAGTGTCTCATATAGGTACAGCATGTTCGTTGCACTACCATTTATGTCGACCCACGCTCGAGCGATCCCCGGTAAGAAAAGGCGCACGGTTAACTTTTTGCAATTAATTTAATTCGATTTAAGACCTACAGTTTTGCGAAAAAGATTAATTTATTTTTGTGGTAACTGGGTTAAAAACGGGATTAGGTTTAATATTTAGGATTAATATTAAAACTGACATGATTATCTACTTCATTTGACAGTTCTTTTAACGTCTACGATGTCAAAACTTTTCATTAGAGAAACCAGTATTGCCAAATGTTTAGCGTTTTACAGTAAAACCACTACAAAACATATTAGAATAGCCTGCCTTCACTGGTATTGTGATAATTATTTGCCATTTAGTCGCACGATTAAACAGCCGCAAGTTTACCTTAGTCTATAGTGTACGGCCCAACTAACCCACGTTCGTGTATTACCGTAATCTCAATTCATATTTTCGTTTGTTTAAAACATTCGAGGCGAGCATTTATCGAGTTACCATTTTCTGTTGTGTGCGGTAAATATTTTCAATAACTTTATTTCACTGTTGAGGTTGTGCTTTTATTCTTATTGTTTAACCAAATTTTTGTTTGTGCTGATAAGCACATCATCATGGTTGCTTTTATTGCTATGAAGTTAGTGTAAGTTGAAATAGTGGTTTTGGTTTAAAAGTTTTTTAGCGAATTTTTCTCAAATATTTTGGGCCACCAAGATACAGGTTGTGGCCCATGACCACTTCCGATGTATTCACTTTATATTTTATTATATTCATAACTGTGTTTGTCAAAATTGTAAATGTAAAATAACTCGTGTGTATGTGTGTGTGCCAATAAATAAATAAATATTTTTTTAATTATAGTTTTATAATTTGTTTGTACCTACTCATTATAACATAATCATATTTGTGAATTCAGTCTCATCTACACCTTGCACATTATTATGGACAACAAGCTACTTACACACCACCAAAATCTCAAAAACCTATCATTCAAAAAAATTAAACCCCATAAAAAATCATTTTTATCACCATGACCAAAAGACACGGCGAAAGAAAACATTGTGTGAAAACCCACACATTAATAACTTAAGAATATTAACGTCGGCTAATATTTCTCATTGTACTACAACCTGTCAAAACTAGCTACTTTATAACCTTTGAATTTTCAATTTACCGTCAAAAACACCTAAAGTAAACGGAAACGAAATTTAAAGTGTCTATTATTAAGTTTTTATATCATTGATATACATTATACTGAAAAGTCGTAAAGATAAATACTTAATGAAACTCTACACAGTCTGATAAAGATTTTTATTACTGTTTTATATAAAAAAGATAAATCTGTATTATACTAATCAGCCGCTAATAGGCACGTAAAATTTAAAATAGAATTGAAAAAGGAATTTTGATAAATCCGTGAGACTGTTTTAATAAAGCGTTCAATTAAAATGCTATAAAAAGTATAATAAAACATACCATTTTTATCCTTTATCAAATACAGCAGCTCGATTAAAAGTTTAATAAATAATGATAATGTTTTCAATGACAATAGTTTAGTGTTTTCTAGTAGCAGGTTTTATTTTTGAGAACTTATTGCATCACAGACAGTTCTCTGTTTTATCGTAAAGTTGAGAATTAAAGTTAAGTAAAAGATGTTAAAACTTCAAAGAAGGTTCCTTCCTTAGCAACGACTTTACGCGAAGCCCCTATGTAAGTACCATGTTCTGAAGTGAACCCCTTAGGCTACGTAAGCCCAAAACAGTACCAAACAGATAGCTTAGTTACAGCAATACTGAGCTTAATTACAATAAAACAAGACCTCCCAGGAACGTGGAGCTTACAATACAACGAACAAAGGTCAAATAATACAGCAAGAGTCCATGCATGGCCGACATTGTATTCAATAGAATAGGTACCTGTCCTTCCCAATACTTCAGCTGGTACCAAATAAATAGTAGCGATTGTAATATCCGAAGGCTTTCCCATGGCCGAGCCAGTTAAGGCTTGCCCACACACATTGGGTTAAATACCTTATTTATAGCTCACTTGGACTGACCTTTAATGGGCCGGGCTGGAAAGGAAAATACGTAAGTTAGAAATCGAGGAAAATATGAAACCATGGGAGCATTTTGGTAGCATTGCCGGTTTTGGGGCTTGGTATAACCTAAATTTAGTAAAGCGTTAGCGTAGGAAGGTTTACTTTTGGGAAAAAAAAAGTAAATGTTTCAGGCTACTTTGTCCCATAAATATATACCTTATAGACTAACATAAATATTATAATACTAGGTGTCCCCCGCGGCTTCGCTCCCGTTTTACCCGCACAGTTCCCGTTCCCGTGGAATTTCCGGGATAAAAACGGTCCTATATCCTTCCTCGGGTCTCAAACTATATTTGTACAAAATTTCATCCAAATCGGTCTAGTAGTTTCGGAGCCCTATTCAAATCAAACAAACAAACAAATCTTTCCAATTTATAATATTAGTGTAGAATACAGTTTGTGTCGGTACATACAATCTTAGTAAACACTTCACTATGCACTGTTTTAAAGTGCGTTTTGTTCAGTGGCAGTGGTCCGCAGAAGCGACGGAACACCACGTCCCGTCTCGTCGTCGTCGTCAACGTTGGAATACTTTAACTAAATTTTTCGGCCAATTCTTAACATTTTCAAGCAATGGCAACGTTTGCCTTCGCATGTAAGTCACAAACTGTAAAAAAAAAAATTCGAACCACTTTGACAGATTGCGACTGAGATGCGAATGATTTGGCACTCAGAAGGCCAATTCTACTTATTTTTAAACAGCATTCGCATGTCAATCGCAAACTGTCAAAAAAGCTTTAATTTTAATACATTTTTTGACGGATTTCGATTGACATGCGAATGCGAAACGAATGTGAAAATTAGTAGAATTTACACTCTGGTTTCCGTCTCTTCTGACAGCTGTCAATAACATAATTCTTGAAACCAGACAGTATTGTTGAATGAGTGTAATTATAAGTATGCTCTCTCCCTATCAAGTATATTTTCACAAGTCGCTCCAACAATTGTACAATAGTAAACAATACATTACAGATGAATTAT
Organism: Ceramica pisi; assembly: GCA_963859965.1. Lineage (NCBI taxonomy): Eukaryota > Metazoa > Arthropoda > Insecta > Lepidoptera > Noctuidae > Ceramica > Ceramica pisi. The sequence goes on from OY982542.1 coordinate 7,664,689, forward strand.
TGTGCATAATAATCATGTTTCAGTTTTCAATGGTTTCCGACTTGGTCGTTTCTCTCAACGCGTGGCTATTTCTAAATAAGGCCGGGCTCGAACAACGTATCGGTGCAAGGTTCGATATTTTGTTTGCCCTGACCATTCGGGTAACGGAAACCGGCGCCATATTGCAATCTACGGAAGTTGAACTGTATGTCGTGTACAGTATAAATATTTAGGCAAAACGGAAACTTTTAATATAAATATTTGGGAAATTAATGAAAGTATTCGTGTAAATACTTCCGTGTTTTGGGAACGTAAACTGTCTTAACTCGTAACTTTTGTTATTTTGTTCATTCGGAGTGAAAAGAGTAGTTACATTCTGTATGCTTTCTTTCATATAGTTCCCACACAAAAGAAGTAAATGTTTCACAGATATATTTTATACCTAAAAAAATTATCAAAAAGATCAATAAAATATAACCACATCAATAGATTCTAACGATCCAAATTTAAACCTTTCAATGTGTCATAGAAGCTTTAATATTCAATATTTTGACCAAAACTTTCAAAGAATTTCTATGTCATCCCACTCACTAAGTAACTCAGACTCTTTTAAGTCATTTGTGATAGTAACATTTTACGACTCATCCAAAACGAACTGTTACCTACTATTTAAAAGAAATAAAACTGATTTTTAAAGCATTCACTCTCTAAACATTGGGTGCGTGAAAATATGTTCTTTTAATAGCCAAAATTTCCCCGGAATACGGCCGCCGGCGTACGTACATCTAATCGTGTACTTGGCTTGAGATTTTCGTCTAAATTGCTTTATAAGAAGCGAGGCGTTATCTCTGGGTAATTTAGAAATGAACGTGGAATCCGTTTGTGAACTTCCCAATCAAATGGTAGTTAACATACTTTTCATTGAGTTAATGTAATTATTATAGTTTGTATTTTTCTTAAAACTTTAACGAAACAAGATTTCTTCATTAATTCAAACAAAAATCTCGCCAAGAAAAATAAACCATTAAAACATTATAATGTAACTTCTGCAATTTATATATCAACCAAATACCCATTATCATGCGACTGCAATAGAATTTTCAAATAAACCGACAAAATGCCAGAACAGTTTGTACTACATTCTCTGATTTGGAATTTAGACGACCAAAAATATGACCACCGAACAGTTTTACGATTATAGACATTCAAAGATCGTAATAAACCAAGCTATTACGTCAACAGTCTACAAATTCTAGTCCTTGAAACGTGATAGACTCGAAACTAATCAGACTAGGTTTTGTAACTCATCCGACCGCAGACAGTAAACAATATCACGAAACAAAAGAATTCCTTAATCAAATCGACGTGAAAGATCAGAAACTATAGATAGTGGGAATGCGGAGCGTGTTCATGATACAAGTCCCCGTACACCTACTCATCGTGATGCAGCAATACCGATGCATTTAATTGTTGTGTGATAGCATACTAATGCACCTGTCAAGGAAACAAAGGCAACTCTAGATAAGACCAAAATTGAAGCACGATCCGTTTTTGTTGGCGGTTGGACGTCTCAAATGTAAATGTTTATACTTTCTCGTTTGTAACCGTTCGATTCACATCTCAGCTGATATGATACGTGCCAGTCATTTGTCGTGAACCAACGAGATTCGAACCAACGAGATTCGAAGCATTTTGTTTCAATACTTGTTGTCATACAATTGTTTTGCGTATTTAAATAGTAACAACACGTACGTGGGTTTTGTTTAAATCCATAATAAAGCCCCTTTACAAACACTCGTTCAATGCCAAATATTAAAGCAATAAAATACCTACAGCCAGTACAATGTTATCTTTATTACAATTCAGAACCGTTTTTGTACGGTTCGAAGCTTTGTTTTTATATGATCGATCAAATCAAATACTTTTATGTTTCACGTCCACAGTATATTATTTTATTTTCATAAAATATTCATATCCCTGCTTGTCAAAAATCCTTTATGGTAAATGTTGATAGTATATTTTGCAATCTATAGTATCTACAACATTATGCCACGTTCAAACAATTTGTATCAGAAAACAGTAACGAAATATTAACAGCGCGTGCACATATAAAATATGCGTTCAATGAGTATCAGATATTGCGCCGTATAATATTATTAATAGCAGCAATGCAGATAGGGTTTACGCTTAACGATTGGAAGCCCTGTACGTTTTACCGGGAGCTCGTAACGAAGTGGGACTTGTTCCTTACAATGCTATCTACCGAGACTGAAAACCAGTTATGATCCATTATCAGATCCTATGCCCAGGGTGGCATTAAAATGTCGGCTCGGCCCTGCTTTGTTTATTAAATTATGTCCACCGTCGCTATAAATATCGCTTGAGACGCGTTCATTTAGTGAAATACCGATCCGACCAACGATACTGCATGAGTTATGTCGCGTCCTTAAGAATAACGTATTTAAGCCGCATAAACAAGGTTGAGTAAAGAAAAAACCGGCCAAGTGCGAGTCAGACTCGCGCACCGAGGGTTCCGTACAAACCTGTAGGTATATAAGTAAAAGTTATGGTATTTTTATTGCTAAATGAAATCCATAACATAACAATGTGGAAAGCTGACGGTACCTTGTCAATACATATATGAAAACATTATGTATGTTCGGAAAAATCTTCATCTCTTTAAGAAGAGAAGTGATAGACATAATTTTAATACTAGAAATAGGCACAATTTGGATCAATTGGATCTCGTAGGGCCGGGCCCCTGGTTCAGACCATGGTGTGGAGCGAGAGGGAATGGGAAGCAAAATTCTCGTGTCGCGGTGTTTGTTTCCAAACTCCTCCGAAATGGCTGAACCAATTTGCATGAAATTTTGTGTGCATATCGGGTAGGTCTGAGAATCGGCCAAAATCTATTTTTTTATTTTTTTTTGTTAATCGCATAACAACGTTTGCTGGGTCAGCAAGTCTAATATATAAAATTCTCGTGTTGCGGTGTTTGTTTCCAAACTCCTCCGAAACGGCTGAACCGATTTGCATGAAATTTTGTGTGCATATCGGGTAGGTCTGAGAATCGGCCAACATCTGTTTTTTTTTTTTTAATCGCTGAACAACGTTTGCTGGGTCAGCTAGTAAGTTTATGATTATTAAAAAAAATATACTATGTGATGTAACTAAAAATTTAAGATTTTCGGAATTTTTCCTATATGTGTACTTTATAACGTTGCTTCATGCCAAATTTCAAGATTCCAGGTCGTCTGGAAGTATCCTTTAGGTTTTGATTCCCTTGCGAGTAGTTGCGAGTTTCAAAATATGCGGCTTTAATTGCTGTATCTTTTGATTGCGTTGACGTAGAAGTTTGATTTTGTTACAGCTTAAACATATTATAGACTTGAGTATTTGTTAAGAATTTCAATATAATACCACTACGCGTTCATGAGTAAAGGGGTAATAAGTTTAAAATTATTAAAAATATTTTTATTATATGATGTAACTAAAAATTTATGCTTTTCGCAATTTTTCCTTTATCTGTGTTATAAGACGTTGCTTCGTACCAAATTTCAAGATTCTGAGTTCACGGGAAGTACCCTGTAGGTTTTGATTCCCTTGCGAGTGTCGAAAATTTGCGGCATAAACGGGAGTATCTTTTGATCGCGTTGACTTAGAAGTTTGATTTTTTCACAGCTCCAAGAGACCATAGACTTGAGTATTTGATATGAATTTCAGCTTGATACCTCCACGCGTTCCTGAGAAAAAAGGTCTTGACAGACAGACAGACAGACAGACGGACAACAAAGTGATCCTATAAGGGTTCCGTTTTTACCTTTTGAGGTACGGAACCCTAAAAATGGATAGTTATCTAGATCGCGCTGAAGGTTACGAGTGTTGTATTGTTACCATTATGTTAAAACTACAGCTTGTGAAATACAGAGTCTTATAGGTAGCGTTTTTATTGAAAGACTGGTAGAACTGAAAGGAAGATAACAAAACAACAAGGACAAGTCAGGATTTTTTCGCACAAAATTAGAACGTTAAACTGTCGACCCCGACATCTCAAAAAAGATTAAGTACTAACAATATCCCAACGTTGCGATTCCTTTAGATTATGATCAGAGAGCATTAAAAGTAATTGAATCAAAAACAAACGAAAGTGGCGGTCGAAGAGAGAGAAATAAAGCCGGCAAAAAAGGGAAGAGTCGAGATGTAATGACGTAGATAACTTCAACCAATTACCGGGAACGCAGAAGTGCTGCATCTGCGGGATAAAAATGGACTCTCAGTTTGCAAATAATATGCAAGGATTGTTATTATTCCAAATACAGTGGGAAAGGTTGAGGAAGAAAGTTTCTTAGACGTAGTTGTTAGTTTTGCTAAAGAAATAAAATCGAGCTTTACAGCTGAAGGACCGTCTGAAAGAGATTCTTTGCAATGCGATTATATTTCTGCTAGCCAAGGAAATATTGCTGAAGATAATGCGGAATTTTAGCTATCGTCATTTGAATTTTGCAGCATTTTAAAGACACTAGCTGATACCTGCGACTTCGCCCGTTTGACAAATCCTAATATATAAAATGCTCCCGTTACTCAGTGACTAACAGACAACGCACAGCCAAAACTACTGGTCATAGAAAGCTGAAATTTGGCATGTAGCTTGTAGTGTGTGTCTTATTGTTTTGTACTTACGCTCTCTATAAACTTCCTAGATAAATTAATACATAGCTGCATAGCCATTTACTTGATCCTAGAACCTTTTTAACTTGTATTTTCTAAGTTTTTCTGCAAATTAGCTATCTTCAATGTTTTGTTTACATTTCTTGTATTATGTCATTATGTCATTTAGACAGGCCTAGTTTTCTTTTTATTTCTATTCTGAAGTTAGCTAGGAGTTTTAGGTCGCATATGAAACTGTCATCAGACCATCATAAAGTCCATTTTTCCTTTTCCATCAAATTCTAGAAACTCATATCAAATTCAAAATAAAAGCGAGCCTTCATTTTAGAGCCGTCGTAAAGAAATGGTCAGTCTACGTTTGGAGCTGAGATAAGCAACAACTCGGAAAAGTTTCTTAAGAGTGACTGAGAGGACAGTTTACCTCCTGGGAACCAGAGAAGTCGCCCTCCCTCTTATATTAAGAGTAGACTTAGATGACATTTTCTAAGTTTACCTCCTCAAACCTGATAAGTCGGCCTCTCTCCTTGCCGCCTTTAAAGGACACCTTGATGCCTGGGCTGAACGAGCCTGGGAGGAAGACGTTACTCGGCCTATCCTCTCCAGCCCTCTGAAGAGTGACGACCCTCCAGTCCTCCGGTTCTTCAACGGACCCTGCCGGCCCTCCGGTTCTTCAACGGACCCTCCAGTCCTCCGGTTCTTCAACGAAGACTTCATTTTCATCTCACGTCAGCTCATCATAATCATTCATCAGCCGTTTCTTCTATAAGTGGTGTAATTCATTAAATCTTTATACTATTTATTTGTCCTTTTCCCTTTTAGCACGCATTCCCCTCCTAGGTAGGTGAGTGCTATATGTGACCTCACATTTTACAGGCTCCCCCTGTAAAATGTAACGTTACAAGCTTCCCTACACTCCGTAAGCACTAAGAAGAATTTCGTCCTTCGGGAATGAGAGAAAACGGGATATTTTCGTGCGAAGTCGCGGGCAAAATCTAGTTATATACTTAAACCTTCTTCGAGAAACACTTTTTACGTTGATGAAAACAGCATGAAAATCGGTGCAATAGTTTTGAGTTTATCGCGAACATACAGGCAGACAGACAGATGTGGCGGGGGACTTTGTTTTATAAAATGTAGTGATGAATCAGTTATATTAAATCAAGTTACCCACGTACTGAATCTACCTTTTGGAACCGTCGAGCCACAACCAGCTAAGGCCCACCACTACAGACAGGACACGACGATTTTATCTCTCTAGAAGCCGACCCATTATTTCCACCGCTTCCACGGACTATCGCAACAATTACTCTCGGTGCTTATACGATTTGATTTAAAGACATTTAGTTCTGTAGTTAATCAAATGGACATTTTGCTATTTCACTGTTCTTTTTTTATGGTTCTAGTTAACAAAAGTATGACTATGATATAATTGCTTTGTAATCTTTGAGATAACATCGTATCCGTCTGTCTACGGTTGGAAATATCGAAGGTCGTATAGAAATGGTTTTGAAGAACGAAACATTACATAACATTTTTTTTGTTTTATTTTGTAACAACGAAGCTTATCTGTTGGTACAATTAGATATTTGTGTACTCTTTGCCGGTAGATATATCGATGATACCATCATAACATGGATCATTTAAAATGTTCTTGGGTTTTCGTTTTTATAATAAATCTAGTACTCTTTGCCGGTAGATATATCGATGATACCATCATAACATGGATCATTTAAAATGTTCTTGGGTTTTCGTTTTTATAATAAATCTAGTACTTTTATTCGATATCAAGTTAACAATACCTAAAGTAGTTAATGGTATACAATGTTCGAGAACTTTATCTCCAACATCATCAAATGATTCTCAAGAAGGGTGAACATGAGAACTTGAGGATGCTAACCAATGTTAAACTGTCCTAGTTTCCGAACTGATATTACCAAATGTAAGATCGATCAGACTCATAGTAGTCACGATTCTCAGTCCGACATTCGCATGGACCGAAGTAGGATCCTTTATGATCTTGACATTTGTTACAAATTGTTTCAAAGCCCGTGATTGAATTTGAATGGCGCCCTTCGCAAGCCTCGATATTGTGTCATTAGGTAACTCTTTCGGGCCATCCAGTTGATCTTGAACTTTGCGCTGTAATGGTAACAGTGAAATGGCAGTTGGGTATTTGATGGTGAATTATTTGTAATGGCTGTGTTGCCAAGTTCAAATGACACTGATTTGTCGCTGTTTTTTTTTTCTGTGACAAATTAGATTCTGAGAATTATATTTATAAGAAACTAGCTTTTGCCCGTGACTTTTTACGCGGATATCTTATTTCTTCTCGTTCCAGTAGGAATTTTGGGGGCCGAGTCACCCGCGTCCGTAGGAGAATACCTTCAGCGAATCCCTACACGTGGTCCCCGGGTGGTGCTAAACAGGTGACACTAACCGTCTCCGTGCTCTAGTGGTTAAACCACCTGATTCAGACCCAGAGGTCCTGGGTTCGATTCCCAGCGGGGGCAAATTTTTTGCTCGGTTTGGTTGGTGGTAGGACTTGCTCTATGTCCGCCTGGCAAGCTACCACCATCATGTCTAAGTCATTCGCCATAACAACAATGTTAACAGCATTGTTGTGTTCCGGCAGTTAGAGGTATGATAGCCAGTTCCTCTGTGTAAGAGGATTCCGGGTGAAACTCGCTTCCATCTTCGGCCTAATCATCACTTTCCATCAGGTGAGATTTGGGCCAAGAGTTTCTCCGTTACGCATAAAAAAAAAATAAAAAAAAATTCGGGAAATCCTCTGTTTGCTCCCCCAGACTCCCCAAGGAACCTAGGTACATGTGAAATTTCAGCTTTTACGACCAGAAGTTTCGGCTGTGCGTTGTCTGTTGTCAGACACTCAGTCACTCAATCAGTCAGTAACAGAAGAATGATATATTTAATTATAAATATAAATTGATAAAATTATGCATAGTAAGGGCGTCTCACATAAACAAAAACGATACAATTTTAATTAAACCCTGCTATATTTTTAAGCTACAACAAAAGAACGCCGCCGCGCCCGCCAAACAAAGCACAAACGTTTTTATTAACAAATAAGTGACAATAAAAACAAATGAAATGGTACCAGCAATTAATTGACACGCGTGTAGGCATACAATCGCATAATTAAGATCGCCGCCGAGCGTGGGTGACGTGATTCGCCTGTACATACCCGTGTCCCGAACATAGCGCACAAAATCGATGGTTTTAATTTTTAATTCTGCCACAGTGCAGTTACATTTCCTACAATGCCGTAAGCAAAAGTCCAGTACAACCATGTGTTCTATACAAAATTGTGTGCCGAGAAATTCATGGATTGGAAATTCTCTTCATGTAGGTGGTTTGAATTATGAATGCAGATAACTGAGACTGGGGTTGCATTAATTAAATAATTATGACATATTGTGCGACCGTTTCAATGGGAGGGCTGGACTGATAAGGAATTGGTATGGAAACACTCATTACTAATTCTGAACACCTGTTTAGTGAGTTATGATTTGATATCTATAGAACTTTGAATCATTAAGTGTTCCATTGGTACTATGAATTTTAAGGGGCGAAGTTTGAGACCGTAAATGTCGATACTGTAATTACTGTCAAATGTTATGGTTCTGGAAGGGAAGACTTTTCAAACGAAAAGGAAGTAATAGCTGTTGATTAAAATTAAAAAAATCTCAAAGGACGCCGTCCAGATAAAATAAAATGTATTTGTATGGCTTGCGGTGGAAGACGTAACACAGTTCCAAAAAAATAGTTTAAAGCTAATAATTCGCAGACCAGTTTTCAACTGCTATGAAGTGTTTATATATGGTCTTTAAGTTAAGCTATAACTATACAACAAAGTTTATTCGTGGAGCATATTTTATAGTCATCGCGTTACGCATATTTTGATAAAGGCTGCTTTTCAAATGTCACACGTCCATCTCTTATCTAAATTATGGTGCTATTTACGGTAGCAAATTTTGAAATGTTTTAATTATAAAGAGAAGTTCATATAGATAGGTTTGCTCTTGACTTTAGTCTAGGTTAGAGATGGCAACGACAAAGTCTACGATGGAGTGAGCTTATCTAAAAGGAGCATATTTAAATTTAATTAAAAATGTTAACGTCAATCGGATACAAAAATTACCGAACTACTCAAAGAAAATTCGTTAGTTCACAGGTCACCGGATAGATGGCGCTGTTGAAATTATGTTCAACTTTTGATTAGGCCCGGCTGCACTTTTTGGAACCTTTTTTGACGTAGGTAGGTAATACGTTCATCTAAAGCGGTACTGGTAAAATCTAGGTTCATGCTATCAGTTTTTTTCATTCACCCGAATGCGTATAAAATAATGCAATCTGTTTGAAAAAATCTTCAGTGTGCACACACCCGTACCACATTTGTGATTTATTTTTCACATTACGTTCTCGGGCGGTGTCCCAACGTTCTCATTTACATTTTAATTGTTCGCCGTCCATCGAATCAATTTGACGTTCCAGTCTTACATTACAGCATTAGTTAAAATAAATTCTTCATAATATCTAATGTCTTTATTATTGAACTGGATTCTACTAATGTCTTATCTTACGCAGTAATAAATTGAGATTTAGTTTTTATTAATAGCTAGCTTTATGTGCTGTGTCGGTTATGGTGGAAAGATAATAACAGAAATACATATGTATTAATGTATAACACACTTGTCTAGTTCTTATCTAAAACTATTAATTTTGGTAGCAACTTTTTCTACATGGCCAAAAAACCTGAATTGACTTACTAGGCATTTAAATCAGATTTAACAGTGACGTTTATGTCCCACATTCTTAGATAACAAATCTATAGTTGTCAATTTAAGAACTGACCATAATTAAAAATCAGACGATAAAAAGCACCCAAAGACAGTCGAGTCGCGAAAATGCGACATCATTTTAATAAAACCGTTTTATGGATTCGTTACTGAATAAAAATCTGACGTGTCATCATTGTTTCAGTGACGTCTGTCTACGGCTCCCTTTAATAATAATTAAAAGAAAATTTCTCCGATATCCCGTTGTGACAAAAACTGCCATAAAAATACCAATCACACTAACGTAGCCACATGACTAATTAAAAAAATAATAAGAAGGTGATAAACCAGCAGTGCACAATAATCAAAACAAAATTAAATATAAACAGAAAGTTTAAAAGCCTCATTATAATCCAGCACGTGTTGATTACGTCACTGCTTTTGACTGATCACTTCCTTCGAAGAGCTTTACCATGAAATATTTCCACTCCAAACAAGGCAATGTAACCCCTGTACTTGAGAACATAAGAGTTACAGAACGTTTTCTAGTGGTAATTAAAATTAAATGTTTTGTGCAACACGAATCGCTAGCCTTGTTCAATGTGGCGTGGTGCGAGTTCGCGGTTAGACTTTGCATGAACGCAGGTTTGTGTTAAGAAAATGGAGCAATAGTGAAGGAAAGGTGTTAGAAGTAATTATTCTTTTTAATTAGAAATTGTTATTGTGTTGAGGTGTAGTAAAATAAAGACCCCAGAAACATATTCTTTTACTTTTCAAACTATAGTTCGATAGCACTAAAATGCTGGCTCTTTGTCTATAGTTACTCGTAAAATTAAGCCAATAGACTGAGCATGCGAAAATATTTGCTTCGCAAGGCCAAGTAATAAGGTTTTTCCAGCTGGAATTCCGCAATATAAGCCCTGAGTCTGAACTTGTGCCCTTTATGATGGCAATGGCATCGCCCTTTATCATACTGGTCATAAACATCACACTTACGAAATGTATTAAGTACTATGATATGACACCGGGCTATTGGCAAATACCATAAGATATAGTATTTATAAATGTTCTGAATATTGATACTAAATTAGTTATTTCTACGATCTATCATATAAACTAATTTATCATCAATATTCAGAAAATTTTTGCTAACGCTACTTGAAGAAAGAACTGTAATTTTCGATTTACTTTGACAAACTTCCATCCCATTCTGATTGTGCGTGGATTATACCACAGTATAAATATGGACAGTACGGAAACTAAGCCTAGTTGAGAATATAATTACCTACGCTCCATTGAAGCAATAGGGTTGTCATTTTTAATGTTTCTGTTTTTTTATTTTTTACATTTTTGTTCTGTAGTGATCAATCAATCGAATTTATATAACTAGTTTACAAATACAATTTAAATAGGTAATCTCATGGCGTTGGTTAATCTCAGCAAAAGACGATAGTTTAAACACGGAAAACAATTTAATATTAACACACAAGAACTTGTAGCACTAACTTTTTAATTACGGCGTAAACTTTTACAAGTTTTGGCGGGAGCTTACGCGAGCCGCGGTTGGACGAACACGTTTTGGGCACTCGGTACCTTTGCGGCCGCCATCTTGGATTCCCGTTTTGACAGCACTATCGGCTTCAACACCCTCTGAACCATGAAAACAACACCCATGACGAAAAAATTGATACCTTTAAAAGCCGCCATCTTGGATTCACGTTTTGACATAACTATCGGCTTGAACACCCTCGAAAACCATGGAAGCGACACCCATGACGAAAAAATAGGTACCTATTGCAGCCGCCATCTTGGATTCACGTTTTGACATCACTCGGCTTCAACACCCTCGAAAACCATGAAAACGACACCCCAGACCAAAAAAATTGATACCTTTTGCAGCCGCCATGTTGGATTTGCGTTTTGACATAACTATCGGCTTAAACACCCTCGAAAACCATGGAAACGACACCCATGACGAAATAATTGATACCTATTGCAGACGCCATCTTGGATTCACGTTTTGACATGACTATCGGCTTCAACCCCCTCGAAAACCATGAAAATGACACCCATGACAAAAAAAATGGTATCTATTGCAGCCGCCATCTTGGATTCACGTTTTGATATTACTATCGGCTTCAACACCCTCGAAAACCATGAAAACGACACTCATGACAAAACAAAATATACCTACAGCAGGCGCCATCTTGGATTTACAAGAAGTACTAGTACCTAATAGTTTTGAAGTTCACGAATTCATTTTGATCGATCACACGGACTTATAATTCGATAACGAATAAAAATATCATTAGATTCTTAACTTTCAAAATCAGCAGGAAGTTTAAAATACGTTAGCTCCGGTTATGATGAAGCCGAGTTCAAACAGCCGTATACTACGCAAACGCAATACGTTCGTGGCATTTTTATAAAGATTGCGGGGAAAAACTTAAATGTACGGCACTCACTACTGAGAGTACCGCGACGGGCACCGAAAAGTTTCGTCGGTGCGCATGTTTGTGTGAGTGTGCCGTTTCGAGCGTTTGTAGGTAGTTTCCGTACTGTCCATATTTATACTGTGATTATACCATGGTTTACCAAGATTATACTATGATTACACCGGGCTATTGCAAACACCGTAAGTTTATAATAAATCACGAAAGATTGTAAACTCCATTTTCTCGATAGGGATTTATATTGTAAACTATCATATTTGGGTGGGGACTTATTGTTTTTGAAATTATCTGTTCACAAAAGATCGATAGTTTGAAACGTAGCGAGATTTATTAAAAATATACAAAATGCAATATTTTTAAACAAAAGGGCACCAGATACACCTCTGCTAAGTACAGGTTGATCTGTTATATCGTAGTTAGGCTCGTCCCGGGTAGTACCCGGACACGGATGTGTGTGAACGAGTACATATAAAATGTAAGCGTCCCGAGCACGGCCCGGATAGGTGAAGATCAACCTTTAGTTTTAAGGGGTGTGGATGAGCTTTTACCAGTAACATACCCAAAGAAAAAATACTTAATAATTTAATTAATTGTATTACGCAAACAAACTATAAAACACGTGTGTCAATTAATTTATTAATCTGTATCATAAAACACAAATTATAATTGAAAAGCAAATAAAGTTGATAATTTCGGGTCATTTATTATTGGCGCAGCGAAAACTGTAGAAGTAGCTCGACATATATTAATTGCGCCACGCGGTCGTGGTTGCAATTGTGGTGGCAAATGTGGTCGCATGAATTTTTATGTGGAAAATATGTGCGACAGCAAAGTTTGCTTGTTTATTTCTAATTTTGCGAATATTTTTTTAGGGTTCGTTTGATGTTTACATGGAAACTATAGAGTAGAACAGATAAAACATTAAGAAGCAGCGGTATTTATTTTTTTATGCTCCGTTGATGATGGTGTGACTCTCTTTGTGGCCAGGTTTATCATGTTAATCAGGTCATATATGCTCCGTGTAAAATACTGGTACTCAGCTGCATCGGGTTAGACTGGAAGTCGTCAACAATATAGTTGGGAAGAGGCTAAGCTGATTGACTGTGCAAACAACTGTGGAGTTGAACAGATATTTTTTTTTTGTAGTTGGAAGATATTATTTTAATAATGTTCAATTGTTACGAAAAAAAATCTTAAGGCCAGCAATATTTTTTTTTTTTAAATGAATTCTGTATTTTGGCGTTATTATTATTTTATTTTGTAGTTGATATTTGTAAGTTCTTTCTGAAATTTAATATAGTTGACTTTTTAAATTAATTTGTAATAAATTTTATTTAAGAATTAAGATATCAGATAGATAATTTTATTTTCTTTTATAAATTAAACATGGGTCTTTTCTTGAAAAAAATCTTTTTTTTTTAATATAATTTTTAATTATAATAGTGATAGAATTAAGTGAGATCTTAACTTTTGATTACTTACTTGAAACTAAATGCTAATGAAATTAATATCTATCGTTTCAATCCTAATTAATCCGGCCTTAACTTTCCTAAATCTGCAGAAAATCTTTTCTTCTGATTAATTAAAGTAACCAGCTAAGTTTGAGGTATACAAAGGCCTCTTAGCCCATTATAGAGGTATGTAGACAGCTTTTATTTAAAAATTCAATTAGGTACTAGTTAGTACGTGACTGAGTTTTAAACAAAAAGGTGTATATAAAAGTATAATAGTCGTTTATATATTCAGAATGTGACTATTGGCGCGTGGCCGCACAAAAAAATACTTTAATTCTTGGTATCTAGTTGCTTTCCTCACATACATTTCTTTTAACGTTTCCTTATTCATGTTGTGTGTGTATTGAAAAAATTAGGAACAGACTGGTACAAACTACATTCTGAGGTGTAAAGCCTGATGCTAAGCTGGTGTATCGCAGCTCGTTGAAGGTAAAAACTAGTATATTTTATTTTGAGATTTATTCTTTCGCAATAGTGAATTTAGCAGGTTCTCTAGCCCCGGGGGTACACATCACGGAGCTACTCTTCAGATTCCAACTGAAAAAATTGAATAATTTGTACAATGTTTTAACAGGAGTTTTTTTATAATTCTTGTATTCAATACAAAACAATAGGGAATGTGCACGAAAAAATATTTACCTAAAAATATACAAAGTAAAATACAAACTGTGAAAATAGAATTAAAACTACTCGAAAAACAAACGAGATACAATTATTTAAAAATATATATATCTGTCCCTCTTGCGAAAACGCTGTTTTCTATGGCAGCTGTATAGACGTCATGGACTTTGACGTCAAAGTTTAAAACGGACTTCTCTTTTAAATTCCAATTTTTAAAGCTTTGTTATTTCATCGCGGGTGAAGGTTTTCAAAAAATAATTTCATGATTGGTTACTAGAGCTAATAAGTATTTCATTTTGCAAATAATAAAATCGCATGCATATTCCCTATTGTTTTCTAAATTCTTAAGATTCATAATATCCCTTCTAAAGTTCTTTCGACTGGTATATCTGCCAGTTACATGTAATCAAACAGTTCGCATGTCACAGTACCTACTTACCTTATAACTCACTAGCTGACCCACGCAACTTCGTCTGCGTCACATTTTCCATTATTGCTCCGCTCCTATTTGCCTTAGCGTGATGATATATAGCCTATAACCTTCCTCGATAAATGGGCTATCTTACACTGAAATAATTTTTCAAATCGGACCAGTAGTTCCTGAGATTACCCCCTACATACAAACTTACAAACAAATTTTACCTCTTTATAATATTAGTAACTCATAATCATCATCATCATTATTTCAGCCAATTGCTATCCACTGGTGAACGTAAGCCTCCCATCGCCCAGCGCCAACCATCCCGGTCTTGAGCAGTCCGCATCCATCCGCTGCCAGCCACTTTCTTTAAATCATCGATCCATCGTGCCGCAGGGCGTCCCACACTACGTTTGCCCATACACGGTCTCCACTCTAACACATGTCTGCTCCATCGGCCGTCTGCCCGTCTGCAGACATGGCCGGCCCAATTCCACTTCAGCATGCTGATTCTACGCGCAATACCTTATAATTAAGCATAAATTATTAAACTATATAATTATTAGCTTTCTGAAATACATACTAAGGCACTGAAGGCAGGAAATAAGTCACCGAAAACTATTAAAATGTTTAAAAGAGATAACACTAAATAAATATTTCGCACTCATACTATTTATTTATTTATTTATTTATTTATGTACACACAAGAAATTAAAAAACTAAAAATGTATACAGAAAAAAGAGTACAAAGGTACTGCTTATTTCAAATGAAATTTCTTCCAGCAGACCTGCGACAGGAGAGTAGGAAAAGAAACATAGACACAGTGTGTAGAAACAAAGAAGGAAACTAAAAATAGACAACTAATTTAACTTAAACATACTATTAATTATTATCTACTAATAAATACATTAAAATACAATAAACATACAAACAAATATACAGAAATAGATTTACATAAATACATAAAATAATAAAATAATACATACCTTTAATATAACATTAAAGTATAGAAGAGAGATAGTGCTCTTTGACAGCTTTTAAAACTTCAGCTTCAGCTTTTTTTTTTTTTTTTTTTTTTGTTTAAAACTTCATTATGGATACATAAATCACTTAAAAAAGGCTTTACCAAAATACTTTTCGAGAACCTAAATGATTTACAGCCGGCTGATAGTGCCTATAGTATACCGCAGTCTTTGTCGATAGCATATCTCTAAAAACGACAAAAAAATATCCCTTTGTTCTTTGTCGCCCTACTCATATGCAAATGTGGTCGGTCCCCAGACTGATTTAGGGGCTGCATTACCGATTCACGAGAACGTTGGAAAGTGCAAACTTTTTGGAATGAAACTGTGCTAAATGATTTATATTGAAGTGATAGTTTGGAGGGTTTTTGGAAAGGTGTAAAGTGTGGGCAGTTGTCTGTACCAATGTTCTTTTTTAATTTTTGACAGTACTACCATGCGCCAAGTTTGCGGAACGTGTTAGAAAGAGTCACCGCGGCCCTAGAACGCATTGAAAAACAAGGTAATTGGGAGGAACACGGAATGTTTTCGTCGGTAAGAGTCTAAGAAGTCATTTAATAATTTCAATATCCAATCCAATATCCTTTATAAAATGAATAATATACTGGTGGATACTATTTTTTTGGACTACAGATTAGTAAAGATTATTATTGATTATATAAGTTTGGATTATGTTTTTTTTATTTTATTTTAGTAAGTAATTAAGAAGGAATCTTCATGTAAGCACTGTGTGATGATAGTTCTAAGGTGTTTTGTCAATCGATTTTTTATTTAGTTTTGGATTAATAAATGATCGTGTGAGATTTTCGTTATTGATTTTAAAACGAATCTAACGGATGTCAACTTGACGTGATAGCAAGTTAGTACCTACTGGGGTTACGTCAAAAAGGAACAAATTAGGTATCATGTCGAATCGACCAAGAAAAGATGACATTCATTTGAGAAATTGTGTTGTAAGTTGACTGTAAAACAGTGAGGGTTTGTGGACATTTCATGTCACACTTGCTTGGTATAACGTCATTTTAGTTAAACAGGTCAGGTTAAACTCCTCGTCCAACATCCGCACGCAGTTGGCCTTTCCTAAAAAATACAATGTACATTGTATATTGAATATTATTCTCAACTACAAGGATGTCTTCTCACAGCAACATTTTTTTTTCTACCAACATAAATATTTCATCTCATATCGCAATGATGGAAATGAAGTCCCGTTCACACTTAACAACTCGCCAAAACATTCCTTTTTAAACTTCAACTCGTATATCACTCGCCAGTCGCCATACTTAACACTTACAGGGACTTATGGCATTTGATATCGTACGACTAATCGTTTGCCACTTTCTTTGGACACGACGTGACACTCCGATCATATTGTTTCTCTTTATCGGCTTCACTCGGCCTCACTCGGCAAGTTTCGTGTCGATTCGGGCACTGATTTACCGCATGCCTTGTTTAGAGTCTCATAATGACAGTTACTGGAAGATAGTGTCGTTCTTATGTAAAGTTACGATGCTGAATGTGACAATGGACTTTGAAAGCTAGATCGCCAGAATCGGCTGTCTTTCATATTTTATTGCAGGTCTCGAAAGTGGCACGATTTTGTTTATGAACGTGTGCTCTCAAATGAATCTTTAAATAAATTGATGATTTTTTCGTGGCAGAAGAGGACCCCTACGTTCCTTAAGTCTCAAATAGGGATGTCATCATACCCAGTCCGGTCAGCTATATTCTAGAAATGTTCCTGAAAAATACTAAACTTTTCCGCCTTCTTTTTAAGGAAAAGACATCATCAAATGACATCAAAAAATCTCTTACTTACTAAAACGCGTCCGTGTAATTTTTAATGACCTTTTCGTTCTAGGGCCGCGGTAAACCTGGTAGAATTTTGCCAGCTGCGAGTTAATTTATGATAAAAGCACTTTTGCGAAAAGTAGCCCGATAATTAAAAAAAAACTGATCCACCAAATACGCAAAAATGACTAAAAGTTTAAATCTACTTCTACGTATGAAAAGGTATCCTATCCATCTATCTAGTTGAAGGCAACATCCTACATCATCAACCCATAAACTTGGTAAGGACACTATGAAATATGGTCTGAAGAGACTTTCTGCCAGACTAAACATTTTCGAAGCAAAACAAACGATACTCAATACAGACATCATTAATTTCATCCTAGTTCCAACATGCTAACATTAAACCTCTACACAACATTCGATTTTGCACTTTACGTCGTCGGTATTAAGAGTTACGTGATGTAATTGGGTTTGAACGCTGTGTAGAACAAATGGTCGTGTTCTGTTCACTTTTCATGCGTTTATTACATCTTGGCACGGTATGAGAGCACTATTGATTCCGTTTTATCATGTTACTAAGTACTCTAGAGGTGTGTGCATACGGCTTTGAGAAGGAAATTGGGAAATCAGACTTCTTTCAAATGTGGTGTGTCTGTGGAGACGTTTCCTTTAGTCTGTATTCTTGGCTTGTCTTTCAAGGATTGCGCGTGATTTGCGAACGTTAATAGTGAAGATATTTAGCGATACATCTTTTGCTTAAGAAATAAATAAATAAGTAGAATCGTTCTTGTAAAACGGTAGTGAACGTCTTGAATATAACAACTAGAAAAACATAGAGGCACAGTAGGTATGTATCCATCTTATTCAGTTTATGAAATATCTTTTAAATTGGTTTGATTTTTTACCCTAAAGTCTCTTCGCCCGCTTTCCCTCTTAATATTGTACATATCTACTACCATTTCATTTAAAAGAAAACTTTCATAGTTTTTATATTCAAACTCTTTTCTGTGCAGGTTTTCGGGATACTCCATTTTCATCTTTATCGCTAACGCATTAGGTTGAAGGTTGATTGGGAAAATTTGATCGTGACGGTAGCGTGATGTGCTTTCTGACTCAAAATTCGTCACCATGGACCAGTTCAGCAACAGCTCTCAAAGATAACTCTCATCATCATATCAGCCGAAAGACGTCCACTGCTGGATATAGGCCTGCTCCAAGCGTCGCCACAACGACCGTACCAATCGGCTACCCGCGACCTTCACCAGGTCAGCGGTCCACCTTGTGAGAGGCCTTATAGGAAAACTCTGTATTAAGAGGAAATGTGGGCTTGTAGACTTCGTATGTAAAAAGTTAGATTTCGAGGTTTGGCTCTCGCCTGTTTCCTCCTCCAATATGAAATCGATTCAATAAATATTACACAAGCTGAATAAGAAAAATATAAACTGTGCCGCTATGTTTTTCTCTATTCATTAATAGTTGCCAAACTTGTTCAGTAAGGCTCTTTTGACAGCAGTTTATTGGACAATTTTGAGCATGTTTTGAGGGTCCTAGTTGTTTTACGTTAAATATATCATCAAAAAAGAAAACATAGCGACACAAAATATATTCTTCTTATTCAGTTCATGAAATATCTCTTAATTCTGTCCAATATTGAAGAAGGAAACAGGCGAGAGCCAAACCTCGAATTACGACTATTACATACAAAGTCTCTCCGCCCGCGTTTCCTCTTAATCCAAAACAAAATGTTACTTACCTACATTAATTTTATTACATTACCTTGACATTTCAAAAGTGCCTGTAAACGGTTTATTAGAATTACATGCTTGAATTTTGAATCTCGACCATAGTAACGAATTTTGAGAAGTATCCCGAAAACCTGCACAATCTTGAATCTACAAAACTCCAAATTTCTGTCTTACTTTAGTAACAAAGAAACTGTAGGTAGTACTACCAAAAGATTTATGTTAGCCATTTCACATCAGCCACGTTTTTCATGAACCAGCCTCTACTTAGTTGCACCGTCAGATATAGCTGCAAAAATCAAACATTTGATTTATACGTCCTTCACACATGAAGTCAGAAGAATAAAAACACTGTGATCCCTGCCCAATGGTATTTAAAATTTGATTTATAGTGTTCCAACCGCCACATACATGCAAGTTTGAGCGATAAAAGATGAATCACACTAAGATTAATATTGTTTTCCCAAGTGCATTCTTATCTCGGAACATTATGTTGGCAAATGGTTGTGAGCTACTCAAGACAAATGTACTCGGCTGTTGTTGAATTTTAAAATCATCCATTTCTATAGTCATATGTCTTGAGATTGCAGATTGATGATGAATCTTCAGTTGTTAAATTTGTCTAACGTATCTTGGACTATATTTAAGGGGTGGTTCTATCTGAGAGATTCCACTTTTCCTATCTGAGGCACTTTGTACAATATTGTGTTGTGATAGTTTTACGGATAGATCTATGTGTTTGTGAATATCTTTTGTTCGTAAGTACCTACAGCAGGATGCACGTCAGTGGTTACAAAATCAGCATAATCTGGTACCGTATTCTATTGAAACTTCGTACTACGTTAAATCAGCCATCATCGGACCACAAGTCGAACGGCGATGCGCCACCAGTACATGGTGGACATCCCACCCACACGCACAAAACCTTTTGGGAACACGTTCATAGTGCGTGCAGCTGGAGTGGAATTCCATGGAGTGGATTATTGAATAGGTTACGTCTAGGCAAGCGTGCTTCATCTTCGACCACATTATCGCTTACCATCAGGTGAGATAGTGGCCAAACGCGTGCCGATCAATAATAAAAAAGCTCAAGGTCAGAGTTTTGCCTCCCACAGACGATTGACTGTATAGGAACGACCAGTACAACGAACACTTATTTATATACAATGAAGGATATTGGCAATAAAAGCATGAAGGTTTGACAACAGGCGCGGAAGTTGCTTCTAGCTTCCTAATATTTTGTCGGTACGTACAGCCTATGTCATAAATAACGTTATTAATTGTCTATTTTTCTTGGTCTTTACTCAATAGCTATATTTGTACATGGCATGCAGTCTTGCTAAAATTGACTAATTCAGCTAAATGTAAACATTTAATAAAAATGTATTTTAACCTTTTCCGTATAGCCTTCTTAGGGTGCCTGTCCATTACAGTGAAGCGAAGCAGCGGAGCGGAGAAACGGACTTTTATCCAATGGAATTACATAAAAGCTCCGTACCACGTGAGTCACTGACAATTAGACTGACATGATTGGTTAAAATTTCTCCTCCGCTACCTCGCTCCGCTGTAATGGACAGGCCCATTTATTGCAGGCTACCTAATATCCCAAGCCTAGACCAGCTGTCAAGCTTTCAAAATCCGAGTCAGTACAAAATTGTCAACCCACAAACCCAGTGCCTTAAACCAGTCAATATAACCGTCAAATCCGCCACTTACAAAATATTATTTAACTATTTCTAGCACCAAATACGGAGTTCATAAGGTTTACTTATTATTATGCAGTCGTTATGTCAATTGTCGGGGCGAGCACGCATTTATTAGCATAAGGCAGCCGCAAGTTCACCCGAACTGACAGTAATAACAAATTAGGGTAACTGCGCCAAACGTTGTCCAAACCGCTATTGTACTCTTGTTCCCCTGGCAGCTAATTGTGTTTTTGTTTGCTATTCTGCGGCCGAATGGCGCTTTAATATTGAGATTCTTGCGAGTTTGCTTCGTGTTTCTGGAAAAATCTTCAATAATAGGGGTGTTAACATGATTAGGCTTGGATTTTGGTGTAATAGATCAGTTGCAATTTACGCAAATTATACATAGAGTAAGTTAAATTATTGATCTTGAAATTCTCTAATAGCTGCTTTTAAATTTAAAGAAGATAAGAAAGAGTCCTCATTCTTTGCTTCAAAAAATACATTAAGCGTGACGTTTTTCCCATACTATATTTTTCCAATTCTTATTCCAATCTTAAATGATAGAACTCAGTTAGAGAATATTGAAAATAATAAATTGTGGACTTTAATCTAAATAACCAAAGCGTAATACAGACCGGCAGACGAGCTTAGACTCAATATTGGCAATCCGTACTAAACCGCTCTTGTCATGTCGCCCATATGGCGGAGCGTTAACAATGGAATTAGTCGTCATTCAAAGTACCGAGTCAAATTCACAACATATCTGGATAACGTGTAGCAAGTGCACTCGTCTGCCTGGGGTGACACTTTGAGCCCTTCCGATACTGACATTATGTGACAACACTGAGCTAGGGGCGTTCGCTTACACAATGGCCGATCATTGGTGCCTTCACCCTACCCATGTTCGCATACACTTTTAGCACAGCTTTGAATGTGAAATCGAGTCGTGATTTTACGAACATGTGGTATCTAATTTTTGCTATTATAGATGGTGAAAATTAAATTAGACATTCATCCACAATATCTATACAATTTAACGTTTAATTAAAATTCTACAGAATCAGAATTGCCGCGTTGCATTAAAAAAAGGAATACTAAATTGTTGATACCTTTATTTCGTTTCAGAATTGGAGGAAGAAAATAAATTCACCCACAAGGCGCGCCTTGAAATATTCAATGAAGAGATTTTATGAAGAAAAAAAAATCTCATTTGCATCTCAAAAGCGATGCGAGTTAATGGGACCATTTCGGATGCGCGGCACGTCATTCGATATATATTTCCGCATTCGTCTCAACCCTTACCCGACACTTCGAGTAAGGACAGCGGTACACGAACTAATTGGCGATAATGTATGGCTATATCGATTATCGATATTTCGACTGAATGTATTAGTGGGTCAAGCGGTCGATTTCAGATTCTCGGAAACTGATGTCCGATCTAATTGTTGACGGAGTATGCATTTGTCGCTTTATATTAACTGACAAACATAGTTTTGTGTTAGTATTAATAATAATCGTAGAATGTTTTTTTTTCCAATTATGTATTAATTTATCAAACAATGTCGTCTAAATATTTTGTTTTCATATGAACAAGATGTTCTTTCAATTGATTTTACCCCTGAGCACCTATCGCTAATTCTGTTACAGAAACAAAAATTACAAATTATTTTTATTTAAATTTTGAAGCGCACTGTTCTTGTTCTATCTTATCTTATCGAACGACAAATTTAAGAAGAAGAGTATTATTTTTTGTTTGGCTAAAATTCACATAATGCAAAGAATAACATTTCAAATATTCGGGGCTAAGACCAGTATCTTTTTGCTGCTAGTACTAATCGAGCTTTACGATGAATTCTTGTAAGAAAACTTCTGGATTTAATGCAAAACCGTAATATAAAACCATTAACACGGCACAACATAATAACACTGAGGAGTTTTTAATTAAAATTACCGAACCCTGTGACAGGCATGTTCCCTCAAATAACGATTGCGTGTTTCATTAAGCGTCGTGCGACCAAACACATGTCGAAGGAAAATTAGCGGCAGCCATTGACGAACTCACAAAATTGAGCAAATTAAGAGACACCCTTTACTTTATTGATGTCTTTTTAATTACAGCCGTTAAAACAATTAGGTTTGATCAAGGAATTGCTTTGTTGATTACTTAATAAATTGTACCTTAATATTGTAACTGACTGCTTCGTTGGTCTCGCGGTTGGAAGCGCGTTTGCCGATCTTGAAGTCCTGGGTTCGATTCACACGTCGGATTAAAAGTGTAATTCGGTTTTTTTATTTGGAATTTCTCTATGACAGCCCGTAGTTTGGAAGTTGACGGTGGGACACCCCCTTACCCATGGAAACCACGTTAAGCTGATGGTCCTGCGCCTGGACTCTTTTAGATCGTGTTTGGTTGCCGTTCCATCAGAATATGAGAGTAATAGAAGAGGGAGTTCACCTGTGTTTCTGCACAAACTTGTGCTTTATAAAATATCCCGCGCCGATCGATGGCTAGTCTCCTTTTTTTCCGCTATGGCCGGGATCAGTCAAAAGGACTATATAATATTATTCCTGTTTCAATTGATGTTTTGTTTGAACTGAAGGGATATGAAAATATGGTTATTGAAAGTATTTTATTAATTGAGATCATTATCATCGTTGTTCCCATTTCAGTCGAAAGACAGGTTTCTTCCAATTGTTTACCGGTTCTGTTTTGTCTAGTATGAAGTATATAATGGTTTTGCGTGTCTTTTGCTAGGTCATCGGTCTTCCATGTGATAGGCCTTTTAACGCGACGTCTTCCGATACGACATTGCTCTTTTAGAATGTTTTGGGCATATAGGCCGTTAAGCATATCCCTTCTGAGTATTTAGTCTGAACAGCCCAAACATTAAATCATATGACGTGAAATTTGATTGCAATTTTTTTTATCATCGGTCCTTTGGAACGTAGACTATTTTTATTCACGGTTGAATGGCTCGTGGTCCATTCGCTTTTGGCCGTTCAGCCTAAATACCTCCTTGCTTAGGCGTTTAACACACATCATCTTGAGGGTTTTTTACGCACTCTCGCGCGGAGGTGCGCTTATCAATCACGCACGACACTGTGAGACTCGGTGCGCCATACCTTGCGTCTAGCCCCGCACCCACGCGCGTGTGCGTATGTTTCTCCGCTTGTAGGTGCGTGATCCGCATGAACGCGCGTGGATGCATTTTCTGTGTGTTGGACTATGCGTGTTTTCTATACAAACGGAGATACTTCCAAGCAACGTTAGAACACGCATTCACGCGTTACGCTGCGTGGTGCGTGGCAGTGTGTTAAACGCCTTAGTACCACTTAAGTTAGGTACGGCATGTACTGGTTACCTTGGTTTTCCACCGGATCTCTTACTCTCTGATTAATTTATTCAAGCTAACATACTTCACCGTAAAATAAACCGGCAGGACGAACGACCTCTCATTTTCGAGAAACTATGTGAAAAACATGTTTTATTATTGGTGTCCCAAACAGGAACCCGTCGCTTATCTTACTATAAATCATGTTCTAAGAGACGACTGAGTTTATTCCAGTAAATCTGGTTAAAAACACAAACTTGATATGCCTGAATCTTTTCAACTATAAATAGCCGACGTAATGATACGTAATATAATGTCCTATTACAGCCAACAGCTTAATAAGGGATTCCACTTTGTAACACAAATCTTAAATGCAATAACAACGTGGAGTAACTAACCACGACATTACACAGAACGACTTCAGAGAATATAAAACGAGAGCTTATAAAAATCAAGAAGCGATTCACTTAAAATAAAATTCAGTTAAAGTGTTCAAAATCACCGATGCATGTAAAGAAGCTGGCTATTCAGGAATATTCTTAAGCGCAAAACTTTACGAATTAATACGGGTCCCCACAAAAACACGCCTGAATTATGCATGTGCGAAGTTTCGCCGAATGAATAAAGTAACCGTAAAACTACTCTGTAATTACGTAACATCGTCTGCCGATACGATCACAGGCTATATCGATACCGAATCGATACATCGACCGTGCGATCGAGATCCGATTCGAACGAGCGCGACCAATTTTATTCACGAAACATTTAGCTTTAGATAAAATCTCACGGCGCGCTCCATAATGGCCTTAGCTGATTTTAAAACAATAAAATGCAAAGCCCTTAGAATGAGTGCGATTGTTAGTGTGAATCAGATAAGTAGAATAGATATTGAATGTTATGGGATATTGTTTGGAAACACGGTTTATTTAAAATTATACGCTAGGCGAGGTGTTTACTGTTTATTGCGTAACGAGTATAGACTGCTCCGATTTGAAATTTATGCCACGATAGATATCGCAACCTTCAACTGACGGCTTTTATCGAAGTTCCGTTAAGTTAGAGTTATTCGAACTATGTAAGAACGATTAACCTTACTGACATAATTTCTCTGCAATCAGTACAGAATTCGCGGAACTGTGAGATATATCTACGTGAGTTAACAATCTTAATCGGCCCGTCAAAAATCTGAGGCGAGTTCCAATTATAAAAAAAATCGGTTCTCGATAAAATCGAGTTAATGAAGAACGGTACTCGATATCTCGATCAGCGGTGCGCACTAACTCTGAAATTGATTTCATTCCATCGACGCGAGTCGATCAAAGCCGCTGATATGATTTGCGGAAGTATTACGGAATCTACATCCTTTGAGGGTATCATAATGCACTGCATTTTGTATTGGAAGTCTCGAATCATGCAATAAGTGATTCATCAATAAAACTAATTAGATCAACAATCCAAGACCGTGAAGGAAAGAACTCAAAGCTGCAGAAATTACTTAACCTAAGATGCCAATGCAGCTTTTCTTTCGTGGAATTTAAAGAAGCGGTACACAGTTGAAAAGTCTGTGCAGCATAATCACGACAATTCTGTTTCCCAAGTACTTACCACGCATGGAATCCATTCCGCAAGTTTTCAAAAGCCACTTCCTGAGTAAAAGTTTAATCTGATTTAAAAATACAGTAACACAAATGCATAGCATATCTCGAGAGAACAGGTAACTAATTTATGTATTTTTACAAGCCGGTCTGAATTTCTGCAGTTGAATAATTTACAGGAATTCAGACATTACTGAAACTGGTTCAGATATTATCTTGCTTGATTTCTGAGAGCGTTGGCTTTGTGTTGAATATTTACACAGTCTTGTGAAAGGTATGGAATTTTTTTGTTTTTTTTTTTTTTGAGACCTGACATTGCTTTTCGAATGTTTGAAAAATATTTAGAAACTAACAATAATTTGAAAATATTAGAGTTCCACTTATTGCCATATATCCACATAGTATCAGTAGCTTTCACTCTGGCAGAGACTTCTTACTTCACTGTATTGATCACTTCACGGGCTTGTTCCAGTGTAGTGATCAATACTTTATTTAATTTTGTAGTTATTATACAGGGTTATTTTTTAAAACACCGGCAACCTCTTAGGACTGTGATTCTTTTATTGTATGAGTTTTAAAAATTCATCATAATATTTTAGTTCATCAGGTGTTCATACAAAAATAAAAAATAAAAATTAAATTGAATTAAATTCGTAAAATAAAATGTTACGAAGTCTATGCGAAGCAAACGAAAACTCTTTCTTTTTATTCCCATAGACTTCGTAACAAATATGATGAATTTTTAAAAGTCATAGAACAAAAGTTGTTGATTATGATGTTAGCAACATAGTCCTGAGAGGTTGCTAGTGTTTTACAAATAACCCTGTATATTTTACAACATAATTATGGTATCTTACTGCAGAGAAAAGGCCTCCTCGTGCAGACCAAGCCCCGCGCAAGCGTCAAACACGTCCCGTCATGAGTGCTTAGACCTGCCGCGATACCTCTGAACGTTTTTAGTTTCAAGTTTTGATAAATCAATGTCATTAAAAATGGCAGTGAGCTGGTACATTTCTCGCAGTACCTACAGATGTAATCGACGGGGTCGAAAGGTTCTGGGGTGGCAACCGCGTATACCTATGAAGACTAAGTGTTAGAAGGACTAGTACAAAGGAGATCAATGACTTGGGGATATCCGCTAGATGCAAAACACGTATGACTGGTCAATGTAGCTAGTCTTCGGGAAGGTCGATGTTCAAGTGAAGACGTAAACTGTTACGTCTTTTGGCTGAAATGATATTATGATGACGAACCACGGAAAAAAAAGAAGTATAAATATCTCACACTAAATATAACAATGTAGTACATTAAAAATTGCTAACATGGGGCATGCAACTATTCCTATACTTTATTCCCAAAAAACATTAACTACATCTTCTATTGATTTTCCAATCACACATTCAATTTGATGGCGCCCCCCGACAGTTGGTACGTCAATAATAATTCAGAGTAACAGTATACTGTTGAATAAAATGATTAACCTCCACTCGGGAGCTGGTTGACCGGAGTCTTACATACAGGGTGTTTGTATGCACGCCATAGACGCATTTGTCAAAAACGTCAATGTGTAGGTAAACGGACTTTGAAAACTAGAAATGATATTTTTTGGGCAAAGTTGTAATTAACTATTTCTGTTGCGTGTTAGTGGTCGGGTCATTATTTTTGGCATTCATTTGGTTTGTTTTTGGTAGGGTCAAATACAAAAGCAAAAAATCTCAATCTCTAATTTAATAATAATGTCTTGCAGTTGCAGTATAGTAACATCATCATCAAATTAAAAAGTAAATAAATTTATGATTTTGACAGCCACAAAATATTAATTACTTGTTTTGATAGAAACACGTAGCTTTATAGTTTTGCGAACCAACATTTCTCAATAATGAACAGATTAAAATGTGTAAATGAAATACCATTCGTTTATGAAATTTAATTTACTTTGGACTAAATTGTAAAATTACAAAAACAGAAAAATTATCAGCCTTTCTCAACTTTTAAATTGGACGTGGGTGTATGCAAAGTTGCAACAATTAGTAACGAGATGATGAAGATGATGCTATTAATTGACTAATTTTAATTAACGAAAATACATCAATCAGTAAGCATTCAGTAACGAATCTAGGTATACATCTAAATACACCTATAAAAATAATTAAAATTGAAGCGTCTGTTGATAATATCAAAATAACAGCTTTTTACTATATGTAGGTATGTGATAAACGATACGTAAACAAGAAATAAAATTGCATGTCTGTTTGTTTGTCTCGGCTAATCCCCGAAACGAATATACTGATTTTGAACGAACATTCACTGGCAGTAGCTTATGTTATGTAGAGTAAATAAATACGCAGTTGGCTTGTTTTATTTAAGTAAAAAGATTAGGGTTCCGTGCTAAAAAAAACATGAAATATTATTTACGCAAGATCAACCGAAACAGCTGGATTGATTTCGACGGGATTTTCACTGGATAACAGATATCTGATGTTATGTTATAAGAAATTACTTGAGTAAGAGGTTTTTTCGTTTTTAGAAGCTGCGGGCAGCAGCTAGTACGAAATACTAAAACATGTGTTTTGTTTTTATTAAAAATACTTCTATTAAAACTTTTAATTAGGCTTAGAAAAAATTAAGGTTATAAAATGAAATATAATATGTTCATGTCTTGCATCTTACCTAGCTAATAGAAATAGTGTGAAGAAAATCGAAAACCTGTTACATTAAGGTTTTAAAGTTTTACCAAAGTTTTTTATCCAGGTTCTATATTTTTATTGTTACCTAATGAATCGCTGACATTATACAAAAATCGCTAACTGAGCGACCTTTATCCGACATTTGATTAGAACGCAAAATATCATGAAACAATGAAACAGCCTGTATTGTTCAACAGAAATGTCAACATTGAACTTGAATATGTCGCGAACATTTTCGGAATATGACATAAATTATATCAACCCTTATTGGATGAACGGAATGGAATAAATACCATATGTATGCTGGCTCAAGTTACGTTGCTTGCCGCGTACTAATTCCCTGAGCTTTGTGGGGTAAGCTATAAGTTGTAGCGATTTGGTTAAATGTTGTGATATATGATTTGATTTTTACTTATGAATTATATCCTGTAGATGTCTCTGTTGACTCAGATATCCCGGGATATATATAACAGCCAGACCATTAATTACTTAGATCGCAAAATGCATTACACACCCCATCTTCAAAATTACGTTAAGGTTTTGGTCAGAACCAGCAGCGGGTACGGGCAGTCAGCAGCCTGAAATCTGAGACTAGTCTTGCCAAATGGTATCAATTTGTATTCAATTACTGTGAAAACTGGTAAACTGCATCCGATTTGACTGGAAGCTCGCTTTTTTTTAAACTATAGTGGTGTCACTATGGTTTGAGAAATGCGAGCTAAAGGCGACTCTAGAGAAAAGTGAATGGTCAAAGCGCCGGAAAAAAACCTTAATATTTTTTAATTTATTAATTAATAAAGACCCGCTGACCCGTGCCCATTTAGTTGGGTGGTATTTTTTGGATAAATATAGCCTATGACACCTACGAATAATGTGCTTAATATTGGTAAAAGAATTTTCATAATCGGTTCAGTAGTTCCAGAGATTACCCCCTACAACGTGAGAAACTCACAAACCCACAACCTTTACCTCTTTATAATATTAGTATAGATTAATAATTCGGAATGAAGTCACAAAATGTATAAAAACAAACAAAAAATGTCAAGAAAAAAATTATTGCGTTCCTATCCTCGCTCTTATGTCTCGGTCCGTCGCCCTAACTGTCACCTATAGGTAATGTCACCCCACCGATTGTCATAGCTCGAATCGGTATGACATCTCATTGTGGCAGTAATTACGTCGTATTGTACATTTATGTTCACATATTGTTCATTTGGCGTGATCTTCTCTTCATTGTTTGCGCACTTGTTTGTCATTTGTTTTTATCATATGATTCGGTTTTGTTTCGACCGGCTTCTTGTTGTTTTGGGCTGAATTGTAAGACTATGCTGGTGTATTTCGAATACTTGAGGGGAAATTTTACATAAATTTTCAGCAATGCAATGGTCTCACTCGCATTTCACAAATATGTATAAAAAATGAAGATTTTTTGACAGATTGTGATAAGACGCGAGTGTGATCTTTGCTTAAAAAATAGTAGAATTGATCCTCTGGTAGATGAGTGTGCAGGAGGTTGATCAGTTGGTGTGTGAGGTAGTTAATTTTGAATGGAAAGTCTGACGATGATGATGATAAAACGGTTATATTTGAATTTAGGTATAAGTACAATAGTGTCTTAACAAGCTAGTACTCAGTCGCCGTGATGGTAATGGAATGACCGCTGGAAGATGGTCAGGTCGAGGCAGGCGTTGCCCCCCCCTTCCCCCCGCGCTGGCTTCCACGTCGCTCAGCTTCCACGTCGCCGATGACGGTGACGTTGTTGCCCGCGATGTCCGCTTGGTGGCGCTAGGTACTCGTGAACATGCCCCCGGCCTTGGAAGCACCTGGTTCCAATGAAGCAGACGTTGAGGTATTGTCTTCATCGGGTTGTGGGAGTGGGCATATCTTCGAGAATGAGCGCTTTATTATACCCGTTGCTGTTTTTATGTTTGCAACTCGGGCTATGCCATCCTTGCCCGGGAATGTGTGCAGCACCCGGCCTAGGCGCCACTTGAGGGGAGGCAGGTTGTCCTCCTTCACGAGCACGAGGGTGTTAGGAGCGACGGTGTCCTGGTTGGTTTGCCACTTTGATCTTATCTGGAGTTCAGAAACATATTCCTTGGACCATCGACTCCAGAAGTTCTGACGCATCTGCTCGACACGGTCGTAACGACGTAGACGCTGCGTAGCCGTTGTCGTCAGGTCTTCACTGGCTGGTGCGGTGAACGGTCGGCCAATCAGGAAGTGAGCGGGAGTCAGAGGGAGAAAGTCATAGGAGTCGGACGATAAAGGAAACATGGGTCGGGAATTGAGGACAGCCTCGATTTGTGCCAACACAGTACTCAATTCCTCGTAAGTCAAGTGTGCATTTCCTACGACACGAGTTAAATGGAATTTACAGGACTTGATACCTGCCTCCCACAAACCACCAAAGTGAGGCGAATAAGGCGGAATAAATGTGAATTTAATTGAATTATTACTAGTGAAATCCTGAATGTCATTCTCTTTATCGACTATAAATTTTGCAAATTCCTTTAACGCTCCTACGAATGTTGTACCATTATCAGAATAGATCTGCACAGGTTTACCTCGTCTCGAAATAAAGCGTTTTAATGCCAATAAGTATGCTTCAGTCGTGAGATTTGTGACCAATTCTATGTGTACAGCACGCGTTGTGAAACACACGAACAAACATATGTAGCATTTAATTAACTTTGCACCCCTTCCTGAACGGTTCAACATGAACAATGGCCCTGCATAGTCGACACCACAGTACATGAATGAATACCCGGGTTTCAATCTTTCGGGTGGTAGATTACCCATCTGAATATTTAAAGGTTTGGCTTTCATACGAGCACATTTCACACAGGTATGCACTACTTGTTTAGCTAAGTTCCTACCTCTGAGAGGCCACCAAGTTTCTCTTATCGTGGCAAGTAGCAATTGAGGCCCCGCATGCAATAATACCCTGTGTTCATATTCAAACAAAAGACGCGTGAACCTATGCCGACCGCATAACAACATGGGATGCTTTTTGTCATATGAAAATGATTCGCTATTTTCTAATCTACCTCCTACTCTGATTATGTTGTGCTCGTCTAAAAATATGTTTAGGCTAGAGATATTGCGAGGACACTTTAAAAGTTGTTTATTTATGACGTCGTCATAGATTGTCGAGAAAGACTCCTGTTGTGAAATACGCGTTAAAATTTTGTTGGATACACGTAGCTCATCGACCGACAGACAACCTATTAAGCGCTGTGATTTGGCTTTATGTCGGCAATTATTAGCAAAACGTATACAATAGGCCACCACTCGGAGCATCCGATTAAAATTAGAAAACCTTTCGAAAGGGAATAAACTTGGCGTTGTTTGGTTCACCAATGCGATTTTAGTGGATTTTAATTCTGGTAGTTCATCGTAATTAATATTATAATTATCATTATGCCTACCTTCCATTCCAAGAGTGTGTAAGAATGGCGGTCCGTGCCACCACAGATCGCACGAGTTTAAATCATCCAATTGCATTCCGCGCGATAGTAAGTCAGCTGGGTTTTGTTTACCGCGTACGTGAAGCCACGGTTTATCACCCGTTAGTTCGTTCACTTCCACGACACGATTTTGCACGAATGGTTTTAATTGACTTGGTGGCATTTTAAGCCATCCTAACACAACGGTAGAATCTGACCAAAAATATACATTATTTAAGTTTAATCTCAACGAACTGATTACTTTTCTATATAGTTTCGCGCCTACTACCGTTCCGCAGAGCTCTAATCGAGGGATTGAAACCGGTTTTGTGGGAGATACTTTACTCTTCGCACATAGCAAACGAGTTGTTACTTGTGTATCTGTATAGCTACGTAGATAGACACACGCGCCATAAGCGTTTAGGCTAGCGTCACAAAAAATGTGTAGTTCAACTGTATGCGTGTTATCTCCTAGTGCATAACGGGGTATGCGTAAATTTTGTAAAAACTGCAATTTACTAACAAAATTCTGCCAGTCTAATAAGATCGGCTTAGGGACTGGATCATCCCAACCTATCTTAGCTAACCACAATTTTTGAAGTATGATTTTTGCAATAACTATCATCGGCGTGAGTAGACCCAAAGGGTCGTATATTTGCGCTATAGTTGAAAGAATGTTACGCTTACTAACACGACTTACATCCTGATTACATTTTGTACTAAAATGCAGCTCATCTGAGGAATTAAACCACCCTAATCCCAATGTTTTCGTGTGACACGAGTCTCCTAGCGATAAGTCTTTAAAGGTAGACTCGATTTGGGGTTGGGAAGGTTTCGAGTTAAAAATCCACTTTCTCAACGGAAAACAAGCTGATTCTAGAACCTTAGAAACATTACTACATATCTCTAATAATTTGTGATAATCTTGATGACCCGTTATCAAATCGTCGACGTAAAAGTCGTCATTAATGACTTGTGCAATTACGTCATCATTACATTCTAACGCGAGTTGTTTAATGCATCGAATACTCAAATAAGGTGCGGATGCCGTACCATAGGTAACGGTGTTAAGTTGGTATATGCCAAGAGGTTCAGACGGCTTCTCCCTCCAAAGAATTAATTGTAATTGTCTTTGGTCTGGCTGAATTAATATCTGCCGATACATTTTCTCGATGTCGGCACATGCGACATATTTAAATTGCCGAAATCGTAGCAAAACGGCAAATATGTCATTCTGCAGCGTCGGCCCAATAAACTGTATATCGTTTAGAGACTTGCCCGACGTAGACTTAGCACTCGCATCGAACACCACTCTAAGTTTTGTGGTCGAACTGTGTTCTCTATAGACACCGTGATGCGGTAAAAAATAATAAGGTTGTGAATATTCAGTGATACGGCTCATGTGTCCTAAACTTAAATATTCTTCCATAAATTTGCAATACATCTCTCTGTAGCTCGGCGCACTTCGGATTAGTTTACGTTCGAGTGCCAAAAACCGGTTCTCGGCTATAGAAAAACTGTCGCGAAGCTCATCAGCTGATTCACTCAGTGGTATACGCACGGAAAAACGACCTTTATCGTCACGCATAGTGGTGTCTTTGAATAAGTTTTCGCATGTGAGTTCGTCTTTTGTAAAAATTGATTTATTACAATTAATTTCTTCAAGTTCCCAAAAACGTTTAAGTTCCGCGTCTAATGCTTGTGTGAAATTACATTGTGTTCGAGAATTATTTAAACTTTGTTTTAATTGTTTTTGAACTGAACCTGAGATAACCCAACCAAGCTTTGTGTTTTGCAAATAAGGACCTTTAGGCAAACGTATTAGACCCTCATTTAGCAAGTCCCAGAACTTGTCGGCACCTATTAATAAATTAATTTCATTACTTGAATGAAAGTCAGGATCAGCAAGTTGTATGTTATTGGGAATTGTAATGTTATGATCGATGCCCAGTGACGGCAATTGTGATGTGATTTGAGGCAAAACTAAGCAATTAATGTGTGTGTTATATGAGCTTGTTTTGGATCGTATTTTTATTTCACATAGTTGTGTGGATTGTGTAACGGAGGTACCTACTCCAATAACTTGCATAGTGGACTGTATCGTTGGAATGTTTAGGGTTTTGCAAAGTTTTTCGGATATAAAACAATGCTGGCTCCCGTTATCGAGAAGAGCGCGGGTAGTGTGATATTTATTTTTGTCATCCGCAATCTCCACTAATGCAGTCGATAATAATACTTGATCATAAAAATAGCGCGTATCAATATTATCGGCATTGTAAGGCGTGTGAGATGTGTGAGATGCGGTATGAGACGTTATATTTGTGTGTGTGATTCCTGTAGTGGACTCAGGCTGAGCCACTATTTGTACTGTGTGTGAAACAGTGGACGGTTCGTTAGCGTCAACGAATTCATGTGTATTAATGTGTTATGCTTTTTGTAACATTGCTTGCACGGCCCGAACCAACATTCAGTTAATGCGTGACCGGCACGTAAACAGTTGCAGCAGAGATTCTTTTCTTCGATAAATTTTAATTTATCTTTAGATGATAAAAGAAGGAAGCTATCGCATGAATAAATGGGATGGTTCGAGCTGCACATATTGCATTTGTAACGTGGCGATTTTGTGTGGTTTGCCGATTTCTTTCCATCTTTCTGAGTAGAAACATGGCTATGTGTTTTTATTGACGGCGAATTTTTTGTGTGATTATTCTGAGTACTTTCCGAGTGTTTGCTATTAGAAGGTTTAATTGTTTCTAGAAAATCCGCGCGGTCCTTTAGAAAGGTCATTAGGTCAGACAACGATGTTTTTTTTATTAGAAGACGTGTTTGTGAGGGTACCTTTGAAGAGTTCCCACTCGCGCTCGGTCGACGAATCTAATTTTGTGACGACTAAATAAATAATTAACGTATCCCATGTGTCGGTAGGTTCGTCTAACGTCTTTAACGCACGAAGGTTACGCCAAATAGCATCAATGAGTTTGCGTATTTGGGAAGCTGACTCTTTCGATATTGCCTGAACAGTAAATAACGCTTTTACGTGATTATGAATTAGCAAACGGTTGTTATTATATCTACTCTCCAGTAAGTCCCAAGCTACGATGTAATTTTGTGCGGAGAATTCTAAAGCTTTAATAACCTGTAGTGCATTACCTGATAGAACTGAGCGCAAATAGTGGAATTTCTGAACGTTGTCAAGAGTATTACTATTGTGAACGATTGATAAAAATGTATCTCGGAACTCAAGCCATTGATCATAAGAACCGTCGAAGTTCGGCAAAGCAATTGTAGGTAGTTTGATACCGTGTGTGCGTGACTTGCAATTATTGCTATCGCTTTGAACTGAGGAATTGACTTTTAAAATACACTTAGATTTGGCCACAATAGCATAATATTGGTTTTCAAATGATTCTCTTTCTTGTAATTCTTGATCTATTTGAGTACCCGTAATGTGCAAATCTATTTCGTCTTGAATGGTACAAAATTGTTCAAACAGCGCTTCTAACCTTTGCAAGCGCTCCTGTAACTCTGTTAAATTAAGTTCTGACGGATTAGAACCGTCTAACAGATGCACAAATTTTGAGAACAAAGCCTTTGCTTTTTAGGGATCCGCGTTTTTTTACTAAATCCTTAATAATATCGTCATTGCTTTCGGTGTCAACGAGAGAATGCCTTTTTTTCGTCATTGTGGTGGTTGTGTGAGAGACAAAAATCAAGTACTCACGGTTTGATATTTGCCGTTGTGATGTAGGTAGACACACACTCGCTACGAACAACTGGAATTTCGAGAAATAATACAATATTAGCACAAACTCAGCACAGACTTAGGAAGGAACTGACCTGACCGTTACCTGCAGATGGTGTTCTCCTCGTGTCTTCTTCGTTGAAGATGGTATAGTGACCTTCTCGAGTCCTCTGGCTGCTCGAGTCTCCTCGTAGAAGTCGTAGATCCGGCTCGAAGGACCAAATTATGTGCAGGAGGTTGATCAGTTGGTGTGTGAGGTAGTTAATTTTGAATGGAAAGTCTGACGATGATGATGATAAAACGGTTATATTTGAATTTAGGTATAAGTACAATAGTGTCTTAACAAGCTAGTACTCAGTCGCCGTGATGGTAATGGAATGACCGCTGGAAGATGGTCAGGTCGAGGCAGGCGTTGCCCCCCCCTTCCCCCCGCGCTGGCTTCCACGTCGCTCAGCTTCCACGTCGCCGATGACGGTGACGTTGTTGCCCGCGATGTCCGCTTGGTGGCGCTAGGTACTCGTGAACAATGAGGCTGAAGTATAGTAAGAAATAGTAATTTATGGGGAGATATACGTGTGTTCAATTATTTTCAACGCTTTTATCTCATGTAAGAGCATAATTATCAAAAGTCAGTAATTTCTAGATGTTCCAGATAACCACGTAGGTACAAATATTTGGAGTTCGTTACTTTAAAATAATTCCCAGACGTCCAATCCCTTGGGCTTGAAATCTCTAATTGTATCGTTTACTCACTAAAAATTGTTTCAAGGATAAACAATAATTAAATACACCGCAGTTATAAATTTAACCCACATCGGTTGAGGAACGAATCGCTAGAAATTGTTCTAAAACACGCAGCCATTCTTTTAATTAAATCTCTTCGTCGGAATAAAACTCTAGCAAAAACGTGCATTGGAACATTATTAAGTGGTTTGAGAACAAACAAAACGGGTAACCAAGTATTACTTGCCAGTTTTTCTGTATCAATTGTATACTATATCAAATTGCCGTTGAAAATCTGTCAAGAAATGAAGGCTATTTTTTATGTAGGCTCAATCAAGACCGTTACGGTCAATTATATGGATTTTTAGTAAGCAAACGCGTCGAAGCCGGTTCTCAATCAGAAATAGTGAATTGAATATTAATAACATTGTAATTGTTTTATTGATGGTTAATGAGTAACGAACATTCGTAATGATGTTATACGGTGTTTAGATGTGAATGTTAAAAGATAGAAGAGTATAAAACGGTCTTTGATCAAAATGTCAATAAATTTATTTATTTATTTTATTTATTTATTTACTTACATATACACCATACAAATTAGTAGGCATGCATTAAAATTTCATTTCAAAGTATTGGTACATGCACCCTTTAAGGGCACCGCAAATTTTAGTAAAATGATGATAAGTTAGTAAGAATGTGATGCTCATTCTCGATACAATTCAATCCAATTCAATATTAAACTTAAATGCTATATTACATTTCAAATTCAATTTTACAATTCCAATATCAATTTACAATACATTAAAACATGTCATCTATACTAATAAATATTATAAAGAATAAAAAAAAAAAAACTTTAAACTTAAAAAAAAAGAGGTTACATTTGTTTGCCAGTTTGTATGGAGGGGGTAATCTCAGGAACTACTAGCACGATTTGAAAAATTCTTTCAGTATTAGATAGCCCATGTATCGAGTAAGGTTATAGGATACATATCATCACGCTAAGACTAAAAGGAGCCGAGCATTACTGGACGTGACAATGATGTGAAATGTGACGCAGACGAAGTGGGTCAGCTAGTTCAAAATGTTTTGATTATTAATGTCATACAATTGTCATACACAAAAGAACACACATTTACATAAAAGAATCTTAGTATTAATTTACATGAAATAATTTTTCTTCACTTTTTGTTTTCAATCAAGACTAAAACTGCTTTGTTGTGAAAACAAACTATGTGCTATTTCATCAATGAATCAATTTATTATTATATATCCATGTGGACACGCACATGAAGATTTCCATTCTGAAATTCCGTAAGTACATTTCCTGTATTCACTTAATTTTTGATTTTATTATTCCGTTTATTTATTTTTATATAAATAAAGATTACATTTTCAAATTTATATATCTTAAAAAACACATTAAAAAAGCATTTAAAAATTTTAAAAAATGTAGTCCGCCGGTGTCGGGAGCAGGGTCCAAGCAACCGTTGGTTAGGGCTCCAATATTGTCTTCTGTATCAGGCCCTTTACCCAACTGCGTAACTCCAGCTTCAAAAGGTAGTCGTCGAAGCTTTTGGCCATCAGTCCACATTCCTCATGTTGACAATCTAGTGTGCTAAGTCGAGATACTTTATTTGTTTCCCTTTCTCAGCTTTCACGAGATTCTCATCATCTGGGATTGTAACATCGATATTATCATTTTGCGACGCGCTAATAGGTCTATCACTACTATGTCAGGCTTATTAGCAAAATTGGTCTTATCAGTGATGATAGACCGATCCCGGTATAACGTGACATGGTAATTTTCAAGAACTCGGTCGGGCACATACTTGCAATATGGTACCTCAGAGTCCACAAGTTTGTTTTTCAAAGTAAGTTGCAGATGGACGATCCTAGCCACTTGGTTATGTCTGCAAGTACTCGCCGTTAGCCAGACGAGAACAACTACAGATAATATCTTTAATAGACTCACCCGGACGGTGACATGCCCAACACACATTATGCCTACTCATAATATGCCTCCAGTAGTTATTCGTCAAGATAACTTCGTCCATAATAGCACAGACAAAACCTTCAGTTTCCCCGAAGAGATCACTGAAATTTTGGAAATATATTGGATTTACGAATATCTATCCATCTCAAACCAGTTCTTCCATCGGTGCTAGTTGCAAAATCAGTTTCAGATCTTAATTCGACTCTTTTCTGATCTTAATTTTTAATAATTATTACGGTCTAAATTAAACTCCAATTTAAACCGAACAAACCAACAAATTATTTCCGATGCCCCTTCAAACTGTGCATCATTCGTTCACATAAATCAAGCTAACCACCACTACTATCGCAAAGTTATTGACAGAGACAAACGAACGCGTGAATCGCGACACAATTATATTAATCAGTGCACATTTGTCAACCGAACTGTCGATGTATCGTGTGGATGAGTGTGCGGCTGATCGCAGCGGATTTGGAAATGTGGGGAAATTAATAATAAATAGCTTTACGCGTTCTGAATTCAAAGCAAGAGTGAACAGGGTATCTTCTGAGTTTGTTCCATCATGGACTTTATCCATAACATCATCAGGCATAAAAATGGTAGACTGAAAATTGTGATATGTTTACATTTTTCAAGTTATCTTCTTTACGAGTTGATTGAATTACAGTTTTCACCCACATTTACAATTAATTACAGTTTTCATTGGATAGCTAGCACAGTCCGGACTGGTTGTTGTGGCGAAACTTGGGGCAGGCCCATGTCCAGCAGTGAACGTTTTTCAGCAGATATGATGATGATGATAGCTAGATTTATTGCGGAATTCATTAAGTCCGCAATGTTGCAAGTGTAAAAGCACTGGCAACACTTCGACATGTGGGCCATATTTTGACACCAAATTTGTCACATTTGGTGTCAAACGGGTCTCTAAATCAAGTGGTGGCCTGAAGACTTCAGTGTGCAGATGTTGTCATTAAGGCAGGATTAAAAAGATCTGGTATGATAGTAAAGTGCGTTCACTAAGGATTGACTGGAGTAGGTGGTGGAGACTCAGATGCGTAGGTCAATGGAGTTTACTAGGTCCAGCACTGGGATAGTTGTTACGTGAAATAGCGACCAAACCATTCTCAAGTGTATATGGAGTTTCTTATACTTTTGCACAATATTTTTGTATTTCTATTAATCGGGCACAAATCCAGGCAGCGGGTAGGGTCTACTGAGTACTCGAAGAAACCTAAAAATACTTCTCAATGCTCAACATAGCAAGACATTTGAAGCAGCCAGTTATATAAATTAGTGCACATTTGTCAAATGAACTGTCGATGTTTCGCGTGGCTGATCGCAGTGCATTTAGCAAAGCCGAGAGATTATTCAGAGTGATATACGAGTGTTAGTTGCCAAATGAAAACACTAAACTGATTTAAACATATTCTATAACTAGCTTTTGCGCACGGTTTCGCTCGTGCTCAAGTTTTATTTATACAAAATACTAGTCATAATAATCAGGGTCCAGGGACTCCAGGTGCGGGGGGCTCCAGTGACTTATCTCTTTCTGTACCAAAATTGATGAGATGTAAGCATAAAAGTGCAATGAAACAAAAAAACATTGCATAATA
Organism: Ceramica pisi; assembly: GCA_963859965.1. NCBI lineage: Eukaryota > Metazoa > Arthropoda > Insecta > Lepidoptera > Noctuidae > Ceramica > Ceramica pisi. Next base: position 7,704,525 of record OY982542.1, read on the forward strand.
AGTAATTAATTAATTTAGACCAATCCTTGAAGTTTGGCAATGGCTGGGGACAGACTTGTGTGAGAGAGGAGAAAGGGAGATCTATTACCAACTAGTGTGACACAAAAGGCTGATGAACTAGGTAGTACTAATATGTATGGGGTACTTGAAAACGGCAACTGTACTTTCAAGAAGTTTTTTTTTTTTTTTTTTATACAGAACGGGGAAACTCTTGGTCTTAATCTCACCTGATGGAAAGTGATGATTAGGCCGAAGATGGAAGCGAGTTTCACCCGGAATCCTCTTACACAGAGGAACTGGCTATCATACCTCTTACTGCCGGAACACAACAATGCTGTTAACATTGTTGTTATGGCGACAGACTTAGACATGATGGTGGTAGCTTGCCAGGCGGACTTAGAACAAGTCCTACCACCAACCAAACCGAGCATAATATTTGCCCCCGCTGGGAATCGAACCCGGGACCTCTGGGTCTGAATCAGGTGGTATAACCACTAGACCACGGAGACGGTTAGTGTCACCTGTTTAGCACCACCCGGGGACCACGTGTAGGGATTCGCTGAAGGGTATTCTCCTACGGACGCGGGTGACTCGGCCCCCAAAAAATATATAAATCTGAGAGTGCTCCTGAAAAAAGCAGACAGGAGTTACGTTTTCCTTTCATACTGAGGGTTCCTGGAAAACCTTTTATGCTTTGCATTCAGTTCGAGAAACGGTTTTCCTGTTACAGGTTTTGCATTCAAGTGACTTATTGTGACTGTAGCCACGTGCCGCTCTAATAAGTAGTCAAATAATCGGTTTACTAATAATGAACATAAAATATATTGTTTATTTATATTGGCATAACGAAATTCAGCAAAATAATTATTTTGCATATTATTATTAGCCGAAAATGTTTTGCCATAATGTTTATTACCATAAATACTCGTATACTTGACATAATAATAATGAAGCATGGGTATAGTTTCAAAACCCGCAAAGTCCATTTTTTACACGTAGCAATATTTTTATGTCTCTAGCAACTCCATCTTTTTCCGCACATTTTAGATTTATCAGATCTTACCATAAACAGCTATGTCCAATAGAAAATTCACTTTAAAGTAGGCTGTAAGCTTCAAACACAGCCAAGTCCATCATAGTTTAATTCAAAAACCGCAAAGTCCAAACTAGCCAATAGCGAGCCACCATTTTGGTCACGTGATATAAGAAACTCTTATGGCGGCCAGCTAAGTTTTTCTTTTGTTTTTCTCGTGAAAAAGTTATTTTTTTTATTAGATACTGTAATATTTTCGAAGTTAAAGTGCCATAATTACGAAGAAGGATACAACCCCGATCGTTGTAGATAAAAGTAAAGCTCGGAAACGACAGAGAAAACCAGAACAATGGAAGAGAAACCTGCAGAAATTAGAGAGGTAAGTAGATACTAGTACGAGTAGTTTTGATCACTGATTTCAAAAAAAAAAATTTTTTTTAAGTTGAAACTATTGTTTCTTTGTATTTTTTTATTCGTCTTTTGGTACACGTATATTCGAAATGTCGATATTTATGTGAGCCGATCCCCAAATTTCGAGGAGATTTTTATGTAGGTACCTATGGATGCGAATTGGTTCATGTGCGACTTTCTTTTCAGATATTCGGCAAAAAAATTACCAGAAAAACCATACCATAACCAAACCATTTGTATGTCTGTATGTCCCACTGGTCTCCCCTTTTTCCTTGTCTTGCTTTTGCGATGTTTAATCACATTTAATCTAAATAAATAAATAAAATACTTATTGATTTATTAAATGTGTTTTTCATTTTTATACCTTTTCCACATGACGACGCTTTTATCACATACGATACAAGTATCAAATATTTTAAGTCGCTGTATACATATTATTAGTCGTAGCAAATACAGCAATGTCCACGTATGTCAGATTCAAAACTAACTATGTCCTAACTTCAGTTTCAAATTCAGCTATGTCCATCATTGTTTTGCTTTTTATACGTTTGTAAAACATAATAATTTAATGAATAAGTTACAAAACGTAGGTAAAGCAACCAATTTTTCAAAAGGCACAGAAACATAATTAATTAAGTAATGCTACAAGAATTCATCACACATTTTCTATTCCTGGATTTTGAACGACTCTGGACTTGGCGGGTTTTGAAACTATACCCCTCATTGGACCTTGTTCCCGATACCGGTGGGCTATTGTTTTTATGTTTTTAATGTTGTTTTTTTTATTATTTTTAATAGAACTATTTTAAAATGTGAAAAATATGTAAAGATAATAAATAAAGGAAGTATGAAGCAAAAAACCGTCCCGCATGACGAGAACCTCGTGAAAGCCGAGAAAGATAATCAAATCAAGTATAACTATTGACTTCGCTCGCGAGGTTGTCGACATGTGGGAAGTGGACTCTGCAATAATTGTACCGATTGTTGTAACAGCCAACGGCTCAGGACCCAGGAGCCTCGACCAACACCTCAGGAGGCTCTCGTTAGGCAGCTGGATCAAGGGCTTTATTCAGAAAGCGGTACTTCTTGACACGGCTCGCATTGTTAGGAGGTTCCTTTCTCTGGAGCCCTGACCGCCGGTAGCTTGGACCCTGTTACGGATACCAGTGGGCTACTGTTTTTTTTCTATTTTTTTCTGTTTTTAAGAAATATTTAAAAATGTAGTACTTAAATAAGTAAGAGAAAATGAATAAAAGATGAAGCATAATTTTGTAAAGCTCTTATAAACGGATAATCTCAATATCATGAAGTCTGACTTGTCTTGAGCTCCCATTTCTGTCTACTCGGGTTTAATCTAACCTAACATGAACGGCATGGGAGCTAGGTTCGCTCGGGTGAGCTCCCGTCACACCATCGCATCTTAGCTATCCCAGTAGGGGTGAAGTAAGCTGCCGCTTCCCTGTTCTGCTAGTTGTCTATGCAGGAAAGTTTCTTTAAAAACTTAAATAAAAAAAAATCTTTAAATTATGCCAAAACTAATGCTAAGACTAAAGTTTAGCATTACTAATGCTAAACTTTGCATTATGCCTAAGTATTATTATACAAATAAAAGTTATGCGAAATCTTCATGACAGATAACATTATGCCTTAAAATTTTATCCCAAGATAGAGCTTTCCCAAATAAACACATCGTTCAACTCAGTAATTTAGTGTCAATAAAAGCAAAAATTAAAACAGACAGCATCAACTAGGTACATCGTTATACATAAATCCTATTGTGAGAAACGTCAGCTGTTTTCACTCGCTCGCAGCCATTTAACAAACTGTAAGTGCGTTCGGGTATTAATTTGCAAATCAAATGAGGATTGTGCATAACATAAATAAAACAATGTTGCCAGAAAACTGTTCAGCGTGTTCATTATGTCTCCCTAAAATCACAAAGGTAATTTTGCCTTTAGTTTTTGGTTGAACCAGATTGCCTTTTCCCGTAGGCTTTAGTTTATAAATGTGACAATAATTGACTGAAATATGCATATTTAACCCAGCGTCATTATGTTATGAAATTGTTACACGGATGTTGAGATGGGATGTACGACATTTTCATGTTTTATTGAATATATTCGTAATCTTTGCCATAATAATGTATTTCACCTTAGAAATAAAATAAAAAAGTTATGAATCACAGAACTTTTCAAAACATTTTAACTTTTACGTCACAATTAGAGGTTCATCCCATTACTACACTAAAATATAGTCATAAATTGCACTGAAATTTTACTTCAAAAACATATTCTTATTAATATGAGAAAAAACTTAAGTAAACAACTTCAAAAAAATCTGTGTTAAAAAGTCATGAATATAAATGGGGTGCAAAAATGTTACGTTGACCGTGAGCATGGGCCATTTTTAGGGTTCCGTACCCAAAGGGTAAAAACGGGACCCTATTACTAACTTTTTTTGCCGTTTTTATAGATAATGGTACGCAACCCTTCGTGCGCGAGTCCGACTCGCACTTGGCCGGTGGCTTATTACTTTTTTGTGAAATGCTCATCTCCCGAGTGATTTCTTTCTAGAACAGATTAGAACACATTGCTGGCTCCAGCAACTGAGACGGATAGCAAAATCTCGCACGCAAGTTAAAATATTATTTGCATTCTTATACACACTGGATGATCTTGAAACCTTAAAAATACAAATTATGTGGACGTGAGATTGAATGAAAGACTTTACTGGGTATGGTTTTGGACTGTATGGTTTCAACCTTGTGGAAGGTCATTGCGAGTTAGTTATGCCGAAAATTTCTTCGAAGCAGTGAATAAATCAATTGATCATTACCATTTATTTTATGCTACGAAAAAATAAATAGACAAATACATTATCTCTGCAGATTTATAAAATAATCGAATTTGAGTAGCAGAAACCCAAAAGTTTTTTTAGCAGAGGATAACACTAATTCATTTTTATTTAGGTCTAGCTGACCCGTGCAACGTCGCCTGCGTAACATTTTTCATTACTGCTCCGTTCCTATTGGTCTTAGCGCGATGATATATATATATATGGCCTATAGCCTTCCTCGATAAATGGGCTATCTAACACTGAAAGAATTTTTCAAATCGGACCAGCAGTTCCTGAGATTAGCGCGTTCAACCAAACAAACAAACAAACAAACAAACTCTTCTGCTTTATAATATTATATACATATAGTATAGATAAGAATTAAAAGTCTTCTCATCAGTATTTAAACGAATCATAACGTGATTTTTAGGGTTATGTATCAAATTGTTAAAAAGGAACCATTATGGTGTGACAAAGTCTGTCCGTCTGTCACTGATGCTATCAACTTGAAATAGTTTTAGATGTCGGTTGGTCAATTATTTTGCAAATAAGAAAGATATATAGATGTACCTACTTATTTTTTTTGCAACAACGACTGAAAGGGGTTCTTAAAATTCGAAGTGGGGCTACTATTGCAAATGGGGTATCATAATTATGAAAGACATTTTTCTTCTATTTTTTAGGCCGCATGTTCTTTTTTACCATTCCCCCCATCCGAAGTTTGCATAAAGAAAATTCTGAAATAATTCCATGTGATAGAAGTTTATCTAAAGATTACATGAAAAATAAAACTATGTCTCTAAATAGTACACTTTTTCAGAAATAATCAATAAAATTACATTATTTTCTTACGTTAGTTCCAATATCGGTCAAGAGATGGCGCTGATCTAAAACCGCAATATAGTGTTAGATTCTCTGACAAATATAAGACTCGCTGATGGAAATTTAAAAACATTTCTCGTTTTATACGATGGTACGGAACCCTTGGTGTGTGAATCCGACTCGCTTATGACCGGTTTTTTTTTTTCATTAATGTAGTTGTATATAAAGTGATGCAGATGGACAAACTTTTATAAATTCTTTAGACCACAAAAAACTTTTTACAAAAAATACAACCGACTTCTAAAAAAAAACACTACAAAGTAAAAAATAACTTTAATGTCGGAAGTCGGTGTTTTTGTTAGTTTCTTCGTATTTTGACACCGACTTCCGAAATTAAAGTTATTTTTTACTTTGTAGTGTTTTTTTTAGAAGTCGGTTGTATTTTTTGTAAAAAGTTTTTTTCTTTTTCACTTTTTAGTGGTGCCCCAAACCTAACAACACCACTACAAAATTGCAGAAAAGCAAAATACGCAATTTCGATTATCAAAGAATCATCTAAATAGTCAAATTCCAGCAATTTCAATTTAAAATCCAAAGTTCGTAACCGATTTTGATATGATTTAAATGGGTCCAATCTGCAAGTATATCCTTTCAGATAAAACAAGAATTTTTCAAATCGGTTCATAATTGTCGGAGTTATGAGGTAACAAACATTAAAAAAAAAAACATACCTACAACCGAATTGATTACCTCCTCCTTTTTGGGAAGTCGGTTAAAAATAAGGACAATGGTAAAAATATAACCTACATACCTACCCATAATAGACGTGTCTATCCTAGTTTGCCGGTAATTTAATATTTTAGGTGAAAAATAAGTCACGTTAATCTGTGTCTTTTTTTATCTTGGATATATCTTTGGTTAGACGTACTGAACGCTGTGTTGTTTTTAAAAATTGTCCATCTACTTTATTATATATATATTTTTGTTTTTACTTGATATGTGTTTGCTCTTGACTCTAGTCTTGGTCAGAGATGACAGAGACTAAGTCTTCCATGGAGCTACCCAGAAGTAGCCTGTTCACTCTAACTTTGTAAAGATTAGGGTTGTAAGCATTCGGAAACACAGACGCAGGCAGAGTTCCACTCCTTTGCTGTGAGCATTATGAAAGACGCTTGGAAGCGCTTAAAGCGAGTTGGTGGAAGAGCAACAAGGTAGGGATGGCAAGTTGCAGTGCGTCTGGATGTCCGATGGTAGAAGGGGGCTGGTGGGATGAGGTCGTGGAGTTCCTGGGCACACTCTCCGAAGTACAATCTGTAGAAGACTGACAAGCAGGCAACCTTGCGGCGATAAGCCAAGCTGTGTAGCTTGGCATCCACCAGTTTTACGTCGCCAATGAGCCTGTTAGCTTTGCGTTCCACCGAGTCAAGTGCGGCAAGCTGATACTTAGCTGAGCCATCCCAAAGGTGGCTGCAATACTCCATGCTGGATCGGACTTGTGCTTCATAAAAATATTAGATAATGTACATAGCACAATGGTTTTAAGAAGGTGGCTGGCAGCGGACGGATGCGGACGGTGCTCTTCGGGGAAGGCTTACGTCAACTAAGGACGGAAATTGGCTGAACAGATGATGATAATTTTATTAATGTGGCTAGCAATTTGTGCATTCATTTAAATAGAACATCAATAAAATTACTATATTTTCACGTTGATATAGTAATTTCATTCAATCGATCAAAATGTACATGACAGGTGGTCCAGACTCATATGCAAGTAAAATTTATAGGGCATACAAAAATCAAGCACTAAAAAATAATCTTATGCATTGCTATGAACAAATTTAATTAACATGAATATCTCATGAATATCGGCTGTAAAATTATAATGAACTTTATGTAAAACTTGATGTTTGGCATATAAATGTAGACATTAATTTTATTGGTTATTACGATTTTTTTCTGTATGTATCTTTCGGTAATCGGAGAGTATGAATGACAATCGTTTGTGTAGTAAAGTTAAATTGATTAAATTATTTTTAATTTTTTGTATGTGGGTGCGTAATGTTAGGTCAAATATAGATTTACTCCATAAGAATTTAATTTTGAAATAAATATTTTTACATAAAAACTTAATTATTGAAAAGTTTTAAAAAGAAAGTAAAACTATTGAGTTGAAACGAAATTTTAAATTAATCTATTTGATGCCCGTGGCTTCGCCTGCCTTGACAAATTATAAACTACTAGCTGTCCCCCAGAGCTTCACTCCCGTTTCACCCGCACAGTCACCGTTCCCGTGAGATTTCCGGGATAAAAACTATTTTATGTCCTTCCTCGGGTCTCAAACTATCTTTGTACAAAATTTCATCCAAATCGGTCCTGTAGTTTCGGAACCTATTCAAATCAAACAAATAAATATTTCCTCTTTATAATATTAGTGTTGATAGCCTTCCTCGAGAACCATATCCGTTGGTGAAAACAGCATGAAAATCAGTGCAATTTTTAAGAACAGCGAACAGACAGACAGGCAGACGCGGCGGAGGACTTTGTTTTAAAATATGTTATATTGTATTTATAATACGTTTACATTTTTTGATGTTTTGCTTCAGTTTTTTATATATGTAGTGTATGTGTTCACTATGTTATTAAATCTAAGCATCCATCTTTAAAAAATCGGTAAAGATAAAACCAAATACGGCCACTTCATTCAATACTAAGTAAAAAAGTTATCTTAAAATAACTTACATTGACAAACCTACGCCTACAGACACCATTTAGTACTGAAGGACTGTGGGCGCAGGAAAGGCTAAAAGTGACAACCCTAAAAATACTACCATAAATAATAAAGAAGTGACCAGACGGACCAATACGTGGCGTTATCGTGACCCCATTTTAAACAGCCGGCCACATTTAAAGACCCACAAATAGAAGCAAAATAATATCACAAAAAGATATTTTTATTCACTTTCACTAAGGATCGTATCCACCCAAAGGCTTATCCCAATAAGCCTCTTTACATATCCTCGCCCATATATACGTAACCAAATAAAGTAATATCAAAGAAAAGTTGCCGCTTTGAACAGGAACCAGCCGTTTTCCATCACAATTCACATGATACATAATTTTATTACATTTCTTCGTAAGTGTACCCTAACTCGATGTTTATTGGCCTGGATATTAATTTGTGAAGTAATACTTGACATATATTTTATGTCTCGAGAAATTCTTTCATGCAGTCAATTAAATTAACGAAGTTGAAGGATGGTCAGCCAACGCAATAAAAAATTAGTAGACAACTAAAAAAAGCTGAGATAATTGGACTAATTTTAATAGTTCCTTTGACCCTAAAACTTACAAAAAATAAATAAGGAACTACAAAGGTAGGTATTTTCCTCAATCCATCAAAACGACGTCCTCAAAGTGATTGTCAATCTAGCGTATAAAGATACAGAGGAGAGCAAAAAATGTCTCTCTCAGGTAAAGATTTACTACATCAGTATTTCTCTGCCAGATGTGTTATTTATGTATAGTAAATATACTAAAAGAAGAAGTGTTGGCCGGCCAGTGGTGAGATGGGCGGACGACATAGTCGCAGTCGCGGGTAGAACCTGGATGAGTCTGGCACAGGAACATGGGGATTGGCTCAAGAAACCAAGGCCTATTCTCAACGGTGGGCGAAGTCAGGCTATGGATGATGTTGAAATATTATTATACATAGGTAAAGAAGGTTGGTAATTGGGTGAGTAATCGTCACAAGATTTTAATAGGCTATAGTTTCCATCATCCACAAATTGCAAAACTATTTAGTCCGTCAGTTAGAGTATTTTAAAATAATGGACACGTATTTTTGTTTTTGTTAATCAATGAATATTGACAAAGATATAACGCATCAAAACTCAGGAGTTGGAGCTCGTGACGTCTCACAACCTGCTAAAAATTATGGCACGGCGTGACGTATTGAGAATTTTAAAAGCGTCGTCACTTCGTCGATGTTGGTTCCCGTAACAAAAGAAAAAATACGGGTCAAATAATTTTTGATAATCTAACTGACGGACTAATTAGATTTTTTCAGGACACAAGCCTATTATCAACTTTACTTAAATATCTTAGTATTGATCGCTGACTTAATGAATATTGCATTCAAGAACACAGCAAAGGATATAGAAAAGTAGAGACCTGGATCACTAATTGACTATACCCATGCCAATAATTTACTAGAAAACATTACACTCTTCAAAGAACATTTTTCCAACCATATATAAACTTTGCAGGAATTTCTAGCTTTATTTTGATACGCTCGTTGTGGACAATACGTTTATTTTGTAGGACTGCAATTTCCTTATCACAAAAACTTTTTGGATGACAGGAAATTGATTCTGTATGCTGACATTTTTCCCCAAAACCCTTTGCGATGGGTCGGTTGAGCACTGTGGTAGAGGTTCTATTATCACTTTCTCTTTTCACGTACTTTGCCATGTCTTATCGACTATTTTGGGGTTGAAAACCTGCTGTTTGCACGCATTTATGTCGATGGGAGCAGATATGACGGGGGTGCAGAGTGTTTTGTGGATAAAATAAAGACATGAATAATGCTGTGCTTATCAGCATATGGAAAAGGAAATACGGTAATTTTTCCTTCAAGTTTCACTACGTATTATTAAACTAGCTGACCCGCGCAACTTCGTCTGCGTCACATTTTCCATTACTGCTCAGCTCCTATTTGTCGTAGCGTGATGATATATAGCCTATAACCAAATCGTATCAGTAGTTCAGTTAGTGAGATTAGCGCGTTCAACCAAACAAACAAACTCTTCTGCTTTATAATATTAGTATAGATAAAGTCCTCCGCAGCATTTGTCTGTCTGTCTGTTCGCGATAAACTCAAAAATTATTGCACCGGTTTTCATGCTGTTTTCACCAATGGATAGAGTGGTTCTCGAAGAAGGTTTTACTATATAATTTGTCAAGCGGGCAAAGCCGCGGGCATCAACTAGTGTTAAATAAATTTCTTGGTCAGTTTCATTTTTACCGCACTGGGAGCTTTTCTAAAATAAAGACGTACTCGACTGTTTTTCGTGAAATAATGAAAAATGGTTCATAATATTTATTGTTCGGGTATCTACGAAGGGATTAATTTAGGTATTTAACAATTTATGTACACACACACAAATAAAGAGAAAAATAAGAGAGATAGGGGATATGAGGGATAGGTCAAATTACTTTATTGCAAGTTTATCTGGCGCCTACCATCATTCTGGATAGTCACTCATAAACGATCTAGGATAGAAACGACTTGTATATCCCCTAAAATCAATCCACTTACTATCTATTCATCACCAATTTGAAATAAACAGTATATTTCAGCACTATTCACGAACTAAACTTGAGCGTTGCGGAGTTAGGTCATTAATCTCTCGAGCAGTGATGTGCTAATGTATGATAGGTAATTGACTAATGGGTTTAGCTCACACTGCGGTTTATATACAAGCTTAACGTTAGATAAACAACTAATTAAATGGATTTGTAGTTAAGCTGATTTTAGTAGTATATTTGAGTACTGTCAGGTTTGCAGAATTTGTTCGAAAGAGTCACCGCGGCTCTGGAGCACAAAAGCATTAGGAGGAACACGTATGGGTTTAAGTTAGTAAGAATCTGATGCTCTTCTCCACCCAGAGCGGAAAGAGTCATTTGATGATTTCCCATCCTTAAAAAACGTGTTTATTCACATAGGTTATTTAGATCAATAGTACTAATATTGAAGAGGATAAATAAATCACAACGTGTAAAAGAATAAAAACCAATACTTTTTGTAAGGGGTCTTTGGACGCATATATAATAATCTTAATGAGCAACTTTCAGTATGGCACCAATACTGATCACGAAAACAAATTGACTGCTCCATACATTTATACACGCATAACTCGTCTAAATGTACTAAACCCCTGATTTTTTGAAGTGAAAACTTCTTTGGCGGCGCTTAGCACTTTCCTTGGGATGGGTATAAACTGTTAAACTCGCGTCAGGACACGTGACCTGATCGAAAATGGGCTTGTGTCCTGAAAAAATCGAATTATTCCGTCAGTCAGATTATCAAAAAATATTTGACCCGTGTTTTTTATTTTGTTACGGGAACCGAAATTGACGAAGTTATGACGCTTTTAAAATTCTCAATACGTCACACCTTCGCATTATTTTTAGTGAGTCGCGACTTCACGAGCGCCCACTCGCGAGTTTTGATGCATTTTATCTTAGTCAATATTCATTGATTTACAAAAACAAAAACTACGTTTCCATTATTTTTTAATAATCTAACTGACGGACTAAATAGTTTTGCAATTAGTGGATGATGGAATCTAGCCTATTCGTAAGACGTCAATACACGTGACCTATTCCACCGATTCAAAAATGCACAACGATAATTTTCAAGTTTTTACTTCTGCCGGCACTCCCAGAGTGCAACCCGTTTTTGTTTAATTAAATTTAGTTTAAAATTCAGGTATAGGATTTGTCTCATACCTGAATTTTATACTATAAAACGCGCAAAAAATAAATGATTTTTGTTTTTTTTTTTTTTAAGTTGTTCATAATGATGAGTAAGACGACCCTTTAAGAGGTATTGTGTTCATTTAGTTAAACGTTATATACAGTTCATTTGCAAATTTTATTTATTTATTTAGACTTTATGCACAATACCAATGCAACAAGGCATTGTCTACCAGTCAACCTTTGGGTTTAAAAGACTACACTGTGGTAGGTGTACAACAAACAAATTATTAAAATAAAATTGAATCTTATCGATACAAAACAATATAAAAATAATATATTAAATACCAATAAAATACATAAATATGTATATTTGCTCGACTGATGAAGGTCTTTGCAAAGCCATATGATAGACATCTATTGCTGCCTTTAGAAGCGCATACATATCTTCAAAGAGCATCAGGCATGAATATTACGGACGCTCGACAGTTTCAAAGTCCATCTTCCAAGATTGGACTCTTAGTTCTCATCTTCAATTCCTTTGCAACCTCCTTCAATATTGTGAATTCGATATCTTGTAGTATGACCACTACATGCATATAGATTGTTTTAGTTCGAAGACATGTTTCCGATACAGATACACTGCGAATTTTCTACGCATCAGTAAATAGGTCAGCTGGTTCATCTTCATGATCGTTCGAATGGTCAAACGGAGCAGCCGATAGGTAAAGTCAAGGTACTGCTGTTGCCAGTGCTCGTGTTGCCAGATTACGATTTGTATTGTCAAATGATATTTTAATATGTTTAGTATTATACTACCTATTATAAAGCTGAGAGTTTGTTTGTTTGAACTCGTTAATCTTAAGAAATACTGGTCCGATTTGAAAAATTATTTCAGTGTTAGATAGCTCATTTATCGAGGAAGGCTATAGGTTTATGTAATATATAATTATCATCACGCTAAGATAAAAAGGAGCGGAGCATTGATAATATGACGCAGACGAAGTTGCGCGGGTCAGCTAGTATTTAATGAAGAAATAGAAGAGATCGTGGCTTAATAATAACAGCCGCACGGTTCGATCTACCCAGGTTAAGCAACGCTTGCCGAGGTCGGTCTGTGGATGGGTGACCATCTTAACATACCGTGACTATTCCGTGTCTCAGAAAGCCGTTGGTTCCGGCTGTCATATGCTAAACTTTGTTAGTCTTTACAGTACAGACAGTCAGAAGCCAGAAAATCTGACACTAGTCTAGCCAAGAAGTATCTTGTTCCTCGGTCGCACGACTTAACTTACTGATTTTCAGCTGAAACCGGTTTGACTGGAAAGTTACCCTTATATAGTTGAGACAAAGTTGGGCAGTTAATGATGATGCAAGAAAGAAAGCAAAAGAATCTTTAAAATTAAATCAATTATTTCATCGACTTTTATTTTGAAATAGGTACTTTAAAATATCCATAACGGTATTGATGTAAATAATACATTGAAATTGTATTGTATGTAAAACAATCGACTGCATTCGAATCAAATGTGTCAACACCGTTCTCAACGTCTTCATTAACAATGTCCTTTAAAGCGCCAATTCGCACAATGAACAGGGTGTATGTATTTGTCAATATAAGTATACTAGATTTTGCTCACGATTTCATTCGCATTAAAATAATTATTGCAAAAGTAAGTCTTGAGCATCGACGCCGAGTTGCTGGCCTGACGGTTTTCTATCGGTTACATTTTGGGGAGTGTGCGACGGAATGAATTGCATAATGTTATTTCGGCAAGCCCGTTCCACCATCGGACCACATGACGTACGGCGATGCGCCACCGGGACATAGTGGACATCCCACCTATACGCACAAAACGTTTTGGGATTACATTCATTGTGCGTACAGCAAAGGAGTGGAATTCCCTGCCGGAGTCTGTGTTTCCTGATAGCTACAACCTGGGAGTCTTTAATTCAAGAGTGAATAGGTTACTTTTAAGTGTGTTCTACCTTAGACCGCATCATCGTTTAACATCAGGTGAGATAGCGGTCAAACGTACGCCTATCAATAGTAAAAAAAAGTAGCTCGTTACCGTCTCGACGGTTCCATTCCATACCAGAGTTCTTCAAAATTGGTTCAGTGATTTAGAAGTGCAAGTAAAAAAAACTTGAGTTACCTGCTGAGTGATAAGTGACTGACAGAAGACGCATAGCCAAAATGACTGGTCGTAGTAAGCTGAAATTGGGCATGTAGGTTTCTTGGGGAGTGTAGGAGAGCCTTGTGAGAGGATTTCCCGACATTTCTACGGATACGAAAAAAAAAACGGGAATTATAATGCGTGTACGAAGTCGCGGGCTAAACTTAGTGATAATATAAAGTTAGAAATAACCAAAAGACTAACAAACAGCTACTTGGTTGAAAATTGAAATGGAAAACGTCTCTGTAAGAATATATTACACTAACTGACCCACGCAACTTCGTCTGCGTCACATTTTCCATTAATGCTCGGCTCCTTTTAGTCTTAGCGTGATGATATATAGCCTATAACCTCCCCGAATAAATGGGCTATCTAATACTGAAAGAATTTTCCAAATCGGACCAGTAGTTCCTGAGATTATCCCCTACATACAAACTTACAAACTTACAATCAAATGTGACCTCTTTATAATATTAGTATAGATTACAAACAAATGTTACCTCTTTATAATATTAGTATAGATTATCTAAAATGGAAGGGCGAATGGAAACAATCATTCGATGAAAAAGGAACCAACTTTCACTTCACTTCACTTACTTATTATAAATCAGTCCTACGCCGCGTCTGTCTGTCTGTCTATTCGCGATAAACTCAAAAACTACTGCACCGGTTTACATGCTATTTTTACCATTGGATGTAGTAGATCTCGAGGAAGGTTTTAGTATATAATTTGTCAAGCGGGCATCAGCTACTTCATGATAAAAATTACATACCCATTAAAAAATCACCACAAAGTGTAACCCACTTCCAATGGACACACCGCCCAATTAATACACGAACTCCTATTCGCAATCGATCGCTCCCCGTACGCATGCCAATAAATAACGCATAATTATGTCAAACATTTCTGTACAGTCTATGGCTACAACGCTTGATTTCCCACGACGGAGGTCCCTCTGTTGTAGACTACAATGAAATATGCATGCGTGTCATACAAGCCGTGAAATAACGTTAGACTGTGCTGTGAGGAATCGGGCCCTCGCTATTTTGAAGTGGCTCGTGTCCGTTTTGACTGTATATCCGATACGCGAATGGGAATTTCGTATTTTATGGCGTCATGGTTCTTATAAGGAAGTGTTTTTTGTGTTTGTCCCCGCAATGCATAATACTGCCCAGCATCACAAAGGATATCTTTAATGCGTGTGTGAACGAAGTAATTTTGTTCTTTCTGAAAGCTTTTGCCGTTTTCATTTGTGTCTATTTCGTGGTGACTTGTATGCATGACTCAATACGAAAAAAACTAGTATTTTTACGCGAGTTGGGTTTGCTTTTGATTCTACCCTAAATGACAGAGACAAAGTCGATAATGGAGTGAGCTCACCGAGAAGAAGCCTGTTCACTCTTGCTTTAAGAAATAAGAGTTTTCATTTTAAGTTAAAAATACTAAACACTTTCAAAAGTTCTCAACCATCTTCAAGTTTTTATTAAATGAAAGATTTTCTTAACCATCTTCAAGTTTTTATTAAATAACATAGTATTTACATCGTCACACAGATTCACAACAATTTTTTTGTATTTGCAATCCAGCGAGGTGAGATAAATGCGTACCTTTCTCAGCTTTAACACAGTTGAGTTTTTATTTTCGTAAAATAAATCGTTCTTTCAAACTTCAATCCAGGTTTTTTTAAATCCCAGGGGCACTTTCCAAGTAAATAAAATTGGATTCGCAGGATTCATTGATTTGTCATTAGCCGTCAGTCATTGGAATTGCGCATTCAGCTTTACATTGACGATAAAGTTCTGATATAATTTTTTGATATCGCCAGAGCGCTTTGACACCGCAGAGGCGTTTTCGATAAATTCGTATCAAAATCCAATATCGCTTTTATAAGACGAGTCTAGAAAATTCTTTCTAGAGATCACTCCGATTGAAAATGCTCTTATGCTAATACTCATTCGACGGTCTCTGGAAGCAAGATAAGGAATTACGTAATCCAGATTATTGAATCTGTAATATTCTTCTCGTTTCTTACTATAGCTATTTCAGTAAAACTGTCGCAATGTAAAGGTACCTCGATAAAGAATAGAACCTATTGGCAAAGCGAACGAAAGTAGGTGAAGATAATTTCATAAGTAAAAGAATTCCCTTTGTTCTCGTATCATGTGTATTTCGATTTACTGAGACGTCTTTATCGTGCCTAAAATGTGTTTTATATAAAGTGGATTGAGTTATTCATAAAATAGAATATTTCAACATGTTCTTTACTTAGAATCTCATTCAATTTAAGATTAAGTTACTTATTTCGCATGAACGGACCCGCCTTATAGCTTTGAATTACCATCTATTTAGAAATAAAACAATGTCGTTAAAATTACTTCCTCGACAATTTCCTTAATAACCCGACGAGGCTATTGACGAAACTCACGCAATTAACAAAACCGCTGCTAAAATAAGACTCATAAAATTTCTACACGTTCTTAGCAATACTTCTTTGATCTCGGGGCGGGTGGGTAAAATAAATTATGTAGCGGGTAAGTAAGCGGTGCGGCATATCTCTAGTGCTATAAACAAAGCAAACTAGCGGAGGTGCGGTAATGAAATGCAAATATGCTTGCATACTCTACGGAAACGCTTCTCGTGCCTAGTGTAAATAACAGGTGACTTCTTGATAAACTGAGGTTAGACGAACGTTTGTCTGCTGATGGAATTTTGGTGGAGGTAGAGCAACTAGTGCGGTGTATTTTGGGCTCTCGTATGGGTATGGGTTCTGTAATGGCAAATACTTCCGCCCTAGGAAGCCGCGTATCTGATAACGGATTGCCAGACAGTCTGCCAACAGAGAGAGATAGCGGAAAATCGTGCAGAGAGCAGTGTCCGCCTTTACCACTGACGTGGACCCCTCGATCACGTCGAGAGGTAAAAATGATTTTAATTTCTTTCTTACCTTTGTATCTGCTACATACTTCTGAGTTCGATCAAGGGGTCAACTAAAACTGAATTGAATTACGTCTTTATTGAGTTTGACCTATTCTATGTCTGCTATCTGCTACAGAAAGTTTATTCGTATCTATCGTTTTTACTTATATTTATTAAATTGATTAGTAGCTTCTAGTCTTGGGGATTTTCCAAATAAATCGAGACTCTTCTCAAGGTCAGTGATATGATTATTGTTTATAGAATAATTCTTATGTAATAGCATCTACAATAGCAGGGCCAGTAGATACAAAATTAATTACAAAGGCCACTTAACAGTACAAACTGGAGGTAATGGGAGGAAGCTTAACGCTAGACACAAAGACTTGATTAAATAATCAAAGATTTGCAATTGTTAATTCAATTATATTATAATACTATTACAGACGCATTCAATGCGATGTATTGATTTTTTTTTCTTAGACACAAAATGTTTGATACCACGTTCGTGTTTAATGAAATATGAAATATATATAATAATTAAAGCCTTCTCTTAATCTTCACGAATCAAGTTCATCATCATCATAATGTCAACCAACACCAAGTGGACGGCATTCCATTGCTGAACGTAAGCGTTTCCCCAAAGAGCGCCAAACATCCCGTTTCTGAGCAGTCTGCGTCCATCCGATGCCAGCCACCTTCTTCAAACCACCTCTTATCACAATCTTTTCTGCTTCACCTTTTAATGAAATTGTTGAAGATTTATCCCAAGCTACACTCAAGGTACACAAGACCAAATTCTCTTAGAAATCTCCAGTCTATATACCTACATCTGCCCTTTCATGAAATACAAGCTGTCCCCCGCGACTTCACTCCTGTTAACTGTCAACTTTCTTATTTTTTTCTTACATAAGAACCTTTTCCTGTCAATAACAAACACAAAAAAAAAAGAATTAGCGAAATCGGTCCAGCCGTTTACGTGTGATGGGATGACCACGGGAAATAGATAGATATGAGTTTAGCAGTAACAGAACCTCATCTTCAAATTCCTATTACAAGACAAGCTACATACTAAGGTACCACGTAATAATTAATCGTCTAGGCAAAATCCCATTCCCTGCCTTTCGTTGTAGCTAACTAACACACCCAGTGTTTGTGTGGTCTCTTTCCTAACAGTATTATTCAAGTCGAAGACAGATACTTTTCTGTACGCATAAATTACCTTTCATTATGTAAGAAAATGTTTTATGTTACAGGATGTCGTGATGAAGGCATACAGTTTACGGGACGGGTTATTTTTTACAATAGGACTTCTAATGTTTTAGTACGTTCAAATGCTTCGTTAGCTTTCAACGGTTTTTTTGTTGTTGTTTCGACTTTTATTTGCGTTGGATTAGATTTGCGTGTGCTTTCAAGGAAGTTTGGATTAGCAATTGAAAAGATTGCAAGGTTTTTCTTGTTTTACCTTGCAACATTAAATAGATGCTTTTAAAAATCTGCATTGGTTTTTATTTCGGATTGCTGTCTTCAAGTATTTTAAAACTTTTTTTCACCATAGATAAACACACGTTAGACTATTATCTCACCTGATGGTAAGCGATGATGCAGTCGAAGATGGAGCATGTTTGCCTTGAAGTAACCTATTCACTCTTGATTTAAAGACTCCGAGGTTGTAGCTATCAGGAACACATATTCCGGCAGAGAATTCCACTCCTTAGCTGTGTGCACAATGAATGTGTTCCCAAAACCTTTTGTGCGTGATGCTGACACTAAATATAAAACTATAGTTATAATAAAACACTTAAGCGTTGATGAAAACATGGCAAGTTCGTTCACACGAGTTCAAGTATATACAGATAATCTCTTTGAAATAAATACCCCTTCAATTAAAAACTTTTTCCCGAAATTGCTTCAAATTAATTTCTCAACTACAAAGTAAAGGAGCGTTTGATAAACACGGTTGTTCCCTGATTGTAATTTAATACTCCTTTAAGAGAATCTCAGCCAAACACTTGGTGTAAGTAGGTAAATGTACCTGGCTAAAGTATCACAGATGTGAGATTGTTAACTTTACTGAGAAATCCTCCGGTTTCCTTCAAGCTCGTTATTTCAAACCGTCGGCGTCGTCGGGTACCACGAGAGCATTTCACGTCAAAGAAACAGCGCTTGCGCAGCCGTTCGGCCACTTTACGCGGGCATTTGTTTTTAGTGCACTGTTCCGCCGGCACATTTTTATTCAGCCCGTCAATATTTTTTTCTTAATAGTCTCTTTACAAATGTAGTTTAATTGTTACGGTACGAAAACATTGTTGAAAATGGTCCGAAAGCTCTTACGGGGACGTAATATTCTCATTAAATACCAAAGTAGTTAACTTAAGTACTCCACTTTTTGAATTAACTTTTTTATCCGTTCAAGCAGCTGGTATCAAGAACACGCTACATATTTTGGCATAATACAAAAACTCAAGTTTCGTTCCCAGCGCACCTTCCAATTTTTCGTTATTTCTCAAGAAAAATGAGAATTCTTGTCTTGAATAATACAGTTTCAACTTTAGCTTCAGCCTAACAGGAACATATATATCTAATCCTATTCCGTTTTTGCCGATGCTATCTCCCATGTTTCAACTTGTTACATTGTATTCGAGAAACGCTGACGGTCGACGTCACACCGATCTGATAGATAGCGCTAGATATTTTGACGTGTGAAGATTGAAAAAAGTTGACGTGAGTAGGTTAGATGGTCCAAGATAGCATCAACGGGTTAATTAGTGAGGTGTTGATAAAAAAGAATAGTACGGTCGCACGCAAAAAAGTTGTAAGGAATTAAAAAGATACGGTGGTAAGTGAGATAATTTTGTAAGAGGAACAATTGCAATTAAATGCAAATCTTTTAAGATCTATTGTGTGGTTGTGAAGATGTCTATCGATAGTTTGTTTAAAGGTTGGATTCGATGATAAAATACAGCTAAACATTGACTCAGAATCATCTTCGTCTTTCCAGATCTTCTTGAAGGCCATGACAAAAATTTGAGTTCCTTATGAAATCCGTAATGAAAAGCCTATAGACACAGCTACCACAAAAGATAGTTTGATGATCACAATCTAAATTAAAATCAAACACAAATTAACCACGAAATTCAAGTCCTTTGTCCCTCACAATATTAAAGCTCATATTCACACCTACATCATTTACCGTCTAGGCCGAGACTGTCGCCTTAAATTCATAAATTACAAACATGTACCCTAGTATGTTCTCATAAACATCAGGCAGACTTGCGCAATATTAATTTGCAACTTGTTGATGATCAGACGCTGCTCCGTTTATCGTCCGTCACGGCGCCCCCCGCACATTAATCACGTGACCTCACCTCTGCTGCGGCCAAAGAACATGTTGCTGGTAGATCCGACGAACGTGTACGCTAAATTACCTACAAGACTGTAGTAGGTGCTTTACTTGTTGATTTATGTTTTGGCGCAGTCTGAGCCATCAGCAGACTTACTATACAAACCAAATAGTGCACTGTGGTCTTTACAGAAGGATTGATTTAGAACATCTGGACTAAACCATCTCAAATAATTTCTACAACACATTTCTCCCAGTGTATTCAGTTAGTGGGCCTGCGGACGGCGAGCATTGGGTGGCTCGCCATCTGATCAGAATCAAGCCCGGGTCGGCGGCGCGCTGTGTTCTACGCGCTCCTCAAAGAGTTGTCAGCAAAGCAGATGGGGCCCGCTAGGGCCAGTGCCTACCGGGATTGCGGAATTTGTTCGAAAGAGTCACCGCGGCCCTGGAACGCAAAGGGCATTAGGAGGAACACGGATGGGTTTTAGTCAGTAGGAGTCTGACACTCCCTCCTGCTTTACCCAGAGCGGGAGGAGTCATTTGATGATTTCCCATCCTAAAAAAAAAAATGTGTATTCTGTTAACTAACACAAAGTGCACAAAGGAAACTGTCATTCCATCTTGTTTATATGGATTAACAGCTCACTTCGTGTTCACTTCACCTAAGTTTACACGGTCAGATGTTTACAGAATCGCACTGCTGATAATCTTCGATTTTATGTCCAACTAGACAAAGAATATAGTACTTCACAGTAGACTTGCAATTGCTATGCAGATAAAGTGTCACATAATTTTATCATCAATCAGTCTTATTTCCCCACCAATTTTACATTTCATATCTCAACCAGCCTCATCTTTGCTTAAAACGACATCGCACTACCCCAAGGTGAGACGCGACAGCTTATTAGGGGAGCCTAGAACTTTAGGGTCGAATTCACCGCGTATGGGGAGACAAGGGAATATGTTTGTACGTCCAGCCCCCGTACCACATTATCCAAGTCGAAACTACCTGGCAATAACTTGACAACTGTCTCATTCATTTCTAAGAAGTTAGAAAAGGACAGAGCTGTGTCGGATTACAGGCATATGTTTACTGTTTCAAAGGGGGGATCACCATGAAACAGCCGGAGGCTCATGGGAAATATAAGTTGGCATCATAAGCAAGGGCGAATTGTCAATCAGTACTAAAATTCGAAAGGGCTGCAATATCGGGCGTTTTCAATTTGTTTAATGTCGAAATGTTACCTGGGGCGCAGTAAGCCGGGATCAGTTTAAAGGTTGGCAATCACATGATTAGAATTGGTCATGTGTGTTTAAAATATTGGGAGTACGGGATACGTTAGTTTGAATATCGAAATGAATAAATATTTCTGTTTAATACAGGAAGGGGATTTAAGGTGCGTTATTGAGTAAACAATCACACCGAGGACAAACTTTGCTTCACGTGAATGAAGCTATTCTTAAAACCAAAGTTCAAGTCTGAACCTCTACCGCAAACTACACATCCTCAAAACACTTCTAAATAATGATTGATGACAGTTGAAATCAAAGCAACATATACCTCAGTAAATTCCCAAGACGATACGCTACAGGGCTTCCGAAGACACGCACCATTAGATCCGTAGCCAGACGTATTAATACCGGATCATTATTATTAATATATCAGCGATGAGAGATAATTTTGCCATAGTTGAGCCGATGTTAATAAATCTACTGTGTTCTGCAATGCTGGCTTACAATATGTCTTGATATCTCACTAAAAGTTTCTGGTCCCGTTCTGGCTCCTCTTTTGTTTTAGTTTGATAAAGAGCTTATGAAGAAGATAAGGAGCAGATAGTGTTTGCATATCAGACTGTTTTACATATTACGACTACATTTGCAAATAAACTCTGACCTAGGTGTGAAGTGCTGTGTATGAGAAATGCCTTGAAAACTATTAATATGACAGTACATTTAAATTGCTACCGTTTCTATACAGTAGGAACCAAATTCTAAGATTTAATTGTCACATTTACAAAGTTCATTAAACTTTTTAAATATTTCAAACAATTATTTATGACACAAGCAGCTGACAAACATTATGAAACCAATAATAATCCAAATCAAAAATGCAAATTGATACGAATTTGCGTACTAAATTAGCGCCTAAACAAACTCCGCTCAAACTAAATCGCCTAAGTGTCCAATTATGAATAATTATATAAGTCATTAGAGGTTTGTTTCTTTATTTTGCGTAACTTGTTTATGGAAAATATTGTATGAATGGCTTGTTAGCGTTTTGAAGTTGGTCTCAAGAGTACGGGCGTGAGGCTAAATAGTTAAGGCTGTGGACATGTTAGAGGATAATAGCGGTTGAGAAAGCGGTTTAGAAACAAGAATCTTCTGCTATGTAAAAGAAGACCTGGTGGTAAGAAATAATAGTCTAAAAATTGATTTTATTTATTTGGCCTATAGACTTTTAGGGCTTATTTCTAAATCGAGTTTTTGGTTTTAGGAACGCGTCAGGTTTGGCAAGTTTTAGTGCCAAATTAAAGTTTGATAAGTCTAAGCTTCAAATTGACGACACGGTTGGCGCAGTGGTTGAGCGATTGACTGCTGCGCAGCATGTCGCGGGTTCGATTCCCGCACGGAACAAATATTTGTACGACCTACATGTATTTGTTCCGAGTCTGGGTGTTTTTCTATCTATAATATGTATGTATTTACAAAAAAAAAAAAATGTATATAAGTAGTTTATCAGCCATCTCGTTACCATAACACAAGCATTAGGTTGCTTAGCTTGGGACTATATGGCGTTGTGTGAAATGTCCAAGGATATTTATTTATATAAAAAAAAAAAAAAAATTCGCAATGAGGACTAACCTCTGTTGAACCACAAAACAGACAATTTAATTACATTCTCAATGGTTGTTATGCTTCCAATTTTATAAGCAATGGCTGGTCATTGCTTATAAAATTGGAAGCATAACAACTCTCAAATAGACCACAAATAAAAAACAAATGCAGTATTAAAAAATTACACCAGCGGCCACATAAAGAACACCATTCAAAAAATGTAATAGTCGAGTCATAAAACATATAAAGCCAGACCTGTAACATAATATTTCCCTGACATCACCCTAAAAGGTCATAATTTTCGATCGTTGACTCAAAAGGGGAGAGGGCGTGACTTGCAATTGGTAACATGCAACAAGACATATTTTTCGTAATGCCAAATAGGTGTGGGGGCTGTAACGATGTGCCAATTCATTCGTTTATTCCTTTTTGTTACGTTAGTTAACTGTTTCATTTGTGTTTTCTTCGTAAATGAGTTGTATTGTGGTGGTTGGTTTGACGTTATTTTTATGGCTTTAGTTGGTGCTTCTGGGGACCACACGGTTTCTCTAGGGACGATAGGGCTTAGTAGTGCACAAAATTTTGGCTGATGTTCCAACTATGAATTATCATATTTTAAGAGATCTCACAAAATAATTTGAAAGTAGACACAGTAGTTTTAAACAATTAGCGACTACATGTTGTCTGTCGTACTGTGGACCGGTTAAGACAAAAAGAAAAAAAATATATTCAAATTTAGCTGCAACCATCAACGAAATCTACACTATCTCTACCTTAATAGAGCCCTTCACACGGTATTATTAAAATACACGGTGCAATTTTATTCGTCTTACAAAGGTGACCCACATAATGTATCCAATGTTAACTATTACTACGTGCAATATAGGGTTTTCCAATAAGAGGTGTTATTTTGATATTCAAAGAAAAATGCCATTTTTTAATGTAAATGATCGGATGTCTATTTCATTATAAAGAGGAAGGTATGCCGTTAATAGTGAAAATAACATTAGGCAAATGACCACCACGACCACGCTTACAGGACCATATCCTTTTCATGAATTTTTCCATATCCAAATCGCAAAGTGGCTGCCCTATGTCCTCGTTCGCCTCACGAATTCCAACTTTGAGGTCTTGAATCGACGCTGGGCAGTTGGCGTAGACCTTCTCTTTCACGTGACCCCAAAGTAAGAAGTCGCAAGGTGTTAAATCACAAGATCTCGTCGAATGAATATCTTTTTTTTTTTTTTTATAATTCAACTGTTGTTAAATTTAATGTTTTTTAATGAATGTATAGTAGTCATTGCAAAGATGAAGTGGGCTTTCGTTTTAAGACGGCTAAAATGGCGCCATGTATGTTGTGATTCTTAAATTATACACTTACGGATCTAAACGCAAGTACGCTAGTACGTTCAGGGGCAAGTACAGAAAACTCCGGTGGTCGCCGGCCCAACTCACAGAAAACCTGATTATTTCCGCATATCTCATGCAAACTAAGACCTAAAAATAAACAAGTATTTTACTGCGCAAAGGATTACCACCCTAAAGAAAATCCAGTACAAGCATGTTTTCCAGACATTTTTATGACAACCTCAACAGTTTATGCAGAGTGATGTTTCAAGTAGTCAGTAGAATTGGACTGCGTTTCAACCAGAGATGTAAGAGGATGTGGAGCGAGGGATTTGTTTGTTAAGAGAAAATAAAATCGCTTAATTTATCCAGCCTCGCACAGAGCAGCGATTCTAGTGGTTTTTAACATACTCATTACTCACTAAGCATCGGTAATGCTCGTCGAGTCGTAGCTCCAAAGTCTTGAGCATCGACTCCGAGTTGCTAGCCTGTCGGTTTTCTACCGGTTGCATTTTGGGGAACGTGCGACGGAGTTGCATAATTTAATTCCGCCAAGCTCTTTCCATCATCGGACCACAAGACGAACGACGATGCGCCACCGGTACCTACATGGACATCCCACCCACACGCACAAAACATTTTGGGAACACATTAATAGTGCGTACAACAAAGGAGTGGAATTCCCTGCCGGAGTCTGTGTTTCCTGATAGCTACAAAAGTCAAGGGTGAATAGGTTACTCCTAGGTAAGCGTACTCCATCTTAGACCGCATCATCGCTTACCATCAGGATCTCACCTGATGGGATAGGCACGCGTTTGAACGCGTGCCTATCTAGAGTAGCAAAAAAGCATCTATGGTGGAAATGCACCTTTAAGATTCCATTTTAAAAGCTAAAACGGCTGATTGACAAATGTAACTATGCTTCAGTTCACACAATAGCTCTTTTTGATAGATTTTTTCCTTACTTCTTAATCATACTGTTTTTTAATTTGCTATTAATGATAATCACAGTACAGTATGAATTAAACCTAAACATCTTTATGAGAATCATGAGAATAGAAATATTTGTGTTAAAAACTTTTATATAATTGACCCTTTCTGTATAGCGTCGTTAATATACTTCATTAATTTAAAGCGTAAAAATTTAAATATGTTAAACTGCCACATAATTTTTGATGTTTATTATAAATTTTGTATAAACAAGCAGCCGCGACGTTGCTTGTTTTAAGCCCAGCCGTTTGATTATAATGAACTTGACTGATTGAATGTTATGGTTGTCATAACGACACCGGTCTAACTTGAACTTCCATACATTAAAAATCTTCACTAGAATATTTGGAGTCATTCAGTTAGTCGGGGTCTTTGATAGTTGGTTACATTTTTGTGTTGATTATTAAAGTTGGACGATTTGTATGAAGTAAGTGTAACGGGATATTTCACAACTGCACATAACTGTAAGTGATCTTTAAAATCTGGCTTTAGTTTCGCTACGGTAATTAGTTAAAGGAATTTTCGATGAAAGTTCAGAGAGACTTTTGCTGCGGTATTTTGTTTGACCAATTAATTTATTGGAGACGAAACCATTTCAGTTATTTTTTATTTTGGTCGTGCCCAATTTTTACAATGTCTGCACTTCTGCAGTTAATCATTCACGAAATCATAATTATGTTATTGGCTTGAGATAGACCATTATTGAATATTGACCTTCTAGACAACGGGAAGCAATCAGGTTTATATTGGCGTAAACAGTACATTTGATACTGTATAATAGGCTACTGTTATCAATCTTGGTTTGGTATTGATTATTAGTCTGCTACCATTCTGGCTGGCGGAGACTGTACAGTCCAAACAGTTGTATAGTCGAGTCCATACATCCATGTTGTGGTTGAGCAACCATTACTGTATTGAAATACAATAATAGCTTACTGTTAGATGCATTTTATGATAAGTTTCTCACTAATATCAACGCATTTCCGTCACAAATAGCGTCAATTATGTCTTATATATTCCAAAGTCGTCCAATATATTCCCAAAAATATGTAGAGACATAAAATATACGAAATATTATGAAAATCTTGCCGTCATTAATGTACTAATACCGGTTGTAATGTACCAGGGGCGCATAAATTGGGCAGCTGGTGTAAATGCAAGTAAAACAAACGTACTCCGCAGGTGTCGTTGGCGTGATGTCAAATCGGTCACACTCGGCGTCGACGTTGAGTGAATCGACTACTTTATTAGGGTTCCTTGTTGTTATTAAATGTTTTCGGTTATTGAAAGTAGGTACTGCGTATGGGGATTTGAGCAATCTAGACCTACAGTAACTAAATTAATTTATTTTAGGTCGTTATGTTAATTTCTAAAAACCTTTTTTCAAATAATTAAGCAATTATTAGCAACATTTATTTTAAACATATTTAACGTACCTTTGCATGCTCTTGAACATGATTATTTATTATATACTTTACTATCTTCTATCAGCATAGCTTACCTATATCTATTTATATAAATTTCAATGAAATCCGTTTAGCCTTTAAAACGTCGGAGGTAACAGGCAGACTAGAGTTACTTTCCCATTGTAATATTAGTATAAAATGTACGCCTCATATCAGGAACGGAACTAAATTCATATAATTAAATACATGTGTAAAATAGGCGGTCTTTTTTTATTTATCTATTTATCAGGAACAATTTATATTGTGATCGATACATTACGTCTTAACATTACATACATTTTTAAATTACTAAATTTAAAAAAAAAAATCAAATCAAATCATTTATTCGCATAGAATGTGGGTATTTTAACAAAAGTTGGTAAAAAATATATTGGCCCGTGCACATTCTGCCTGAGTATTGGCATGCAAAATTTAACAAAATATGTTTCAACTTGTAATATTTAGGAACACCAAATATACGTAAAAAAAACACTAAATATACATTCTTTTTTGGTACTTTAAGACGCACCCAGTTGATTTTAGAACGTATACTCTTAACAGTAGTTCTACTCATCCGTCATTCAGTTCAAACCACTTAACAAAAACATTATCACCATCCTCATTAAATCAGCCACACGGAACCCCACCCAGTAGTCTGACACCACGCTGTATAATATTTCTTCGTCTCCACGCGCCGCCACCTGCCGAGCGCCCATTAAGACCGGAACCGAATCCACGACTATCACTTCGAATAAATATAATTTTATTTTGATTACTCTTTCTAATGTCCGTGAGCTTGTAAAGACAACATGTTGTGTTAGGGATTTTATGTTAGATGCAGGTGTTTTTGTAAGATGTTTTCATAAGGGGACTATGAAGGATGCTTGTAGGTTGAGAAATGAAAACATTATAGAAATTGTTGAAGGTGACACCAACATTTTTGGTTTCGTATACGAAGAGTATAAACCAACGGAACCCTAAGCCTCCGCTGAACGTTCGGCCATCCGTCCGTCCATCCGTCTGTCTGTCTGCATCGCGGTGTCAGACTACTAGGTGTCTGTCCGTAATAGGTTAGGTAGTCAGTTGAGATTAACAGAGTGCGTATTTCTATTGACGCTATAATAAAAAAAAAACGGTTTATGGTACAGAACCTTCGTGTGAGGATCCGACTTGCACTTGGCCAGTCTTTTATAAAGAGGTCGGATCTACTTACATACCTCAAAAATCGCTCTTAAGGACAATGTTTGTCCAAAAGAGTTTAAAAGTAATTTTTTGTGTTTTGTTTGACAGAACGAGTCAAACAAAGCCTTCATGTAAGTATTATCTTCCCGATTTTGATTGATCTTTCGCTGATGAAATTTTCACATACAAATCTTTGCATAATAATCATGTGTAAAATTAACATTATAATAATTTAATATTATCAGATACATCAACACAAAGAGATGGAATATAAGACGATCACTTTTTCGACATACGAATAAAGACAATGAGTATTTAATTAACATGTTGCCATGGTAACGAAGTGTTTTGTATGGCGTTCGCAATAATGCACAAATAATGACAGGTTTCAAACCAGTTATCTACACGTAGGATTTAAAAACACATGTCGGTTGCCAGTAGTGTGGACGGCTGATGGCGATACGGAACACTACTTTTCCGGCCAGCAATTTATTGATGGCCATCAGATCTCTGCTCTGGCTTTTTTTATGCTGTTTTATTTTGAAAAGTATATTACTCAGCTCAAAACAAGCAGAGGAGAGTAGTACTGTAATAAGTGTTGTCTGTGGCAGTGGTCAATTTTAAACCTTGTACTTTATTTATTTTTTGTATTTGTGTCGCAATAGCCTAATTTTACTCCACAACATATTATCACTATCTGATTCGGCAAATTTTTATTTGCAAAATAAAAGAAAAACCTATTACCTACTAAATTTACAAAAAAAAATACATATAAATTGGCCAAGCCGTTGCGGGGAAGTTCGATAACAAACACTGTGACACGAGATTTTTATGTATAATAGAAGATACATATATTTTCTTAAGTTGGGAAAAACATTGGGGCGAATGCAAAATTACTATTATAAAATGCTTTAGTTATAAGATATTATAAGATAAAATTAAGAAAAAATCTATCGACGAGGTATAGGTTTCTCCAAATAAAAAGAAAGGGTTAGCTAATTGTGATCGTAGATACTTATAGATATTAGTCATGTGTGTGTGTGTGTGTGTTAGGTCTTAGTCTATGTTCCGTATGTGTATCCGTGACATCACTTTCAGGCCCTGTCATAATACCAGCGCTGTGATTTATATTTATTTATATATCGCAGCATACGCTGAGACAGGGACCTTTTTGGCCTCGCACAGATTTAGTGTTAGTGTTTAGGATTTTTCTATCTGTCAACATATTTTTGTTATAGTTAGTTTTACTTTATGTGTATTGTGCGAGTCCCAAATAAACACATTTCTTTCTTTCTTTCTTTCTTTATATTTTTAGCTTGTATTTCCATTTATTTTTAGGGTTCCGAACATCTGTCACAAACGGAAATCTTAAAGGATTACTCGGGTGTCTGTTTGTTTGTTTGTCACAGCCAGTTTTCTCTGGATCTATTAAACCGTGTACTTCTGTGACCCAAATACGGGCGCGTTACGTAAGTGAATAAATTTTGAATTAGAAAAAAAAAAGACTTTATCGTGTGATATATAAAATGAAAGGGCTTACTGTGATCGGGTTTTCATAGTGCAAAAGAAAAAGGAAGCTTTTTTGCTTCGCATAGACTTCGTAACATTTAGAATGAAACGAAGTCTATGCGATTCGAGCGTTCAATTTAAACATTTTTATTTTTGTATGAAAAACTGATGAACTAAAATAAGCTGAATTTTTAAGAGGGCGTATTCCGTCCACTAGCGCCGCCAATCGTTTTTTTATTAATTTTGGTAAATTTAAGACACGTAGATAAAAAACCGCTCTGTAGTGTACTGAAGAAATGTATTTATTATTTTTTGAGAGTTATGTTTTGTACTTTAGATCATAAATAGTTGCCAAAGTCGATATTTTTGCTAAAAGTGGCCACTTTTAGCAAATAATTGCCGTTTTTGCTATTTAGCCATGAGTTATGTATTAAAAATTGCTGTCATCAACGCTAGTGGACGGAATACACACTCTTAAGAGTTATAGAACAAAAGTTGTTGATTATGATGTTAGTTACATAGTCCTGAGAGGTTGCCGGTGTTTTACAAATAACCCTGTATAAGTTACACCCCCATCTCGCCTTGCTTTCACCGTCTTATTACCCACCGAGACGAAACACGATTCTCCTTCGTTATTAGCTTTAAAGTAATTTTCTTAATTAATTTAATTTCGAATTTTGTTTGATAGTTTGATACACTATCTGTTTGCGGGTGTCGTGTGACATAACTGGGGACGGATTAAGTTTTAAATAAATTGTCTGTCACACATTAATTATTTTTTTTTACACGACTGCCTAAAAAAAGAAGTGTTATTTGATCGTACAGACGTTACTTTTGTGTTTTTTCGTCTCGATATTTTACAATTTTAACATAAAATAATATCTTAAGTTATCCAAAACTGATGTTATGATTATGAGTTTTTTATCCTATCCTACTTCATACTTATATTATAAATGCGAAAGTTTGTGAGGATGGATGGATGTTTGTTACTCTTTCACGTCAGAACACCTGAAAGATCTTCATAAAACTTAGCACAGAGGTAGATCTAGAAGAGGACATAAGCTGCTTTTTATCCCAGGAGTATGTTATCTAGATATCACGCGGGCGACGCCGCTGGCAGAAAGTAGTCTATATAAAAAATGAATTGCTTTTTTTTTAATATTGATAGGCATACGTTTGACCGCTATCTCACCTGATGTTAAGCGATGATGCGGTCTAAGGTGGAGCACGCTTGCCTAGAAGTAACCTATTCACTCTTGACTTAAAGACTCCCAGGTGTAGCTATCAGGAAACACAGACTCAGGCAGGGAATTCCACTGCTTAGCTGTACGCACAATGAATGCTATTCGTTAGTCTCGCTAAAACTCAAGAACGGCTGGACCGATTTCGGCAATTCGGTCAGTGGGTCGTCTTAGGGGTGGATTTGTTTAGTTCACCTGAACACAGGGAAGGATTAAAAGCAAAAAAATGGGAAGGTAGGGTAGACAGTTGACGGGAGTGAAGCCGCGGGGTACAGCTAGTATTTTATAAAACTCATCATCATATCATCCGAAAGACATCCACTGCCAGGCCTCCTCCAAGCGTCACCACAACAACCGCTCCTGTGCGTCACGCATCCATCGCCTACCCGCGACCCTCCCCAGGTTATTGGTCCACCTTGAAAGCTACTACTATTCTTAATGAAACCAAACTTACCTTACGTATTAAATTTCAAAATATTTCATCCCGCATGAAAACTTATTAGCCGCCAAAATCTAGGTGCAGTTACTATGTCGTGAATAATTTCGTGTATGAAAAGAGATTCCCATTAAAATAACACAAAACTTAATCTAAAGGAACAAAAATAAATTGCTTCTCAACTAAATTAGATTCTATGCGCTTGTCTAAAGTTAGTACCGGTATAATAAAATTAATTTCAAACACTAATAACGCGCAACCACACTTTGCAACCGCATAAAATTATGACAGATGTAACACCCAACCCTGCAAATGATGACGGGAAAATTCATCCGGGCGAGGCGATTTACGCGGTCTTTTATACCTCGCGATTTACGCGGTTTCTTACACCTAGACGCGGCCGACCAGTAATTACGCCGCCTGTACTTCTTTCACCGCTGCCTTATCTTGACAATTTATCTCGTATATCTTCGGTAGTACTGTTTGTATGCTAATGGCTGGTACAGTCGAGTTCGCCCTTTTTTTGAGTAATTAAGGGAAATAATTGGATAAATAATACGATGACAGGCGTGTACTATTATTCATGTGCATTTATATAGTTTTGTTGTTGTAATTGTGTAGCTATTATTTTTAATTATAAAAATAAAAAAAAATCTACAAGGTGCCTGCACTTATAAGATTGCATCAATACTGGGTCGAAGAATTCTTGCTACTTTTCAATTCCATGTTGTTTTCAAAGTCTAAAGGACCGAGTAAATGTATCTGTATCGTAACCATCAAATAGATCGAAAGTAATTCAATTCTAAGTATAAATTATCTGATTACCTTTTGTATGTAAATGTAAACGGTAGTTCATTGTATTTTTTAAAGTAACCTTTATGTGATAGCCAGTACACGGTGAGCGCTTTCTAAGCGGACCTATTATGATTGCGGACATAAATGGACAATATAATGAGACATTATGGCATTAAGTAGAAATATCACGTTCATATTTAAAT
The DNA here is from genome assembly GCA_963859965.1 of Ceramica pisi. Taxonomy (NCBI): domain Eukaryota; kingdom Metazoa; phylum Arthropoda; class Insecta; order Lepidoptera; family Noctuidae; genus Ceramica; species Ceramica pisi. Next base: position 7,736,520 of record OY982542.1, read on the forward strand.
CCTTTCTCCTTTGTATAAGTTAGCTTATTCATAACGACACAAATCACTGTCTAATGCGTGTTACTTAGCATTTTTTGTATATAATATTTTTTTGTATTTTCACTCACCAAACTGACACTAATGGAATCTGACTTTAGAACGAAAAATATAATACCTATCGTATCTAATCAATAACAAAACTGTGATTCAATGGTCCCACTCTGCATCATTCTAAACTGGTAATTGATACCCCAATCAAGTTAATTTCTATAGTAACCTAACACAGGAACTTTCACCTCTATTGCAAATATCAGATGTCAGTCACTTAACGAGCCAAAATTCCACTCACGACATACTCTCACCGATGCCATTATCTTATTTCGTGAGATTACTAGTACGCAGCGGTCTATAATTTGACAAATAGAGAATGAGATGCATTAGTGCGCATTTCCTCCGTAATGGGGTACTATGGACCCTTGGTGTATAATTTAGCGGTACGGTCGCGAAGATGGGTTGGTCGCGCGGCCGCGGAACGATAATAATATTTGATAAAAAGTTTGATGACTCTTTATTTAACTTCAATATTTGTTTAGTCATTTAATTCGGTCTGGTGTTAGTGTTGTTCTTATTTAAAATGTCCTTTTACCGTTCATTCATGCTTGTGTTCTACACGATAGAGTTTGAAAACATTCCAAACCATTTATTGGAAAATGCCATACATTGTTTGCAAAGTTGGTATGAATCATAAAATCTTATCGCACTGAAGTTCGCACTTACAATATCCGCATCGGATGCGGTTAAGCCACGAAGTTACACCCCCAAAAATTATACCAACGATAGTTTCCCTTAACTTCGTACATTTATTCATCCTCATACACATCAACTGTCGTAAACGCTTCATTTCCTAATAAAACGCTATTTGTTAGCGAAGATACTGAACTTAAAACTATGAAATCAGTTTATGGCATGTCGTAAAGATCAGACTATTTTACGCGGAACTTTGATATGTCTTTATGTTATTATAAGATATGGATTATTGTAAAACTCTATAACATCCTTGCTATAAAATTGTAATGATTGATTGTAAATAAATTAATCATTAATAGCCTTATACAACATTGGTAGGGATTATTTTGTTATCCTTTATAGGGCTAGCGAAAGATGTTAACAAGCTATAAATCCGAAGAAAACATGTGTCTTAATGGTTATGTGAACACTTTGTAGAATGTGCTCAATATTAATACAGTCGTAAAGCTTTACCACGCTGTCCCGAGCTTATAAAATTCTTTATCTCTTCTCAGAAGAGTAATACAAGAACAAAAGCGGACTCAATGCCTTAGGAATTCTCCACCAGTCAGCTAAGGGTGCAGTGGTGAAAACATAGCAGGGGAGTTGTTTGATGTATTGAGAATCAATAGAAAAACCAAAAAATCTATGTATTAAAATCTAAGTAGCTACAACACTAAACAATGCACCGCAATATGCATATAGTTTCACTATAATATGATGCTATGCATGGGTATATTTAGAAAATATAAAATAGCTGTTGCAATCTTATCATTTACAAATCCCATATTTTTTAATTTCAACAATCAAAAAGTCCTTAAATGGTGTTTTCAAATGGTAAGTAAATTAAAAACTCAATAAAACTTTTTACAAAAAAATACAACCGACTTCCAAAAAAAACACTACAAAGTAAAAAATTAACTTTAATTTCGGATTCGGTGTCAAAATACGAAGAAACTAACAAAAACACCGACTTCCGAAATTAAAGTTATTTTTTACTTTGTAGTGTTTTTTTTTGTAAGTCGGTTGTATTTTTTTTGTAAAAAGTTTTATTGAGTTTTTAATTTACTTGCCATTTGAAAACACCATTTAAGGACTTTAGAGATTGCGACTAAGGGCGGATTACACCAATGAAACTGATCGCGATCAAGCTGCGTTCAAGAGTTGTCAGTGTCAATATTCCATAGAAAATAATGACACTGACAGCTCGTTAACGTGGTTCATGTGTTGATCGCGTACAGTTTCAGATTAATGAAATCCACCCTTAGATGCGAATGTAAATGTTTTATTATAGTACGAAAATTGCCTGTCCGTTGAAACAAAGTATAAAAATCGTGGAAGAGATTGTGGTCTAAGGCCAACTCGCATGCAAGTTTATTTGCACAATCGAGAGATCGACCACATTAAGGGTGCCTTTCCACCAGATGTGCTATGCAGCTATGCTGCGAGAATGTGAAAGCTACGCTACGGAACTATGTGACTGTTTCCACTGATGCTAAGCTATGTAGCGGTGCGAGTAAGATGTGCTATGAAGATGTGCCGCACTTAGCTGTACCACTCACGACGACCCATAGCAGGCATCCATAGCAGGCATCCATAGCACGCATCCATAGCACACATCCATAGCACGCATCCTTCCATATAGAACATATCTTAGTTGAATCTGATTCCACCAGTGTGCACCAATGAATATGATTGGTGGATATCAAACGCATCCATAGCAACGTAGCATAGCACATCTCTGATGGAAAAGCGCCCTAAGCCTCGGTAGCCTGCAGTGTAATTCAACTTGCATACTAGCTAGTTACACGTGGAAACGTAACGTAAGTGTTAATTCATCAGGCAATAAAAACCCATGACAAAATGTCAGTTGGTAAGTTAATATTGCCCCAGAGGCCAACAACTGTTGCTATTTACCCAGAATTGCAAATTCTTAACCACAGAAGCACCTTGTTTGCAATCGCTTCAAGCATTTCTTGAACTGCTAAGATAGGGCTTATTATGAGTTTTGTAAATTGCCTACCAGTATTCTTATTTTCTGACTTATTAGAACTCTTTTTGACTTTTGCAGACTGTTACCGATGACGTATTTATAAAGACACGTCATAAACCAACATCGCGGCGCTTCAAAATTGCGAAAATACTAGATAGCTACTAATACACATGAAGAAAGGGAAAGAAAATATGTCACCGTACGGCGGAATGCCTGTTGCTAAAGGGAGATAAATATACATCTTCAGTTACGTCACAGGATAAGTAAGAGTCAAATTGACATCAAAACAAACGTAGTGTCGCGCGACAGGTTGGTGCGTAACTAAGCGCGATGTGGCCAATTGGCTTCATGTCATGTTGTCATTTTAGAGTGCGGGCAACGTATCTATAGTTTTATATATCATTGACTGTTACCAATAAAACTACCTGATATTTGCGGAATTCGGTCGAACCCTGTAACGTAAAAGAAGAACATGGATGGGTTTTAGTCCGTAAGAGTCCGACATTCCCTTCCATTTCGCCCGAGTGGAGGAATTCATTTGACAATCTTCCAAAATAAAAAAAGCATGGTATAATCTAAAACGAAAACAAAAATTCGTTATTTTCGTCAAATTGACATGAGGACCAATTCTACAAATTTTAAAAACAGCATTCGCATTCGCATGTCAATCGCAAACTGTCAAAAAAGCCTTAATTTTCACATATTTTTGTCAGTTTGCGACTGAGATGCGAATGCGATGTGAACGTGAAAATTTGTAGAATTGGCAATCTGGTAGATTTTGAGCATCAAAATAATTGGTTCTTGGTGATTTTTTTGATCAGCACAAGACAAAACTTCAATTCCACCCGATTTCTGAACTCCGCACATAACATTATCAGCTGCTGATACCCCGATCTCTAAATGCGATACCGTTAAAGGATTATCTTGAGTGACGGGGCCCGTAACACCCAATTAAACGTACGATAAGTTGGACGCGAGCTGGACGTATGAATCACGCCCTATCGCGTGTTTGCGCGATGCTTGTGACGTATGAGTGCTGTGTATGCGCGCAATTTAAAGCAAAATGCTGTTAATACCTGTTATAAAATGTTGTTATTACATGTGAGGGTCTAGACGAAACGAAATTTTGTTAACGGTAACGAATAATACCAAAAAGTCTATAGTGTATAGGATTAACATGCAGTACCAAAATGCCTCGTAGTAGCATTATGAGGCATTTTGGTACTGCACCAATTATCAGTAGTTTATTTAGGACTTTTGACAATTGCTACCGATACTATAGGGCTACAACCAATCCTGGCACAGTTTTGCCAGGATTGTTAGTAGAATAGAATAGGTGCAGTGTTCTTAATTTACATAGAAAAAAAAATTGGCCAAGTGTGAGGGCCAGACTCGCACACGAAGAGTTCTGTACAATACATCTTAATTTTTATTATTTATTTTTATAGCGGCAATAGAAATACACAATCTGTGCAAAATTCAACTGTCTACCGATAACGGTTCTTGAAATGCAGCCCGCTGACAGACAGACAGACGGACGGACGGATAGACGGACGTAGAGTTTCGTTGGTCGAACCGTAAAAAGGACAGATTGATCAAAAGATTGTTTTAATTTTCCATTTAAATTTGATTTCTGTGGAATAAACGATTAAAAGTGTAAAAAAAAAAGTTTAACTGATCTGATAAAGTTTAATGAACTGGTCCAATCAAAATGTGTGTAAAAAATTGGATTATTTATCGTTAAAAGTTTTGGCAGGCAGTCTCAGAATCTTCATTCAATTAAGATTAACTTTGTAACACGAGACAGGAATGAAGATAATCTTGTCTTAAAACATAAACATAACGACTATTTTCTTCGGTAGGTGTTAAAAGCCAGATATAAAATTTGCGTCAGCGTCTTTGTCACGATCACTAAATGAGTGCGACGTCCTTTAGATTGCTTTTAATTTTGTAAACACATTAAAAATTTATTTGCAGTTGGTCCTGCAATGTTTTTATGTAGGTTTAGCGATTCAAGAACCGTTGAATGAATATAGTTCTGCTTACAGATTACTTTTTGCCAATAATAAGGTGTGATTCGAAAAACAAATGGGTATTCATTTCAAAGGTGTTTGCGTTGCATGAGAGATCCAGAATCTGGGCACATTTAAATTCTTGCCACAACTAAAGTGGATTTCAAAGACCTATATTTGAACGTACGTACGTATACGTTCTACGGAATATCAAGAATTCAAGATAAGTTGCACCTAAGTGTACCGAAACAGCTGTTTTTTAGGGTTCCGTAGCTTAATGGCAAAAACGGAACCCCTATAGATTCGTCATGTCTGTCTATCTGTCTGTCCATCCGTATGTAACAGCCACTTTTCTCTAAAACTATAAGAACTATGCTGTTGAAACTTGGTAAGTGGATGTATTCTGTGAAGATTTTCACACAAGAATAGAAAAAAAAAACAATAAATTTTGGGGGTCCCCATACTTAGAACTGAAACTCAATTTTTTTTTAACAAACCCATACGTGTGGGGTATTTACAGATAGGTCTATAAAAATTATATTTAGGTTTTGGATATAATTTTTTTCTAAACTTAAAAGTTTGCGCCAGTGACACTTCCAAAGTGTTAAAATGAGTTCCCCCCAGGAACTTCTAAAAAAAGAGAACGATAAAATTAAAAAAAAATATGATGTACATTAATTACCATGTAAACTACCAGCGAAAATTGGTTTGAACGAGATCTAGTAGTAAGTAGTTTTTTTTAATAGGTACGTCATAAATCGTAAATCGCAACTTCTGCTTATAATTTAATACCTACGTTTGTACGGAACCTTCGGTGCGCGAGTCCGACTTGCACTTGACCGGTTTTTTTACTGTTGATGAGCACGCGTTTGACCACTATATCACCTGATGGTAAGAAATGATGCGATCTAAGATGGAGCACGCTTGTCTAGAAGTTATCTATTCACTCTTGACAAGACTCCCAGGTTTTAGGTATAAGCAAGCACAGACTCCGGCAGGGAATTCCTTTGCGGTACGCACTATGAATGTGTTCACAAAACGGTTGATAGGGAAACGCCATTGCCCAGCAGTGGATGGTACAGAAGGCCAATTCTACTATTTGTTAAGTGAATGTTTGCAGTCGCATCTTAGTCGCTATTTTGTCAAACTCGTATGGAAATGAGCGTGTTTTTGACAGATTAAGGCGCGTCCCCGAGCAAAACGCAGCGCCAGCCGTTTTTTGTGCAGTTTTTGGGAGCTATCTACTCTTTTTTCAAAAGAAACTATTTTTAATACATAACTCATGGCTAAATAGCCAAAACGGCAATTATTGCTAAAAGTGGCCGCTTTTAGCAAAAATATCGACTTTGGCAACTATTTATGTTCTAAAGTACAAAACAAAACTCTCAAAACATAATAAATACATTTCTTCAGTGCACTACAGAGCGGTTTTTTATCTACGTGTCTTAAATTTGTCACAAATAATAAAAAACGATTGGCGGCGCTAGTGGACGGAATACACGCTCTTAAAGCCGAGCGTCAAAACTATCGAAACCTTTCAATCGCTGCTCGCTGCTCGCCAACTCGTTTCAAATTTGAAGCTTTACTCGCTACTCGCTGAGCACCGGCGGTGAGACAACTGCCTAAGGTATGTGTACTAATTTATTGTCAGCCTGTAAAATCAAACACACAAATAAATCCAAAAGACAACATCAGGATTAAGCTAATATCATTGTCAATCAATTAAGGCTAGCAAGATTTATTAATTGCTATTAATTTATGTGATATCATACGCAAACCAATTATAATCAATCAGTGAAAATAATAAAGCTTTTACAAACTGGTCTGATTTTATCCTCGTTCGATTACGATGTACGTTTACTACCGAAATTATCGAATTTTACAACATAGTTGGCGTAATAAAGTTGTTTAATTTCATTTTATATCCGGGAGTTGAATTCCGTTTTAGTAACAGCTGTTTTATATTTATCTACTTCTAGAGCTAAAATGTCATCAAAGATATCAAGTATTTTTTAAAAATTACATCACCCTTGTTTTTTATGTGTCGCTTGGGTAAGGCAGGCAGAGATGTAGGTTATAGTTCATCCTCATTTGCCAGTGACCGTTAAAGACAGATAAATATAGTCTAATTACGAGATACACCAAGATATTTATTGAGTCAAACAATAGTTAAGTACAAAAGGAATACAGCGTTAACCTTTGCCATAACTCTATACGGAGAGAATCCTTCATAAATTCACACCAATTTAAACTTATTATACCAATAATTCTTGCCCTAAAGATAACAAATATAACAATCGTATACCAATTCCAAAAGACTATTTGCCTGTCGCCATTTCTCAATAATTTTCCAATAACCTATTCAGGGTTTAGAAAATAGGTACAGATATTGTCACGAGAATGCATGGTTATCTTCGTTTGTACGTACGATATGCCTGTACGACGAATATAAGGTCTAAGCTTATTGGTCGTTCGTTTCTATGGCACGAAACGCGCGAAATTGACTACTGGAAATTGGTTTCGAAACTATGTCTAGCTGGAATTGAACATGAGGATGAACAGATTTGAGATAAGTATGATTACAAATACTTTAACGATAATAATGGTTCTGTCAGAGAAGTGAAACGTACATCAACAGATGATCCCTTGAAATAAAATGACCATTGTTGGTTCTATAAACATATTTTTTATTTGACAATCGTCATCCTTTCTTCTTATCGTGTGTGCTGTAAGATCTAACGACACCACAAATCCTAGTGTCAGAGTTTCTAAACCTCGTCAAGTTCAGGCCTCTGACATGGTTTATTTGACGACCGCCATTTGGCGGTCGGGATCACCGGTTTGCTCATACGTGCCTTCCTAAGCACGGAATCATCTTTTTATCAGATAATCAAGTGATTCAAACCTGCCATGTTCTAGTCAAACTGGAAACAACTTTACGTAGTGTGCTTCCCGTGGGAATCAAACCCACGAACAAAGCTAACGCCTAAACACTCGACCACGGAGACAGTTAATGTTTTGTCACTTCGACTAAAGTCCAAGCATCAAACTAGCAAATGGTAAACTCGGTAAGATTATAAAACAACTTGAGTGATTGCCATTTTATGTCATATCACAATTTCTCGGAATGACTTCGAGAGAATATAAACAATCAAATATTGATCCATAAAAAGCATTCCAAATGTTCAGATGAAAATTTATCGAGATTTTATAATCTCTCAAGATATTTTGTAGACTTACGTATTTTGCAATTATACGGTGACATATCCACTGTGATACAAATAACTCACATATTCGTCTGCACCTTCTAGTCTATCTGCATTCTTCGATTGCATCGCATGACTACACTGTAGGTGATTCACACTTATGATCGGACTATATTCCGCATATACATAATATCTTGAGTCAAATGTGCATGGATAATGCCGTTCCCAACAAATTATACGTATAAGCTCAGTGAGATTATACTGATAAAGTGAAATCGCTGAGACTAGCACAAATATGCAGTAAAGTTTTGAATCGTTATGTGGATAAATGGTGTTTGTAGTGTCTTTTTCATCTTCGTTTACCGTTTCAATGTTATTGCTGAACTCATTGCGTTTATCATATTATATTTTAGCAGTTTTTACGTATTATCAGAAGCCAGTATTGCCAAGAACTGCCGTTTTACCCAGTTAATGTATTTTGGAGGTCTAGCAGGCAGCCGCTCCACGTAAAATACTGGTATTCAACTGAACACAGTTTGGCTGGGCGCCGACCGAGTTGGGAAAAGGCTATGTAGATAATGATTGCGTTTATCATTCTTAAGATTATTTAATTCAGCATCCAGTTTCAAATTTATAAGTGCAACATTTTCTTATTTAGAATCAAACTTTTCATACAACCTAAACTGATTTGTCGCCGCACTTTGTTCCATTTTAATATAATAGTTTCCACAAACAACGTTGTTTGAAATGAATAATTATTAAGTTAAAGCACTGTTTCCTTTTATTGTTGGCTTACTTTGAAAAGCTCGTTATTTTGTTAAATTAATCTGAGGTGAACTTTTTCTGAGTAGGTTTTTTTTAACAGTCTAAGATTCAAGCACATTTACATACTTTAGGATTAAACTGTTGAGTGTTTAACTTGATTTAGTTTTACTGGAAGAACCCTAAAGTATGTAAATTTTCGTTTTGCTTTCTAATCGAATGAACACTTTTAATAACAAATCACCAACATAATTTCAATTCAAGTATATTAACCAAAGCAGACTCAGATATTTATTGGATCAAACTGCGTGTTGCTGTTTTTGTGATGCACCTAATTAATTAGGCGGATATCTGTCCATACATTAAATCAAACCGAAAGAAAATTAAGCACAATTTTGACAGTCCACCAAACGTGACAAGATTTTATCTGCTCATATGCGGTTTTTGGTCCGTGTGAAACATTTTGGAAATAGCACTGGGGATTTTCAGTCATGGATTATAGTAAGATGGAAAGTCAATTTTGTCGCTAGTCTAAGGAAATTGATTGCCTTTCCAATGAAATTGAGTGAAATTCTATTGGTTAGGTAATATTTCTTCGTTTCTCCGCTCCGCCGCCCACCTCAGGGTGCCTGTTTTTTGTGGGCGCGCAAGGCAGCGGAGCACAGAATCGAAGTAATTTTAACCAATTAAACTGCATACAATCTCCGTACCACGTGAGTCTCACGTGAGTCAGTGATATATTGACTGACATGATTGGTTAATATTTCTCTGTTTCTCCACTCTACTTGCAATGGACAAGCACCCATAACGACCCTTGACACCCTTCAAGGTCCATTTCAGCGGACGAGACCGCGGAGCCGAGAAACAGAGAAATATTTACTAATCATGTCAGTCAAAATGTTATGACTCACGTGGTGCGAAGGTTTTATGCAATGCCATTGGTGAAAAATTCTCCGTTCCTCCGCTTCGCTCTAATGGACCCCTTAGAGTACCCTTACAGTGCATTTTGTTTCCATCTTCTTCACATAACTTCCAATAAATTTTGGAGTTGTTCTGGAATCTGGAATAAAAATGTCAAATGTCTTAGTTTAAAAAATCACTTGGGCAAGATTGGTTCAGTCAAATCAAAAATATAACTACGTAATGATTCTGATTCATATAAAAGGCTATTAAATCAATTACTCACTTTTCTACCTTGTTTCCGGCCCATTGCTTTACCAACGCTAAGATATAACACAAACTGCAGGTGTTAAAAAATATATATTCATTTACAAATACAGATATTTAATTTAATATTGAATGCTTGTCCACCTTTCGATAATCCAAGAATTAAATGGGTTGTCAAAATTATTTTAATTATATACAGGTTTCGTTGCGGTCGCCGATTCAGAAATGTCATCGGCCATATTAGGCCAGTTGTCAACTCAAATTGTTTTTTTTTGTTACTGGCCAATATTCTAACCACAAATTCGATACTCAAGTGTCACTAAAGCAACAGTGTAACGCCTTTCATAACTGGGTCTTGGTAAACGGATACTATGGAATATGATATTGACATTTAAAGAATTCCAACGGTAGAAAATGTCTTGATATGACATTGTAGGATCAAGATAACTGTAGATGTTGGAACTTACGTGGGACTACTGGTTTTGGTATGATGCTCTCAGGCTACATGGAACGACGATCTTCGTAGGGTAGTTGGTAAAGCTAGGTAAAAAGGTAGAAAAAATAATCAATCAATCAATCAATGTCTTTATTGTGGATCATAGGTAGGTACATGTTACAGGTATTGTAATTATAATTTAATCAGCTAGGGCATACAATAGTCACACATAGGAAATGAAATTTACATTATTGATACAAATTGATAAGTTAAGATAGAAAATTAGCGGAACGAATTAGGTAAGTACACATCAGTGGGCAAGCATGCAGTTACTGCTAGTTATAATCTTTACATAATCAGGTACCTAATGTCAAAATCTGTTTGTCAAAAAATAGCAAAAACCATACAAAATAACAAAAATAATAAACAAATAATAATGTCAAAATCTGTTTGTCAAAAATAGCAAAAACCAAAAAAAAAAAAAAAAAAATAACAATGTCATGATTATAATCTAAAAAATTCAAAATCGCAAAGACTACGTACATTTATTAATGACATTTTCCTACAGTTTTGTCATTTAAAAAGTCCTTAATTGTGAAATAGCATTTCTCCAACAATAGTTTTGTTAATTGTTTTTTAAACATTTCTAAGGGAAGGTCTTTTAAATTTTCAGGTAGTTTATTATATACAAGCGGTCCCATGGAAAAGATGCTATTTTTTAGGGCTGTTTTATGACCACCTGTGCACAACTGGTTTTTATACTGGGATCTCATTGGTGCTGTGCGTTGTCTTATGTCAATCATCGAGGTAAATAGGTGTTTATTTAATTTAAAGAATAGGGCAACTTCTAGTATATATAAACAAGGTAATGTCAGAATTTTTAGGGATATAAATATAGGTTGACAACTTTCAGTAAACTTAAGACCTGTCATTGATCGAATACATCGTTTTTGGGCTCTAAATATTCTTTCCCTCTCACTGCAATTGCAAATATTAACTAATAATCGGCATGACTGGCGTGCAATTTGAGATACACATGTCCAGCAGTGGACTGCTGGCCCTTCGGAATGCTGTTTAAGTTTCAAAGAGTCAGACAGACCAAGCTCGAGCTTTTTTTTAATAGGATAGAAAACTTTAAAAAAATCTATTGAGTTCGTCAGTTTGATTACCAAAAAATATGGGATAATTATAATGGAATGGATGAAATGGAATAATGGTGATTTTAGTATCTAGATACAATGACGTATTGTCTAGATATAACTCCTTATCTATTTAAACTGTTTAATAATTGATATTGATTATGTACATGTAAATTACACTTTAAATTGTATTTTATTACGGGTATAAAAAAATCTGTAAGAGCGTGTATTCCGTCCACTAGCGCCGCCAATCGTTTTTTATTATTTGTGGTAAATTTAAAACACGTAGATAAAAAACCGCTCTGTAGTGCACTGAAGAAATGTATTTATTATGTTTTGAGAGTTATGTTTTGTACTTTAGAACATAAATAGTTGCCAAAGTCGATAGTTTTGCTAAAAGTGGACACTTTTAGCAATAATTGCCGTTTTGGCTATTTAGCCATGAGTTATTAAAAATAGCTGTCAAAAAATAATAGATACATTTCTTTAGTGCACTACAGAGCGGTTTTTTATCTACGTGTCTTAAATTTACCACAATTAATAAAAAACGATTGGCGGCGCTAGTGGACGGAATACACACTCGTAAGTGAGAAAAATATTGCGGTTTGAGCGAACGTTTAGTTACAAGAAATTTACACATTACCCTTTATGAGGGTAGAGGGGAGATGAAGTTCGTGGAGTACTAACTAAACCTGTGCGAACGAAGTCGCGGGTGAAATGCTCTCTTTTGATAATCTGACTGCCAAACTAACTAAAATTATATTTTCAACCCAGGAACATTCCAGGAAACATCCCTATTGATTTATACCTACAACATACTAGAAGTAGGTACTTACCCATACTAACTTATAACAAAATCAAAATAATTCCGTAGGCAGACATTCCCGTTACATCTCTCTTTAGCTTAATCGGATTACTAAGCAGAGCTGACGGGAATCAATTCATTTGTATATACTTGCGCAAGACATCAGTCGTGTGACGTGGACATCATACCAGCTTGGATTTATAGTTGAATAACATTTATAAGCCGCTTTTCATTCGGCTACGTTATTTGTAACGCTTAGATCGAATTTGAAGTCGATGGAATGGTTTCATTTGGCGGTGACTTTGTTGGTTTCTGAGATGGGTATCGGAAATTAAGGTTTTTTGAAGGGATCTTTGTTTTGTCAGATTTCTGGTTATGATTTTGTGGTTTTTGGTAGGCTATATGTGTGTATGTCGTAATGACGGCACGGTTGGCGCAGTGGTTGAGCAATCGGCTTCTGCGTCGCGTGTCGTGGGTTCGATTCCCGCACGGAACAAATATTTATTTGTCCTACAGATAGTTGTCCCAGATCTGGCTGTTTGTGTATGTGACTTTGTATGTTTGTAAACGCACCCACGATTCAGGAGAAATTCTTAATGTGGCGCAACGTTTTATGAAAAATAAAAAATAATTGTTATGAGCACCTTTCAGTTTATTAGGAATTGGTTTTTGTAAAGTTGGAAGGGGTGATATTTTTAGTGTTAGCGGTTTTCCCTATAATATATAGAAAAAGGCACCTTAGTATTTGAACAAGTGTAGGCTCACCTAATGATTTGAACAAGAGTAGCTATTAATAAATAGCAATTATCATACCAGAAACATTTATTCATTTCTGTTTTACCTCCTTTTATCCCGTAACATTGATATTTTGAAATCTTTATTTTTAAGAGCAGAAAAATAATACGTGCGATTCTCTTACATTTTATAACCCACTTGCAGAAGCAAGAACTTATCTTCTTAACCCAGCAAAACAAATGAATTTGTATAGGAGCTAACGACACAGTCTAACAAAACTTCCATGACACTTAAGGCAATAAAGAGATGTTAAAGTAAATTGTATTGTCTAAAAGTAATTCTACTAACTTTGCTGGTAAGAAATTGCCCACTAAATAACTCTAGTCAGTTCTCCTGAAAATTTATAGACCATTTCTTTGGCTGTGCAATTAAGAACGAGATATATTGAATAAATAAAATTTCGGTTAGCCGAATCTTGGCTGTAAGAAAAGTTCCAAAATAAGATGTCGTCCAGGAGAAGTATTTCAAGATTCTTTAGAGACAAGAGCGATGTTTTTATATTGCATACCTAATTTCAAAAGGTCAAGCTTGTATACTTATGTTATCTTTACTGCGCACTTAATTTCAAAAGTTCAATGGTACGAATAAGTACCTACTTTACACAAGCTCCTGTCAGCCGCTTCGCGTGTATGAAGGATATGATGCCTAATTTAAGACATAACCTATTTGTTCGCCAAGTTTCATCTAAATCCGTTAATGCAACTCTGACCGTTAAAGGTACCCAACAGACTACTTTTGAATTTATGATAATCCATTATCATAAATTCAAAAGTAGAGTATGGATTAAAAAATATATTTATTTTGTAAATAGCTTAAACATAACATATGACACGTCAATCCTTTTGGTTGATTTTAAACTAGATGAGACCGGTATTTCCTAGCTGACTTCTCTGAGAAGAAACACCGACACAAACTTAGAGGTCAAAGTCTCTTTTAAAGTCCGTACAATCGTACAGGTCAAATCATAATGAGAACCATGTAGGTCTGAAGTGGTCTTTTGAGGAAAGTACCACACAGATTTGAGTGGACCTGTCCAGATAGTGCAAGTATTGTGTCAGGTATCGTGTAGCTCAAATTTAGAACCTTTATAAGCTCAACGGATTCAATCAGTAAAAAATTAGTAGAAGACATCTATTCGTATATATCTGAACTATCCAGTCTGAATATCTTCTTAGTATGAATAGGTATTTACTTCACTTAATGATTCACGTACTTTTGATTTCAAGCGCAACTCAATCCACTTCATCCCAGCGTTTTCAATCCTCTTTATCCCAGATCCTTATTTCTACGTTCACTTGCAGATATTTCATCGATAATAAGCCTTACCAATTGCTCCACGATTTTATTTATTTTCGACAAAAAACACTGCATTTAAGTTGCACGTATCAGTTTAGTAGAAAGAAAGAAAGAAAAATATTTATTCAGGACTCGCACAGTACACATAAAAGTAAAAATATGAGTAGTACATAATAGTATGTTTGTGTGTAGTACATAATTATCAACGCTACCTGATGCTTTCGAAGTTACTAAACAACTGCAGACCACACATTCGTCCTCATCATTTTAGCCGAAAAGCTTGCAGTGCTGGAGCAAGTGTTAAAACTGAAATCTAAACGGTTGACAAGCCAATTCTAAGACGAAAAAAAAAATATCATCATCACAACCGATATTGCTGCAGAAAAAAAACAGCTACATTTTCGACAACCCTACACGTCCCCTACAAACAGTTCCACATACGCGCACATAACATTACGTAAAACCAAAAAGAGTAGTTGACGTGCAGTATAATTGATACTAATCATCGTACTGGTGTGTTTCAACGCGTCCGTTAATTTACCTAACGCGCCCCAGGAAAGGCTCCAAAACCACTATGAAATTGAATACGTACAACTGCTACCCATTTGGGGCTACGGACTCGGTTAAGGTTGGGTTTCACTAGGCGAGTAGGCGAACGAAATATTTGGAAGCTAAATGCGGTAATGGTAACCAGAAAATGAAATACTCATTTTCTGGTTACGTTTTAATGATGTTTTTGTTTCCAGTTTTTTGACTCTAAGAGAAGAAGAAGACTGTAACTAGTATGTTCTTGTTTGTAAAAATTGTCTTAAGAATATCAGAAGAAGACGAGAACATAATACTGATAACCTGTCAAGGTGTGGGCCGCAAATCTCTTTGCAGTCCCCTACAGTAGGTCAAGTACAGTACCTAAATCAAGCCACCAAGTATCTCCAGAAAAAACTATACCAGCTTGTTATTCAAGGGCTTCTGACTGGGTCAAACTAATAAGTCCAGAATATTTTGGATTGCCCACATGGCAGTATAATAGCGCATGTTAGTCTATATTTTTAACGCTGATTTGATGTTAATCACTTTAGACTCTTTTTATTTTATTAAGTACTATCTGTTTCTCGCGGCTTCACTCGAGTCAACTGGCAACTTTCTTTCGCAAGAACCTGCAATAAACACATAAAAAATATCAGCGAAATGGGTCCAGCCAGATGCGATGACCCAGGAAAACAGGGATTCATTTATATATATATTAAAATACTACAACTTTGTCTGTGAAATTGTTTTACTACACGATGGATAGTACTTGCCGTGGATATAAATAAAATTCTTCACACATTCGGGCTAGTGGAACCAAGGTGTTATTTCAACACAAACGGGCCACCCGAATCACACGGCTGTCTAGTTCTATTAACTGTTCTAATACATTTATCTGTCGACCGAACATTTGACAAGATTTCACAGTCTACTGGACAACTTTTAATCAAAGTGGTTACCCTAAAAACATTAAAGAAATTATAATTAGAAATAATTGAATACTAATTTGTGGGAACGTTTTTGAAGGAGTGTCGAACGCCCCTATCTAGCTAGTAATCGTTGAAATAATTAATTAATTATTAGTTTTGTACACATGTAGGTCTACTCGTGTATGGCGTTTAATCTTTCACCATGGTTGTATGAGTTCGTAACCTATGTTTTCTTGCGTTCCGTTCCCGAAGGGTTACCAACGAGACTACCTATTACTAATACTCCGTTTGTCGACAGCCTGTCCGTCTGTATGTCTGCCTTTCGGGCTATATCTCATACATCGTGTTAGATAAACAGTCGAAATCATTCCCAGCCACCATAAGGACAGGTAAAAAATATAAAATTAAGTGCAAAACATTAAGTTTAATTTTTGTGTACAGACGCGAGCACATCAAGTTACAACAATCTATCAAAATTCTTCGGTAGATTTTCAACTTTATACTGAATAAAATAAGGTTCAAATTTGATTGGGAAAATTTGTCAGTTTCGGATAGGTTGATGTGCTGGCGACTACAATAAAGTATACAATAAATAAATAAAGCAACAATACTGAAATGAAAGTGAAAATCATGGAAAACACAATATTTCGATAAAAATTGAAGTAGGTAAGTGAAAATTAACACTCATTAACGTTTACAACCTAGCACTAAATCTTCTTCGGTTGGTTTGGCTGACAGTACTACATGGAAGTCTGAGGCAACGTCGTCAACTTATCGCTAGTAAAGCAAGCCATACACGATCAAGTTATCCGCGTTTCTTCATGACTTTTGACAACAGATATTTGATCAAATTTTCCAGCAGACATTCATGCCAATTTTATCAAACAGTTTAAACCAGCCTGTTTGATCAAATTAATTGAACGTATATGGCCCGCGTTATAAATTAAAGGTGCCCAAAAACTCTTTATGGATAGCTCATTCATGATCTCGTTCCCGTCATCTTTTCCCATCCATATCACAAGAAAACGACCGTAAACAAAATATTTTTAGTAGCTCTGAAAGCTTTGGATACCACATTTATGTGGTACCACATGTCTTCAACCATAAAACCAATTGCGTATAAAGTATAAGGAGTCAGACGATACATGAATTTTCTCGTCGATAAAAGGACCTACAATTTGTTAAAGGCCCATAACCGAGTAATGCGGAGTACGCACTTGCCCGGAAAGCTATTGTCTGTCCACCCCTTAGAGTAAAGCCACGGACACACAGCTTTATTGTTTGCCTGACATAATTTATGTACCTGCTTGTTTGGACTTGGGTATATTGTTCTGATAATTCAATAGTTTTGTTTGTGTGTATGTTAGTTAGTTCATCAAAATGTAAATTAATTGTTCACGAATTTTAATCATAATAAACGAAACTATATATGTTTCAAATGAATGAATATTGATTTCACGTTAAGTTGCACGGGTACTTCATTAGCGTTAAAGTTTTTATTTTCAAATCATAACTTTCAATAGAAAATCCCATGCAAAGAAATGTTTCCTCGTCTGTGCGACGAAGACTGCGGGTCTAAAAAGGCCACTTTAGCAGAATTAGAAAGCGAATCAAACTATCCATCATTGTCAATTTTTCCCAATCAACCTTGAACCTAATGCGTTAACGATAAAGATGAAAATGAAATTTGACAGATTTTTGTGTAATTAATATTATGAATCTAATATGATTCTCCTAAAGAGGCCTTTTTAGGGGGTCTAAAAAGGCCTACTAAGTTGGGGTCGGCTTCCAGTCTACCCGTATCAGTATGTTGCATGGAATGCCGAACACGGTTCCTATAGCCTAGCCTAGGAACGTGTGCAGCATCTAGTGATGGCATAGTCACGCAATGCAAACACAATGCAATGTTACACTAGTGAATTTTTTTTTTTTTTATGCAAAGCGGGGAACCTCTTGGCCTAAATCTCACCTGATGGAAAGTGATGATTAGGCCGAAGATGGAAGCGAGTTTCACCCGGAATACTCTTACACAGAGGAACTGGCTATCATACCTTTTTTGTTGTTATGGCGACAGACTTAGACATGATGGTGGTAGCTTGCCAGGCGGACTTAGAACAAGTCCTACCACCAACCAAACCGAGCAAAAAATTTGCTCTCGCTGGGAATCGAACCCGGGACCTCTGGGTCTGAATCAGGTGGTTTAACCACTAGACCACAGAGGCGGTTAGTGTCACCTGTTTAGCACCACCCAGGGACCACGTGTAGACATTCGCTGAAGGGTATTCTCCTACGGACGCGGGTGACTCGGCCCCCAAAAATACATAATAAGACATAATAATATTCGAAATTTAACGTTAAGAATACTTGACATTGACGCTTCTGTGCTGCCATCTTCAAGTTCCAGCACGTTCCCTATCTGAAAACCACAACGAAATAACTGAAAATAAGAATGCATTCATAAAAAATAAATATAGATGGGATCAACTTTTTGAAACGTGCAACTGGAGATAGGGTCGATGAGTGTGTTTTGCTGCAGAGCAACTTGCTGGTCTTGTCATCTATTTGACTGATAGACCTGAAAAGCCTGTTACCGGTCTATTTGAAATAAAATATTATGTATTTGAAAATAATGGTTACTAATTGTGTTACAAAAGAATGTTTAGTTACTTTACAAATTGAGCATTAAATAATTTTCAAAGTCCTCCTGCATGAGGTTCTGTCCCGCAGGAAACTTTAAGGATTCCTATGCAATTACAAAATAGTAATAAGTGAATGCAGAATATAAAAATACGATTCACTACAACAAGACCAGTGTAAAATATGTTTTTGCTTCTAACTCCCCACATTCCCATCAGGTGAGATTTGGGCCAAGAGTTTCCCCGTTTTGTATAAAAAAAAAACATTCAAACACGTTCAAATGACAGAGGTTTAACAAAATTAAAAAAAAGCCTTATTCCCGCCAATAGCCCTAACATTACTTAGAAAGACCTGAACTATCCTTTAATTACTAACCCGGGTGATATATTCAGGTTAAGAGCTCGTGATAGCTAAATTAGAGACTCAGGCACGACGACTTAATTGCAGCCCGACGTGACTGAACACCTTAACTGCGGATCTTGTTATAAATAAAAAGATTCTAATTCTGTATAGTATAGTACATTGTTAATGAGGTATTCGTTAGTGTAAGGCTATTTTAGCTTGGTGAAGTATGGAGTTTTATGTGGGCAGGGGACTAAAAGGCCACTTTAAGAGAATCATACAGCAGAGGAGTGTAATTCCCTGCTGGACTCTGTGTTTCCTAAAAGCTACAACCTGGGATTCTTTAAGTCTAGAGTGAATAGGTTACTCCTAGGCAAGCGTGCTCTATCTTAGACCACATCATCGCTTGCCATCAGGTGAGATAGTGGTCTAACGCGTGCCGATCAAAAGTAAAAAAAGAAAAATATTACAATTATAATACAACACATACACACAACAATCTGTCAAATTTCATTTTCATCTTTATCGCTAACGCATTAGGTTCAAGTTTGATTGGAGAAATTTGACAGTGATGGGTAGCGTGATTTGATTTCTGATACTGCTAAAGTGACCTTTTTTAAGGTAATTGGTGGCGTTTGAAATTATACATTTTTAAACGTGATACATTTTGGGCTGGAAGAATCCACGTAGTTAAGGGAAATAAATTAACTGGATCATGGCTAGATCATGACTTCTCCATCCTGGAACCACGAAATCTGCGAGATAGCTGTGTGTGTATTAGACTAGATTCTGCTAGCGGCGTCGCCCGTGGTTGTGTCGGAAACTATCCCGATTCGGTTTTTTTTTTTTAGGGTTGGGAAATCATCCAATGACTCCTCCCGCTCTGGGTGTAGCGGGAGAGAGTGTCAGACTTCTACTGACTAAAACCCATCCATGTTCCTTCCTTGCCCTTTGTGTTCCGGAGCCACGGTGTCTCTTGCGAATAATCCCGCGACTTCGGCAGGCGTCGGCCCTTTCGGGCCCCTCTGTGTGCTAACTCTTTTTGAGGCGCGCGTGGAACACTAACGCGCCGTCGACACTAATATCTCAGTGGGGCAATCGAAACCGTCTGACTTTTGCACCGCATAAAACCTATCAACTTCTTTTAAATGAAAACCTTAAATCCTGGCATATAATTGAACGTAACATTATGTTAGATAGTATTCAGGTAACATCTGGAGTAGTTTACCATACGGACTTTGTAGAAATCAGAAGAAATTTCCGTGCGATTATGCCATTACTGGAATCAAAAGTAGCTCACAATTTAGTTTGAGTGTTAAAATATTTATTTATTATTATATATTTATTTAATCATTCAATAATTATAACACCTTTACAGTTACATCCAAGGCGGTGTTATAACTAATACCGTGTATCTGACATCGACGCACAAACGATTTCCATGGGTCCAGGGCATGATTCTGGACACCCTTTTTTTTTTTTTTTTTTTTTTTTTAGGGATGGGAAATCATCCAATGACTCCTCCCGCTCTGGGTGTAGCGGGAGGGAGTGTCAGACTTCTACTGACTAAAACCCATCCATGTTCCTTCATTGCCCTTATTCTGGACACCCTAGACTTAGAATTTTTCGTCGGCTTTTTTCTCATTTTTAATTTTTTTTCAAGGGTTTTTTTACTAAAGACTGCTCATAATCGTTATTCTGACCTAATCCAATGAGATTTTTAATTTAAAAAATAATTAATTAACTACTTTAACTAAAAAGAGCAATCTGAATAAAACCACAAATAGATATCAGCTCAGCTGAACTGATACCTATTTGTGGTACTCTTGAAAAAAATAAAAAAATGAGAAAAGAACCGACGAAAAATTCCAACACTGGGGTGTCCAGAAACATACCCTGGACCCATGGAAATCGTTTGTGCGTCAATGTCAGATACACGCGGTATATAAAATAAACATTACATTACAAAATGATTAATATAATCCGTTATGCTTGGCAACTGGGCCAGTTGTATATTATGTCCCTTGGTGCCTATTGGCCTAGCTCTACTCTGTCTCCTGCTTCATAAGGAGGGAAATGGATATTTTATTTATTTGTTTCCTACTCATCCACTGTACTCTTCTGATTAATTTCGTTGCGGGATCCAAGACAGTTGAATCGTTTCTCCGGGACTCATCGGCGTTTTTCTGGTGGTCGCCACTATTGATTCTGGCTTTCAGGAGTTGCAGTGGATGAGAATGTGTGGCGGGCTTGTCCCAAAAAAAACCCGATTCGTTCAGTCATTCTGTCGTGATTGATATACCAACATACATACCTAAATTCAGTAATCCATCCATCCAAAATTTGGCATTTATTCGTAGTAAGATAAAACCCATATTTGTGAACCGCGAATAGTAGTATGACCTATTTCAAACCAAAATGGGACACCAAATATTTATAAAATACTGCATATTTATAAATTAATAATCCTTCAGATAAAGTTTTACATTCAGCGGAAATAAAAAAGTAGCTGACATTGTCCCGAACGTTCATCCATCTCAATTCATTTCCATTCAATCAACACGTTAAACTTCAAATAAACAAAAAACAATCCGAATACATTAACCCAGTAACGATGATTCAATTTAAATCAAATCGAATTTAATTAAGGTGCCGTCTCGTTTGCACGACAAACATTCGAAGAAACACCGCAAATCCGGCGTTCACGATTCGTTTTATCGTCTCGGACGCATCGGTGCACTCATTCAGTCAGTGTTTAATGTTCGACCGGTAATACTACACCGGTACACTGCTAATACGACGGCGACGCGGACGGCTAGATTGTACGTTAAGGTCTGGTTTCTTTAATGCGATTTAGGAAGATTTTGTTTACTGAAAAGCAACCGTAGTTTTACTTGAAAATGTGCTGACCGTGTTCCCAATAAAGCATATTGTTTTGCTCTTTTCATCCAGGGTCATCATCATCATCATTTTATCAGCTAATTGAACTGAATGAACTATGAACTGACTCGCATCGATGATTAGTGGAAAATTGTATTAGTTTAATCTGAAATATGTGGATACAATTCATAATCATCATGATCGTTTCAGTCGAAAGGCCACTGCGGAACGAAGGCCTCCCTCAAGTGTCACTAAATCGACTGGTCTGGTGCAAACAGCGGATTTTTTTTGGCCAAATTGCTCTACTAAAATGTGGTAACAACAAACTAGATCCTGTGACATGGTCATTACAAATTGCGGTGCTGTATGTAAACTATACATGATTTGGCAGATACCAGATAAAAGCGCAATTAAATAACGTTCATCGACCCACATGCATTTAATGACTTACTTAATTTCAAAAAGAGAAATAATAACATAAAATAGTCCTGTATTTAGTTTTCGGGTATCTACGAAAGGATATTAGGAAGTTGGTTGCAAGTTTGTCTGGCTCTACCATAAATACAGTGTTCGAGTCTACACCATAAAAATGGCTGACGATCATAAATTCGAAATAAAAAGTCGCCATATCGGAACGCAGCACTACTGCAGCACACGTATGAGAGTACACTCTAAATCGCTGATAGAAAGATTCGTGACTGTAGAATCACAAACGGTAGCCGAAGTCGGAAATCAAATCCAATTTACTTCATTTGCTCGCCAGTAAAGTTCACATCTAACTCTTCAATTGAAAGGATTACGTTGTGAAATGAAGTTCCCAGTCGAACCGTACACGATCCAATGATAGATTTGTACACGTTTGCCGGTTTAACGTTTGATTTACTGGTAATCTTGATCCAGGTAATGCAGAGAATCTAGTGATTTAGACTCTTTGTAGCATGTTGATAAAGTTATCGCAAATGATTTTATAAAAATAGTTTATAGTTTATTTTCTAAATAGGACAAGCCCACACAGGTATGCTCTATTTGGAGGTGACACTAATTTTATATTCAAAGATGGAACTATTTTCGCCTTGTTTGGAAATTCATTCAAAATGATGGTTCTTCCAAAAAGTCTTGGCGGTATTCAATTCCACTTTTTTATAGAAACCATAAATAAAATTAGATAAAAGAACATTTTTCAACAGACATTCCAGGAATATGGGCTGAAATCTTCAATAATTGCGGAGAAATTCTGTTAAAAGAAAAAATTAGAGGAATCTCGACATTGCTCTCCATATCATATCGAATAAGGAATCGATCTTTACACCTTAAAAATAGTAAACGTTTAGATAAATTGGTTCCAATTTTAGCGCATGGAAACAAGAATATCGAACCTAATTTGTTTCATTGAATTATATAAATGGAGAAGTAATTTTTATAGTTTTTGGAGAAGTCTTACAAAATACGATCGACGCGTGCCAGTAAAATATGATATTTTTAAGCACACTCAGTCTAATGAAAAAATCAATTTAGAAATTCGGCACAACTGGCCAGTTTACGGCTAAAGTGATCAGCGATCGACGAATTAAATCGAAAATCGTAAAACCATACTAAAAAGACTGTAAATTAACTTCATAATATCAATCCAAAATAATAAAAAACTGGTCAAGTGCGAGTCGGACTCGCGCACCGAGGGTTCCGTGCAAACCTGTAGGTATAATATTATAGGCAAGAGTTGCAATTTTGGATTTGTGACGTATTAAAAAAAAACTACTTACTAGATCTCGTTCAAACCAATTTTCGGTGGAAGTTTACATGGTAATGTATATAATTTTTTTTTTTTAGTTTTATCATTCTATTATTTTCGAAGTTACAGTTGGGGGGATACATTTTACCACTTTGAAAGTGTCTCTCGCGCAAACTATTCAGTTTAGAAAAAAAAAAAATTAGAAACCTCAATATCATTTTTGAAGACCTATCCCTATGGATAGGTCTTCAAAAATGATATTGAGGTTTCTAATTTTTTTTCAAAAAATACCCCAAATTGAGTTTCAGTTCTAAGTATGGGGACCCCCAAAATTTATTGTTTTTTTTTATATTTTTGTGTAAAAAACTTATGCGATTCACAGAATACATCTACTTACCAAGTTTCCACAGCATAGTTCTTATAGTTTCGGAGAAAAGTGGCTGTGACATACGGACGGACAGACAGACAGACATGACGAATCTATAAGGGTTCCGTTTTTGCCATTTGGCTACAGAACCCTAAAAACTGGTCAAGTGTGAGTCGGACTCGCTGTTGACCTTGCAAAAGGTTCCGAACCAATTTATTTATTTTGTCTGCTACGCGTCCATGTTTGGGTCACAGAAGTCCATTATGTACACCAAATTTCAACAGATTCGATCCAGTAGATCCTGATAAAACTGGATGTGGATTGGAATGGACAGACGAACAGACAGACAGACCCCCAAGTGATACCATAAGGGTTCCTTATTTTTTTTGGAAAAATGAAAACCAAAATTGATACAATAAACGAGTAAAAAAGCGAAGTTGCAGTTTTTATGAATTTCAATTAATCTGAATTGAACTGATCTTTGCAACGGCGTTTATTTCACTGAATTCATTTAGTTATTCGTATTCAGTTTTGATGAGCTTTTGTCGGAATTCGGAATACTGTGTGAATATTATAACTATTAGTTATGGTAAGCTCCACATTCGTGAAATATTTCGATAATTGCCTCAAAATGCTCGATCTTTTTTTAAATTTGAAAATTAAAATATTAAATAGCTAACACACGTAAATAAAATCGACACTCAATATTTAACCGACTTCAAAAAGGAGTTTTTTTGTATGATTTGGTTTTTTTTTTTTTTTTTGTTTGAAAGGATATACTTCCCAGGTGGTCCCATGATCATCAAATCAGGATCTGATGATGGGATCCTTGAGAAATAGTGAGAACTCTACAAATTTTATAGACATACGTGAAGCGATTTGGGTAGTTTTTGGACATTTCAGTTTGGTGAAGATTTGATGTAACCTCGGAGATAGGCAACGGAATTCCTCAATAAATGGCATCAACGGACCGGGATTGCTGAAATCTCATGAAAAGTCTGTCTATTGTTTACAGTTTGTAACATAACGTCACGCCGATACGCTGTGAGGGTAAGCAAACGTGAACCACTAAAAAAGGAAAAATAATACAACCGAATTTCAAAAAACAAAACACTACAAAGTATAAAATAATTTTGGAATTCGCTGTCAAAAAAAAAAACAAAGAACCAAAAGCATCGACTTGTGTAAAAAGTTTTATATAGGCTACAAACTGTTCACATTGGAAAATGAATTATTTTCTTTTCGTTGAGACATTCAATAATAACCAAAATGCGCTAAATGAATCAAAAAGCAAAGCAAGCAGTCAGTCGACATCACGTGACCACAGGGCTAGCCTTTTCTTTGGCCAACGATCAGCATTACTATTCGACGTGGCGATACGACCGTATTGTCCACATTGCTGTCATCGGGAATATTGCCCAGAACACTGGTCAGTGTGATGTGGACATATATGCCCTTTGAGTTTTTCCCCTCCCCTTTTTATTCCGCTTGTATATTTATACCAATTTTCTACTAGCTTGTATAAACTGATCTTATAAGTTTTCGATGTATTTGTAAATAAAATATAATCCCAAAAGCAAAGAAAACACTTGCTCTAACCAACTCTTTTTCCCAGCTCTTTCATCGTACGAATTCCGCATCAGTGCAAAGCGCAAAGGAGGGAAGCTTAGTGAGCCAGATGAAAAGTAAACACAAGTTTGATTTACATAGATTGAAACAGTAGTCTCGTTGAATAGAAAAGTTTTATTGGAATTGAAAGCATCATGCCACTTATCGTTCCCACAGGAAGAAGAGTTTTCTTTCGAAATAAATTCAGTCTCAGATGTTGGAGTACTTTATCCGATTGAGTTCAAAAAGGCTGGCACTGACGTTTGTAGTTTCGGTTAAACTGAAAATTTGCCGTCATATCTACTAGATGTTTTTCTTATTCCAATATATTTTACGACTGGCAACCCTTTCTTTGAATTGTCAACATACACGAGACTTTCCTTGTTTAGACGATGTCAGACAGGATCGGTTCACAGGTCAATATCGTGATTCCCATTTTTAGCTTTTTGGTCAGTTTGTTCTGGTTATTTAGTCACCCAAACTTGTTTCAGTGTTAACTAAAATAGTAGAAATCGTACAAACATTAAATAAATATTAATATTTTCTTTCTGTTTTTGAATTCACCATCTTGACATCTTATTATAGAATTGCTCTCCAACTTTGTACAACTTTAAAACAAATTCTTTAAAATACTTCTTAATACTGGCAACAGAAAAATAAAAATAATATTTAGATTATTAAAAAGTTTGCAGGCTACCCGGCAAGTCTTTCCCTAGTCTCAAGTGGAGCATAATCTCGATGGCTGGACTAACTTTTTTTATTTTTCCTCGGCGACTTATTTTAAAAATAAAACGCTAACATTATTTTGAGTTTGGAACTCTGATATTTATTCATGACGTATTCTTTTATATTTCTCTGTTTATTTATGTCGTCATCTGTTATATGATATGAAATTTCTCTTTAATTTTGAATTCAGTGAAAGTTTGTGTTCAAAATCATCCACTTATCTGTTTTTCAGAAATATTTTTTTTGTTGTTATTTAACACATCACTATCGAATCCCATGTAAACATGAACTATAGGTACCAATTTAGTGCTACTTCGTCTTAATTTGGCTTAATTTTTATTTCGCATTTTTTAAATAGCAATCTTTAAAACTTTATGGTGATTTCTTGCCTTTTCAGAATGCAGACACATTTCTCACCTAACAATGTAAAACATTAACTTCGTTGACCCAAAAATACATTTTTAATACGAACACGCTTTCCTAGTCGATCTGAGAATAGACGGAAATGCAGCTTAAAACAATGATGAAATAAAACTAACTTACATATCAATGTGTAAAGACAAACGCTGGCTGTATAAAAACACGACAAGTGTATCTAAATAAAAGAAAGTTCTCCTGTACATTATAAAAGTATCCAATGAGTTGCCAGAGACAATCCAGACGTCGATTACATATATAATTAGGAGTCAAACGAACTTACCTAGTGATGTTTGATTCCAATTATGCGAGGGTCTCGTCCGAAGACCATTTATTACTTGCAGCATTACGAGTTGTGGTGCTGTCTCTGTCACACTTCAGATCCAAGTTATAAAAATACTAAACCCATCTCTCTCACTCTCAAACACCCGCGCATGCGGCGCGCGGGGCTGACCGGGAACGAGCCTGTAACTTGTCATTACTTTCAGAGAAACCCTGTTACACCCTGTCTCAGTAATTTGTATTTTACTTTTCCACGACAATGGGTTAGCTATTGGGATGGGCGGGATCCTAATGGTCTTCGGACGAGACCCTCGCATAATTGGAATCAAACATCACTAGGTAAGTTTGTTTGACTCCTAATTATACTTCAGGTCTCGTCCGAAGACCATTTATTACTTGCAGATGTTTAGAGAAAGTAATGTCATATTCCTGACAAATAAAAGGAAAATACATAGACATTGTACATAATTGATATAATTATAATACTTAAAGCATTTAACAAAAAATAAATTAAATGGGTTCCTGTAACCTTAATAAAAATATGTAACAAATAATTTTAAATACTTATAGTTATTTTTAGCAAGAGTATCCGTACCTCGTCATGATACATTTATCTCTATCTTAACAGAATTGTTAATACATTATGTGTACCTGAATAAGGACTGTACCTAACTAATCAATAAACTATAAATTATTAAAATAATATGACTTCAGCAAAATCATTGTTAACTGAATTATGAATTTCCCTGATATAATATTTTAAGAAAACATTTGAGGTATTAGACCAACCTGCGGCCTTTCGAACCACTTCCAGGTTAACGCCCAGCCGATGAGCGGCTGATGTCGAAGCATGGCGGGTGCTGTGTGCTCCAAACACCGATATGTCGATACCACTATCTGCTAAGACTTTCTTCACCCAGTGGCTAAGAGTTTGTGAACAAACCTTTTTATGAGGTTTCCTCAGGCTTATGAACAGGTGATCGTCAGCATTGTCACGGCGCAGGGTTAAAGTTTTTTGAATATACGCTTGCAATACTGTCGCAGGACATATCGATGGAATTTCGCGAATGAAAGGTAGCCTGATTAGTGGTTGAAGGGTCCCAGGTCTCGATGTTTTAATAAGATCAGGTATTTTAATTACAATCATATCATTTGTCATACAAATATTTGTATGTTTTATCAGACTTAATGTCTGCATTCTCTGTGCAGAGGCTATTGCGAGTAAAGCAATTGTTTTATATGATAAATTTTCAAGCGTAATATCAGTGTAAGGATAAAAATTTGATACATAACTTAACACATCATTAGGGTCCCAAGTGACAGCGTATTTAGGTTGTGGTGGTTTTAACCTATACACACCTCTTAAAAATCTATGAATGCTATCATCGAATGTTACTTTTGATCCTAAAATAGTAGATAGAGCAGAACGATGTGTATTTAAAGAACTATAACCAGCTCCTTCTTCGAATTTCATGGTTAAAAAAGAAATCACTTGGGGACTTGAAGCATTGAAAACTTCATAGCTGTTGTTTTCACAATAAGCCCACCATGATTTGAGGGATGAACTATACTGATTGAGAGTTTTTTCCGCAAAAGACGCCATGAAAATACTTAACGATGCCTCTGGGATACCACGAGCTATCATCGCCTGCCTGATAATCTCGCCGCCACCAGGACAAGGTCTGCATGAAGCGGGTGACAAGTTCTGAAAGGCGAGTGTAACAAATATTTATCAGGTCCAAAGTATATTTTATTAGAGACTATAAGTTTAGTCCATAGCGGGTACCAAGGCTGTGATCGCCAGAGAGGTACTACTAAAATACCCTCCGCTTTATCTGTAATGATCTTTTGTAAAATTTTGGTTATCATACTAAAAGGGGGAAAAGCATAAAAATATAGATGTTCCCAGTTAAATGTAAATGCGTCTACAGTTTCAGAATAAGGATCAAGTTTCCATGATGCATATCTTGAACATTTATAGTTTTGGGAGCTTGCAAAAAGATCAAAGTCTGGTTTGCCAAGTCTATTGGTTATTTCTGTAAAAGCATACTCTGCAAGTTCCCATTCTGTATCTATTATAATTTTTCGAGATTCTCGATCAGCAATGACATTGTCAGAAGATTTTATATATGATGCAAATATGTTAATATTTCTTAACTCACACCATTTCCAAATAGTACGGGCTAAATCGTTCAAATGTGTGTGTTGTATTCCGCCCATGCGATTTATGTAACAGATAGCGGTGGTGTTATCTACCCTTAGTAGCACGTTGCTATCGCGAAGTTCAGAAGCAAAAATTTTTAGACCGTAAAATGCGGCTTTTAATTCTAAAGTATTGATATGCAAGGTAAGTTCTGATTGCGTCCAGTTACCGTATGAGCTTTGTTTGTCACAGGCTACGCCCCAACCTGTAGTTGATGCATCGCTGTATATTTCAGTACAGTAATTACTAGAAAAAATGGGGCTCTTTGAACGTAGAATATTATATTTCCACCATTCTAAATCTTGTTTCAATGAGCTCTCTACAATCATTTTCTTATTATAGTCATCAGAGTTTCCCAAGGCTAAAAATTTTTGTCTTTCGAATAACTTTGTATACATCCACCCATATCTAACGGCAGGACATGCCGATGTCAATAGACCGATAAATTCGGCAAAGTATCTTATGGTACATCTTTTAAGCTTTAAAAACTCTGTACATTTTTGAAGAATGCGCAGTTTTTTCTCTTCAGGAAGGTAGATAGTCATATCGTTAGTATTAAAAATAAAGCCTAAAAATTTACAATCTGTTTTTGGTATTAATTGGCTTTTACTGAAATTTATAACAAAACCTAGAGATTGTAAGACATCCATTGTCTTACTGACGTTGCTAACGCATTCGCTGTATGTTTGCCCTATTAAAAGAAAATCGTCTAGGTAATTGACTGAAATAAGGCCTTGTGAACGTAAGTACTGTAAAACAGGTTTCATCAGTTTAGTAAACACAAAAGGCGCTGTACATAGGCCAAAGCATAAAACATTAAATTCATAAAGTTGTGACTTCCACTCGAAACGTAGCTTTTTTCTATGCTGTTTATCAATAGAGATCAAAAAATAGGCGTCCTTTAAATCTAACGTACACATAAAATTATTTTGATTTACTAATTTTAACGCTGTTCTAAAATCTTCCATTAAAATGTTCTAGCTGAATAAATTTATTTAGATGTTTCAGGTTCAAAATAAAGCGATGCTGGCCATTAGGCTTGGGTACCGTGAAGATGGGAGATAAAAATTTACCTTCACAGGGTTCACAAATTGATATAAAATCGGACTGCAGTAAACCTTCTACACATTGATCGATTATTTTGGTTTCAGGTATCGATTTAGCTAAATTTCGAAAAGAAGACATTTGTAAAGGTTCGCTTTTGAAGGGTATATTGTATCCTCGAACCCAGGACAATATTACAGGATCATCAGTTATGGTGCGCCATTGGTCATAGAAGTATTGCAGTCTGCCTGCGATAGGCACCTGCAATGGTGAAGTCAGCGTCTCGATGTCCTCTGGCGCGTCGAGTGGCTGCGTCGATACGTGTCTCGACGCTGATCCCGCGGTGCTGCTGTCGGTTTCCGGGAACTGGGGTACTGACGCGGCTCGCCGACTGCTGGTCGCGACATCCCCCTCGAGTTTAAAGCACCTCGCTGAGGTTTTCTTGTAGATGGTGGAGGTTTGTATGTAGCGCGCTGTACCGCGCTATATTTCAACTCCGCTCCCGACTGGGATATAGCTTTTGATGATTTGAGATGTTCCGCTAGGTTAGCGCCAAATAAAGTTTCATCGAGTTTTGTATTCTTCACAACATCTTGAGTCTTTTTGTTGAGACTGTTTATTATGGCATATCGCCTTGACTGTGACTCTCGATAGTGGCTGTCACAGAGTAGTCGTCCAGCGTCGCTCAAAGGCTTTATGATTTTTTGTGCGTGCGGTAGCGCGTCCTTAGATGACAAGGCTCAGTTCAGTGCCGTTCCAATAGCGGATAGACAGCTAGATAGCTGATTTTGCTTGCTTTGACTGAAGATATCTTTTTAACATTTAATGGTGATAACGCCGCCTCGATTTCCAAATTGAGTTTGGGCGCCTTCATATTGACACAATTCTCGGCTGGTAAATAGTTTTTCAAGAGGTCTGACTTTATTTCTTTGGACAAACCGTTCATTAAAGTATGTGACCAACGGGCAGCAATATCTGTGTGTAAATCCTCACCATGTTCTTTCTGTACTGAAGGATCTTCGCCCAATATCATTAGGATTTCTGGGTCCAGAACCTCCTCAGGTTTGTCTTGAACAGCTGATATAGTCGTTGGTTCCAATACTGGTCCCTCCGTGTCGATGATCTCACCCTCTTCCTGAAGTACATTTTCTTCTGTTAGGACATAAAATGTAGTAGAAAAATAGGTACCTACTAAATATTTAAAAAATTCTCAACTTATTTACACGGAGATAAGTTCAGATCATCAGATTACGTTGAAGTTATAGAAACCATTGTTTAGGTCTGATTAATTGCTTAGTACCCACGGGTACACTTAACACACTTCACGTGGAAACACAGTATCGTATGTGCCTAGCTGCCTAGGCAGGTACCTTCTCTCGACACGATATACATGCGAGAATATGATTATGTATTAGTTTTTATTCCGGATAAGACGGGCACTCAATGCGATATACGCGGAGTTTACATGAAGAAGCATGATATGTTTGTGTAGGTAGGTAGGCACGCTCGTCACGATATACGTGCGAGGGTATTGATCGATTGAAATATTGATCATTTATACGTAAAATAAACCCTCAACGCGATATACGCGGAGGACTTGCAAGGTAGGTACGATTATTTGTATCCTAAAATACGTTCAACACGATTTACGTGACGAAAATAATACGTACTCTCAACAAGATATACAAGTGAGACCTTGGTAGCATCCATTTTTCAACATTGACAAAATATCTTCCAAAATATCGAAACCCGTCAAACATCTTTTACCATGTGTGGGTATTTGAATTTTTTGCTTGAAAATACATGAATCTCTCAATTAAACAATACTGGGCTTACATACCTTGTACTTTCCGAAATTCTTCGTTGTATTCATCATCATAGTTAATGTCGCGATACGAGGGACCGTCGCGGCCCTCAAAATCTGATGATGACGAGCTACTCGAACTCGGTCGTTTAGACTTTTGAAGTTTACGTTCGAGTTTTTTCACTTTCTTTTTGATACTTCTGTATTCGTCATTATCTAGATGTGAACGCTTACGCTTTCCCATGGTAAATTCACTAAAAAACACCTTTTTTTGGAGAAAATTAAAAACTTTTTGTGTGACCTAGATAACACAAAAACACGTAATGACAAGTTACAGGCTCGTTCCCGGTCAGCCCCGCGCGCCGCATGCGCGGGTGCATGAGAGTGAGAGAGATGGGTTTAGTATTTCTATAACTTGGATCTGAAGTGTGACAGAGACAGCACCACAACTCGTAATGCTGCAAGTAATAAATGGTCTTCGGACGAGACCTGAAGTATAATGTATATGTAAAAACAACAGTTTGATGCCAAAGATACTTTAATACTACTACAATAAAGACCCTCTTCAATTTACGATTCATTTATCTGGTAACAAGACAAAGTTTTATTAGGGGGTCTCTACATAGACTACTGGATCCCAGTTATTTCCAGTTCATTACAAAGGTCTCTTTGTCGAAGAACCAATGTCGTAGTTACTGACTACGGTAAGTTAAATACTACGTAGGGTCTTGTCGCTAACTTAAAGGTGCGCACACACAGAAACGATCAAGACAGGACCATAGTGTTAGTTTTTATACTTTTTCGATCGCGTTAACATTAATTAACTTCATTTGTATAATTATTCTAACGGTATCGCGATTGAGTCAGTATAAACTCACAAAAGACCTCTTTGTCATTGGAATGCTAATAGAATTTAAGACACAGCAACACATTAGGTTCGAAGGGATCGAGAAACTCAACTCGTAACAAGGTGATCGAATGAAGCCCTCGTCATCCCTTTCGTGTTTGGTTTCTTTGCACCCTGCACACAGAAATGGGAGCCCTGCGCCTTGCAGCTCTGTCGTCTTATCTTGTACCAGGGCAATGTGTCAGCAAAGTATAGAGGCGACTCAGCAGCCGAGGGTACACAAATACGAAAAAATCATTGCAGTTCACTTTCGAATCCACCACGTTAGCATGAGCCTAGGCTCATGCTAACGCATACCTCAGGCTGAAAAAAAATTGCACTAACAGCGCCTGTCTCACAATCTGAACGCACCTTAACAAAAAGAGTCACACTTCAATTAATCACTACCAAGTATTGGTGTCGCAAATCACTATATTACAAAGCAATACGTATGAAAAAAAGACAAATAAAAATCTTGCCTCGTTGTAAAAACAAATAACACGTAATTACGTGAATTTACCCGTGGTTAAATCTACGGTTCGTTGAGCACGGACGGTTTCTAATGAAGTTATAATACCAGCCGTAATATGTTTGCTAAATATGTTTTGTGGCAAATTACTCTGCGGCTTTCTCTTACATGTTATCGTAAGTACTACTTGATGTTAAACAACTGGTTGAAATTGGGACGGAAGTTGTGAGAAAAAGACGGAAATGTGGCAGATGAATAGAATAATGTATGACTGTTTGATTAAAGATAGTTAACACTCAGGGTACTCGAGTGTTGAGTGGTACAATGCACAGAGAAGACACGTATGAATGTTGTTCTTTGAATACACCCACATACATGTTGTAAATTGTAACACCAGGAGTATCTGCCACCTGGACGAGAGCTGGATTGGAAAGCACTAAATCGGTTTTGCGCCCAAGCAGGCTGCTGCCTGCTGCATACGTAACTTGGCGAATTGGGGTTTTATAGACCCACGGTGCCCCTGTTCAAAACATGAGCTAAACGTTGGAGCCTCATTGCTTACATAATTATTATTATTTATTTCTTTTATTCATTTTCAACCGTATAAATTATTTTTTTTTAAATTTGTTAAAAAAAAATAAAAATGTGATCCGCCGGTGTCGGGAGCAGGGTCCGAGCTACCGGTGGTAAGGGCTCCAGAGAAAGGAACCTCCTCACAATACGAGCCGTATCGAGGAGTACTGCTTTATGTATCAGGCGTTACTAGAAAAAGACACAAAATACATACATTATGAGCGACAAGGTTGCCCTTGACGCAATACCTTTATAACATGCCTCAGCATTGGGCCTTATTATTATCATCATCATCTTGCTGTCCAGCTAGGGCTTTCAGAATGTGGTTGGAACCACGCACTCTTTGTAAGCAAGGTAAAGCAATTTCTATAAAAGCCAGTTCCTCTGTGTAAGAGGATTCCGGGTGAAACTCGCTTCCATCTTTGGCCTAATCATCACTTTCCATCAGGTGACATTTGGGCCAAGAGTTTCCCCGTTTTGCATAAAAAAAAAAAATTGCCATTAACTAGGTCAAAATAATCTAGGAAGTTAACCATCGCCTTGATTAAGAATAAGAATGTGTGAAAATCAAATCCTACTAATATTTAAATGCGGAAGTTCGTGAGCATGGAGGTTTATTACTCTTTCACGTCAGAACGCCTAAAAGGATCTTCATGAAATTTAGTACAGAGGTAGATTTTAGTCTGGAATAACCCATAGACTACATAAATGTTCACTATGGATTACGCGGGCGAAGCCGCTGGCAGTACTCAATACACCAATGAAGAAGAAGAACGTGACCTTAGTTTAGCTGACTACTGGTTATAAAGTTACTAAAACATTTCATATCTAATAAAATTTGGATAGCCTATGCATGTTTATGAAAGAAGATATCATTAACCTCGCAGGAACTAAACTACACGCTGCTAACAACCTACCAAAACGAAAACATACACTAAAGGAACAAATATTTCAATTAAACTAAATTATTGTCAACATAAGGACAAATTGTGAGCACATCGTATCATGAGTTCAAAGTAAATCGTCAAAGGTATTATTAAATAAGCCGACGGATTCATTTTTAAATTTGTTGATGCTCGAGTCACGTTTCAAGGATTTCGGGAACTGCTTTAAAAACGCTATTAGGTTGATCGTTAAACTTTGAATGAGTGACATCTTTAACGAAACCAACTTTATTCTACTTTCATAAATCAACCTTTGTAGGATTATCAACCTTAGTTCCGTCTGATAAAAGTTGGGTTTCTTTAGCATTATCACAATCTACTGCAAAGTCTACGATGGTATTAGTAAGTTGTCGACTACGCTGTCACAGTGTACTTTTTGGGTCATCACTCGTATTTGATGCGTTTTAAGAAACGTGAAGGATTAATTTTAGTTTTAATAGGAATTCAGATGCTTTTGAAGGCGCGTCTACAAAGTTCAGGAACGGTTAAGCCCGATTTATAGGACTTTTATAGTGAAGAAGATTGTTTTGGTGGAAAACGTTTGAAGATTCCGAATAGCCTTCAGTGTAAATCTTCTGGTTCGCTCATTTCTGCTACTGTGCTTAACAATAATTAAATCTTTTTTGAAAGTACAATCTTGGCCATGGAATTTAATAACTCTCAACGACGCTCATTCCAACATTGCTATCTATTTCAGTGCTGTTAATGAAAATTAAAATTCTGGCGTGATTAATACAAATAAAGTTTTATTTGATCCCCTAAATCGGGATGTCAAAACAAAATTACAACTAAATTAAGTCACTGGTTTTGTTTACTTTTTTAACTCGTGAAGGGTTTTATCTACTTTGTTTCCCAACCGCTTATTTATTGATATAGCGTGTAAGAGATTAAGCTATAAAGCCGGTATCGTATATGCTGGCGCGAAGCTGAGCACTGCGGGAAGCGAACGGACAAGCATAACACATTTTACAACTATTAGAGGAGGCATGTGGGTTTATAGCCGCGGTACAAAACGCGCACAACACGATACCAATAAGCAAGAAATCGAATGTAAATGTTACTTTAGAACCTGATTTTTGAACAATGGTTATCAATAAAATTAAATTTGATTGACACCCAATTTAAAAGATTGCTGAAGTAAAAATTTAACTAATATGAAAAGTTGTGAAGAATTAGTTTGAAATAATCTTCTGTCACATTTTGACGTTCATTTATTGCAAAGTCTCCCAGATCCCATCTCCAGTACTTAATGAAATGTTTTATAAGAAAAGCGAAATTCTTTTATATTCAAAGAACCAGTCGCAATTACTGTCATTATTGTGATTGCCAAAGCTGATATAAAGAATATATTTATTTATGTACTTGTCCAACCTAACCAAATCATTTATAAAAAATATTTATTAATGTTACTGAAAAATATATTAATCACTGTGGATGGCTTATTCAAATCACAAAAACCGACTTGTCCAAAATATTATTTTCGTAAATACAAAAATATTAACAGAAGCTTATAAAAGCACTCGACATAAGCTAGGATTCTTAAAACATAATTTAAAATAAAACTTGTAAGATTTTCAACAGCACTGAGTCTCACTTTGTGTTATAATAAAACCTAACTCGGTATCTTCAGTCGTACTTTGGGGATTAGTTGGGTATAAGCAGTAAAGTTATACGACATGACTATCTACTACACATACTTACATAAACGCGAGCCAACGAGCTAAGTTAACGACTTTATCTTTTCGAATAATGCCTACTTAAGCACACATTTGAAGTCGCTGCATATTTAACGATATTGAATTTATGACGTTAAGGAATCGGGCAACTAAAAATTATAAAGATTCCACAATTTATTGCCTTCCTCCGACTGACCGAGAAGTAATCCGCTTAGCGTCGAACAACTTATTAAGTGTGGGACTAAATACTGATATATTTTTCTCGTTTGCTTCGTTTATCCGGCTCCGGTAAGGACATGTGTGGTTGTGTCAATGTAAAATGTATTCTCGGCGAGCTGAACTCGTAAAATTGTGCTCTTTGAGTTGCTTGCAAGTGATGTTTTTTGTATGGTTACTTATAGAGTGCACAGTTTAAAGCAGCAACATCGGCAAATCCATATATCGATCTATCTTAGCTATCAAGCAATGTATTCCCGAAGCTTAAAGTGACATATTTACTTAGTAACAAGCTTTTGCCCGCAACTTCAAGCGCGCATGTCTGTTTTTTTCCCGTTTCCATCAGATTTCGGGATATTCTCTTTTGTAGCTCCGCTACACTACTCAAGAAACCTACATGCCAAATTTAAGCTATGTACGACCAGTGGTTTCGGCTCTGCATTGTCTGTAAGTCAGTCACTCAGTCACTTGGTAACGGAAGAACTTTTTTTATTAGGATTGATACATAATATTCGAATACAAAATGATTCATTTTAAAAATTATCTAATTGCTATTTATTCGTTTTAAATCTTTGGATCTTTCCATTTCTGGTATAATTTTGAATAGAACCTTACTTAAGGTGTAAACTTTCATCAGATGCCAACACCGAAGACAGTAGACTATTCAGGACTTATCTTAATAAAAGCACTTTATAGTATCCATTTCATCATAGTAAGTAAGCTATATAATTTAGCCAGATAGGATTTTAATGACTCTAACTGGAATAACTTTTAGTTCTTCTTTAAGTCTTAAGCACCACTCAACATTAACACTATTGCCCTGGAGATATAAAATAAAGTTCTAGAAAACCTGCATTTACGTTAGGGCTTTTGCATTGAACATTTTATTATAGTGATCAACTTTATCCATTACTCCTTTTATGCATTCTAATAATTACTTCAGCAAGTTATATTTTATTATCCTCTTCTAAGAGTTATGGTAATGTCTTAATCACAATCAAATGAGAATCTATGACAATGACTGAGGATTGAGATAATCTAAACTCAATATGCAAACGATAAAGCACATTTACCGATTACCATCAACGCCAAAGTCGAATTCATCCAAAGACAAATGACAAATTATAAATATAATTTAGGAAGTAACCTTTAAATATCTTCCCGAAATATCTGACTGCTCATCGTTAGGAGATTAATATCTTCGCTCGATGATCGTATAAACAAATGATACGAACGACTGGTCAACGACCCGAGCTGTCAGATAGCTGTTCTTGTACTATCTAAAGTCCAACAATAGGAATCTATCCGTTGAATAATAACTCATTGTCTTACTTTTTGTTAAACTAATCACTTTATTGTTCCACTCTTATAATCAATTATTCGATTAAGTTTCATATAAATGACGCAATCATTCCTATCATATATCCGATGTAATTCATTAGCTTCATATGATAGAGGTATGTAAATTTATAATCAAATCATCGGCTAGCTTTGTTTTTAGAAATTATTTTGTAGAGTTGTAGTAACTAACTTTGTAAGTCATTAATAACGTGATGATCTTATTGGCATGCATTTTGTGATTGGAATTTCTTCGGTGATCATAAGTTGTCTTATCCAATAAATGCTAAAAACATAACGGTTTATGTTCGTTACTTCGATCGTTGAGTGATCGATTGCTTCGTCTGATTCTTTTAATTGACTCCACTATTGCCAGTTGTTTGTAGCCACGATTTAGGGAACCGTCAATCCCAATTTTTGGTTTGGACTACCCACGTTGTTAATGCGTTTACAATCTTTACGCTCATTAACCGCCAATCCTGGGACGATTAAGTCGTAACATGTTTTATAAAACTTAGTTGTGTGCACCAATTAAAATTTATTTTCTATAAAGAGTCTCACGCCTCGCGTACAGATATGCATCTTTACGATAAGAAGAGAAATGTGTGCGTGTTTCATAATTGCTTTTAATACTATTTGGGATGGTACGAAAGATCTTCGAAGTGATAAGGCGCGTTGCATAAATTTTCCCATTATGTATTTTGTTGAAGTTCCGGAATGATTGATGACGGCTAAATCTCTTTTATAAACACAATAAATTCAGCTTAACTTTTAATAACCGATATTTTAGATTCGACATGACGTGGGCGTTCTTGGGTATAAATAGGAATACTTTTTGATGCTACAAAATGTTGATAAAAGCGACCGGTGGGCAATTTTCTTGCTTCGCAGATGCTTGATGCGACTTTTTCACAAGTTTATTTTTGCTGTCATTTATAGTCAAGTGGCTCCTCCACTTGACTCTTAGGGTTTGGACATAAGTGTGAGAATATATTTTGGAACATTTCGGACATCGGGTGAGTAAAACGGGTGAGGGTGCAAGGTTAAAAAAAGTGTCAAATTGATCTGGCAGTACGGTCACGTTCGTTCCACCACGCAGGGATCGGAAGTCTATTTCGTGTAACTAAACCAATCAGGCGTCCATTGTCTCAGATAATACCATGTATCGGCTTGCCTACATGCTTGTTACGTCGTGTCTGTATTATCAATTCGTTTTGCTTGTAATGTTCAGCTTAAGGTCTTTAAAAAGAGCTTTCGTTCGTTTAAACGCATTAAAGTTTATGTGTTTTTATTTTGTGCAGGCAATCAAGAAGTTTCCAATAGAGACTTTACGTTGGATTGGTTTGTTGTAACTATAACTATTTTAAGACCAGTTACTGTTGTTTAGTCATTCTGTATTCAAGTGCTGGGCAGTAAACAGCGACCATTACTGGCGCCAACCAGCATTTACGCCAGATATTTTGCAGGCTCATAAAATATTTCGTTGACGCTTAATTTTGAATAGCCAATTACTATGTCAGTGCGACTACAGAATTTGTTGGATTGGGCGTGGCGTCAAAAGTGTTGTGTTCGTATTTTTTTATGGTTTGGTTGTTTCATCGTGTTGTCAATTTACCAGCGTAGGACATAGATCACATTCAAGGTTCGAGACAGATTTCCTTCCACTGTTTGATAAATACGATGAAACTGTATAATGCGCAAATCTATACTGAATTATTGTTTGGATTATGTACTTATATTTCATTTAGTTCTGCTGCGCAGCCCTTAATTTTTTATTCAATCTTGCAGGTAAACAATCATAGACGACTCTATCGATTCTTGGTGTGGCTTTCAGGATTCTGATGCCATTATGAAGACTATACCACCACCGGGAGACTTAAGTTACTTCATAATTCACACGCAGAATTACAAGCACAGATTGTTGATACAGTAAAGAAAGACACTGTGCACATCCAGACTTAATTCTATCGTACGCAAACGAAAAAGTGATATCTTCGATCAAATCCCTTACTACTTGCTATGCTAATAAATCAATAAAACTTACTAAAATGTTCACAATGCATGTCAATATCAAACCAAGTCAATTAGTTGACTTCATTACTCTTTATTTCACCCCCGATATTGAATACTATCAATTTCAGTTCTCAAATAATATCACATGATACAAAGTTATTGTAATCAAAGGCATTGCTGCTACGAAACTTTTGGTAGACCACCCCTTCTATTGTTTCCCGAAGGATTACCCTTTTCCGACCTCCATCATTCTTAACGCTAATAACATTTTGAGGTCAAATGCAATATATATAACTTAGAGTTCATTATGAATATCTTCATTTGTTTTGGTGGTAGGGTCTGTGTTGAAAGTACTTTTAATTAAAAAAGCTTACAAAGGAATGTTTAAAAATGTTTCATTTATTTGGAGCTCTTTTATGGTTGTAAGGGATTTCAAGCCTGAAAGTCTAACTATCAGTCTTTTCAATGCATACCATGGTGCGCAATT
The DNA here is from genome assembly GCA_963859965.1 of Ceramica pisi. Lineage (NCBI taxonomy): Eukaryota > Metazoa > Arthropoda > Insecta > Lepidoptera > Noctuidae > Ceramica > Ceramica pisi. The sequence goes on from OY982542.1 coordinate 7,776,994, forward strand.
GCTGAATTGTAGAAGCAATCACTACCATCATATCAGCCGAAAGAAATCTTCTGCTGGACCTATGCCTCCTCCAAGTGTCGCCACAAAAACCCGTCCTGTAGGTACATCTCGCATCCATCCGTGACCTTCATCAATTCACCTTGTGGGAGGCCTTCCGAAGCTGCATCTTCCGGTACCAAGTCGCCACTAACGAACTTTTTGGCCCCATCGACCATCTGTTTTGCGAGTAATCTGCCCTGCCCGCTGCTAGTTTAGGTGGGCGATCCTTCGGGCTATGCCAGTAACCTTGGTTATTTTTCGGATATCATCATCCCCGATTCGATCACGCAAGATAACTCCATGCATTGCCCTCTTCATTGCCCTTTGAGCAATCACTCTATTTAAATGATTGATATCCAACCAAGCATTCTGTTAGACATCAACTCCAACTCCTATTCCATAAAGTTGCTATCAATTCAAAATTCAAAAGTCATTTATTCAAATTAGGCTGAGAGCCAGCACTTTTTGAACGTCAAGTTCTACAAAAGACAGTCCCCCAAAACGCCCGCCCGTCACCACTTCCTAGTGTTTTATCTGTGGAGAAGAAGTGGCCAACAAACTCCCCAGCAACACATCTGTCGGTTACGTTTTAGGAACTAGAATGTATTTATACTGAGAAGAATGCAAAGTAATTAATACATGACACAAAACAAAAAATAAATAAAAAAATAACAGTTAGCACACTATAAAACAAAATACAAAATACACAAAAAAATGTGCATTGATTACTATTGATGTTTGAATGTTCACAAAATAAAAAGTAAGTATTAGATGAACAAAACCGCTGTCAATATGGTCCAATATTTGAACAAAAAGTCGGTTAAAAAATCAAGCAAACATGGAAGTTTAAATGCAAAACATTGCACCCTCTGCTATGTATACAGGGTAAAGGCACACATTGCATAGTTTTAGCAAGAAACGAACAAAAAAATGTGACCTATTTTCAGCAGGGCTTTCGATCACATCTGTGTTATTAAAGGCAGTGAACCGCCAAACTGTCAATATTCAGTCTGTAATAGTGGTTTACCGAAAATAGTGGTAAACCGACGAAATAAATTTTGGTTTAAAGTTTGTTCAAATGTTACAAAATTCTCGGAAAGGTGAGGTCACTCCGTGGAACCTGTTATGCACCCAGGAGTCTGTCATTTGATTCAGAGGTGTGCTGTGCATTATTTAACTTAGCCAGGATTGAATAGAAGTCTCATATGATGCGGATAACGAAGTCTCTACTCTACTCTATCTGTTGCAGGGGTAGATTTCTCTTCCGATTGGTGTTTTCCCATGGCCAAACTTAATGTAGCTCTATCGAGTGTTAAAAACCCTAGCAAATTTCTTTACCATCATGTATACAGAAGCGTTATCATCAAAACGTTTTTCATTACGAAAAATCATTAGGGCTGGTGTGACCGAGATTTTGAACAGAAGAGGCGAAACAGCCAGTGCCTTGCATAACACTCTTCTAAGTTCATAATGCTAAGAGGAGGCAAGCAATGCTAGATATTGACTGTTTGTATATATCTTATCTTAGAGACCTTCCCTAACGACAACATTTTACATTCCGACATACACGCGAACGTCGTCGCGGGCAACATCTAGTTTTAAATAAGACACATCGTAGTACATCGTTAATAGAAAGAAAGAAAAAGTGTTTAATATCACAGAACTGACAATAATGTCGGTGCCTGCCAGGGTTGCAGAATATGTTCGAAAGAGTCACTGCGGCCCTGAAACGCAAAGGGCACTAGGAGGGACACGAATGGGTTTAAGTCAGTAAGAGTCAGACACTCCGTTCTGCTCCGCCCAGAGCAGGAGGAATCATTTGATGATTTCCCATCCTTAACAAAAAATAATTTAAATGATTGCAAATTATTAATTAGTTCATTAAATTTAGTGTGTGATCCAACATGAATTTCAACTTCATAAATCAACAGCACGGAATCAGAAATTGTGTTTACTTAGTAATTGCACCAGCTAAGCTAAGTGTTGCAATTCAGGCCATAACTATTTCTGGAGCTATCAGCCTTACCAATCAATGCACACCCAGTTATTGTTAGATTATTGTCACCATTGGCGTTAACTATTCAAAGCAAAATTAATACCCAGACTTCAAAAAGATAAATCCACTTAATTGATTATCATCTTATTTCAGTCCCTATTATATTTTATAGCGCCTCAGACAGCTCACAGCCCATTTATCCGTTCTATGATAGCTTAGTACTAAAACTATCAACTATATCCAACCAGACATAATAAACAAATCTATAAATTATCCCACACAATACCGGGAGAATCGATACGGGTTTAAACGCAATTTTATGTACCGGTTCACATTTATAACTGACATTAAAATTTGAAGTTAAATCAACGTTTAACGACTTTAGCAAAATATAGTGGATGTGACATCAATGGGGCATTCAGTTACATTTCATTAAAATTATATCAACTTAGGTATAGACTTTTCAGGCGGAACTCTTCTATTTCTTATTTTGAAATAGAAGAGTTCCATCTGAAAAGTCTTTGTTGATGAAGTATCCACCCTGAATATTTCTGTCACAGCACATATTTTCTATTTACTTTCTATGTCTTTACGTAGAGGTATAGTCATTAGTTTAAGAGGGTGTCTGAAAAGAAAGAGTACTCATTCATAAGGTTATGATTTTTCAGGAAGGAAAAATAATAACTATCTGCCTGGTGTCGTTGGTGGGTTCAGTTGCGGGTTCCTGATATTCGTTTAAAGTCATGTTTACTTTTAAACTTCTTTGTTTATATCCCTTTCTTTTTTATTTCACGTCTTATCCGTCGTGGCAAGCTTTAAAAGAGTCGCTGAAAACCTGTTTCAAGCAACTCCAACGTAGTCAGAAAAGCGTATACAGATATATTTTTTCTGTTCACACAGCTACATTGACTGTAAACGAAACACAAAAAATACCACAAAAATTGCCACTAGGAACGCACAAAAAATACCAGGAAAAACTTCCCACAAAAAAGGTACCCGGGAGATTCGCCGATTTAATTTTTTTCGAATCACTGCAAAAATAGAACGTAAAAGTTTAAAACAACGCCGTAACTTCAGGATCTAGCGCGCCGCAGCGAAAATATCAATAAACAACTTCCAGCAAATAGTGCGATTTTCTTTTCGGAGTTTACCTAAGTGCCGACCCGGACCTGACTAGGGATGCATTCAATATAAGGACGTTTAAAACTTGCGATAAATATTGCAAGTAAGAGCAAAATTATTACAACTTTGTTCAAACAAGACTGAAATCCTGCTTAAAGTTTGGTCGCGACTATCAGCAGTCAAGGAATGACGAAGACGAAGAAGAACACAGCAAATTAAAATGGTGCTGTTATTTTTTAAATCTATACTTAATATTATAAAGAGGTAACATTTGTTTGTAAGTTTGTATGTAGGTGGTAATCTCAGGAACTAGTGGTCCGATTTGAAAAATTCTTTCAGTATTAGATAGCCCATTTATCCAGGAAGGTTATAGGCTTATATCATCACGCTAAGACTAAAAGCAGCCGAGCATTAATAGAAAATGTGACGCAGACGAAGTTGCATGGGTCAGCTAGTTTAAGATAAGACTGAAATCATGAATTCTTATTGCCATAAAGGAGGCTGTCGTATGTGGTCGCGATCCTCTGTAGTGAGAGAAAGTTGAAGCTAAAGAAGAGCATAAAAACAAAACAAACGGTACCCTTTCAGGTATCGTACCATACCGTAATTTCCCGCTAGAGTTAGTGCCTGCCAGGATTGTGGAATTTGTTCGAAAGAGTCACCACGGCATGGGGATGGGTTTTAGTCAGTAAGAGTCTGACACTCCTTCCTGTTCCGCCCAGAGCGGGAGGATTAATTTGGCGATTTCCCATCCTTAAAAAAGGTACCGTAATTTATCTGCATCAACGATGGGTAGCTGCTAAGATTTCCTAATAAACATCTTAACTTATTGTGAATCAGAAAATTCTCGATCCCACTCCGAAACCATTTTTACCGCATCTATAAATAATCTTACTGAATCGGACACAGTAACTGTCAAATGAGGAGAACCCCATCGTCACCAATTTGTCGATTCATCAAGTGATGTGTGAAGTGTTGTGACACCTATATATTGCCCCATCTTCTGTTATACACCGTTATTTGTTAAGTTATAAATAAAACGGATTTTTAACGTAACAAACATTATAAATAAAACGGATTTGTAGGGATTTTATTAGGACTATAGATCTAATGGTTATGTTACGTTGATTAGTTATTTTGGATACTCTAATTGGTGCAAAGCTGGAATTTCCTATGGTCAATTTGAAGACTGTTTTATTTAAAGGTCCATTGTAAATTATATTAGGCAGTAGTTAGTTTTCCATCAATAAAAAAAAGGATGCAGCTGACTTTTGGGAATTATTATGTTTACATACATACAAATTTGTTTTTATCGTACCTACTTTGAATTGAGTTTCAAAGCACATTTATTACATTTTCTAATGGCCATGTGTTGGTCCAAATTCTCCTCAACGTTACACAAAACATTTTTACTCAAACCTCACAATCTCGGTCTTGAAGTGTAAAAGTCCTTTGAGCGCTCGCATTGAGTATGGCTACATATTAGCTAATATCGAGTAGCGGGCCGCTCGGCGCCTCCCGTCTAAATTTGTACCATTCCGAAATACGCTTATACCGACACATTATCCCGTTTTATGACCGATAAAAGTCAGGCGAAACGTACTACATTTGTGGTGCAGCCCTTATTTTCAGAACCTAATATACCGTTTTCTTTATTGGCCCCCTGTCCTTATATTTTATAGCGAGCATGCATAGATTTTTTTGGCGATTTGTGTATTTTTACCGTCAAGCAATAAAAGCGATGTTTGTATGCTTTTTATTATGGGCGCGTGACGATTTTTCTAATACGGAACTTTTGTTATAATTCATAAAAGATTTAGTGTCGCTAAAATGTGATAGAAAGCGGCTGGAAAGCTTTTATGATTTCGTTATGTTTGAAAATTTATTGTCAATAAAACATCCTTAATCATGCGATTGGGGATTTGTGCAAACGTTTCCTTACGACAGTTGAGCAAAATATGGATATTAAAGGGCGTTCAGGTCAAAACGTATATTTTAATAATTGGATTTGTTGGCTTGGAATTTATACCAAGTGTATCACACACTTAGTGGATTTATTAACACGAGGACATCAATTATAAAATTTGGAAGAGTTAATTAAGTATTTCTGAAGCTAAGTTATTGTTATAACAAGTATTTTCCTTTCAGCTCCAAACTCGATCACTATTCTAAAATAGCTACAACATTGAAGCACCCTGAAGTGGAACTTTACGGGAGCCTGAAATAACGGTGAGAGATAGGGACTTGACCTATTGGTCAAGGTACCTCAAAATTACGTCATTTTCTGTCTTGCGATTATATAACTGAATGAAATTCAGATGGTCTTATACTTATAGAAACTGTTGTAAACTGCACGGGAATATAATTATAATCTTAGAAACTGATGTTCACTTCAATGACACGATGGCAAAAGATTGGTAGTTTTAGACGGCTTAGAAAAACAATATCAAGAAGAGTTTGGGGGAAGCCTTTGTCCAGCAAGAAGTCACAGCAGTCGGTGAAGATATTTGGAGGTGGCTTAGTATAAGTAGCAGACTTTCGGCTGAATAAGTGATGATGTCATTGGCTGAGGTTTGCTATTGGGGAAACCAATTTTAAGTTAACTTGCATTTGTACATTACATGCCCTACGGTGTTTGTATTCGTTGAATAGAATAGGATTAATAGTCTTTATTACCATCTGAGTATTTGTGTATGAAGTAAAGGAATTAAAAAAGAAAAGAAAAGATGATGTTATGGCATTTTATTGGTACTTAATATTAAAAATGCGAAACTAACTGTATCTGTCTGTGTGTTACGCAATAACGCCAAAACCACTGAATCGATTTAAATGAAATTTCGTAAAAAGACAGTCTAGAGCCAGAAAAGTATACAGACTCTATTTATGCCGGGAGTGCGTTCCCTAGGGTTCAAGCGGGCAAAGCCGCTGGCAGAATTTAGTAATTCAATAAAAACATCTAGAAACTTACCTAATAACAAAGTGTTACCGACTCAAGTCTTCATAACTCATCTCTGGGTCCAAATTAAATAACACAGGTACATCAGGCTCGACCGGATTTCAGTGTAATATAAAACAGAATTATTCACCTGTACTAAATCACTTCGGGCAAGTAGGCATGCCATCTGTTTACGTCCCTGCGCACTTTGTAATTTAATTATCAGTTTTTGTGATGGATTCCCGTTAAGCAAAAATCCTGTTAGCGAAGCTGGGTGACGGGGCTTTTTGTTCGATGTTTTAGTTGGTAGTTTGTTTAAGCAAAGGGCTTTTTGTAAATGTCGTGGGAATTCTATTTTAATTTACTTTTTGAGAATGTAGTAACACGTGGATGCAAAATTCAAACTCAAACAAGCTTAATTCAAAATAGAATTGAGAGTTTTACTTCAAGTAATTGGTGCACTTCTCATAAAAGAATACACAGATATTTTTATTCGGCCACAGCAGAGCCGAAAAGTGCATTGAAGATTAGCGATAGCGATATACATTTCAAATTTTCAATCATTACACGTATATAGGGAGGAGCTCATGGCTTAATAATAACAGCCGCACAGGTTGATCTTCAAGGTTAAGCAACGCTTGCCGAGGCTTGTTTGTGGATGGATGACCATCTTACGATACGTTACGATGTTACGGATAGACAGAAGCCTGAAAATCTGACACCAGTCTTGCCAAACAGTACCGTGTTACCCAGTTGATGGGTTGTGGAGGTCTGGTAGGCTACGTAAAATACTGGTACTCAGCTGAATACGGTTTGACTGGAAGCCAACCCCAATATAGTTGGGAAAAGGCTAGGCAGATGATGATAGGTGGACTGGACGCAAAGGCTACACCGATCTCCCAGTCCACCCCCACTCAGACGATGCAGGAATTTCGGTGCCGGGTTGTTTTAGTAGATATACCGGGCATGCCCGAGGAGTCCCACATAACTCCTCACTACCCCGAGTGGGAGGATGCGTAATGCATTTTTTTACAGCCGAAACAAAAAAAAAAGGCAGATGATGATACGTATATCTAAAACTCTCCCGTTACTGAATGACTGACATACAACGCACAGCCGAAACTGCTGGTCGTAGAAAGCTGAAATTTAAGTTTCTTGGGCATTGTAGAGGAGCACTAAGAAGACTCCCTGAAATTCCTACAAAAACGGGAACAAAAGGGATCTCGGAATCGGCCAAAAGTTAGTGTGGAATAAAAAAAACATTTTTCATACTTACTAAACAAGTATTCATCACAACAACACCGAAATCAATTTTTCCGAACAAATTCGTTCCATAACTCAAATTCCTCGCATTTCCTTACTTACCATAATGCACAAATGGAGCGTTAACAAAAAATCAGCGCCACGTCAATCTTAACCCTTCAATGGTCAGGCATCGTGGGAATGCAAAAAGCTCTACCCTAAACGATCTCAAGAGCCCAGCCGCTCCATTCACGAATTTCCTGCACGCAATGAAACCGCAAAAGCGCACTACCTGCTAACACATGTGTGTCGTATGAATATATTCCCGGGAATATTTTTCCCAATGGTCCATAGTAGAACTTGAGGGTTATCTAAACAACGAGGTCGTGTTACAAAATATTTTTGCGATGTGTAAGGTGTTTGTTTTTGTAAATAAACAGGTGATATCAACCTGTCTTGTCTTAAATATTAAAAAGATACTATTTTTTTGTCTTGGATTTATGGATTTATTTATTTACTGAGGCAAGGTAGGCTTTTGACAGTCAAGTCTATTCAGATCTACTTGCTTGAGATTGCAATAGGTTCAAATTTTTGTCATCGTTGTATGTGTCTGTAATTGCAATGACAGAATAAATAAAATTACAAGCTAAGGTACCAAGGTAAAAACACTAAAAATTATTAAAGTAACCTTTATTTCGGAAGTCGATGTTGTTTTGTATCTTTGTTTCTTAACATCGACTTCCGAAATTATGGTAATTTTATATTTTGTAGTGTATTGTTTTGAAGTCGGTTAATTTTTTTTTATGTTTTTTTTTTAAATTTCACTTGTGTTTCATTTCACAAGTGATGATACGACGACGCAAGCAAAAATGCTCAAGAAATAAAAATTAGTTACGGGTTACTTTAAATGCTCATAAAATAATACTTAGCCAAACTGAATTAAATTTTACGGGACTAAATGGTAAGTATGCATCGAACTAAAAAAGAATCATAGAAACTGGCTTGGAAACCCCAGAGTAATCAGCGTACATATAAATATAGATATATCTATACCCGCCGAATTGAGAACCTCCTTATTCGGAAGTCGGTAAAATACTGGTATTCAGCGGAATCCAGTTTGACTGGAAGCCGACCCCAACATAGTTTGGAAAGCCTAGGCTGATCTGGAACGGTTCCCATTGGTCTCCAAGATGAGTTCCAAGTTCAAATCTCTATATTGACCTCCGAGCACCAATATCGTACTGAATTTCATTATAACCCGCCGGGCAATAATGACTTCCTTCAGGTTGAGTTTGCATGAAAAATATATACTAATTTATTTCTTTTTCATTTAAAAAATTTAAGAATTATGTAATTGGTAGATCGTACAGGGTTTCGGCAATGAAAAGTAGATCTTGGGTCTCATTAACATGGCCACTTCTGTACTATAATATTAAAAGCTGAAGAGGTTTTTTTGTTTGCTTAAACACGCTAATATTTGGAAGTACCGGTCGGATTCGTATTATTTTATGAGGAAGCCTAAGTATAGGCTATACGAAAAAACGGCATTAAATGCGCGTACAAAGTCGCAGATGAAAGCATAATATATCAAATACTCACTATAAACCTTGTCCATCTGTTAAAGCATGCTAAAGCATACCGTTTCAGTGGAAGTATCGACATTCTCTAGATACCGCATTTAATCAAAGGACATCTGTCTCAAAATCCCACCCACTGAATGGGAAGATGCAACCCCGCTGTAAAGAAAATTAAAAATTTGAACTCTTCGCAGGCTTCTTGTTTTTAGTAAATTTTTTTGTTATTGGAAATTGTTAATAAGTGCGACAACGAAAAAAGAAGGGGCCAAATTAATATGGTGTAGAAATATTGTGTTTTGAATAAATTTTTGAATAAAATTTAATTTTGGAATGCTGTACGACAAACAGAGTCGAGTATTAGTATAAAATAAACAGATTCAGTTTCACAGCCTTCGTTCATCATCATCAAATCAACTGCAAGACGTCAACTGCTGGACAAAGGCCTTCTTCCAAGTGACGCCACAACAACCGGTATTGTGCGTCTCACATCCATCGTCTACCCGTGACGCTCACCGGGTTACAGGTCAACCTTGTGGAAGACCTTCCAACGCTGCGCCTGCACAAAACCATCGTTGCCAACCACCAAATAAACATCGTTTTCAGAAACCATAAATTAATTTTTCATCTTATTTTCCTTTCCTTCTTTATCAAAACTTTATAAAACCACCAAAAATCTGCTTGCCTTGTTAAAAATAACAAATATTCCATTTAGAAACTGTTGTTTTCCCATTTAAATGCAAAACACTTTTTCATTAACACGTACACTAAACCTCCCCTAAACGAATTAGGGAAAGCTACCCTCAAGGGACGTATGAAATTAACGACACAGATTTAGATACCATCTTAGGAAAAAATATTATTTATTTTTCTAATGTTTCGTACAAATATTTTAATAGGTAGATAGGCTAAAGCCTGAAGGCTTACGAAGGTTTTCCCAGAAGGTTTGGAAAAGGAACAGTAAAGTAAATTACTTATCTTTTCGTTGCTATAATAATGCTTAGAGCACCTGGTGGTAAGACAAAACAAAACATGAAAAAAGAAAGTAACAAAAATCTGCTGTTATCCTGAGAAAATAGAGCAACATATGGTAGGTGAGTTTAGCAACATACGAAGTCATATATACAAATAGCCAGACCTCAAACAATTAACAGTAGGCCTTTAGTCTATGTAGGCCATGCAACAGACTATTTTATCCGTACGGGAATCAAACCCGTGACACGCGGAGCAGCAGCTAAATACTCAACCACTGCGTTAACCGTGTTGTCAAACAACTCAATTGAATAAACAATAAATTATGTTGACCGTCTTTAAAAAATTGGAGGAAATCCCGGCTAAATAAAATGAGCCGATGGCCCGAACTTCAAGGTTAAGCAGCGCTTGTTGAGGACAGTCTTTTAGATGAGAGACCACTCGCTCCATGCCGTGGTCCTTCTGTGCCTTAGATAGCATGTTAAGTTCCAGTCCCATTTGTCATTTGAACATTGAAAATAGAATTGACTGTATCCTTAGAGTTTCTGACCACATAAAGTTCGTATTGTCATATAATTCGATTTATTGCTGAATACTTAAACAACAATAATTTGCAGTAACCAGACATACAAACATAAAAAAGGTACTTTGAAAAATCGAAAACTTTTTTGTTACGGTACATTTTACTATGAATGTTTCTTCTTTTTAGATTCTTTATTTAAAAATATAGAATTACAATATAAAAAAAAAAACAATTCAATTTTTTTCTATATAAAAAGGCTCTCATTAATAGCTTACGCTCATTCAGAATTCTGATTAAGTCAATTTTAACGGATTTAAAATACTTTTTCGCGGAAAATTGTAATTGAAAAAACGCCAAGAGGATTATCAGAAGTCTTACGAGCAAGAATAGTAACTTTGAGGGAAGAAGGATATATTATACCACGAGAGAAATAGCACGCAGAGTTGCTATATCCCCACCCTGCGTCATGACCACACTACTAAAATAAAAGCAGAAGTTTGGGCCGCCTCTGGGCTTGAAGTTAGCACTCAGGCCATTCGGAATTGCTTACAACAGGCTGGATTACGAGCACGGAGGTCTGGGTGAGTGCCTCTGAATTACCGGCAACGTCAACGACGGAGATTGCAGCTTCGGCAAAATAAGGAAGATAAAAAAAAAACATTGGGCAAAACTGTTTCTTCGTTGACGCATCGAGAATCAATACCTATCCAGATAACCGACATGTCTGTGTCTGGAGAAGACCAGGAGACCGTGAAAGGCAAAGAACTGCCACTGGAATAGTTCAGCAAGGCGGGAAATCGGTGCCCTTTGGGGGTGGTATTATGATTGGAGCTAGAACGCCTTTCGACAGCAGACATTAAAACAGTTGCTATTGATGGAATTGTCATACCATTCCGAGTAAACCATGGGCACCAATTTGTACTGGTCGATGATAATACGCCCGTACATTGAGCTCAACGAATCAATGCTGCTCTCCAAGAATACGACATCACAAGATTAGACTGGCCTGCCGGCTCGCCTGAGCTGAACCCAGTAAAGCACGCAGGGGATGCTCTTAAGCAATTTATTTGGAACCGACAAACACGTTCCCAGACATTGCAGAGCTCAGGGAAGCCGCTATTGAAGAATGGGACAGGTTACCCCAAGAAATGTAATGAAATATTCAGCAAGATACTTGCGGAATAGTATTTTATTAGTATTTCTAATGAAATACGTATGTCGAACTTTATTAGAAGAGTTTGTCCATAATGTGTATTGGTATTATGTGAGGAGTGAATGTTGAAAGTATCTCAACCTCCAATAAAAATTATTGAATGCACTAGAAATCGTTTTCAAAGTGAAAGATACATTTTAATTACTTGATTTTTATACCGATTATACGTATACTTAAAATTGTGCGTATATTGAGTTGGCAACGCACGTACAATTGAAAGTGTACTATAAAAGTATGCTTAAACTTTCACGCAATCTTCTATTAATCAAAAACTAACCAGTAACATAAATAAAATTTAAATTTTAAATCTGGACGTCTGAGTAGAATTCGTTGTAGTTAATTTGCCAAGGGAGAGAGAAAAATCGGGTCGTGGGGGCTTCAACAACGTTTAATTTGTTCCCATTAATAATGATGATGAGGACATATTGCCCTCTGAGGCTACTAATTTGGTTTCCTGCGTCGGTATTATGGCACGAAGAATATGACCGAAAATTCAATGTTTCCCTGTTAAATTTCGCAGAACACTAAAATAAATCATACGAAATTTTCATGGTAGTTTATAAACTTTTTATTCAATGAAAGCTCAATATTTATACCTTAATAAATAAACGTTGTTGTACTCCGAAAAATGCGTACTGAATAAGGCGGAACACGTTGCAGGTATTTGGTAAAAACTTTGAAGATACAAGAACGAAAAAGATTTGTCTTACCGAAAACCGCAAACAAGCCAACATAGTTGGCACTTAATTAATTACCGCCCTGACCCAAAAATATTTAAGGACAAAAACAAACATCGACCTATTAGTTATTCAGCGACTGAATAATACAACTGGGCCTTATCTACGAACGCCCTAATAAACTTTAAGCACACCATAGTGCTCCATTCCTCTGGAAATTGATAGACGTAGAGTTATCATTTGACAGTGTGCGTGCAGTATTATTTTGTCACGCAATACTTTTGCTGTGCCGTGCCCTAGTCGACAAAGACTATGAAAAACGTAGAGTGATTTCTGTTTGTGTTGCGGTTAGCTTTTGATAGAACGTTTACTGTTTGCACTTTATCATACTCATTATTTTTAACTTCAGTTTTTTTTTTTGCCGTAAAAGTAAGGACTCTTACTGAAGCTTTAACATCTTCTTCTATATCTATACTTATAATAAATCTGTAGAGAGGTCAATTCTGTACATGAAATATATTTCCAAAATAACTATCAGGGGGTGATTAGGGATCGATACTGATGCCAAAAATGCAATCAGTACAATTTTTGTCTGTCTGTCTGTCTGTCTGTCTGTCTGTCTGTCTGTCTGTATAACCGTTATAGAAACAAAAACTACTCGACGGATTTTAACGAAACTTGGTACAATTATTATTTATACTCCTGAGCAGGTTATAGTATACTTTTCATCACGCTACAATCAATAGGAGCAGAGCAGTGAAGGAAAATGTTGGGAAAACGGGAGAAGTTACTCCATTTTTTAAGCTTCCGTCGCGTGTGCAACCTTAATGGTGAAAGCTACACAGAAATCATGTATGACGGAAATGTTCTCCTTAAAATTATATAAAAAATATCCAACGACAGCATAATGTCTATCTTTTATAATTGACGCACAATAACACGTATAACTCCCGATAGCTTAGCAGTTCGAAGCTTTCTGATTATATTTGTCTACTCTTACGTTTATAACACTCTCAGTCATCCCTAATTAAAAAAGTTAACATTATTAACTATTCCATAAAAAAGAATCATAGAAATCGGTATAGAAACACCAAAGTTATACATGAAATACGCTAATAATAAGCCATTGCGCGTTAATACTGAATCATGCTATAAGGATTATTTTTGTATAAGGTCGCGAACGCACAGGCAGGCGGCTAGGTTGGCGCCTAGAGGCTAGCGAGTAGCTTCGTTTAAAAAAAGCCTTTTTTCTGGGTACAGTATATAGGTATATCTATACTAATATTATAAAGCTGAAGAGTTTGTTTGTTTGCTTGAACGCGCTAATCTCAGGAACTATCAATTGGTCCGATTTGAAAAATTATTTCAGTATTAGATATATAGCCCATTTATCGAGGATATATACCTATATCATCACGCTAAGACAAGTAGGAGCGTAGCACTAATGAAGAATGTTTCAACATCAGGGTTTTTCATTCGATTTCAATTAATATCGCAGTTTTAAAATAACATCGCAGCAAAATAGTGATCAAGTACTGCGCGCGCATTTATGCTAAAATAGCTCCTTAACGTACTTATTATTTCTATTTTCACCTTCTACGTAAACGAAGTCGCGGGTTAAAGTTAGCGCTAGCCCAAAGTTACTATTCCACGCGGACGAAGTCGCGGGCAGAAGCTAGTTGTTAATAACATTTTCATCACTCATATTTATTTTATAGCACCTTTAATGACCTATACCTGTTTGAAATTATTCTCAGCCAAAACATTTTCGAGCTTGGGATATAAATTAAAAAGATACTGAGGTACGTCAGCGGTGTTTGCAGATCGATCATCATTGTCAATTCATTGTGTATCCAAGGCTAAACGTTTATTGTGTTCACATAGCTTCTACAAATACACGTTCGATTTATTAGCGTATATCTAGAGTATTATATTGCATCTATATTCACTTGTCATTAGCAAATGTTATGTCAAACACAGGAGCTGATAATTTGACTTAATTGTTTAATAATAAACTGAATTCAACGCTCCACATGTGTATCCTACCATGTCCAGTAGCCTAATTGTATAACATGTTTTCTATCGCAGTACGGAGGATTTGAAGAAAATTCATAATTTATTATTTCATAACTTCCTACGTTTAAAAATTCGTCTACTCAACAGCGTTAATAACGCAATTATTGTTGCTGAATTTTATTGTCAAAACAAAAAGTATAATCATTGACTTTGTGTCGCTGTGTTAACTGCAAATAGTTATTTTAATGTTCTGCTTAAAGAACTTTATCTTCTACTCGGTCACTATTAACTTTGCTGCTATATTGCTCTAAAAAGTTTATCATTTTCTAACCCATCATCTTCTATGGTTTCACCTTATCTCTCATCAACGACGAAGGTATACATTCACGAAGACCTATGTTCGACCGTCTGAGTACTCGTACATGTATGTGCATTACTTATTCTATCGCATAACTTAGTTGGTCCCCTGGAGGCTAGACTTTATCTCCTTCCTGATGCATTATTACTTACCTGCCAACTATCCTGACTTGTATGTTTTGTACATAACAGCGTTTATGTACCTAGTAAGTTAAATGTTTATTCTGAACTAAAAGTTAAGGGTGAGGTGTAAAATTATTGAGTTGCTTACTCACTCGCTGAACTAGTCCTTCAATATCTCAACATTTATAGCCTGTGTCACCACTTCTAGGTAGATTTCGATCAAGAATAATTCAAATTCTATTCCATTTATTGTGTTTACTGTGTAAAGAGTGCATAGCTAGAAATCCAGATTCTATGATTTTGTCATTGTTATTTCTTACGCCATTTGTACGCTGACTATTGAAACATTTACAATGCATCTATCTATATGTAACTGCAGTATTAGTAACCTTTTTTAATGTTTTAGAACCATAATGCACAAAATAAACAGGAGTTTATTTCTGTTTTATTGTCACTACGACAACACAATGCCACTGGTAGTGCATACTTTCCTTAATGGTACATCTCCCCCTGTACCTCGTCTATTTTAAAACCTACTCTATGACATAAACCGTAGAATTTTACGCCCTATTCGTCAACATGTCGTATGTAATAAAACTCGTTGTGGCCGTCAACGGGGCAAGGACCCTTGTTTTATACGTTTTTTTACTCACACCCCTTTTTAGTATAAAAAGCTTAAAAGATGTTATCGTATTCCAGTTAGAGCATTTTCAAAACTGGTATTTATGACCTTCTTATCAAGTGTGCTTCCATTTTATAATCTTTGAGTACAATCGACTAATGTGCGTGATGATATTTCAAAAGGCTGTCTGTTTTGGTAATAAAATCCTTATTTTGGCTTTGGAGTTTGTAATCGTTGCCGCTGGCCGTGACTTTGAAAATAGAAATGGCAACGTCATGGCTCGGTGTATGGTTTTTGTTGTCTTGCCTTCTAGCTTTTAAAGATATCAGATTCTTCATAATGTTATTAGGACCACTTACGTTTTTAGAAAACACAAATTCTTAAAGATATGAAAATTTACTAAGATGATGTTTAGTTTTGGGCATCAACAAATAATAGGTATTTTAAAAGGTTAGTGAAATAAAATTTCATATTACATACTAGTTTTTTTAATGAAAATGATCTGAGCCAAAAATCACAAAACACATTAAAATATTTTAAAATTGTATGTATTAAAAGCAACATTAATTGCAGTCTACTATTATAAATTAGAGCAGCATTAACTTTGCATCGAATGACAGTTCCATTACTAACTGCAGACGGCCTTCACGGCTCGACCTAGTTTAAAATGTCACCTTTGCCCCAGCAGGTAGCAACTTAATGTCATCGAATAGCCCTAGTTCATTTCTAACAAGATCCATAGTAACTGTATCCGTGTGTGATCCGTATTGAAGTACAAAACAAGTATGTCTTACTAGCCTTAAATTAAATAATATTTAAATAAATCTAAGCAGAAAAAAGATCGCTTTTAGGGATAAGGATACCATGATGTTTTTGTCCTATCCTAAAAATTATATAAGTTGTTGTAAGTTTATAATGAATGAGGCACGATTTATCGATGATTTGAAGAAGGTCAGCTGAATCCTTCTGCGGACTGTTGAAGACCGTGATGGTTGCCGCTCTTTGGGGTAAGCTTAAAGTTCAGCTGTGTACGAGTTGTTGATATGAATGAGATTATTCTATTGTTTTCTATTCTAATCTATCAAAAATACATCTTCATTTTAAGGAACGTTCTCATTAAGTGCAACCTTTCAAAATTCCCTACGTTTTGACATTGATTGTCACTGAACGGCGAACGGTTTTTAAAGCACGAATATTGGCCTTAGAAAGAATTACAAATTTACTTTTTATCGGCAATAGTCACATTTGAAATGCTAATTTTTAGGAATGACCACGTGACTTTTTGAGATCGCATGTCAATTCTTACTCTTGTGACGTTTTGGCAGTTGCCATCTCTGATTGAGCGTATTTTTACCTTCAGATTCCCGAAACGAATTAGGCATTCTAATATAGATTTGATAAAGCACCGGTGTGGTAAGTGTTATGTTGTATGTTTATATTCTTCTTGGTATATTTGCTTTCTATTTCATCGCACCTTTACATTATCCTATTTCTAGTTAGAACTTGTCTCTCTTAAAGTGTAGTTCCAACAAGAACCTTCAAATATACAATAGTTAACCTTAATTACTTAAATGACGTCATTATTCCGAGACAAAGCAAAGCAAATGCCAATAACAGTGAAGTGGGTGCCACCAATTACTATATTTTACGTAATTAAGAATTCAAACTGTCACCACGGCCAGTCACGCTAGATGGCGTGCCTGTAAGTCACCAATTAGCTCGGGTTTCTTATAAAAATACGGAGGCAGCCATACCGCCCGATCGTAAATATATTCAAAATGTCATAAGTATCACATTTCTTTATTATCATATTTCTATTTGTCGGGTCATCCTATTCTTTGGAACACATAAACAATGAGGACATTATTTTTTGTGAGAGAGCAACGACTTACTTTAGAAAAATATACAGACATTATTATTTGAAATCCGAGACATTTTCTGAGTGGACTTTGATATTATTAGGATGCTTTTTAGATGACAAGACAAATAAAAATTGACGTACAAAATTGATAAAAGTCGAATATAATTTGTGAACCTTCAACGAAGATTTATTTTTATCGGCGCAACATAACTCCAAGTGGATGAAAACTGTGATATGAAAACAAAGCACAAACTTCGTGTGTACATGCATACGTTCAATAAAATATCTCGCAAAATACAATAATTGTTTTGCTATAAAAATAAACATTGCCAAAAAACAATGCAATTCCAATAAACAGTTTACACATCGCATGCTACCAAAAAGTATTGCATAAATCGGTTTTTTTCCAAACGTTTCGTACAATGGCATACCGATGCCAATAGCATGTAAAACAGAACAGGAAATACAAAATATCCATACATAAACGTTAGACGACAGAGTGGCCGTATTATTTTTTCACCCACGCACTCTTTGGGAGATTTCGAGCGTTTCCTTTTAACGCATTCTAAAAAGACCTCTATATAGGCGCAAATAAAAACACGAGTAACCCTTTAGAACGACGCTCCCGTTGTTTCTATTATCATTGCTTGCTTTTTCGAGGGGCTTGAAACTTTTTTCTCGTTTGAAAAAAATAAGCAAGCTCCGGATATGGCGGCCCGTTCCCCAGCTGTTTTATTAAAACTGCGATATTGATCTCAATCGCAGTTCGACGGTCGAATTCGGGCGTTTTAATTGAATGATTCGATTCGAATCAATGCAACCGCGATTGTTGAATGTTTGACTTTGTTCAATTTATAGTCGTTATAAGTTATGAGTTCACGCCTCCCGTGCTGCTGTGATGATTGGGTTCCCTTATCAGAACATCGGTTTTTGATCTGCATACATCTTTTATCTTATTGGAATCTGTTTATTAACTGTCTTTCTGAATCTGCCATCATCTTTAATTTTTCTGATTTGAGTTAACTGTAACAACCATAATTATAATCCTAACTAATATTGTGGGTAAATGTGGAAGTAATTGTTGGTTACGAATTTTCACCTGAATCACTGAACAGATTTTGGTGAATTTTGGTACAGAGATAGATTGGGATAGACTTTGCGAAGATCTATGTACCTTTTTTAACAACAGCAAACTTTATTTTTCATATATCCACATTATCAAACTAATCACATAAACTTTTTTAGAATTATTTATTGTGAACATCACAATCAACAACACTTTGGAATTTGAAAAAGCATTAAATGCCTATTAAAATATCGTTCATAGCTTTAAGATGTTTCAAAATATTTACGTTTTAAGCCATTCTACTATATTTGGGAGCAGTTAATACGTCTTGTGACTGTAAAAAGAAACCGATAGGAATGTCAGAGGGCTTTTAGTTTTGACTGTCAGTCATAAAAATTGGGCAGCAATGAAAAAATGTGGAGACGCAGTTCATTGTCCTGGCTCGAACGAAGTAAAAAGTTAAATTATTAATAAGATCCAATGTGACTTTCCAGTCTTACATTTACTTCAATCAATACAAAAACAAAGGGATATTTTTTACTCGTAAAAAGTGTCACCGAAGCATGTGTTTAATAAACAAAAAGGTAAGGAGTACAGACAAAAACGAAGCTTATTTACAGGGAATTCAATCAATTATGCCGCTCATGGCTGGTTGCTACCGAAATATATGGGTACTTGACGTTCGGAGATGAGTTCGAACGTAGCAAAAAATTTCGCCGTGGTCGGTTGTCGTCCGGTAAAAACTTGGACAGACCCCAATGGCCGTCCGCAGCAAAAACCGTGGATGCCCAACGACGAGAATCTGGCGTAAAAAATGGTACCTTTAATTGGATACGGTATTCCGCAACCTTACCAATTACCGGTAATTTTATACTATTGGAATTTTTTCGGGAGAGTAAATAGACGTTTCGAATTGTCCGCCAATTACATATATGTGGAATTGATAGTGTTCCTTTGTTAAGTAAAAATCAAAGAAACTCATAATTATGTTCTTCTGGGAAAAGTCATGTACACTAGTATGGTTTGTAAGAAGACTTATTTATTAACAGTAAATAAGGCGTAATTTCTGTAGGAATAAATATCAGCACAACCGTAGTCAGTAGGTCGTCCCTTCCTTACCAACCGACAGATTTATAATCGAAAGAAATTGAGGAAAAAGAAGCACTAAATCGTTTTTTCGTACATCAAGAACATCACTAATGAAATCGTGTAGAAGACCAAACAAGCGGCGATCGCATCAAAAAGCGCTTACTGTGCTGACGTTTTTTACGTCTAATTGTAAGTTATTCGACTCAAGGGAGTCGCCGTCTAGTAGCTACTATTTGCTATGTAGGAATAACATTATACTCGTCTGTAGTAGGTTGTTAGACGTTAGGAGAAACATTTTATTTAATTAGGTCTAGATTAAGGTCTGGGGAATAAGAGTGTAGCTAGCTACTTGTCTCGTAAGGAGCGAAAATAAGGCAGGCTCACGAGAATTCCTTCTGTTTGTTATTTTAGGGCGGGCTTCCGAATCCAGTACTTTGAGTTAAATCAATTCAAACCTTATAGCAAAAAGGCAAGGTTTGAATTGTATTGCCAAATTTTAACAGATCATCAGACTTAGAATATGTTTACCAATCAAAAAGCAAGTTACGTCTTTGATACAAGCGATTTATTTGTAGTTGCCAACACCAACAATTCTGAAAAAGCCGTCACCACTCTAAAGTAGAACAATACTGTTCTTACAACACAAAAATAAACAACTTCTCGACCATCTAATGCAAAGTGAAAGACAATTTCACAGTACTCTATTGCTCCAAAATGCTTGCCCTAGAACTGCACCGCAAGTGAATTGTCACGTAAACGACACCTGACCACTGACTGACTTCCAGTATCTGGAGCACGTTTGTTTTAGCATAAGTGCACCGCAAAAATAGGGTTGGTAGGTTTGTCTTTGTGCAAAGATCCCGCTAACTGGGTCGACGACAAAACGAAGCTTGCTGTTATTAGGCCGAACAAAGCCAGCTTGTTAGGGAATTGCACTGTGACACAATACGTTCCTCCCAAACTCAAAGTCATGTCAACTGCAACAGTTCGGGGACAGCGCAAACTTTTGTTATTTCCTTAATCATGTAATACACGCATTAGTTTGACCTATGTACAAAGTAGCAAATGTGTGTGTGTGTGTTTGTGAAGCTTCGTCAATAACCAGTGGCAAGTGAACCATATCAACACATCTTGGCTCAAAGACACCGGATATTTTGAGTCTCCCGCTATCTGTTTTTGAAGGTTCACGCTTGACTGGCCCTTCGGCGATGGTAAAACTTTTTGTTTGACTCGCTATTTTTCTTAGTCCCGTGACGGAAATCTAAACAAAGAGACGGGAAATAAAAGAAAGCCAAATTGAATGTCTGCCTGTTACAAAACTTGGGTAATTTTCGGCGTTTTATTTCTTAACTATGTATTGTTTTATATTCTTCGGATTTTTCGGGAATAATCGGAACTTAACTGAACCTAATCAACGTTAAAGACTTTTAACTTATTTGTTTCTTAAACTTTTGCCTTCAATTATTATCCAAATTACTCTGTAAAGTGTTTCCGAGTGTGTCTGTAAGTATCTACTACTGCATTCCGAGCTAAAAATAAATGATGCATAACACCAACTTCCTTTGTCTGGGATTCATTGAACCAAACATAATATTTACAAAAGCAGGGGCCAATTTCAGGAAATAGTGGTGAATTAAAAATATACGATACCAATGGATTGCACAAAGATTAAGATAAAAAGAGTGAAGAGGGTCAGAACTGTAGAAGAGTGAGTTGTGTGAGCGAATATTTAGAAAAAAAACTGAAACGAAGTTTTATTTCTAAAGCAGTTATTTTAATAATAAGCAGCAATAAACATGCATGTAGTGCTTGTCACTACTAGGAACAAGTAACCGCATTTAACAGAAACTATTTGAAACACGCAGCACCAAAATACCCCATTAAAATATGCTAAACGCAACACCTACAAATGTCACACATTCACACATTGCTACAAAAGGCAGACAACAAATTCGTGAACTATCAAAGTTCAGTGGGACCTTTATCCTTTCTAATCTATAGTCTTTGGCTCACGCAAGGTCGGGCGACGCGTGCGACCAATCGACCGTTCCCGCCAATGATGCTGCAGTCATTGATATTGCGCGTTACGCCAGACGATTTACCACTACGGGCTATTTGCCTCCTACCGGGATCCCGCGACCCCGGGATCCCCCTGATGTATGTGCAGGTTCCTACTAACTTTTGTTTTAGCTTTAACACAGTGTTGAGTGTGTTCCGTCGATATGAGTTTCATGGTAGGTTTGCCAAGAGATGTATGGCCGATAGAAATGAATATTGTTTTAGCTTCCGGTGGGCAGTTCGGGGAATGTGGTAGGGCGATAAATAGGTGTGTCCATTTAAGGGTTAGTCTTTTTAAATTTTATGCTGGTGTAATAAAAATCGTAATCCCTTCATAACCTATCCGCCAATTTTATTTGTATTTATTATAATCACCATTTTCTATCTTCCATCCTAACAAGTTATAATAAGTGGCCATAGTTCACATGCAAAAAACTCATTCCAAAATCCGGTATTACTGATTTATGCGTCTTTGTTACAAAGTAAGAAACATAAATAAGTCCCGAAATCTCAGAAAAAAAAATGATCCAAGTTCACGTGGCATGACGGTCATGACCACTTAATAAAGAAGTGACACAACAATTTATTGTTTTAAATGGCACAGTTTATTGTTAACCATATTTGTATTGTTTGATTGAGGAGCTGTAGGGGGCGAGAGATACGATAACTTGAAAATTAATATTCTGTCAGCGAATGCGATTTTCGGCTCTGTATTTTATGATATCAATACGATTTGATCGAAACACTCAACGGATGATTTGGAGTGTTCAGTAAACAATTTATCTGCAAGTTTCTGTTTTAAAGGCGTGTTTGTTTTGGAGTCGAGATTTCGCTTCGGATTGTTCGGGAGATGAAACTTTTTCACGTGCAATATATTTTTTTTTGTTTGCTCGGAGATTGTATGAAGTTACTCGTGATTTTATGATGGCGTAAATATTATATAGATTTTTTTATCTGTCTGTAACAATAAAATTTAAACAATATCTTAAAGGTATTGACCATTATTTAGGGTACAAGTTTACGATATTCGATAATCCTAATATGTAAAATTCTTCCGTTACCGTTTGACTGACAGGCAAAATCACTGGTCGTAGAAGGCTGAAACTTTTAAGGAAGCACTAAGAGGAATTCCCACGGGATCGAGAAAGACGGGAAATGGGCGTACTAAGTCAAGGGAAAAATCTAGTAATTATTAGAAACTTTTCAAGAGAACCTTAAGAGTGTGTATTCCGTCCACTAGCGCCGCCAATCGTTTTTTATTAATTGTGGTAAATTTAAGACACGTAGATAAAAAACCGCTTTGTAGTGCACTGAAGAAATGTATCTATTATTTTTTGACAGCTATTTTTAATACATAACTCATGGCTAAATAGCCAAAACGGCAATTATTGCTAAAAGTGGCCACTTTTAGCAAAAATATCGACTTTGGCAACTATTTATGTTCTAAAGTACAAAACTTAGCTCTCAAAACATAATAAATACATTTCTTCAGTGCACTACAGAGCGGTTTTTTATCTACGTGTCTTAAATGTACCACAAATAATAAAAAACGATTGGCGGCGCTAGTGGACGGAATACACGCTCTTAAATAACCTAAAAAATAAATTTATACATTTTCTCAGACATAATATGTATCTTCATAAAATTATAACGCACTAAGTAACCTTTTTTCCACACGACGTGTTTAAATACTTTAACCCCTTTTTTCAAAACTTTCATAACAACCAACTAGCCTCAGTTAAACATTCCAAGGTAAGATTATATAACTTCTTACTATAAAAGGTATTTTTATAAGTGTTCCGGATCGATATCTGAACTGCGTGGTCAACGAGGTCGCTTTTGTCTATAATTAATTTACTAACGTCGTACAGATGCCAGCCAGCACATCAGGTTATACGAAACTGTCAAATTTTCCCATTCCAATTCAAACCCAATCATCTTGGACATAAAGTTGAAAATCTATTAAAGAAATTTGACAAATTGTTTTATCTTGATTTGCTGACGACTGTACAATCTCGCAGTTACTATTTCATTTTGGAACTAGTTCATATGAATATGATATATATTTTTTCGTTATTTTATATTAGACTAGCGTCTGTCAGCGGCTTCATCCATGTCGGACAGTGTTCCAAGGACGCATACTCCTGACCTTATCTTAAACTAGGACACGGTCTATCCGCGTGCTATGTTGCATCCAAATCCGGTCAGCCGTTAAGAGGTGAAAAGGTACCAAACAGGCCGAGTTACTTACGCGTTTATAATAGGAATTAATTTGGATTACGGAATGCTTTTAGCGTTTTAGGTTGATTTTCTAATCTCTGTGAACTTAGTTTCATGAACCCGGTTTTTATTTACTAGCTTTCCTGGAATAATTCTTATTAGGTTTAAATCCTAGAATAAATAAAATTGACCATTTTTTGAATCCTAACTATAAAGATACTCTTTATATACTGCATCACGTAGCAGGAGGTTCACCTTCAAGAGCAAAAGTATAAGATTTTCTGTACGTGTTTTAAATTTGGTGTACAATAAAGTACATATAAATAAATAAAAGATGGAGAGAGGCCGTCCAGCAATTACCTGGTGGACCTCCATGGAAAGAGACCTGATGAAAGCCCAATTGCACGAAACGACAATCCAAGATCGTCTGACTTGGCGTAGGAACGTGAGGAGATCCGAACAAAAATAATGGGATATGGAGAGGAAGAAGAGAAGAAAAGAAAAATGAAAACCTATAGATGTGGGGGCCGAGTCACCCGCGTCCGTAGGAGAATACCCTTCAGCGAATCCCTACACGTGGTCCCTGGGTGGTGCTAAACAGGTGACACTAACCGCCTCCGTGGTCTCGTGGTTATACCACCTGATTCAGACCCAGAGGTCCCGGGTTCGATTCCCAGCGGGGGAAAATTTTTTGGTCGGTTTGGTTGGTGGTAGGACTTGTTCTAAGTCCGCCTGGTAAGCTACCACTATCATGTCTAAGTCTGTCGCCATAACAACAATGTTAACAGCATTGTTGTGTTCCGGCAGTTAGAGGTATGATAGCCAGTTCCTCTGTGTAAGAGGATTCCGGGTGAAACTTGCTTCCATCTTCGGCCTAATCATCACTTTCCATCAGGTGAGATTTGGGCCAAGAGTTTCCCCATTTTGTATAAAAAAAATATGTCAAAATGGCCACTTTTTTTTGAATTGTTGCATGTGGTTTAAGACAGGGTGTATTAAATCTATCCCATTAAAGCGTTTTTATCCGTCACTAGGTAAGTAGAACAGTAAGTGGTAAAGCCGCAAATCATGATGATGCCGTTTTTAACCACAAATAGCTGTAATGCTGGTTTAGTGAGTTAAAAGTAGCAATGGAAATCTTACCTAGATGATGACAAGAATTATCGTGGGATTGATAGTGCCCCAAATAAAAGGCTTAGGAAAGTATCTATAGAAAAATCTTGAAGACGTTTTAAAGAGGAAGACTGTTAATGCCCTAACAAAAGAAGGACAATATATATATTTTATCCATCAAAACTCTTGAAAAGTATTTGCATAGTTAGGACAGAAAACGATCATATTCATCGATCGATCGATCATCTCACGATAATTTGATCGAATAAACCGGGAATACAGGTTTGCCGTACAAATAGTTTCGACGATCACACATTCGCAAGTTGATCGCTTTATATTAGAACGATGCCTGAAACAATACACTAATATTTTTACTCACTGTAATTTCTTGTGCTGTTTTATCAGTGTTTTCTAATTTACTGTCAGTTTTTGAGTTATGGATAGTCGATTAAAGATTAATTCAAATATCTGTCTCAAAATTAGCATATTCTGATCACTTTAAAACGGCCAATTTGATTGAATATTTGAGTAAAGATTGTCTAATTTAAAAAAAAAGTTTTATTTTGCTGTAGTATGTAGGCTTGGATCTTAAAAAAAAAAACAGTTTTGTTTTGCTATAGTATCTAGGACATCAATAACTTCCTGATTCATATCGCATTTTAGACCAGTCACTTCTGTTTCCTGTGCTTTAGGATGTGACAAAACAGTATCAGCTTCCACATAGTAATTTGCATGTCATATCATGTGCCTCATTATGAATATTTAGTATTTTAGTTATTTGCTGCATCCAACACAACATTGTTTCCAAAGTCAATATTGATAATTTAATGTCAAAGGAAACATTAGTATCAAACTGGTTTAATGAATCATTTCCTATGTTTAATGTTAAAGGCGCATTTTAGATTTTGATCTTGGTAGATATATCATGTGCGCCAATTAAATAACACTTATCATCACCTGTCGTTAATGAATATGATGATGTTTGATTAATTTCCTGTATCCTGTGTTTTTTATTTTTGCTCTGCTACTTTTGCTTTTGCTTAATTACGATTTTATCGACGTGGAATAAATTCTACATTATATTCTATATTGATTTAACTGATTTTGGCAAAAAATATGTGTGATAAAATGCTACTAGCAAAAAAAAATGCGTGGGATTTCAACAACAACTTCCATCAAAATATGTTAACAAACAGCATTAACCCCAATTTCTATTCCTTATGCTCAACCAATTGCATTCCCAACCTTATTCAGAACCATTAAATCAAGAGATATATCTTCGCGATTAACCATCCCTTCTTCATTCAAAACACTACCTCCATTTAAATGTCCCATCTTATCGTCAAACTATCCCAAATCTCTCACCCTTTAATTAATATTCACGTCATGAAGATTACCTTCCTCATAAACCTCGTTTTAAACATTAATAAAACAAACAGTCACATAAGATGAACTGATAAATTCGGAAACGTTAATATTATGCCATTTGGTTTCTTTTACTTTATGAATTCGCGGTTCGAGATTAAAATTCATTTTGGGACCGTCAGCTGCGACCTCGAATGTACCAAGATAAGAGATATTTTTTTAGTACTAACTTTCTCAGTAGTGTGAATAAGATAAAAACAGGCGTGAGAAAAGCACGTTTTTCAAGAAAACAAATGTAATCCAATATCGGTATGCAGTTGCTAATTAATTCCGATCGAATCGGTATACTTAATTTCCTAATTTTAATACTCATTCCAAGCTGTTAAGCATGCATTTTACGTTCTCATTATAACGGAGTATTTAGTGCATTGGGATAAATTTTATGTATTACAACAGCGGGCGAAATATCTTTGTCTTGCTTGTTGATCTTGCCCCCAGAGCTGACTCGACAGCTTTAAGGGCGGGTTGTATCAAACAGTTGGTTAACGTAACATACGTACGTCAAAAAGTTACGATTACGGACGATGTTTGACGTTCGTTAAATTAGAAGCGTTGTTTCAAAACATTCTGGTATAAATTCCTGCTCATCCCAATGGCTAAGTTATTGACACGGGTCCTACCTAAATAGCTTTTTTTGCATTCCACCACTTATTTGTGTCATCAGAAGAACTGGCATTGAGGAATTCAAAAGAATTTTCACAATATTGTTCTATTTGACGCAACTAAAGTTACGTCAGACCATCTGTTAACGTAAACGTTATATTTTACGTGCATTAACGCTGACATTTTGTGAAACAACTCAATTTTTCGATTTGACGATAGTTAGCACCATTTTTAACGTTTACGCGTGCGTTAAGTGTAGTTGAAACAACCCGCCCTAAGACCACCGTTTTCATAGAAGAGTAGTTAGTTTAGGCTTTTTGAAGGCATTTTTTCGATGATACCATGGAATAAATAAATATTTATTAAATAAAAATAAGGTTTTTGGTCGAAATTCATTCTAATATTTAAGGGAACCATTTTTTCTTTGAATTACTAAGGTGACTTTTCTATAAATATCTATAACTAGCTGACCCGCGCAACTTCGTCTGCGTCACATTTTCCATTAATGCTCAGCTCCTATTTGTCTAAGCGTGATGTTATATAAAAGACTTCCTCTTTGGGCTATCTACCACTAAAAGATTTTTCAAATCAGACCAGTGGTTCCTGAGATTTCAACCAAACAAACAAACAAACAAACTCTTCTGAATATTAGTATAGATAGGCTATGCGATAATTATTCGTGGATTTGCTTGCGTCTCTATGTTCTCAGTTATCTCTGTACCAAAATTCATGAAAATGGATTCAACGTACTTTCGCATTTATAATAATATTAGCTTGGATCCTGTTCCCGATACCGGTGGGCAACTATGTTTTATATTTTTAAATGTTTTTTTTTATTATTTTTATAGAAAATCCTCCTCCTTGTAACGTCCTCGTTCCTCTGTGTAAGAGGATTCCGGGTGAAACTCGCTTCCATCTTCGGCCTAATCATCACTTACCATCAGGTGAGATTTGGGCCAAGAGTTCCCCGTTTTGTATAAAAAAAAAAAAATAGAAATATTAAAAATTGTAAAATATTATGTACATTAAAAAATGGATTAATAAGGATTTAAATAATAATTTACCTTCTAACTTACCCATACTTTTATGTCTAGAAAAGCACCTAGTTAACTAGACCAAGCTGTAAAGGTCATGGCTAACAACACTGATCACGGTACGTTATGGCATTCCTGCTCTGTTGCTAGCAAATAGGTCTCTAAATACAGTACAGCTAGCTTTTTAAGGCCAAACTGGTTTAGTAGAAAAACGAAGTAGGGTTACCTCTTCAACGAAATGTTAATATTAAGGCCAGACTTACCAGTTATTTTTCTGAATGCTTTCTTCTATCCATCATCATCATTATCATATCAGCTGAAAGACATCACTGCTCCCTCACCGGGTCATTGGTCCACCTTGTGGAAGGCCTGTGTCTCTTCTGTTCTGGTTACTAGTATTGTGACTTCTTTCTAGTAATGCATTTTGAACGACTTAAATCCGTACTAATATTCTCATATATTCCTAATCCCTGTATCCACTTGTAAAAATCACACTGGCATTTTTTTATTTGATATGGGTTTGCTCTTGACTCTAGTCTTCGTCAGAGATGATAGAGACAAAGTCTACGATGGAACAAGTTCACCCAGAAGTAGATTGATTAATAGTTTTACATAATTTTATTACAATGTCTTTTAATTTAAATGTTAAACATAATTTTTTAAAGTGATGAATTTTAATTTTAATCTTAGGCTTTTTAAAGCCTTTTTTTTTTTTTTTTTTTTTTTTTTTTTTTTTTTTAGGGATGGGAAATCATCCAATGACTCCTCCCGCTCTGGGTGTAGCGGGAGGGAGTGTCAGACTTCTACTGACTAAAACCCATCCATGTTCCTTCATTGCCCTTTGTGTTCCGGAGCCACGGTGTCTCTTGCGAATAATCCCGCGACTCCGGCAGGCGTCGGCCCTTTCGGGCCCCTCTGTGTTGCTGACTCTTTTTGAGGCGCGCGTGGAACACTAACGCGCCGTCGACACGGCCTGTCGTCACTAGACGGACGGACGGCGAGCCACCCATAGCTCGCCGTCCACAGGCCCGCGCCTACGGTGGCCGGAGGTCACCAGGTGGCCCCCGACGCCCGCGGCGTCCACCACGGCGGCTGGGACGAGAGGGTCTCCTCTCCCGCTCCGCCACCTCCTTCGCTAGCATGACTGCTTCGCAGAAGGAGGCAACGGCGTCCCATTCCGTCTCGCTCCGGACCATGGCTTGGACCAGGGCCGGACGCGAGAGGTCGCCGCCAATCGCCGTTTCGAGGACATGGCGGTGCGCCGCCCAAGCGGGGCACACCTGCACAGTGTGCTCTACCGTGTCCTCCGGTCGATCCTCGCAGTGGTGACACCCGGGCGTTTCCTCCCGCCGAATTCGGTGCAGGAACCTCCCGAAACATCCATGTCCGGTGAGGACCTGCGTCAGGCGGAAGGTGAGGACGCCGTGGCGCCTCTCAAGCCACTCCTCAAAGAGGGGACTTATCGCCGCTATTGTGGCGTGCCCTGCGCTGGGTTGCGATAGTCGTCGTCTCCATGACGCAGGCTTTTTAAAGCCTAAGATTTAATTTTTTATTGAAAAATTAAATTGCATTTATTTTGTGTATATTATTAAATTAATCGATTGTGTATTTGTTTTCATTTTATTAGGCGTGTGCTATGATCTTTTGTTGGTCGAAATTAATGTTATTGAATTTAAAAGTAAGCGCAGAACTCAAAGCCACATATCAGCTCGCAAAACCAGCAAAAAAGAACCAAGGCCATAAAATATACATTACAAATTCCGTATTGAAATACATACGGTAAGCTTACAACGGAGGAAGTAGGCGTCTTGCCTTCTCCGATCGCTAGCCTGATAGTGCGGGGGTAATAATTAAAGACTCTGACACAGCTATAAAGCAACCACGAGACCCACTTTTGTTAGGTTTCTTCGATTTCCTAAATAGGAAGCTTGGGAGTTAGAAATAACTGTTAGAAGACTGGTATTGAAGTTTTGTTTTAGACCAAGAATCAAATAAAATTTATCCAAATTAAATCAAAAGACATTTTATTCACGTCACAATTTACTCAAAGACTGTCCTTGAGGGACAGGCTTAGAGTAAATTTTGATCATCTAGTCCGTTACCAGTACCTTTAGAAGAAGAATAATAGACTATCATCGCTAGTGTCTTTCTGTAAAGTCCAGTTGTGTCAAATGAATTTGTCTAGCCTTTTCCCAACTACATTGGGATTGGCTATCAAGCTACCCGGATGCAACTGAGGAAAACGTCATAGATTCAGAACTTCTAAACACTGTTCTAGTTTCGCATAGAAGCTAACAGATAAACGTTAAAGTTAAAATCTTTTTGATGTAACATTTACTGTTATAGTATAAATCCACGTTTTGATGCCAACGTTTCAAAACCCGTAGGCGTCGTAGATAATACAAAATTTCAATAATATGAAAACATCACTCGAAATATTGTAAAGATGCGAAGTATTTCACTACTTACAATAATCTAGTTTGGCTCGGTTTCATAATAGGTGATCTACAGAGCAATAAATCGACGATGAAAAACAGAAGCAATTTGCAGGCGAATTATAAACTTTTTCGTCTCTGGCAATCTCTACAAAATAACCGTGAAAGTCTTTTTTATTCATTTTGTTCGAAATCATCACGATATCCAGACAATTCGAATAAAATTTGTCCTAAATACATAATTACAGCCAACCAGATATATAATTTTAATTTAATATGCAAAGGGGCGGCTATATATCTAACATTATCAGTAGCAGCCAAAAGCTCGTGAAAGTTATTACATAGACCTTTCCCTATCGCGATGTTGGGAGGTTAATATTCTATTGTTTCCTCCATATATGGCAAGTGTAAATCATTCGAACAATTTTTTAGATCCGTATCTCTATCGATTTCAATGGCAGGTTTGAGGTAATGTTTCTTTAAATATATATGTTTTTTGCTTGTGGAATGGACAGCAGCATACTGTTTTATGCTAATATCATCTTCATGCTGTGAAGTGTCAGTCGTTAATAAAAAGGTAGTTTTGCCAAATTTACTCGTGGCAGGAGGAACCTAGATGGCATAAGAACAACAGGATTGTCACGATAAAATAGAGGGTTATGCTCATCAATGGACGAAGTCAGGCTTTGGATGATGATAATAATGATAATCTTGATGTTTTAAAGATGCGTTTGGCATAAGGTGATGATAATGAATTACAAGTTCTTATTCATTGTAAACATTCAGAACATATCAAATAGCTATCAAGAAAATATAGATGTAGATGGCAAAGGTAAACTGATGTCATCAATAGCGAAACCTGATACATTATACTTTGTGAACGTCCACACTACATTACTGTAAGTACAAAAGAAACTTCTTACAATATAGATGATAAAATTACTCTAGCGCTTACTAATGAAAGAACGACAGCTTTAGCACTTCCATGGAAATTTTCCACTCACATAATTCTGCATAAAATCTTTTAGTAACACCTCTTTATTTATTACCCAACCTTGGCCCGACGTAGTGCATATTTACAGCATTTTTATCACACCCAAGCTAACCACCACCTAATTAAACTGTTGTACACAAAGTTTTTTTTAAAACCTAAACCTTTTTTTAACATCAAACTGGACTTCACACGTGTTTTTAGCTGTTTTATCCTCCGCCGCAAGATTTATACGCTTCTATATAAATTACGAAATCTTCTTTCGGAATCGTGTTATATCTAAACAAAAGGATCTCGGGCCGTCCCTTTGAAAATACAGAAGGTATTCGACTCGTTTTATTAACGTGGTGAGATCTAATTTGTTATTAAATGAGGCATTATGCTCGTGTTTGTAGACAGAGGGTGGGTTTCGGAATCCAATGAATTTTAACTTCTGTCATTGGGAACATTTAAATGTTTTAAAGGGGCTCGTAATGCTTCCGTTGCTGTATAATACGGTATTTTATGTGCTGAGCCAGTTTTTAAGGTAACATTTTTTGTAATGTGACTGTCGCTTTAAATGCCGTTATACATATAAAAAATAAACAGGATATCAGACAAAAAATTCGATGGCTGCCATTGTCACAGAACAGTTGTTTTAAACTAATCCGATTAATTTTACATAATTATACCTAAGAATAACTCTTTTTTGTCGTATGGTTCCGGAGTGTGATAAAGATAATAAAAAGCATCATTTACAGAATGCCAGTGCTCATAGAAACAAAAACAGCCGTTGAAGGTTCCAAATTCAAAATTCAAAACCTCAAGAAAGAACCTATGTACTATAAGTGGAACCTTAAGATTACCTTTTCTTATTCTACATTTATCTTTCACAATTCTTCAAAAAAAAATTATGTTATCGCTTTCAACAAGAAACAGCGATCAAAACAATAGCTGAAAAAAGACAAATACCACTGAAGGCAGAGTTCCCATCAAACACCGCTGGGGGTCTTCCCATGGTAAAAAGGTAGGTATAAATAAAAGTCGTTTTCCTTAAGTAAACCTTCAAACGAAGTACCGTTCAGTAAATACACAATCATTTATCTGGATAATCATCCTTCGCATGAAAGTCTACAGTATCAATATTATGCCCACAAAAACGCTACGTTTTATTCAATGGCTACTAATTATTTGCAGATGTGGAAATAGGTAGAATAGTACAGTAACGTTGATGATTTTTGAAGTAAGTATATCATCGGTCCTGCCTGGGTTATGGAATTTGTTCGAAAGAGTCACCGCGGCCCTAGAACGCAACGATTATTCGGAGGAACACGGCTGGGGTTTAGTAAGAGTCTAAAACTCCCTTGCGCACACGTCATTTGATGAATGTGTATCATTAAAAAAGAGTACATCATAACTTCATAAGGTAGAGATTGACAGTAAATCAGAAACAAGCATCTTCAGATTTCCCCGTCAATTTAATAGTTGGTGGTAAATTTGGTTGTATTTAACTTCTCTATCGCTGTCTCAACTCATAAAATCTCGTTTTGTGTGAAACTTGTAGTAGACTTGCACCTGAAACAGTTGCCTCTTTATAATTATCTTGTCATTTATTTAATCAAACCACTCGAAATAAAGGTAATCAATCTCCTTGCATTTGCACACTATCTTCTGAGTTATTTGGGGTCAGAGTGACAAGTAGCTTAAAAGGCATGACATGAAATAACAGTTGATTAGGTATTCAGTGTTATAAAGGAAACATTGGTTGTCTTTTTCTGCTTGTGATGGCGGTGTATAGGCATAAAGTTAAAAAACAACGTATTATCCTCACCAGTCTGCTCTATGGCCACTGCGCTCTAGAGTCGCCACACAAACGTTATCGCGACCGCATCGTAGGGAGATTAAGGCTGTGTGGTGGGAGGCGAATGCAACGTCATGCCCCTGTGTGTTTGGCACAAGTTGAAACATGTAAGAGATATGGCGAGACTGAGACGCTTGTGATCTTGGGACAACCGAGTCAAATTAATGGTTTGTGAAATATTCAATTCTTATATTTATCTATCATATTATGCTTAAAATAATGCAGATTAAAAGAACTTAAAACTTACATGGCTTTTACTAGCACAGGTAGAATTGGTATTTTGGAACTGAATTCTAAGTACATTCTAGGACCCTGAGAAACTTCTCTTATTGAGTTATTAATTCATTACATTAACGAAATTTATCCATCATTGTTGCTTATTAGAATAACAGTACTAAGTATAATTTTTTTCAGCACTTTCTGCGGTAGGCGGCCTTTTATATTATTAATTCTAATCACTTAATATTGGTTTGTAGTTCGTCTCAAATAAACATCAGTTCTTTTTCTCTTTCTTTTGGTTTCTTTTCTTTCTAATTAGTTAACCTTTAAGTCGAGGTTGCAGTACTGTGTGTTTTGACGAACAACAGCGACTGTCCGGCGAGCGAAATAATGCCTAAATTTTTATTGTTTTTTCTTCTTGGCAAAAACTGATAAAGAAATAATACAATATGGTTTCAACATTTACTTCAAAATAAAAAGCTCTATCTATTGATATAACTTTCATAAATATTCGTGATTAAAACTCTTAGCAGTACACGTTTAAAATTGTAATTTACTGTCATGTTTGATAAAAAAAAGTATCGAGCCAATCATTCTAAATCGCGTTTTTATCTTTACGAATTACTTGAGAGTACGTTCAATTTTTATGTAATGATTTTTATTTATTAAAAAACTCATAATTAATTAGAATTTCAGACGTTCAAAAATCTTAAAAAGTACTGCAACCCCGCCTTAAACGGCAGTCAAAGCCACGAAATCACAACCCGCTACCCGCTCATCCCTTACACAAAATTTGTAAGATGCTCTAAGCCTCAGGGAATGGACAAAATAAAAATGAACAGTCTCCTTGTTGGCTTATCGGAATAGATTACTTTTTCCAAATGTCCTCTAGGGGAGCAGGTTCGACCACGGGGGATATTTTTTTTTAAATCGTTAAACTTTGAGACAGATTTGTCAAGACTTTTTTTGGTTTCAGCGCCATTTCAGGGGGGAATTCTTCAGTCAATGAAAGGTAAGCTTCAGACTTTTACGTGACGATTTCCTAGTGAGTTTTCCGTTTACTTTTTCCTTTATTCGAGCACGTCCCCTGCGTGTGGGCGAGTCAAAACATAATAACCACCATTTTACAAATACTTGGGGCTTGGTACCTACCGCATACAGTGAGACGCATGTTTTGAAGTACGGGCTTAACATTTCTGAGATTATTTTTAATACCAATCGTGTTTCGTCCATTGTTTTCTTTGTGACATTATTTACTTTTGGTGTAGGGACCTACGACTTATTTTCGGTGTCGGATATTGTTTTAAAACTTTCTATACATTGTTGCGTCGAAAAATTTTTAAACAGTTCGTATTTCAAAAATAATCATTTGCAATAGGGAATATGCAAGCGATTTTTTTATTTGCAAAATAAAATACTTATTAGGTCTAGTAAGCAATCATGAAATTATTTTTTAAATAACTTCAGCCTTTATGAAGTTATAAAGCTTCAAAGACTACCGTTAGAAAGAGAAGTCCGATACGAAATGTGACGTCAAATAACACGACGACTATACAGCTGCCATAGAAAACAACGTTTTCGCGAGAGGGACAGATATATTTCTTTAAAATAGTTGTATCTCGTTCTTTCACTGTCAGTATTATATTTTCGAATACTTTTAGATGAACTATTCAGATCATAAATACTTTTTTGATGCATATTCCCTATTCATGCTATGTGGGCCATTTTGTTAAAACTCCTTTTTTATAATCCTTTCTGTTTAAATAAAACAAAACAACAAAAGCGAATTTTCAAAAATCACTCCATAAAAACGAAAATTAATGGTATTAAAAAGCCTTTTCACCTGGGGAACCCACGCAAAAACTAATCATCTTTATTTGTATCACATATCAGCAAAAACACGACAATAGAATGAATCTTAATTGTATAGCGAAAAAGTTTTTGTCAAACCACATGTTGATAGGAATATGATAGCTTCATTTGTTCTTCTTCATCATGTTTTATCTCATTATAATTCGCTACGGGACGCCAGCTCGGGTTTGTCTATTATACCTAACAATAGTCCCGCTAAATTGTTTTAATAGAGCCACAGAAAGTGTGAGTCATTGTGTTTTGTTATAAACAAAACGTATCATCCCTACACTCATAACACCTGGTTTTATTTTAGATGTTATCTTGAGTGTTATAATTACTATCGTATGTGGACTATCTGCTCAATGGTGCAGCATTTTAGAAAGGTTGACTGTACTGCAAAAAATCTTGCAACGGTCACGGTCAATATTGTGTGATTGAGATATCTTCATAATATGAGTCATTCTTGCTCATTGACAGTTGTTAATAATTTTAAATAGTATCTAGCTTCTCGTGGCTAAATAATAACACTAACACGGATCGATCTTTAAGGTTAAGCAACGCTTGCCAAGATTTGTCTATGGATGGGATGGGTGATCATCTTAGCATACCGAGTTTCCTCCGTGCCTCGGAAAGCACATTAAGCCGTTGGTTTCGGCTGTCAATTGTAGATCTTTGACAGTCGTAACGGATTGTAAAAAGCCAGTGAATCTGACACCAGTCTTGCCACAAAGTACAGTGTTACCCAGTTAATGGGTTATGGAGGTCTGGTAGGCAGCCGCTCGCTCCACGTAAAAACACTGGTATTCAGCTGAATCTGGTTTGACTGGAAGCCGACCCCAATAGGAAAAGGCTAGGAAGATGATGATGATGATTTAGCAATTACCTATGAGTATACAACATTTTAATTGTAAGTATATATTGAAGACAGGCAAAAGATTTGAAGAAAGATACTAAGATACGATTTTACTGACTGTCTGTATTGTAGTCTAAAGGTACAATTCCGATCTTACCAATTAATTTTAATTCATACAAAGCAGGGGGTCGCGGTCGCCGGTAGCGGTCACCAAGATCCGAATTGTACCTTAACAATTTAGAACACAAGTCTAGTTAATTAAGCAGCAGTTTGACTAACCAATTACAATGCGGTAACAATTCGAAACAAAATAACAAATATTTAGCCACTAAGCTTTGGTCAACGTCAATATCCTTAATCACGTTATTTTCTGAAAAAAAAAAACTGTTTCAGAATATTTCCCCTAATACAAGTTTTCGACAAACTAGTTTTTGCAATTATAATAAAATTTGCCAGAAAATACATGTACCTACGTCCAACTCTATAGTTTGAGCTGACATTAAAAATCGATTTCTGATAAAAGCTACTTGAACACTTAATAATATACCTAAAGCAGCATAATCAAATTCATAAAGTTAGTTTCAATTCCACCAGTAAACTAAAAAAAGTAAATTAAAATGTCTTTGCTACTGTTCTTAAATCATTAAAAGAATCAATATCCGTAGCTGGAAAGATCCGGAAATATTTATCCCAAAAACACAAGACAGAAACGTAAAGACACCGAAATCAAATAACCTTATATCAACAATCCCATTGGAATCTTCGATGCCGTCACAGAGTTGAACATCGAAATCACTTAGCGGAGTAACCAAGCGGTTTCATTTGTGATTTAAATGATGTTTGTAGAGGTGCACCGCACTGCGTCATGGATGGCGCATAGATGTATGGAAGACGTGTTTGTGAAACATGAAGTGCCAACCAAAACAAAAACATCTTGAATTCCCGTTAGCAACCCTAACGGGAATTCAAGATGTTTTTGTTTTGGTTCAGAAATTTGCGAGGTACTGAAGAAATAGGTATTTTGAGGACAGGTTATGGATTAAGAAACTAAACAAAAATAGTTTTCATTTGCCAAATGGAGTAAAATGTAATAAAATCATTTATTATTTAAAATTTTAATAAATTATGGATGAAGGCCTTCTCTATCTGCCATTGGTCTATTTTTTAAGCTTTAATGGGCCCTCCAAGATATTTAAACACAGACTAAATAAAAATGCCATTATTAAAATCGGTTTACAATTATAATTTGCTAACTTCCAAGACCCAGGTATGAACAAACAATGAATTCTTGTAACTCATTTTACAACCCCAAAACCGATCCAGACCAAAGTAAACAAAAGCTCCCAATAATTTTACCTATACAAACACATTATATACAAGAGTAGCAAATGTACACAAGCTTCTGATGTCGCACAAAGACTTAGTACAGCTTACTAGGTCCCTTTACGAGAAACCAGTGGACGGCGAAATTACCCCACGACAGGTAAAGGTAAGCCGCTTTCTTTGATAGATACGTCAGACACGGAGAAATGTCGAAGGGAAACTGGCAATGTCAAGTGTAAAATTGGAGATAATTCCACGTCTAGCGAAATTATTGGTCGGTAGAACAAAGTCGGGGAAAGTTAGAACGATTAGAGCAAATATGGGGTGAATGTTGTGTTGATATTTTTGCCAGCAGCTGACGTAAATTTATACAATGGTTTTGTCGTTCTAGGAGTAGTGATCGGTTGCTTTATGTAGTAAATGGGACGTCGGATATGCTTGAAACGGTTCTGGGTATGAAATTACGGTTGAGTAGTTCTTGTAACAGAAATGGAACTCTCTGAGTATTGCGGGTGACAAAAACAGTAGTATCACATGGCATAATGCCTTATTCCTAGAAGTGTTCTGCAGAAATGGATTTTGGATACATCCAAATTATGCCAGCTATGTTTAAATCTCGCGCAATAGGAGGTGAGCTAGAAGCCGTTAAGCAGACACAAATCTAGACATCAGGCATTTAAGCTTCCGAAAAGTAATAAAAACTTTTTTTTTCGACTTGGGTTAAAACCATGAGAATTAATGGGACTCTTATCTCAATGTTATCCACTGATCTAGCAATGAAGCAGTAATAACTGATTACTTGGTAGAGGATCGACACAAACAGCGCATGTAAAACTGCTGTCTGAAAATTACATTTCTTATTTCAAAATCATTTCCGAAATCGCCACCAAAAAAAAAATGTTTTAAACACGTGTAAATATGACACAATGTTTCCGATATATCGGGCATAAAACGTCATTTTGTATTCAAAAACAACGCTTTACACACTGTGCTACACAACGCAGGTGGAGTGCGCCCACGTCACATTTTCCGGTTAACAACGCAGAAGAGCGAGCAAATGGAGATACAATGTGAAAGTAAACAGCGTGGGTGTCATCGATTCCCTTAGACAGTCCGCATACTATGCTAACAGTCATACTATCCTACTATCTAACACTTCCAGTGGGAACTTGGGTCCTACTAATCCTACTAATATTATAAATGTGAAAGTTTGTGAGGATGGATGTTTGTTACTCTTTCATGTGAGGATAGAAAGTTTTGCTGTGCCCGACAGGGTCCATAATTTGTTCTATTTATTCTTTTACCACCTGTATGTGTACATTTTGGATTGCAATAAACAATTTGAGATGTGAGATTTGGATGGATGGATGTTTGTTACTCTTTCACGTCTGAATGCCTGAAAGGATCTTCATGAAATTTGGCATAGAAGTAGATTATTCTTTGGAATAACACATAGGCTACTTTTATCCCAGGAAAATGTTCCCTAAGGATCACACGGTTGAAACCGCTGGCAGAAACTAGTTCATTGATATAGAGGTCATGCATTTAAATACAGAGGCGTGCTTAATAACTGTCAAGTCTGTATCTGAAAATAAAACGTGTTTTGAAAAAACAGCTGAGTGATTGCAATGATTTTGAAACTATGTTATTTTGACCCTCGCAATTTCGTCTGCATCATATTATGTTTATTTTTCATTTATATTTTCACATTACATAGCCTACAGCCTTCTTCGCTCAATGGGCAAATGTACAAACAAAAAAACTCTTTAGTCTAAAATATTACGTAAAGATTCACCAGAAGATAGCTTTTGAAAACAGTTACAGATTTGTTGCCGAATTTGAGGAATGAATTCATTTAATTCTATGAAATTTTACGAAAAACAATCCTTGAGCTCTCCATTTTCTAACTTATTCATCTGTTATACCGTACCTGTTTACGGCTTCCCCGCTGATCTTACAACTTCATCTTACCGTTTGCCCATCGCATATTTATTTATTACTACAGAAGTGGAATTTATGTAAACATAAAATTATGGCAAGAAAAAGTATTACGAAATACGTCAACATCGTTTTAGTCGATAGGAATTTATTGTAATACCAAAAAAGTGTCGTATTACTTCCCTGATGTAATCAACCGAATATATAAAAAATAAACTTTTGCGTGCCGTTTATAATTTAAGTACTGTATCAGTCACTGGCAGAATAGTCGACATCGGCTTTGCTTGCCATTATATAAAAATAGAGTAGAACTGTATCTGCAGATTCGAGGGTACATGACTTATAAAAATCTATTTAGATTCTCAAAATTTCAACGCACTATTTCGCCTTTATTATTTGTTTACGTGACAGAAAACAAATACGTGTTCAATATTATTTTAAAAATTAAATTAATTGAAATATGATTGACAGACTTAACTACAGAATCATCCTTTTGCAACGCCTTGACAGAGGGACTGAGCAGCACTATCGTCAGCGTAACTGGGTTTTTCAATCCCAGTTTAAATTCCTAATGGAATTCCTCCAATAATATCCAACCGTGTCGTTCTCACTAAAATGGCCGCCTTCCATGTCCCTATTCTAATTTGGCGGGCTTTAATTCGCATCTCATTCGCGTAGGCGTTATTACTGTTAGCCTCTGAGCACCATCGATTTAATTAGCTAATCCTTTTGAAGTTACGGTGCAAATACTTTAATTGTAATTTCCTTGGCTGTTTAATTTAAACTAATAGTTTGTGCCTTATTTAGAGTTGGAGTAATTTGGATTTTGCGCTATGTAGGGATAAGGTATTAAGGTTAAGTGAATTGTGTTCTGGTTTTAATCTTAAGTGTCATCTGTGTGTATTTGGCTTTATGTTTTGTATCTCTTCTTGCTCCTATGTCTGTGTAGGAATCAAGCTTTCCTTACTTTTGTAATAAGCTTATGAAAAAAAAAGTTAATAATCAAACTCGCATTTACAAGAATGAAGATGGATAGACTCCAAACTAGACATAAGTCTGTATCGACAGCCGGAACCAACGACTTAACGTGCCTTCCGAGGCACGGAGGAAACTCGGTATGTTAAGATGGACACCCATCCACGGACCATCCTTGGTTGGGTTGCTTAACCTTGAAGATCGACCCGTGCGGCTGTTATTATCTATCAAAATAATTTTCATACAGCAAATATGTCATTAATTTCAAAGACTTGATTTTTTATATTTTTCTCACGCACATTTTTAAAGATTAATTTAATCTCAAAAAGCTTAACTCTGTTGTGAATTTATCATTGTAATTTTTCCCAATAGTTTTTCCATACATAATTTTTGGTAATCCCAAGTGTACAAATATGACTTATCAAATCGAAATCTCAATTACTTATCGTGTAAGCTTGTCATTATATCCGATTAAAAAATCGAAAACGATTTAAAAAGAGGTGCCAAAAGTTGCGTAAACGTATAATTTGTCAGAATCGTACAAATAGATAGTTTTTCATGTTCACACAAAAGCTATAATATTATGCATATTGATGTAACGGTAAATGTTCTTGTAAGCATTAATTTACGTCCCGATGTGTTTATTTATGTGAAGATTAATTACGAAGAGATCAAATAGAAGGTCGTTTCCAAATAGTATCTGTACGAGTATAAATTTTCAATAGGAATATTTACGAACGGCATGTCAACGCCTTCGTTGTGAACCTACTAATTAAAGTGTGCTCAATATTAATTATGGACACGATTCGTTCTATTAATAGCGGTTGAATAATCCAATAGCTTTTCATACACTTAATAAAATTCACAAAGTATTAATATTGACTTATCTAATTATATGTTGTTAATTTGATGAGTGTACTAATATTATTCATCGGTTTTATTTTTTTATTGCAAAGTACGTGGAATGATGATTTCACTGACCATAATCTATACTAAAAAAAATTACCAATAGCAAAAATCTAATCATAGCAGAACATCTGTAAATCATAAGAAAAGAAAATGATGAAAAAAAGACAACAGCACCTAAGTTGTTATAGTAGGAGGTAAACGCACTGGCTGAAATTTAAAAAAATATCGCCTGGGAACTAAAACTTGTTTGAAAAATATTTCCATCTATTCGAAATTCCAAGCATTTTGGTACAAATGACTATATTTTATCCAGCGAATATTCCTCCAGCATGAACTGGCTGAATAAAAAAATATCGCCTGAGAACTAAAATAAATTTAAAAAAATCCTATTTATTCGAAATTCCAAACATCAAAACAAGTGTTACCCCTCACTAATTAACACGAACCAAACTGCCTACTTCGATACAAAAACTAGCTTCTTACTTCAGAATAGATACTGTAAGTGACGTTCTTTATTTCAGTTGACAACTACAAATCT
Source organism: Ceramica pisi (assembly GCA_963859965.1). Classification (NCBI taxonomy): domain Eukaryota; kingdom Metazoa; phylum Arthropoda; class Insecta; order Lepidoptera; family Noctuidae; genus Ceramica; species Ceramica pisi. The sequence goes on from OY982542.1 coordinate 7,818,749, forward strand.
TGGAGGACCCTCCCATCACGTCGCCATGTGTCTAACACTCGCGTGTTACGCAGTCACACGTACAATTATTTGTTTTGTCTAATACAGGGTTAAGTAAGAAGATGACAGCGACAAATATTTACAGAAACAAATAAATATTCAAAAATAATTTTATTGCTTGCAAATGTATGAGTTGTATCTGCCTCATGGGCATAAGCTTTTCGCTAACGAGAACCAAAGAGATTGTGTTTGTTTAGGGATTGAAATTGGGACTCTTATAGAATATACTTAATACTATCTTCACCAAAAGCTTCAGGGTCTCAACGAGCTTATAAAATAGCCAAATCGGCGCTTCGTTCTCATTCTTCGTTCTTAGCAGAAATGAAGTCACTGCAAACGTGCTGTGGTAGATTGAAATAATAATACCCATACATTATAAATACACAATTCACAAATTGATATAGTTACATACATATACGACACGGTTGGCGCAGTGGTTGAGCGATTGACCAGCGCTGTGTTATTTATTTATTTTAAATATCGCAGCATATGCTGAGATAGGGACCTTTTTGGCCTCGCACAGATCAATTTAATGTTATTATCTGTATTTCGATATTTTGCTTCTGTCTGTTTTGTGCGAGTCCCAAATAAATATTTTTCTTTCTTTCTTTCTTTATTGACTGCTGCGCAGCATGTCGCGGGTTCGATTCCCGCAAGGAACAAATATTTGTACGACCTACAAGTATTTGTTCCGAGTCTGGGTGTTTTTCTATCTATAATATGTATGTATTTACAAAAAAAAAAAAAATGTAGATACCTAAGTAGTTTATCAGCCATCTCGTTACCATAACACAAGCATTAGGTTGCTTAGCTTGGGACTATAATATTATGGCGTTGTGTGAAATGTCCAAGGATATTATTATTATATAATACAGGCACAATTTGTATATTCATTGTAATCTGCTATGTCCGCAATCTTTAACGCCTTGGGCCACAATCTATGTGTTGTTGTCCACCTATAAATAGGAGCAATCGATGAGACAATACTATCCAATCCACTAAGAACAATAGCTTTGTATATCTATAGGGGCAAAGGACCCAGGTCTAGACATCTTGTTTGTAGCTATACAGTGTCTTAAGATGGCTCGCTGATAACTTAATCGAGGCGTCTGGCTGAAGTAAATTGTAAGCAGATAAGTGTTAGATATTTTAGTGCGAAATCGTACAACGCTAACAATAATATTTGATGTTTGGTTCTATGTATAGGTTTGCCTACCCTATAGGAACCTTGCACTTTCCAAATTTAATATTTATTGCTCATTGAGCTCGACAAATTTAATCATACTTGTATAAAATTAAAAAATCTTTGCAAATTAAAATTGATAAACGTTGAATAAGCAAATTACATGTCATAGATGAATATGTATAGTCAACACAAAAAAATGGAATCATAAATCTATTCGGGATTAAAAAAAAAAAATATTTACTCAGTTAATTATAACCCAATTAAATAAGAAATAGAACAAAAATAAATTGCAAAAAAATTGAGTTTTACAATTTAAATTAAAGCCAATAAATGAAATTTTGAAATGTCAATAAATAAAATTGGAAAATATAAATAAACATTAAAATATCAATGAACTACATTAAAAATCAATTAAACATACAAATTCAATAACACAATAATTGCACCTTTATCTCTACTGTGCATGCCTGTTAGCATAATACCGAATGATAGGACAATGCAGCCTTCCCGTTCCCGCAGTCATGGCCAGCACGGTGTTAGAGTATAAAAAAGTAGGTAGGTGGTGGGTAGTAAAGTAGTCAATGAATGACACAGCGATAGTGTAAAATAGTTTTTTTTAATTTGACCAGTAGGTAATGGGCTTGTGTCCTGAAAAAATCTAAGTAGTCCGTCAGTTAGATTATCAAAAAATATTTGACTCGTGTTTTTTCTTCTGTTACGGGAACCAAAATTGACGAAGTTACGACGCTTTTAAAATTCTCAATACGTCACACCTTCGCATAATTTTTAATGAGTCGTGACGTCACGAGCCCCCACTCGCGAGTATTGTTGCGTTTTATCTTTGTCAATATTCATTGATTTACAAAAACAAAAAAATACGTGTGCATTAATTTTCAATACTCTAACTGACGAACTAAATAGGATGATGGAATCTAGCCTATTCCAGAGAGTTCACAAATTCACCAAAAAATAAGAAGTAATTAAACTCATATTCATTAACTTATCATTTTGAATCAACAGTTAATGTAAATGGAGGAAGTGACACTAATGTAGGATAATCCTAATACATAAAATTCTTCCGTAACTGACTGAGTGACAGACAGGCAACGCACAGCTGAAACTACTGGTCGTAGGAAGCTGAAATTTGGCATATTGGTTTGTTTGGGCTTTTAGAGTGGCACTAAGAGAGGATTTCTCGGAATTCTTACGGGAACGGCAAAAAACGGGATATGCGCGTACAAAGTCCATCTCTCCGCGGTGTAACCCTGCCGATAACCGACAGACTTGAGCTGGTGTTACATTAACATCCACCCTCAATTTTGGCACCTTCATAGAGGCCAAGGCTCAAGTGGCTGCTAGAAAGTTGGGGATCCTGGCAAAGGTGAGACGGTACTTCACGCCGGAACAGCTTCTTAAACTGTATCAAGCGCAAGTTCGATCGTGTATGGAATACTGCTCTCATCTTTGGGACGGATCTGCCTGATACCAGCTTGATGCCCTCGAGTCAATTGAAAAACGAGCCAAGAGGATCATCGGCGATGATAAGCTCGTCGAATCGAAGCTCCAAAGTCTTCAGCATCGACGCCGAGTTACTGGCCTGTCGGTTTTCTATCGGTTACATTTTGGGGAGTGTGCGACGGAATTGCATAACTTAATTCCGCCAAGCCCGTTCCACCATCGGACCACAAGACGTACGGCGATGTGCCACCGGTACATGGTGGACATTCCACATATACGCACAAAACGTTTTGGGAATACATTCATTGTGCGTACGGCTAAGGAGTGGAATTCCCTGCCTGAGTCTGTGTTTCTTGATAGCTACAACCTGGGAGTCTTTAAGTCAAGAGTGAATAGGTTACTTCTAGGCAAGCGTGCTCCACCTTAGACCGCATCATCGCTTAACATCAGGTGAGATAGCGGTCAAACGTACGCCTATCATTATTAAAAAACAAAAAAAAAGTCTCGCGCTTGTTAATTCTACCTTAGGTAACACCTATGACACAAGTTGAGTGTTATTTCGGCTTTCGTAGACAAGTCTTCGGTAGTATAGTGGTAAGTATCCCCGCCTGTCACGCGGGAGACCGGGGTTCGATTCCCCGCCGGAGAGAGTCTTTTTGTTGTTTCTGGTCACATAAAATACATATACATGAAAGGTTATAAACGAAATTAATAGATATTTCTATTCTATTTACTTCGGGGATATTACTAGCGAAGGGTTCCCATAATTGGTTATTATTCGGAACCTTATGAGTTAAATAAAACAATAAAGTTAGTCTAGCTTACTTTGTTTTATTTAAGGCCGTACCCTGACCAAATAACCCTGAGCATTTTTCCCTCAATAACAGCGCAAGAGAAACAATAGCGAATACGCTCAGAATGTTGAATAAAATCGTTATAAAGTCTAATGTTGGTCGTTTAAAAAAAATATTTCTACCAAAATGCTCATAATTAAATTGCCTATCCATTAGTGTAAGTACAAAATCAAAATAATCGTTAGTTTCCGAGAAGATGCATGTTTTCAGTATTTTTTCTCATTTCTGTAGTTTCGTTGTGAGAAGATTAAAAAATATAAATCTACCATTTTAAAGCCAAGATTATGTAGAAATTTAATGTTTTCTTTATAAGTTGATATTTCTTTTAGATAACGACTATATAGCTCCAAAAAACTGCAAAAAAAAAAACGGCTAATGCTGCGTTTTGCACGGGGACGCGCCTTAACTCATAAGGTCCTACAATGACTTATTATATATAGACACGTCATAAACCAACATCGCGGCGCTTAAAAACGGCGAAAATACTAGATAGCTACTACGCATACGCATGAAGAAAGGGAAAGAAAATATGTCACCGTGCGGCGGAATGCCTGTTGCTAGAGGGAGATAAATATACATCTTCTGGTACGTCACAGGATAAGTAAGAGTCAAATTGACAACAAAACAAACGTAGTGTCGCGCGACAGGTTGGTGAGTAACTAAGCGCGATGTGGCCAATTGGCTTCATTTCATGTTGTCATTTTAGAGTGCGGACAACGTATCTATAGTTTTATATATCATTGAGATCCTACAATACTTTATGATTCCATGCCTTGGAAGCCTCATAAGTAGGTGGTCCTTATATCTTGCTGCCTGCCTCTTATCTTTAGTCGTCGATAAGAAGAAGAACAATACTTTGTGCTATTCCGTAAACAGGGGTAATAATTTTTGTTAACAAACCTCTTTTGTTCTCCAGCTTTATTGATTGGTATAATATTCTACTCAAACAAAACAAAATCGTTAATTCTTTGACCCATTTCTTTCTTAAAGAATGAAAGTATTCATTCCTTGCTTAAAAATGCCTCATAAGCAGCTAAAACAGGATAATTGTCTTAAGACGGAAACAATAGCGTCTTCAGACCTTTGACTCTCCCTTTTGTTAAACTTCAAAGATAATTATAATTTTAAACGATTTTATAAGAAAAAACGGTAGGAATAAAAAAATTAAAAAATACTCATGAATTTTCATTTGAGTTGTACTAAAATAGGGTTGTCAAACCCCCATCATGTCAGGGCTGTCAAGTCTAAGTTTTTCTAACTTCTGTCGCCCCTCGTATGTCGCTTTGATCTTTTTAATGCTTATTCCATATTTCACATGGGAATGTTATGAATAATGAATGTGAAGACAAATTTTTAATTACATGCTACTTTTGTTACTGGGTTTTGCTTAAAAAAAGGGTTAGAAATTTTATTCAAGAAACCTAATATGTGTTATCTATACTTCTATACTAATCTATACAAATATTATAAAGAGGTAACATTTGTTTGTAAGGTTGTATGTTTGTAAGTTTTTATGTAGGGGGTAATCTCAGGAACTACTGGTCCGATTAGAAAAATTCTTTCAGTATTAGACAGCCCATGTATCGAGGAAGGATATAGGCTACATATCATTGGTTCATCACGCTACGACTGAAAGGAGCCGAGCATTAATGGAAAGTGTGACGCAGACGAAGTTGCGTGGGTCATTTAGTTTTGTATAAAGTATCTGTTAAACACAAAAACGTTTAGTTCATTTTAATTGAAAAATCCATCCACGTAAGAGTCTATGAACATTATTAATATATTATTCCCTATGTACCTATGTCATCATCATCACCAAATCAGCCAAAAGACGTGAACTGCTGGACATAGGCCTCCCAAAGAGTCGCTACATCGACGGTCCTAAGCACAACGTACTAGATTCAGGCGATCAGCAGGTCTAAAACACTAGTCTAGACCACTTTAGCAGAATCAGAAAGCAAATCACGCTACCCGCCACTGTCAAATTGTTGCCAATCAACCTTGAATGCGTTTACGATAAAGATAAAATTTAAACTTGGCAGATTGTTGTGTGATTAATACAATGACTCTTCTAGCTCTAGCTTTTGCAAGTAAGTATTCTGCCTTAATTCTATAAGTGATATTGCAAATCATTAACTATAATGAACGTATTTAAACAAAATATTGAAATGATAAGCTCATCATCTACAGATACTTAAAAATCTGAATCAAATAGCTCTCCCTAAAGCCACAGCTCATCTAGACCAAGTCGTGTCTTTCAAACGACAGCAATTATGTCTGAGAACGACTCAGTTTAAGCAGTGACATGTACTTAAAGATTGATCTCTGAATAATTGATGAGAATTGCACGACGAGGCTTTGAATTACGACTTGGAATGAATAGGACTGAAAACTTGGACCAGTTTAGTTACTAACTACCAGTGATGAAGGTAAATCAAAAAATAGAAATCTTTGAAAATTAAGTGAAAGGAGTTCAGTAATGGAATTGGAATGGGGTTGTTTTATGTTTCATCTTTGACGAATTATACTCTGACATTAATATTTTAATGAATCTTGTTCGACTTGATAAAGATGTAGCAAGAAGTACTTTATCAGTCATAGAATATTTCGTCAACACCATGATATAGTATAGAAAAATACTATTTAGTAATGCAAATACACTAATGGAGTTTTTTGCACGTTGTTCTCCATAGAGATCTACGCTTTGGAAAGTACAAGTAGCTTCATGAATTTTACTGGCCGACCTTGATAATTCAAAAATTATTTATAATAAAATTTAGTTTGAGTTTAAGTTGTCTGTATGAATCTGTTGAAAAGCTACGTAAGTGTTCAGCAGAGACAGTCAAACAAGATAACAGAGAAATAAAAATGTTATTAGGACATCATTTAAACGAATGTCAAATGATAAAGACCACCCAGGTAGTTTACTGCTTTAAAGGTTGTAAAGTTGACTTGTAGTTAGCTCTAGACGGTTTGAAGATATATACTAAGTCCAGTGGACTCGTAAAGCTTGACGATGAGAGTAAAGCTGAAATCTCATTACTTCTTAAAGAAAACGATTTACTTGTGCTGTATCTGGTCGTTTTAACAATTCCGCAGAATCAGAAAGCAAATCACGCTACCCGTCAATGTCAAATTTCTCCAATCGACTTTGAATGTAATACGTTAGTGATAAAGTTAAAAATAAATTTCGACAGATTGTTGTGTGGTTAATATTATGATTCTACTAAAGTGGCCTTTTTAGACCTGCTGTTCAGTTCATCGATCAACATTATCTAATATTTTGAAATATGTATCCATCTGCAAGAGTAACATCGTGGAGCGGCCCAGTGGGCAAGAGAAGCCGAGGGAGACCACTAACCAGATGGGAAGACGACCTCAGACGGACGGCTGGTCCAAACTGAATAGGCGTAGCACAGGATAGAGCCCAATCCGAGGTACTTGCTAACTAAATCTATTTACAAAAAAAAACTTTGTAAAAGCAAGAATTAAATAGCTTATTTAATTTAAGTATCCATCTTGTATTTAGGCTTTTAGATGGATTGCGAGAATTACGTGACCATTAAAAGGTAATGCAAAAAGATAGCTAGACAGTTATACTTCAAATATATTATAGGAATGCATGGTTTTCAATACACCCTTAGAACATCTCAACATAATTAAAAAGTGGCATGATTTGATTGATTGTTCTACAAAAAGTAAGATTCGGGTTTTATAATATAATTTAAAACTCTTCACCAGAGACCAATAACTTGAGTCATGACCTGACCTAATGCTGACCTGTTTTGGACTAAAAGCACCGAAAATATTCCTTGCACCATAATAAGTATCCTGTTTTAAAGATTGAAGGTAACAAATACTAAAGGCGTAAAAGCACCGAAAATATTCCTTGCACCATAATAAGTATCCTGTTTTAAAGATTGAAGGTAACAAATACTAAAGGCGTAAAAGCTGAAGAGCATACTGACTCATACAAATATTACTTCCAGCAATGGACTCGTAAAACCTGACGACCATAGTAATTTCGAAATGACAGCGCTTCTTGAAGAACATGAAATAAGGTAACGTAAAGAAATATGTTTCCGAGTATGTCAACATGACTTAATAAATATTGTAAGTGATGGATCTACGAAGCATAGTATTTACAAACAAGAGACTTTTAAAAAGAAGTTCTAATTCTAAAAGCAGAAACATTATTTTTTAACAGCAATATTTGTAATCTTCATTAATTGTAACCTATATAATGGTACCTAATACTTAAACGTTTGAAATTGTAATAATATTTTCAATGCATTGTTCTTCATACTTTGCCAACTAAATTGTAAGTTTTAGCGCTTTTGTTCAATGCATTACTATAGTTGTCAGACCTAAATCTTTCAAAGTCACACTTTGTAAGGGTAAACTTCACAATTTCACGACTTCAGCTAAGTTTTGAGTACGCTAAATAAATTTCTAGTGACTTGGGTCGAACTGTCAAACTGACTGAGAAATAAATCGAGTATTTTCATTTTTAGTAATACTAATTTTGTTTTGAATATCAAGCAAACTTGCTTCTATTTAATCGTTTGATAAATCTTTATTAATTTAATGAATAGTAGAAAACGGATTGACTAAAACATCTTTATTTTTTTGATATAGTTAATGTATGTCAGTGTCAGGCCTCATTTCATAGTCCCAACATATTAACGAAATTACTTTGGTAAAGTGCAAACAAATACTCATTTTGGTAGCTGATTATATTCAGTGAAACATCATGACAGCTCCTATTATTTTCGGCACAGAATTAAATTCGCATAACACAACCATTGTTTTATCTACACTGTCCATAATAAGCATGATGCACATACAAAAGGCGGGTTCCTCTACCTGATTGATTCAGGTGCACTTACATAAGTATGTGGGAGGAATAATTTGTAACTTGTGTGCTCCTGGGACTGGGGGCATTGCGACAGGGCTAGCGTGGATGTTACTGCAATTTAGTTGAACTCGTCTTTTGCTTCGTCTAGAAGTATTTCAACGATGTTTAAAGAATTTTTGTCTTTGACAGTTTTTCTTGGTGTATAGGACTCGCACTTGTTGTTACTTCAAATAGAGTTTTTGTTATTCAGAGGAATCAGGTTCCTCGAGTCTAGACTTATTATTTCAATGATTAAAATGTCATATTTGTTTTTGACAGTAGTTTTGAGCATTTATTTGTGCGCTGACGTGAATGTTATATTATATATCTGTAGTAGTGATTTTGTCGTTTTATGGGACTAATAATGCGTTTTGACTTTGGACAAGTTGAATTTCCTTATATTTTCAAAGTTAGGCTACTTCTGGGTAAGCTCGATCCATCGTACACTTTGTCTTTGTCATCTCTGACCTAGACTAGAGTCAAGAGCAAACCCATCACAAATATAAAAAGTGTTTTCTAGCAAATTCGTCTTTAACATCACGCTTTTTCACGTTCTTTGAAGAATTTTTGCGTTTTATATTCATGTCTCTTTTTGTCATGAGTATATGACCTACCACGATATTCTCTAAATTTTTAGTGCCCTCCTTGTCAAAATATAAAAAATGCTGTCCTCTCTATTCAAGCACCGCCACACTCAACTAGCCTATCAAGATTATCAAGGCATACAGCACACAGCTCCGATTCAGCATTATGCCATGTCATCTCTTGAGCCTCCACAAGACAGGTTTACATTATTCAAATGCATTCATTTCTATTCCCACATACACTTTCGGGAACCCCGAAATTCAACTCCATAGTTCTTATTGCTGTTGGAATTAAAGTCAGAATTGCTTGGTTTGATTTTTTTGTAGCCGAAGATCGCATTGGTGGTCATAACCAGTGTTGGTAACAAAGGTAAGCTATGTAGAAACACAAAGCATTAGCAAGGCAGTAATGCAACACTTATGGTAATATCCGTCACATTTTTCTATCCATTGAGTTGTGTGTAAGATGTCTGCTGGGACAGTTATACCGTTAAGTGAAAATGTATGTTGAGTATTAGCTTTATCTTTTGGTTAGGGTTTAATAAATATAGCTTATAGGTCATTATTTATTTCTGTTTGTATAGATTTTGTTTTGTTGTGTTCATAAATATCATCGATACCTGCATACGTTCACATTTATTAAGATGTTCATCAAACTGCAATAATGATTGAATATTATGCTTAAAAATATGTAGATATTTACAGTTTGAGAGAGATTTGATGTTTATTGATTCTCCAAAAATTTAAGTATACGTCGGTGAATCTAAAAAAGGATGTAATCAAAATTCATTTAGCCATTCGTAAAATACATTTTATTAACTAAATCGATTCTGACGGCACCGTTTAAAACACCTTAATTAACCACTTTATTTAAAATCGGTATCCAAATTAATGAAACACTTAAATGCTTCGGATAAAATTCTTATACACAGACATACACTAGATAAGCAGAGCTTAAAGAGAACATTTAGCTTCCAATATAAGGCTGCCTTTCCACCGGAGGTCTATGTGGAGTTAGAGCTAAACTACGAAACTATGTATTTATTTCCGTCAAAACTAGATGGCGTGGTCTCATGAAGATACGCCACCAAGAACTTGCCCGAAGAGAGCTTAGCGATACATTGCAACTAGTAAAGAGCTTCGATTCAATTTTTACATAGATTAGCAATGCCACCATTCGAGCATTATTCACACCAAATAGTATATTAAATCCGTAGCTTCGATGCATCCGTTTCAATCAAGATTCAGCATAGTTTAGTCTAAAGCTATTTAGTTACTGCTAATCAAAACGTCATGACTTCCGCGTCCATCTTTTGTAAAAGTGTTGTCACATTTCAGTTCCAAATTAAATGAGACAAAAGATCCCTTGCTACTCGTTTTAATAATTTTTTGGGTGGAAAAGCAGCCTTAGCGTTCAATAGGAAGATAGCTAGGCAACAAAATCCTGACCGGTTTCTAATAATATCTATTCGAGGCTTAAAAGCTTTGGACTTAATTATCCGATTGGTTTCGGGCTGTATTCTTAGTAGTTTCTATACTACATCGGATTTTATTACGAGAAATTACTAAACAATACAAAGCTGGGAGTAAGTAATTGAACATTGAGGTTGTGTGTCTTGTCTATTCTAATACTGTTTAATCAAATACATTAATTTTATAATTCATTCCATTAAATAAATTCTAATAAAAAAAAAATACTTAAACGAATTCAATGCAAGATATCTATCTTCACGAAATAAATTATCTAGTCGAGTTAAGCGCCCATAAATGTATGAGGCATTCGATTTTTTTTCGCGATTTCGGTGTTGTTCGCACAGTGAAAGTGACCCTTTGATAGGTATTCCGTTTATTGTATTACACGTTGTAGAGATGTCTTGCTTTGAACAATTTATGTAAAACAAAAGCTAAAAAAATCTGAACTAATTACTTAAGATTCAAATAAGACACCGGAGCAAAAATTTTCTCATTAATAACCAAAATGTAGATGAAAACGTATCGTTGTCATTTGAGAATGCTCCCAAAGGTCGAACAGTAGCATCGGTTTTATCTAGGCAAACAGCATATCCAAGTTTGGCAACCTATAAAGGAACAGGATTACTTTGTGGAATTTAATATAGTTCCCTAGTTTCCCTGAAATAGCAGGGAAATAACCTTTTTTTTTATGCGAAATAAGCTGCAGTAATGAATTTCAATTTATTTCTTCAATAACTTCATATTGTCATGTGCACACAAAGCAGCCATGTATGGTGGTAGTGGATCTTTATAACAAAACCTTCTTGATATTCTTTGGTTGAATTGTATTTAAATCTAATAATATTCAATTTATTGGTACCTATAATTATTGTAATTTTACCAAACAGATATTTTATTAAATTTAATAGGAAAGACTCACAATTGTTATAAACCATTCAAACTATTTACAGACACGTAAACGTTTTAACCAAAAAGCAAAAATATATGTAAGCAAAACGTTTTGTCGGTCAGAAGAAACCGCAAATACCTACGGTAAACAAAAGGTATCGGCACCCTTAAAAAATATTAAATTCATATTGGAAACACGAGATTCGATAAACCGATGACAGAGCCGCCGCCACAGAATACTAATCGAGAGATTTGCGCGCGACCGCAAGCTAACACAGTAGACAGATCGCGCACACATGAGGTTCTGTAGAACAAACCTGCCATAAAGTTATGCGGCCCTGGTACTTTTTATGCCTAAGGGGCATTTATATTTTGAGGATATGAAAATTTAGGAAGTGGGAAATCGCAAATTAGTGCGTTAGAAATATGAAAAAGTTAAATGGATTCCTTTAAAACTAAAATATTTTAATTTAAACTTTCATGGCGTGATCATGGCGCTTGCAGCAGTGTCGAAATATCGAAAACTCGCAAATAAAAAGGTACATGGTAGCAATCCCGTTATTAACTATTCTAAAATATTTTTTCTTGAAATCTTGGAATAGTTGATAGGTAAACACCATTAGGCAAGATAAAACAATGCAAGCTAACACAGTAGACTGATCGAGTTTATGATGAAATACAAGCCAGTGCAATACCAAAAGAGAAAATATTACTCTACAAGAGTAAGTAGTAAACAATAGGTAGTAGTTTAATGAAGTTGTAAACACGCATATTATAATAAATCGACAGCAACAATATAGGTAGATTGCCTTGTGAATAAATCTTTACATACGTCACTTCGATTCGTTGAAACAATATTTAGTCTTATTCGCATGTAGTAAATTATCCGACACTATTTTCTCTTCTCAGAATGTTTTCATGTCATCTTGGTAAACAGGTGACACTTAATACTCTTCAAAGAGTTACAAGTATACCTCCAACATTTCGAAGAAAAAAAAACCTGGACTTCAGTCTCATTCGGCTTCACGTCACGTAGCCCGTGTTACAATTGTCGGCGTTTCATCTCTATTCTCGAGTTTCATGAGTTTGCTGTATCCTTCTTCTTACAAATCTTTCTTACTTTTCACAGCTGCCTCGCAGTATGTCGACACTTCTTATCTTTGTGGAATGTTAACTGGTTTGGTTCTAGTAGGGTTTAGTACCAGGATCTTAAAAGGAAATGTATATGATTAAATCAAAGTGGCTGTAACATACTGTGACATTGTGGAATAAAACTTATGCTAGATGCTATATAGATAAGAAAAAATCTCCAAATCACTACAAAAAGAATATGGTAACTGCTGACTATATCAATATTGACAGTAAACCACTCTCAAACAAATGTAGGGAAATAAATATGGATCAAAATTTCTAATAGGAACACTAGACACAGTGATACCGTTTGTACTAGGTATCAAGTTTTTAATAATGCATGAGTTTGGCCCAATGCCCACGACGAACTGACCTAATTCAATTGACGCTTACAAAATGCGTGATAGGATACATATTACACGAGTATGACACGCAACGGATATTTGATCATGAATATTTCATTTCTATATGTTGGTTCTACATCAATGTTTCCACTGTTATCTGCGTCTATACTGACTCTAGTCACAATATTCATTTTGTGTCTGCGTGCTCCCCAATTTAATACCTCCTGTGGATATCCTTGTGCAGAGGCGTCAAGTTTATCTCTAAATCGCAGTCTCGGTCTACCGTCAAGCTTATATTTGACGTTAGCGGTAGGGAAGCATTCCGCATGACTTTCAGGCAAACATCAATAAAATTGGTTTGGGTGGCGTGAATGTGAACCTAAACCTGAGTCAATATATCTCGATGGTTGCAATGATAACACTGTCTGGAAAAAATAGAGAGAGGACAAAGAGATCTTTTTCGAGGAACCCTAAAGTAAAACCCTAAAGCCATCAAAATTCCTTTATCGCCATAAACAAACCGCAAAAAATCACACGATCGTTCGGCTTTCACTAAAATATTGTAACAAAGACTTTTCAATTCGGACGAATATTTTTTCCCGAGCAAAAAGCGTAGTGCGCACACTATCCGACGTTTTAGTTCTTTTTGCGGTTAAATAAAAAGTTTTACTTTCTGTTTTCTTTCTTTGTGACGTTTGGTCATGAAGTTATTGTTTAACGATGGAAATTGTATTAAAATGTTGATTTATTTTAATTGGAGCTGCGTCTTTTTCGCCAAGAAAAATATGGAAACTGAATTTCCCATATTACAGTAAAGATTTTATAAAAGTAGTTCCGGATTACTTATAATTTGACTGATCACGTTTAATTATGGTTAGGTACTTCAAATTTTATTAATATGTCGTGGATAACGATATCATCAAAATAATTAATTTCTTATGAGTATTGTAGTGGTAAACGCCTTGACGTCAGTTGTCAGTAGTAATGGCGGCACGTGGAAAGAGTCGTGTTGGAGAGTGAGGACTTTGCCGAGCGCACTTTGGCTCGAGGACGCTTCTCCAAAACGAAACTGTCGGTTTATCTATTTCAATTGTATTAAACCGACTTCTTTCATGATCTTATAAATTCGAGTTCTTCTAACTCAACAGACAGATGTGTTTCTGGGGAGTTTGTTGTGCCACTTCATAGCTAAAACACTAGGAAGTGCTGACAGGTAGGTGTTTCGGGGGACTGTCTATTTGTAAGCTTTGACGTTCAAAAAGTGCTGGAACTCAGCCACAGTTAATAGAGTAAGGTTAGTACTGTATTGAGTGTTATTATTCTACAATGAACCCGATACCACCGAACCAAAACGATGATGGCGCTATCGCTCAGCCATCGCTGACGCCGTCAAACATGTTTTTCTCAAATGCCTTGATATTTGACTCTCGATAGAAATTTCTCGCATCTTATTGCTACACTATACTGAGAAGTTTCTCATTTATTCACAGCATAGAGTGCATTTTCCTTGAAGTAATTATTGAGGCAATTGATACTCCATCACACTTCACAAGGTTTCTATAGAATTCTGTAATTTTACCGTAAATCAAGACTGTTTTGTAACCTTGAGCTACTGATTACAAAGTTAAACTTGTTGAACAAGGTTTCTTCGGACAGAGTGCGCAAATTTTACGTAAAGCAACCATAGCATAATCATTAAATTAATAGACAAGTGTGTTTTTTGTTTTCGGTGTTGAGGTCAAAGAAACCAAAAGTAAAGTAAGTATAAAATTATGTTCTAGAAACGATACTGATTGCATAGAAGATAATGCGCACTGTCTCCAAAATGTCCCTGTATGTATGTTAAGGAACGGAACTCATAATGTTGTAACAAAAAATCAAATTATCAAGACAAACATGGCCTGTATATAAAAATTAAAATCCTAGAACCCACAATCTGCCCCATTACACAGAATACGGGAGACGATCAGATAAGTGCATTACAATGGCCCACGACATAAAGACATCATATCATTCTACGACAATAAATTCTCAAAAGGGCGGTTTATGGCACAAAAGATTGAGGTTTTGGGACAAAATTGTAGTTTTTCTACAGAATTTCAAGTTACACATCCCCTTTTGTACAATTCATGGGAACAAGAGGAGTGATCAAAACACATAAAGTTTCGTGTTACATAATTTATAGGTAGTTTTTACTTGAGCATGCGGAGGCACTGCGACTTGAGATGTTGACGTATTCTGGGACAATTTTATCGTCATTTGCCATTATACGTTTCTTTCTTTAGCGCAGGAAATCTTGACAACTATAATAATACTATAAAAAGAATTGGAAACCGAGTTTTTGGCGTGTGAGATTTTTTTAATGGCAGATTTGACAATTTATTTACCTATGTGTGCAGGAAATACTTTGATAAATGTGAAAAACGCTGCACTGTGCAGTGACACTTTAAATGGAATAAAATCTTAATTAAAATAGATTATAGCAGACTTAAAACTCAAATGTGTAAATGAATGTAATTTTAATGACAAAAGGAAGTGCAATATTTTTAAAGTAATGAACTTTTAATAGATCTTTCACTCTATTACAACAGCTGACCATTGCATCCAAAACCCCATAATATAGCAATCACGGCTGTTTTTTTCTACAACGACAAACGCCTGGTCATAGATTTTGATGACATTTCAAAAAAATCAATACCCTGCCATAGATACAGCCGTAGATACTAAAATATTGTGACGGCGTCCCACTGTGATGTATTTGCCAAAATGTGGGTGCCTTATCAAGTTGTGGCATCGCATCTACAACCTCTGCAGATGGTATTGTAGGGTC
Source organism: Ceramica pisi (assembly GCA_963859965.1). NCBI lineage: Eukaryota > Metazoa > Arthropoda > Insecta > Lepidoptera > Noctuidae > Ceramica > Ceramica pisi. Next base: position 7,834,433 of record OY982542.1, read on the forward strand.
TCCAACATGCACATTGCACTCTCCTTCATTCACTACAACATTATCTTCTAAAATAGCAACAATGTCTAGTAGTTAATCATTTTTATTGTTGGGGCTTTGTCATTATTCCTCCATTGTATTTGCACTATTAAATTCTTACTTTGCGAATTCAATTGTGAGTTTTTAAAATATTACTTTATGGGAGTTAATGTTTCGATTGTAAATCAATTTATAAATATTTGTATCAGCCCCGTGGCCAATACAGCAAGTTCATTATTTTAACTTAATGCTTTTTACAGTCAAAGTATTTAACGTCAAAACCATGCAGCTGGTATCACATAATCATGAATTAAGTGGAGGCAGTGTACAAATGGATATAAAATTATACTCCTTCATTTAAACAAAAGCCACTTTACCTGAATTTATCATACAATCATTATGAATTGCATGCGCTTCATAATTTAAACGAACACATATCAAATAAGATTAAAAAGCGATGATTCAGCGAACGAACGTGTAAGAATTTCTGCCTAGAGCCTCCATGGTGTCGAGATAAAAAACATTATTTATTGTCGTTGTCCCCCTGCACGCGATCTAGACAAATTAAACGAGTAACTTGATCAGACGACACGTCACGAATAAGTTTTGGTGGGGACGTACATTATGTTCTAAGAAGAGAATTAAATATTGTGATATCGCCCATGATGCAATACGATACGGCCAAGATAAAAATACTAAAATTAATTAAAGCCCAAATCTACGTCCAATCAGTGGAAACAAAATATATCTTCAACACTTCCATTGCGTAACGATCGAAATTCTCCCAAAAATAAAAATTTGATTGACTTGTTAATCATTTAATATTCGCTAAAAAACTGTCAGTCATCAATCTCAATACAAATTAACAGAAAAATCAATTTATATGCATGGAACCGGTTTTTAATGTATTTACTTAATTTGTATTTCCTAACGTTAGCCAATTAGGATCGTTATTAATCGTCTGTAGCTATGGCACTATTAATTTGGTCTGTTACTATTTTAGGCTCGCAGCGTCAGTCAAAGTGGCCACAATCGCTCTTGAGACCCCACTTACATCACTCGAGCGTCAAGCAAAAACTGAATACATGGCTCGAGCATACTTCAGTGACGAGAAAAAAGCACCAGGTGCCTACCGAAAGCGCTCATTGTTCCAGTGAACGAGAAAGATTAATAAATCTTTAGAGAGTTGAGTATCTGCGGCCGATCTCGCGGGATGCGAGCTTCGGGCCAGGACACGTTATTGCAAGCCTATTCAGATGCCACAGTTGAGGCCAAACAGCCCCTTTGTCATGACAAAGGTGTCGCGTAAAGAAAAAGGGTCCCTATCGACGATCTGCCTTATCAGATCCAGTTCCCTTCCGAGAGGTCTCAATAGGATAGTCTGAGTTTTGAATGCGGCGGATCTAATTCCCCCGGTCACAATAACGTACACGAATTCCAATTTAGTCGGACACAGAATGCAGGAGGAATAAAAAGAGTTCGAAGGATGTTATCAAACATCGGTTTGATAGGGCCTCGTATTGTGTTGAAATAGCGTTTCGTAATACGCCGTTGTTATTTTTAATGTTGGTACCATCAGCCGAATTTTTGTGGTTTCATAATAGAAAATAAAACTACGTATTGTGAATTTTTTCATGCATACTGAAACGAATACGTTTAAGTATGCATGTCATACATAAATTGGTATCAACAATTTTAAATTTGAGATCTTGAATTTGATTAATTAACCCGGTAAAAATAAAAGTTTACAAAATATTTTTTTGTACAAAAAATGGCTCTTTTTCAAGTCACGGGTCACGAAACACAAACAAGCAATGACACAGAACTGGCTTATGCCTTATTACAAACAATTTCCGATTGATCATCCACGCATTTAAAATCAGTGGATTAACCGAAAATGAACTGACGGCCGTTATGATTGATGTTTGTCCACCAACCCCACATACTGTACACTTATTAAGCTTGATGCGCTCTATGGCTTTCTAAAAATCGACAGTAAACACAATAGCAACAATTGGTCCGATCAAACGGAATATTAAGTTCGCTTGTCATTTTAACTATCATCTCTAACATCGTCACAAAGTACCACAGAATCCACAAGCAAATTATAACCTTTTGGCAGCAACTTTAAGGTGCCTTTCGATTCGTTGTTCCACCTGTCTAGGAAGCGTAGCTAAGAAAAGAGGGTATTGTCAGTCTCGTTTTATGGGTTATGATTTATGACCAATGACTCCCAACGGGTTTTAGTCTCGTGATAATCTTATTCAAACGCACCTCTTGTGAGGTGCACAATGCTACCTAAATTAGCTATAGCCGTATCATAAGCTATTTTGATGTTTATAAGAGGTACGTTCAGTTTACTGAACCGTGTGTGGTATGCATACACAAACATGGTATGTTCTAAAGGAGCTGTCGTTTCATTTGCTGCTTAAACTTTTTTGAATCACGAATTTACGACGTTCGTTTCCACACAGTAAACAATGATATCGACTCGCGCTTCGTATGGATGAATGATTATTTAATGAAGTATGAGTCTGGGTAAATTAGAATGTTCCGTGAATATTGTATTTTGAATATCTTTATTATTTAAAATCGTATTTGTACATGTTTATTCTAGAAAAGGACTTTTTTTAAATACCATAGTTGCATAAAGAAGAGCAATCAATATCCGAATCCGATTCCATTTTCCTGAGAACTGGAAAACAACATGCAGTTGGAAAATAATTGAATTCCACAAACAGTAGCTCCTTCACGGAAATATAGGCACGTGTCAGTGTTGCAGTTGCAAAAATTGCAAGAAGTAGACAAGTAATGACGGATGGCCAGATTACAGCCGACGGGTATCATCAATCTCTTTCCCCCAGTTGACTCTTATAACTTGTATGGGGAGGCTTTTAGTGATATACTTGATGTTTTTACAAGAATACTCGAATCTGTGGAGCGTGTAAACACTAGACAAGTATGAGGAAAAAGTTGATTGAAGGACTCACGTAGTTTTGCTATTCATAGAAAAATCTTATTACAAAGAGACGTCATTGTAACACTTTATAAAAAGGACACTGTACAAACATTTTACGAACAAAATAGGTACAAAAAGAAAAGATATAAAACATTACCATATGGGTCAACTTCAAATTGAACTGATTTATTTATGACTTGTAAATACTCGTCCGAACCCTAAAACACCACATACTATTCAAATATAACTTCAATTATAAAAACCAAACCCTAAATCTTAAACAGAATCCTTAATAATATGCCTGAGAACATACCAACGCACTAACAATCATTTTTTACCCACAACACGACCAATCCGTCATAAGATGCATGTCCCCTCGAGGTTTAAAAAAAAAGTAAAAAAACCCTATTATTCAACCCTTTCTATTGTAAAGGTAAGTACAGATTAGTTTCAAGGCAAGGGATACAATCTAAACGACGTGCCTTTGCGCAGACCATTCTTCATACGAAGATTTTTATTGATAAGAATATTGGAGTCATCTATAATAGTAGCTTACCTGTTCTAGTCGTTATGCAACATGCAATGGGAAGATGGGTAAGTAGGTAGTTGTTTCATTGTCGAAGCGTTTTAAACAGCTGTCCACCGCAATTTTCGCATTACGAAGATTCGAGATAATATGAAAATAATTGGCGGATCATTTTGAAGTTTGAATACAAATTAATTGTACTTAAAAAATTTATTTAGCCTTGAGTCACTATTCACTGATGTTGATTCATCTTTTTACATCTATGGTTACTCTGAATTGGTATTGTAATAACACTTTCTTTCACAATATAAACTGTGTAATGCCAAATACATTAAATTATTCATAGATCAAAAAGACATTCAACTGACGAGATCTCTAGAACTAATAAAATATCAATCAAAATTATAAACGTTACTACAAATAAGTTAAACAAAAAACACTTAAGCTGTGTTTTAATTACAACTATCAACGGATGTCTTAATACACCGTAAACTTTAATACTTTATTTTTTGTTTACATAGAGCGATATGGTAAATTAAGAGCTCGATTAAAACGGAGTCAAAACATTGTCCCCTTTGGATGCAACAGCGCGGATCAAGACCAAATTGATATAAAAAAAGTGTTAAACATCCTGTCTTAATTAAATTTTTAGTTTATTGAGGATTTTTATTGGTGTTATATTTGGGTATGATGATTTTAAGCATGACATAGTGAGATAAATTCTCAAGAAAAATATCGTAAAGTATGTTATTTTCAACCGACTTCCCAAAAAGGAGGAGGTTCTCAATTCGGTTGTATTTTTTTTATGTTTGTTACCTCATAACTCCGACAATTATGAACCGATTTGAAAAATTCTTGTTTTATCTGAAAGGATATACTTGTAGATTGGTCTCATTTAAATTTTATCAAAATTGGTTTCGAACTTTGGATTTTAAATCGAAATAGCTGGAATTCGTCGGTTAAAAAGTGAAAAGAAAAACTTTTTACAAAAAAATACAACCGACTTCCAAAAAAAAAAACACTGTACAGTAAAAAATAACTTTAATTTCGGAAGTCGGTGTCAAAATACGAAGAAACTAACAAAAACACCGACTTCCGAAAGTTATTTTTTAATTTGTAGTGTTTTTTTTTGGAAGTCTGTTTTTATTTTTGTAAAAAGTTTTTTATATATACCTACGTATGTTCTCTTTAAAGATATTTTTTTCACTTCAAGATAGCATCACCAAGATCAAAGTTTTCTACATCAATAACTAGCTGATGCCCGCGGCTTCGCCCGCTTGACAAATTATATACTAAAACTTTCCTTGACAACCACTCTATCTATTTGTGATGCAGCATGAAAATCGGTGCAGTAGTTTGTGAGTTTATCGCGAACAGACAGACAGAAAGACGCGGCGAAGGACTTTGTTTATATAATACTAGCTGACCCACTTGCGTCAGCTAGTATTATATAAACAAAGTCCTCCGCCGCGTCCTTCGTCTACGTCACATATTCCATTAATGCTCGGCTCCTTTTAGTCTTAGCGTGATGATGTGTAGCCAATAGCCTTCTTCGATAAATGGGCTATCTAATACTGAAAGAATTTTTCAAATCGGACCAGTAGTTCCTGAGATTACCCCCTACATACAAACTTACAAACATACAAACAAATGTTAGGTACCTCTTTATAATATTATTATATACTAGCTGACCCACGCAACTTCGTCTGCGTCACATTTTCCACCTTTTAGTCTTAGCGTGATGATCAATAGCCCGTATATACCTTCCAGTATAAATGGGCTATCTAATACTGAAAGAATTTTTCAAATCGGACCAGTAGTTCCTGAGATTACCCCCTACATACAAACTTACAAACAAATGTTACCTCTTTATAATATTAGTAGATATATATATATATATATATAGATATATATATCTATATATATATTTACATCTTGAAGGACATGTTGCGTCCTATATGGCGTTATTTACCGATGATGCTGCGTCCGACTGACTTTGTGCGTCCGGAATACGGACGCAAGATTGACCGACCCTCATTTTTAGCCCAAGGGTCCCTTATCATCCTTAGAATGCATGGGCGAAAAATTGGCATGGACGTAATTTCATCACTGCAATGCCTTTTAGCGTATAATATAGTTCCGCCATCGTCCGACTGAAATATGGAGGGCGCTAGTGTTCAGCGTATAATTTACCACGTATACTTTGAGTTCAGTTCACTGATCTTATCGTGTCCATTGAATATCGTATACTTAATTTGTAAAGTTTTTATCATTTTTTCGTGACAACAATCTTGCGTCTCTTAAATATCCTTAAACGGGCACTAGGTACGGTGTCTGAGGGGCCTATTCGGGGTTCACGAGGGACGCATAGCGCGGGGCGCGGGGCGGCGGGCTTCAGCGCGCTCGCGTGCCGATTTGCCGAAGTTTGTAAAGAAACAGACATGTGCCGGCCGTGATGTAAGCTTGTCACCAAAGTGAAATTTTAAATTGAAAGAGAAGTTGCAGATGGAGTTTACATTTCTTTTAAGTATATATCTAAAATAAGAATGACAACATTGGGTTGATAAAAACCCTACTAATTTCTTTTGATTTAAAATATAAAAAATACATGTTCCATTGTAATGAAGACTGATTGATGTTCATAATTCAGTTTATTTTGTTATTACGCAAGGCAGAGCAAATTTATGTTTATTATTATGTCAATGTTAAATTGCATTGATTTGTTGATGGAAAAGTTTTAATGTTTAAATACACATTTTTAAATACATAAAATTTAAAATAAAACATGAAATGTATAAAACATTTAATGTTTTATTTTTATTAATTATAAATTACGATATTATGCCTTTTATTCCGTATGTTCACCTACATAAATATGACTACTATTAAATTATTCGTATCATGAAACTTCCTCTTTCTATATTTGAACCTACATGTTCACACCAGCCTGTGTACCTGTGTGTGTGTTACCTGTTTATACATACTTAACAAGATCGCGCCATAAAAGTAAAAAATATATATTTATACTATGTTTATAATAACTTTTTTACTTGAACAAAAACTGGAAATTCCAAGTAATGTTTTTAATTCCAAGTAATGTTTTTAATTTTTTTTCTTAATCATCATATTATCGTTTTACAAGATATTTATTGATTTGCAAAAAAAAAATCCCGCCACTTGTTATTTTATAAACAAATTGATTAAATTATGTAGGTATCAGTATTTTTAAAAAGTTTTTTTCTTTTACAACTTTATTACATTACAAATATTATGATTTATTTAAAAAACATGTTTCTTTAATAACAATTTTTTCATATTTTTATTGTTTAAATAATTAGTTAAGAAATTTCTTGTATTAAAAATACGATAATATGATGATTAAGAAAAAAAAAATAACAACATTACTTGGATTTTTCAGTTTTTGTTCAAGTTTTTTTTTTTTTTTCTAATCTTTGGTCTGCAATCGGCTATCAAGCCATAATCAGATGTATTCCACTATTGTAAGCTTTGCAGGCGACATTCCAATAAATGGCACCATATAAATTAATTATTGTCTTTCAGGTTCTTTGGTTCAGGTCCAGTGTTTTTTTTTTTTTTTAATATTTATAGGCGTACGTTTGACCGCTATCTCACCTGATGTTAAGCGATGATGCGGTCTTAGGTGGAGCACGCTTGCCTAGAAGTAACCGATCACTCTTGACTTAAAGACTCCCAGGTTGTAGCTATCAGGAAACACAGACTCAGGCAGGGAATTCCACTCCTTAGCTGTACGCACAATGAATGTATCCCAAAACGTTTTGTGCGTATAGGTGGGATGTCCACCATGTACCGGTGGTACATCGCCGTACGTCTTGTGGTCCGATGGTGGAACGGGCTTGGCGGAATTAAGTTATGCAATTCCGTCGCACACTCCCCAAAATGTAAACGATAGAAAACCGACAGGCCAGCAACTCGGCGTCGATGCTCAAGACTTTGGAGCTTCGATTCATTCATTCGTGCCATCTTTTTAGGCGTTTGATGTTTTCCTGTGACTGTAATAAGTTCTTTGCCAGTTCATTTGTGTGTTTGCTCAGTCTTTCTTTGTATCTCTTGCTGATATTGCTGACTTCTTCCTTAACAGTAGTTATCTCCAGGTATTCATGTCTCGGTATTTCTCACAAACCAGTGCGCGCTTGAGATAGTTCTCAAGGCGATGTTTTGGAATCTCTGGAGGATCTCTATGTTAGAGTTGCTCGCAGAACCCCACAGTTCTATTCCATAGGTCCAAATGGGCTTTATGATGGCTTATACCAAGAGCTTGTTACTAAGAGACAGAGTGGATTGTCGTCCAAGCAACCAGTTTAGCGATTGAAATTGCAAGTTCGCTTCTTTCCTCTAGGCTTTTATGTGTTTACTCTAGGTCAGTCTTCTATCCAGGTGTAGGCCAAGATATTTTACGCTGTCGTGATTTGGCAGGGCCTTGTTATCCATACAAACAGGTGGACATTCGCCTCTTCTCAGTGAGAATGAATGTTATTTGTGTTGATTTGGTTACACTAGCTTTTATTCTCCACTTCCGAAGCCAAGAATCAACTTTATCGATCTGTGCTTGCAGCTTCGAAGATGCGTTGTTCGGGTCTTTGTCGCTCGCAAGGCATGCCGAGTCATCTGCGTAGGTGGCCGTTACCACACCTTCAGTTTCAGGCAGGTCTGCCGTATATATAGAATATAGCACGGGGCCAAGAACTGATCCTTGGGGCACAGAGGCAGTGATCAAGTACAGGTTCGAGTATTCCTCTCCGCATTTGACTTGAAATTTCCTTTGGTGTAAATAGGATTTCAGGATCATGAAGAATGAGTTAGGCAGAAGTGTTTTCAGCTTGTACAGCAGTCCCTTGTGCCACACCATGTCAAAAGCTTGCTGTATGTCTATGAATGCTGCTGAGCAATACTCCTTTCTCTCAAGTGTTTACCTTATTACGTGAACAACCCTATGCACTTGTTCGACTGTTGCGTGTTTCTCCCGAAAACCAAACTGGTGATCCGGTATGATCCTGCTCTCATCGAGTATGGGTTTGAGTCTTCGCAGAAGAGTCTTTTCAAACACCTTAGACAGTATGGGGAGAAGGCTTATGGGTCTATATGAGCTAGGATCTGCCGGCGGTTTCCCCGGCTTTGGGATCATACATATTTGAGATATTTTCCACAATTTCGGGTAGTAATGTATTCTAAATACTGCATTAAAAATCATTGTTAGGAAGACAATGACTTTTTTGGGCAACTGTTTAAGTACTTCAGCCGTTAAGGTCAAAAGCTTTTTTGTTTAGCAAATGTTGGATCGTGCGTGCTACGCGGAGTAACCAGTTTGATTGGTGCAGATAGTTGCTGGTCGCTGTTGATAATTTTATCAACCTCAGTTTCAAAGTTTTGTTCAAGTAAAAAAATTATTATAATCAATGTATAAATATTTTTGTAACTTTGATGGCGCGATCTTGTTAAGTATATATGTAAGAAAGGCTCTACGAAACGAAATTTTTTTACGACCATTATTTAAACATTTTTTTTTTCACTTACAATTAAGACGGTTTTCGAGAAAATTTTGTTAGTTAACAATTGTTTAACTTGTTGAAAAATTAACTTTAAGTTAAATTTCCAACGGGAATAAATTATTTATAGTGTTCAGAACACACCATATTTTTTTCAAATTTAAAAAAAAATATTAAATACCCTAAATAAATTGATTAATATACCGTACTCGCTTTTGACGCCACGCGTGCAACCTAAAAATGTCGCGCGCAAACCTATTTTCAGCATTAAATTAATGTTACAAATCATGGAGATAGAGTTCCGGGAGTTAGGAGTTTTTTATTGGAAATTTCCTCTTCTTTCAGAATCTTTTATTTGAAACTAGCTTCCTCCCGCGACTTCGTCTGCGTAGACTTTAGGACTGCCGCGCAACTTTTTGCCTCATTGTCTCATCCTTGAATTGCATCTTTATAATTCAGGTATCCAGACATAGTGAGTCTTTGCGGTGCCGATGAAAGTAAGATTTCTGCCCCGAAATTACTTCGACATGTTTGTGATCCCCTGGTAGACCCTTGTGAATATTAAGCGCTCATATTTGCAGCCTCGAAAATACTGTGACATGTTTTTGTTCTCCTGTTATTATTGATCCAAGCCACTCATAACTCCTACATGGAAAAAACGACATGTTTTTGGTCGAATTAAAGCCCCAGAAAAACTTTGACATGTTTATGATCTCCTGGTAATTTTGATTCTTTAGCGCTCCATAATTCCGGCCCCGAAAATACCTCGACATATTCTCCGGATACTTGTGAAGTTCCCAGCCCTGAAAAAACTTTGGCATGTTTCTGGTCTCCTGGTACTTGTGAATCTATAGCGCTCGTTATTCCGGCCCCGGAATGCCTCGACATGTTTTTTGTTATTCTGGTACTTGTGAATCTATAGCGATCTCAATTTCCAGCCCTGAAAAACTTTGGCATGTTCCTGGTCTCCTGATACTTGTGAATCAATAGCGCTCATAATTACAGTCCAAAAGAAACCTCGAGATTATTCTGCTCTCTTGGTACTTCTGAATCTTGTAACGCTCGTTATTCCGGCCCCCGAATGCCTCGACATGTTTCTGCTCTCTTGGTACTTGTAACTCTATAGAGTTCTCAATTTCCAGCCCTGAAAAACTTCGGCAAGTTCCTGCTCTCCTGGTATTTGTGAATCTGTAGCGCTCGTAATTATGGCCACGGAATACCTCGACATGTTTCTGTTCTCCTGGTACTTGTGAATCTAAAGCGCTCATAATTTTAGCCCCAAAAAAGCATCCGAGATGTTTCTGCTCTCCTGGTACTTGTGAATCTGTAGCACTTGACATTCCGGCCTCGGAAACCTCGACATGTTTCTGCTCTCCTAGTACTTGTGAATCTGTAGCACTCGGAATTCCTGTCCCGAAAATACTTCGACATGCTCTCCTGGTACTTGAGAATCTATAGCGTTCACAATTTCCAGGCCCGAAAATACTTCGAAATGTTTCTGCTCTCCTGGTACTTGTGAATCTTTAGAATTTATTCATTTAGCCCGAAAACAAACTTCGACATGTTTCTGTTCTCTTGGTATATTTTAAACTTAACCGCTCACAATTCTGGCCCCGAAAAGAAATTCGACATGTTTCTGCTCTCCTGGTTATTTTCGGGAATCTATAGCGTTAACAATTTCCAGCCCAGAAAATACTTCGACATGTTTCTGCTCTCCTAGTACTTGTGAAAATATAGCGTTCACAATTCCAGCGCGAAAAATGCTTCGACATATTTCTGATGTCCTGCACCTTTATTCACAACCATTCGATTCGATTCCGTATCGAATCGAACGTCTAAGTTATCGAAGATGTCCTCCAAACGCAATTCACAGATCCGAAACCGAAACATTTTGACAGTTCAAATTCGATAAGAAGACTCGAATCTTTCCGACAGCTGTTTGATATCGGTAGTCATATCGAAAGAAATTAAACGAATAAATAAACCATATTTCCAGCTTATTTCAGTGAAATAAAAATACTGTAAACTTTTTAAACACTGCCTGAAGTGAATGAATTTTTATTAATGTATTGACCGTATTTCATCGATTTATACTTATTATTATTCTAAGTTATTTACCTACATAGACAAAGTGTTTACGGAAATGTGATATTCGTTCAAGATTTTAGATAACATAGAGTATGTGATTGTGCGAGCCAGAGACCGTCGATGTGCCGCAGAACAACAGAGGCAGGAGACGTTGTCTCTTCATAGAGCCTAGGATATGACGAATCCTTTTGCCGACCGCGGTTTCAGTCCGTTTATAGGTTAACACCCGACATGGCCCTTAGCCTCATTGAAGAAATAAGGGCCTATTTGCCTGAAACGCACTCATCTGCCGTAAAAGGACTTGATTAATACTGGCATCACTACTAGGCGCCGCGAACAACACGACTGAATCCACTTTCTCTTTTATTGGCCGATGAGAAGATTGCCGTCAAGTCAGACAGTTTTTTTTACAAAAGTATAAATTCTGCTACACAAACCTTTCATAGCAAAATGTACCTGTGAGATCTCATGGACACCCAAGTCAAATCAAATTGTTTTCTAATAAAATAAGTTACCTGTCATTATTTAATGACTGTATCTGTAATATTTATTTCTATCTATACTATTTTTCTTTTCTTTTGAATACAAAACTTGAAGTTTGTGTGTCCATAGGTACTATAGAATTTTGACGATCAGTGAGTAAGCTGAAGGTAGAAATACAAGGTAATTTGGGGGTACCTATTAGCTAGTTGATGAAAATAGTTCTAAAGTTTTAAAAGTTAACACTTTTTCCGCTTTGCCAGTTTGACAGACTGCTGTTTACAAAGCAGGTTTATTCGAAATAAAGTTTATTTTGGTTAATAATAAAATTATTTTGTATCGGTGGCTATCTATTAGGCAACTAGCTGTATATTCCATATTTAAACGGAACAAAATATTCAAATAAACCAATTTTATTTACTACTTTAAATTTTCTACCACGATCATCTATTTACTACCATTTTTTAGCGTTCCCCATAAACACAATGGTCTATCGGATAGAAAAAAACACATCCGTTCGGATCTGTGAATAGCGTTTTGACAGTTCTTCGACTCGGAAATGAGATTGTCGAATTCGGTTCCCTACCGACACGGAATCAAATCGAATGGTTGTGAATAAGGGGCCTGGTACTTGTGACTCTAAAGTACTCATAATTTAATTCCCAATAAAACTTCCGAGATATTTCTGCTCTCCTGGTACTTGTGAATCTGTAGCGCTTGTAATTCCGGCCCCGGAATACTTCGAAATGTTTTTGCTCTCCTGGTACTTGTGAATCTGTAGCGCTCGGAATTCCAGTCTCGAAAATAACACGTTTCTGCTCTGCTAAAAAAAAAAATCTTTCCCAAAAATAATTTGACATGTTGCTGGTCTCCTGGTACTTGTGAATCTATTAGCACTCGTAGCAAAACTCTAGCCCGTTAAACTCCTGGTACTTTTGAATATGAAGTACTAAGGTAGCAGAAACTTTGGACTTCCACTTCTTCCTCTGTCTCCATTAGGTCATGTATTTTACCGGGATAAAAAGTAGCCTATGTGTTATTCCAGGATGTGACCTACATATGTGCCAAATTTCATCCAAATCCCTTCAGCCGTTTTTGCGTGATTGACGGACAAACATCCAAACATACAAACATACAAACTTTCACATTTATAATATTATATTATATTATAGTAGGATTTCTTAAATATTAATATTTTATGAAATATTGGCAAAAATCGAAATGCCATTTTTCTTTTCATCTTTAATTGTTTATAACTTTTGGCACATTTTTCTAGGCGTCATTCCGGATCCAATGAGCTATCGCACATAATTTTAAAGAGCAGTATCTCTATTTTGTACCATTTTCAACTTGTCGACTAGACTATTACCTGTTTATACATACAAACTTACCTGTCACTCGTCAAAAATGATTATATTGCTTTTTAAGATTTTGTAGACCACCAAAGAGAAAATACCTACGCTATACATAGGTATTGTCACTTTTGTATGCTAACTATTAATTATTTATTATCTGTGCCTGGAGTCAGTATTAGCCCTTATATAGGTGGAAGCCTCTTGGCTGATAAGCTGGATACAATAATTCAAAAACAGTATTCGGAACCAACCTGAATTCAATAGTAGATGGATGTAATTTAGTTATTATAATCATTATGATATGCAGAGCATTATACGGAATTGATTTAAACATACAGTTGGACGGAGGCGATAATGTGCATGCAGTGTTTTGAACGTATACGGAGGATATTCAGTGTGCAAGAAAGATTTAAGAGTGAACGGACGCACAAATTCAGCTAGAAATATTTAATTTGAATATCACCATTTAACGTTTAAATGAAATTTGACGTCGACTACTGATATGATACTGATTAGAACATCTTACATACGCATTGAAAACATTAAAAATCTCACTACATTCAGTGGACGCCGCAGGGTGGTAGTTTGTAAAGACGCAAGAAGTCCTTCGCGATTTATATATATATATATATATATATATATATATATTAGTATAGATGTAGTGATAGTGAAATAATTATTAATCACAAAATTAATTGCTAATTGGTCATCGCATTATAAGCAAATCCATCTACAAAATGAAGCAAAAATACACGATGGATTGGATTCAACTAACTATTAACAACTGATTTAAAAGCCCTATTCAATTACTCCAACAATTTCTTGAATACTAACTCTAATAATCCAATTTAACCTATTGATTATCTATTAGTTACCAAACAAGAATGATTATTTCCACCTGTCCTTGGTATGAATAAAAGATTCAATTTTGAAAGGATTGTTACTACGAGTTCATTCTCGACTATCGTTAGAACTTTTTCAATATAACTAAGTTATTAGCGTATTAATAACTATTATCGTGGCTAAATAAAAATAGCAGCACAGTTCGATCTTCAAGGTAAAGCAACGCTTACAGTGGTTGGTCTGTGGATTGGTGACCATCTTAACATACAGAGTTTCCTGTGTGCCTCGTAAAACACGTTTAGCTAAACCTGTCATTGTCCCGGCTGTCGCTTGAAGATTTTAGGCGGTCGTTACGGATAGTCAGAAGTACGAAAATTTGACACCAGTCTTGCTAAGGATTACCTTGTTACCCAGTTAATGAGTTGTGGAGGTCGGGTAGGCAGCCGCTCCACGTAAAATACTAGTATTCGTCTGAATCCGGTTTGACTGGAAGCCGACCCCAATTAAGTTAGGAAAACGCTAGTGTGGCATCTGTTATTTTTGAAACATAATCGCGGACTTACTTCAGAAATTGAATTTTCTGATTATATCGCTATGGTGTCTTTTTATCTTTCTTCAATATTTTACCTTTTATGCAAAAAGAAACCCTTTACTAAACAAAATTTTCTCACTGATGATATATTTTTAAATATTGCAAAAATCAATTGCAACGTTACATGGTAGTTAAACATTAAAACAAATGCAATATTAGAATCCACCAACACATTTGCAGCTGCAGTAACAAGGATAGTAACAACTCGAGTTCAGAACACGCTTAGTGTTCCCGGAATTAATTTAGAAATTGTTCTCCGCGAAAATTTAATTTAGCTTACTTCAAACGCAGGAACCACTGTTCCAAAACACATCCGGCCTGCTTGCAAGCAAACTACCAAAAATAAATTAATTTGAATGGGTCGTTCTAAATTAGTAGTGTCGTTTGTCCGAAGGCCAAATCAAATATAGATGTAGCTAGCTTCATATAATATCGTTGTTTCAAATGAAATGCCACGTTTCCGGACAAAAACTTATCTGCTACCGTAATTGAGTTATAAAATAGTAATGATAGGGTTAATTCATTCATTATGTACTGTTCGAACAGTAATTTGTGTTTTTGGTAAATGTAGAATTACTGTGGTACCGTTTGTTTGTGGTTGTCTTAATTTGAGTACAGCCAGCAATCGTGTAATTAAGATCTTGCTCTCAATTGTTTTAATTACTTCATTTGAAGTACCTATGCAAAGTTTCCGAAAAAGTGTGAGTTTCACAAACATTTGTAAAGCTTGCTTCCTATCTTCAATCTTTAATCAAAATAATGAGATTTTTTTCTCATCAGTATATTCAGAGAGATTTCGCAAGAACTGGAAGAAGGAAATGCAGGCTAGCGAAGAACCTGTCAGGGTTACGGAATTTGTTCGTGAGAGTCACCGCTGCTTTGGAACAATGACGGGTTTAAGTCAAGTAAGAGTCTGTCACTCTCTTCTGCTCCGCCCCGAACGGGAATTTGAAGAGTTCCCTCCTAAAAAAAGTGCTGCGGTTAGCATACAAACAAGTATAGCAAATGTCAGCGTTAAATATACGCTGTATTCCAATAGGCCTCTCTTAAAACCTAACAATGACGTATAGATGAAGAATCTAAAGTACTGTCCACAAATCAAGGGTTTACAAGCCGTAACATGAATAGCATACATTCATCATGGTGAGTGACACTCGATTAAGTATCTCTAGTTGCGGCGAGGAAATAACCATAAGCTTATTTTACTATTCCGTGGTAATCTCGAGGTAAAAGGAAATGATGTGTACCTACAGGCTGCTCATATTGTGGGATTTAGAAATTCTTGGCGTTTGTGAACAGAGTATTATTACCTTCAGTGCTCACATGCAAATCTTACTTAAGTAGCAATGAGATTTGTGCGTCCATAAAATATTATATTGTGTTTTGGATGATAATTAAGTGCTAGGAAAAATTGCGGAAAGAACCTGGATCTTTCATGTTTCAATGGATAGAGAATTATTCATATTATTTCACACACTATTTTGTATTTTTTTTAAATCTAAACGCCTTTGTATGCTCGCTTGCATATTCTTTCTGGCTTGCATTATTAATTTAAACTTCCTTGTATGTTCGCTTACATCTTCTGGTTTGTATTTTGCATCCTTAGGTTGAATGAATGAATGAATTATAATTTATATCTGAGTATATGGTACATTAAGGTCTTAAATATTTCACTAGCTGACCCGCCTAATTTTCTCTGAGTTACATTTTTCATTATCACTCCGCTCGTATTGGTCTTAGCGTGATGTTATAGCCTTCTTCGGTAAATGGATTTAAATAGTTTTTTTTTGCTGCATAGCTAAAAAGCAAAGCAAAAAAAAAGCTATTCAAACCAGTAGATCCTGAGATAACTCTTCAGCTTTATAATATTGGTACAGGTATGTTATACGCTACATGACATACACAATCAAAATCTTTCAGAAGAACAAGTCCGTATGACGCAATAGAAAGCTAAACTCTTTAACTTTGTTCCCACAAGAGGTGATGGCGTAACAGTTAGGCAATCGGTAACAGTGTCCTATATCCGGAGACCACACAAGAAAGTCAAAGAGCTGACGGTCTCTCCGTACTTATGACTAATTAAGATTTGGAAACCCGACACAGTACTGCTACTGAAGTATTAATAGGAATGCCATGTGGTGCACCAAATCGCATGGACATGTGAGATATCGCTAAAGAAATACACAGACTACTTGTATGAAGAATTGGACTGTGTTTGGCATCGATGATGGTCAATTTAAATATGCTGATGGGCCAAGCCTACACTAGAGTATTTTTCGTCGTCCCTTTGAGAAGATTACATTGTGGAGTTGCTTTGAGAAGCTTTCATCTTTTTATTGCTTGACCAGCAACAGTTATATCAAATTCAGAAACCTTGCTGGTGAAAATAACAAGAGACACTAACAAGGTTTTTAAAAAAAAAACTAGCAACCTGCGAAATTTAAAAACTGATGAGCAAATATTTTTATTTGCTACGGAGAATTAGAATAGGTATACCAGTAGAGGTAGAATCTGATAATCAGCAGAAAATAATTAAATGGTTAAAAAATACTTGTCGGCGTCAGCGACAGCTGAGCGATAGCGCCATCATCGTTTGGGTTCGGTGGTATCAGGATCATTGTAGAATAAAACACTGAATACAGTACTAAGCTCTCTTTATTAACTGTGGCTAAGTGCTAGTACTTTACAAATAGACAGTCCCCCCAAAAACGCCCGCCCGTTACCACATCCTAGTGTTTTAGCTAGGGAGAAGACGTGGCCAACAAACTCCATAGCAACACATCTGTCTTTTGAGTTAGAAGAACTCGCATTTACAACATTATTAAAGAAGTCTGTTTAATTTAATTAAAATAGGTAAACCGACAGTTTCGTTTGGGACGAGTGTCCTAGTCGGTGTCTCGAGCAAAAGTGACCTCGCCAAAGTCCCCACTCTCCAATTTATACGTCTCTGTCCACGTGCCGCCATTACAACTGTCAACTAACGTCACGGCGTTTACCACTACCCACTACTACAATACTCAAATCAGCAACTAATTATTAAATGATTTCTTTATCCACGACACGGCCAGAACTGACAATCACACGTCCTCGTGTGGAGGTGATAATATGGTACCTGTAACCAACGAAAACACAACTTAATAGTTGACTGCTGGCTCGGCCTACCTGACCAAGATCAAGATCATAAAATCATCAATTAAGAATTATAACTATACTGGTCCCGTCAAACGACCCTTCAGTTTTAATCTTCTGGTCCGGTCTCACGACCCTTCAGAATTATAACTACTGGTCCGGTCAAACGACCCTTCAGTTTTAATCTTCTGGTCCGGTCTCACGACCCTTCAGAATTATAACTACTGGTCCGGTCAAACGACCCTTCAGTTTTAATCTTCTGGTCCGGTCTCACGACCCTTCAGAATTATAACTACTGGTCCGGTCCTACGACCCTTCAGAGTTATAACTACTGGTCCGGTCAAACGACCCTTCAGTTTTAATCTTCTGGTCCGGTCTCACGACCCTTCAGAATTATAACTACTGGTCTGGTCCTACGACCCTTCAGAGTTATAATCTCCTGGTCCGGTTATAACTAACCCTTCAGGATTATTACTGCTTGGTCCGGTCAAACCCTTCAAGCTCTTTTAATTCTTATTTCCTTTTGTTTTCCTCCTTTTTTTTCTCATCAGTATTAAAACTGGAGACGATTGTGCTAGACTGGAATATCCCTTTAGCCAGTGCTAGACCGGATATCGGTCGTCTATAGCCAAACATGCTAGACCGGATTGCAATCCCTTTAGCTGAGTCATATTATTGGACCGGATTTTCCCTTCAATGACTCTTTCCTACATTTTTTGTTATGTTAATTCTCTCATTTTTTGTCCCACATTTTTTTGTCCTACATTTGTTATTTTTTTGTCCTACATTTTTTTTCACTTTTTTTTTCCTGTTTTTTTTTTTTATTCTTTTTAAACATTGCCCCAGCCCAGGAATCTATCCTGCATCGGGAGCGCGCTCACAAACACCCAAACTCACCCGCACTAACACTATCTATTTTGTTTTTTTTTTTTTCTGTTTGGGTCAAGCCCAACTTTCTGCGCCAACCGTCTCGTGTCTTTCAATTTAAAATATTTCCGAATTTGCTAGTCTGGACTGAACTTGTCCCTGTAGCTTATAAAATCAATTGTTGGAGTTCATTTTTTTATTCTATGTATCAAAGTACTTGTCACAGCGTTAATTGGTTTAGGATTTAAAACCCTTCCGATGATGTATTACATTTTCTACTCAGTTACGACTCAGTGCGGCCAAATAGCCATGATATGTTCTCTATTGATCAGTGGAGGTACTCTCCTAATCTTCTTCTACGTTAAACTTGTTAGAAACACTACTGAGAGGAATCTTTGATATGTGATCGTGGGCATACTTATACGTTATTTTACTATTTATGGATTTCAAAAGATAGCGACCGATATCAACTAATTCTAAAATTCTATCGACTCTCACTAACGGACTTTAGCATCCACATCGCTACACCAATAATAACGGTCTCGCAATTTTCCGAATTCTAAAAAGAAAAAAATAATAATAATCGAAAAGCTCTACAAATAAGACCATTTTCTTTTTTAACGCACCGTGTTGCGAGCTCTACTCTACCGATTGCGTTTCGCGACGATTTGCCACCCTTAAACTCTACAGCAATTCTCTACTAACTCTTATTACGTGGAGCTATTCTTTATCTCCACTCTACTGACAAGTCAGTCATTCAGTCAGGCTTCTGACAGTTCTAAAGCGGCTGTAAACTCTAATTGAACTAAATGCCACGTACCACTCCATCGAACAAATAAAACAACAGGTCATCTTATTTCCAGTCGACAGCTATCTCATAGCTCAGCAAAACAATTGTTACACTCTCACTTCCTCATGGGAATGCCGAGTAAACCCTCTTTATTACACTACCTAGAGCTACCGTAACGATACCCTGATCTAGACTCTCCCGTCTATGCCATCCAGAGCTGCCGCCGGATACCTTGGTACAGTCACCGACCCACAGAACTCAGAACCTGTCACACAAACTAAATTGTTGCCAACTCATCATCTACTTCATAACTTCACAACGTCAAGTGATACTTGGCATCGAGCATCTTCTCGACAAAGAGATTTTAAAATATACCGACCGGTAATCTAAGCACATCGGTGCTTACGAAAACAAGAACAACTTGCCTGCTAATTTTTGCGTCCTACGTTCCTGTGAAGAAGCTACGTTCACGAATTACTCTTCGTTATTCTAAGAACATTGCGGTCACTGAATCAATCTTATTTTAATCTCACTAGGCTCGTTTTACCTTACATACCTAGTAGGCAACCCAGTAGTGGAAAATGAAAAGTCTATTTAGAAATTATGAAAGCGTTGAGTTATTATCTGTACCAGTCAATCAATGTCAATAAAATCAAGTTACTGTTCATAATCGCTTACTATTGAATTTGCTTACTGTTATTATGCAAGGAAAACTGTCGTTAACACGTTAACATAAACGCCTAGTTCTAATTTTTCACTAAAATTGAAAAAAATCTAAGTCGAAACAAAACATGACCTTGTGGCAATCTTGCCTTACGATATCGGATTCAGAATTTCGCACTGAATATCATTTTGAAACTATTACCACCAATGGGAAACTGTAATTGCTATAGCTTCGTACTGAGTATATCAAAATTACCTAGCAATATCAATCTAACCACTGAAATGATTCGAAGATCTTTAAAGCTTTGAAAATCACAATTAAAATTAAATGGCAGCGGCTCACCGGGCACTTCAGTCGGCCTTGAACGCTTCCAACTCCACAGATGTTGACATGATGTACAGCTACTGCAGCCTTCAAACTGCTTGCGGACCTTCGATCCGTCACACTTAGAACTGCTCTGAAGTTGTAATTTCTCAGCAGCAATAGCTGCATGCAAACTTCTAGCGCCATGTGCTGGCTTCATCCAAGGTGATAGGATATCTGAAAACTGAAAAACACCACGAGAGTACAAGTCCAATCCAAGCTTTGGCAGGAGTGTAGGCTTCAGATAAGCGTAGCAGCCACACTATCCAAATTAATTAAAATCTGAAACTAATCAGAACACTGGCACTAGCAAGAAAGTTTATGTCCAATAGTGGACAACCGCCTCTAAGATGACCCACTGATCCAAAGTTGGGCTATACATGGTTGTGATGAATGAAAATATTGCATTTACAATCATCTTAATTTTTAAATTGAACTGTTAGGTTGGTACGGTCCTGTAACTGTATCGCTCTAACGTCCAACAATAGCTCTGAACTGGTACTGGACTACATTACACAACCAGCGATAGCAGAATAATATTACCGCTTCATCAGCGTTATTTAAAACGCCTTTCTACCGATTACTAACGCTTAACTAGCAACACTTAAGCTATAGCGCCTGAACTATTACTTCACTAAATCGATAGCTAACGTGAAAATAATAGCCACACTTTAGTATAGAGAAACAAAGCGATGAATCAATTAGCTAAAATGGATTATGGCTAATCATGAGACCATAGCCCTTTGTAGTCTGCCTCCACAGCATAAAATGTTCCTAGTGAACAATTTTTTTTATCATTTTTTTTTTTTTAAACAAAATAGAAAAATGTTAACGAACGAGCACATCAGTTTCACAGCAATAACAAAATGAAAATGACTCACCAGATTAACGTGAAGATCCTCACACACATTATCACACTTCACAATGACCTGGCCAGCTGTTTTGAAGTTGCTTGCCTCCGTTCCGAACTAGTTTTTCATTGTTCAGGTTGATGAGGGTAGCCGCATAAAACCCGACGAGTAGAAATTTGACCTTGGAATGCATCTTTAATTGGCCACACGTTGAACTCTGATAGGTTATCTATCATAGGCATGTAGGCACGATGCTCTTCAGAGCCCGCACAACACTCGAGTCCTCGACGAAACATAGCACCGCGGTGACGCACAATGACCGCGCGTCGATCTTAGGTTTATTGGATCGATTTTCACGGCACACATCGAGTTTTAGGCGTCTGGATAATCACACGCGTTTCGAACACGAACCACAATTTTCACTATAACTGTCACTACGTATTTTGCATTTGAAAAGGAACCCGTCACGTAAGTATTTCACTAGCATTGCCACGAATCTTCATGTGGGCCACTTGAGTTGCATCCCACTTCTGATGTCGGCGTCAGCGACAGCTGAGCGATAGCGCCATCATCGTTTGGGTTCGGTGGTATCAGGATCATTGTAGAATAAAACACTGAATACAGTACTAAGCTCTCTTTATTAACTGTGGCTAAGTGCTAGTACTTTACAAATAGACAGTCCCCCCAAAAACGCCCGCCCGTTACCACATCCTAGTGTTTTAGCTAGGGAGAAGACGTGGCCAACAAACTCCATAGCAACACATCTGTCTTTTGAGTTAGAAGAACTCGCATTTACAACATTATTAAAGAAGTCTGTTTAATTTAATTAAAATAGGTAAACCGACAGTTTCGTTTGGGACGAGTGTCCTAGTCGGTGTCTCGACTCTCGAGCAAAAGTGACCTCGCCAAAGTCCCCACTCTCCAATTTATACGTCTCTGTCCACGTGCCGCCATTACAACTGTCAACTAACGTCACGGCGTTTACCACTACCCACTACTACAATACTCAAATCAGCAACTAATTATTAAATGATTTCTTTATCCACGACATACTTATAAATATGTTGTTTGTTATGAAGACCAATGTGAAACAAATAAAAAACTGTCATAACCAGCGACAATTACATTCAGTTCTTCACTTAAAGACAAACATTTTAACGCGTAATACAACAGCGCAAATGAAAACCTTCCGACTAGTTTGTAGAAGCAAATTGACCGCGTAGGAACGATCGTGTGTACCGAACTTGAGTTAAGCATAACTCCACTTATCTATGGCTACCGGTTTCTCTACTTAGAGTAGTTATTATAGTCGGCAGCGTCAAGATAGGAGACCGTCATAATATATTTTTGGACTCTTTTTTGTGCTTCGCTTGAAAAAACAAAACACGGTGGTGTTTGGAGTACAATAATTTCATCTAGGTTTTGAATTTGATATGTTTGCTAATCATTTCAAGTGTAGGCGTAGCAAAGTTTATGAGATTCTTAAATAAACCTGATTCTCAAGTGTTTTAATAGATAGAGGCGCCATTAAACTTTATCAAATAGATACTAATTCCTATTTATAACTTTGAAATAAAACCGTCTGACAACATTGACGAAAAACAGCTGTTTGAAACTTTGAATCTGTGAATGCGTAATGAGGTCGAGTGCTCAACGAGAAATTACAATTATATCTGCTCATAATCGAATATTTCACAACCTTTCTCTTAAACGAATAAAATTTAATGCGTACAAAATTAACAGAATTGAATTTTTCGATACCGTTAAAAAGTAATGACCGTGCTATAGCTTTGTATAAAATGTTCCTCAACACACCTTATTTGTACAGTATCTCCAATTAATTTTTGCTTCCAATTAGAGGAACGCCAATACCGGTGACTTTCTTTTCAACATTTTTCTACGATATTAACTTGTGTAGCGGACTGTACTGCGCTAACAACATTTCATCTCGAGTTTCTGACCGTTTACTACGGACCGGGAGATGGGCATGAGATATTGACTTTTTATTTATTGACATTTTCTAATGTACCATCGTGGCCATTCATCATGCCGGCTTCGATAGCACCGCTTCTGATAACGCACCTCATTGTTTGCTGTACGCATAATGGATTATTGATAAAACACGTGGGTGTCCCTAATCTCAGTTCCGAGGGAAATCTACTCAGACGTCGATTCAACCAAAATATATTAACGTAATGCTTTCAGTAATGAATGATCGTGGCCAGATATTAAGTGGACACGATTTATCGTCGTTTCGTCTTAATGTAGAAATTTTGATAGTGTGCCTGCTCAGTTAAATGTTGTAACAGTAATCTAACGCAGAGGTACGTGTATGAACACATTAGTCAATGTAACGATGGAGGTATTTCCGAGATTAGCCACTGATGTTTAGAGCCGATCTGTAATTTTGTTTTTAGTGAGGAATTATAAAGTTCAAAGTTTGTAATTTATCTCCTAAAATGTGAGATTCAGTATGTCTTGAGAATGCGTGTAATGTTAAGAATGAATAATTGCACGTAATGATGTTATCGTTTTGAAACACAAACGTTATTTTGCTATTGCTTCATGGGTATTAGTCATACATGTATTGCTAATGCTTTTAGATGGAACATGTCTTCAAACACATTGACAATCAATCCAAACAACATACAATTATCAAGATGTGAAATTAATTATTTTGTAGTATTACTAATCTGATTACAAAAATTCTTTTACTTATTGAAAACCACAATTGTTGAATATCATAAGCTACTTTTACTCGTATTTCGAAAAAAAAAAACCACAGCCATGTAAATAAAACTAAAATTAAATAATGTTTGTACGTTTGAAAAATATTAACACTGACTCTATTAATAGAATAGAATTTCTCTTTAATCGAGAATCTGTTAGTAAAACTTACTATTTAGTGGCAATGCTGCCAGTGTTCTGGGCACTTTTGCCGTTGACAGCGATGTGGATTATTTTTTTGATGCCCAATGATTTATTTTGTTTTTTTTTTTTATGCGTTTGTACATAATGTAGATACTGTAAACATTGTAATTTAATAATAACCTATATTAGTATAGATTTACAAATACTCCTAAATAAAGGTGTAAACTATTTAGTAAACAATTATTAAAACAAACAACACAACAATTAATAACCATGGATCACTGCAGTGAGTAAATTGCACAAGAGCGACTCACATAAACATAGCCCAGGCGACTTGCAATCGCCTGCCGGAGTCGCGGGACTATTCGAAAGAGATACCGTGGCTCCGGAACACAAAGGGCACATGAAGGAACATGGATGGGTTTTAGCCAGTAGAAGTCTGACACTCCCTCCCGCTCCGCCCAGAGCGGGGGAAATCATTTGATGATTTCCCATTCCTAAAAAAAAGGCGACTTGCAATCGTGCTTAGGATACTCTTGGTGCTGTTGTTGTTGGTCGCTGTTGGTGTTGGTGGTGGTATTAATGACGTTCATTAGTATGTCATGTCAGTTCTATGACTGTAAAGTATTATTGTTAACAGAAACTAAACTAGTTCAAACTACAAACAGAGGCTTTAATCAGGAACTCTTTAGCGGTGAGGTTGCAAAGTTCCACTAAACGGTAAACTACTTCAGTCAAGTTTCAGTTTGGGTGCACTGTGCGAGTTTTAAAATAATTTAAGAAAACTGATTGTAACACTATTTTACGATTTTATGGACTTACCAGCTTCTGCCAGCGGCTTCTTTTTTTTAAAGATTCTAACATCCATCCGTCCTCACAAACTCTCATTTATAACATTAGTAAATATTTTTAAAATGTCTCAAAAAATCATCTTCTTTGCTAAAAAGATTTTTCATGAAAACATTTCAACTAAGAATAAATTTCTATATTAATTTTAATTTCGGTTAGAAGACAATCAATCAACCTGCCTAGCCTTTTCCTATGTTTGGGATGATGGACTTCCAAAAAAGGAGATTCTCAATTTGGAGTTTTTTTTTATTTTATGTATGTACTCCGAGGTTGATGATCCGATTTGTGTAATTCTTTTTAGTTCGATTTGGCGGCATACTTGTCATTTGGTCCGTTAAATTTTAATTCAATGTGGATCTATAGTTTTTATTTCATGTACATTTTTGCTTATAACAATTTCTGCGAAGACGAAGATTTTGTCCAAGTAGGCATAACCACTAAAAAGAAAAAAAAAAGAAAAAAACTATTAACAACTTCCAAACAAAACACTACAAAGAATATAATTACCTCAATTTCGGAAGTCGGTGTTAAAAAATAAAGATAGAAAGCAACACCACCGACCAATTTTATGTGGAGTGACTGCTTAGCTGACCTCCAAAACCCAGTAACTGGGTAACACGATAAAACTTGACACCAGTTTTTACAAGAGAATGCACCCGCAGAGGTGGGCGAAGATCATCACTCACTGGACACATGAAGAAGGATGTCGTCATCAAGGTCGGCAAGGCGAGGCTGGTGTGACGGTCTCGTCATGTTTGCTGTGCAAACTTGGCCAGAGATCGTTCAAGACAGAGACATTTGGAAGGAGAAAGGGGAGGCTTTCACCCAGCAGTAGGACACAAGTGCAGGCCAAGAAAAAAAAAAAATGGTAAGACTGGTGTTCGATTTTTTGGCTTCTACTACCCTTATCGACTTGAATGGATCAACAATTGACAGCCGAGACCAACAATTTAATGTGCTTTCCGAGGCATGGTTAGCAGATAGATGCATTTAACTCAAGTAGACAAGACTAAAATCACTGCATTCTTTATTTATTTCCATTAAGTTTTAGATTGGTCAGTAGCAGATGTAGACTGTGATTCTCGTGTAGGAAGTTTTCAGCAATAATATCTTAAACGAGTTTCAAACCGACTTTGTGTACTTAACAGGACCTCTGCTGCCCCTCATCTATATGTATAGAAAAACGACGTGACTTGAAGAACGTTAAACGATAAAATGGGGAGATATACTGAAGGAAATAGATCCAACATAAATAAAATTGCAAACGGTAAAATCTCTAGTGTATGAGAAGATGTGTTCGACATTTTTTTAGCTTTGTTGGTTAATTAGTAAATTAATTTTATCATAAGTTTTACTGGTCTACGTTTTTCCATTGGAATGAAACTCTTATGTCTTAAACGTGGATGTAGACGGAAAATTATATACCTAAATTTTTACGCAACCTCAAAAAAGTCTAAAAGTAAATTTGTAAAAAAGCCTTAATTTCCATACATTTTTGACAGAGTGCAACTGACATAAAAATTATAACGTAGCTGAATATTTCACAGCAAATGAGTGGATACATCACTGTGATTTTCTTCGTTACGACAATTTTTGATTTGACTGGGTCAAGCATGCCATCTCATATATCTACAATTATTATTGGTATATAAATAGTAGAATTTTGCACTCAGGAATAAGATCGGTTTAAATACAAAAACTGGATGAAGCCTGTTTCAAAGACTTAAAGTCTTTAAACAGTAAAACACTATGTCTGTGGTGCTTTTAACTAGTACATATTTAGAGTTAGATTTCATCAATAAGCAGAAATTGCTGACTCCAAAGCAAAAAATTAAACCGCCCATGATTTGATTTACGTAAATGATGCTCTGATTGTTCATTTGCCCTGTGAAGTATAAAATAATAACTAACCCAATCAAACTCAAAACGCTTGTAACCATCGCTCCAATAAATTCAACGAGCGGATTGTTATGATGAAAATTAAATATAAAGTCAAAAACCAATCAGAGTCGATTAAACAAAAATGTTTGAAAAGACAAACGGAAGTGAATGGGAGCCAATATTGCGGAGTTGTATCTGGAGGTAAAGTTTTAAGTGAAGTCAGTTCAACTCGTCGTGGATTTCCCTAGAGCAATTATAGAAACAATAAACCTAAAATTGGTGCAGCGTCCTGAAACAGGCCGCGGTCACCGATCCCGACTTTCCACCAATTACGCGACTTCCCTACAACGACCCACTTCGCAGAATGGAAATTCATTAAGAGCTATTCAAGTTATCACAATGTGACTATTAGAGCCCTATTCAATTTTTAATTAATCACTAGGAGCGCGATGGGGTGGTAGCACCAACATCGATGATCCGGCGACGCCGACTTTGGAAAAGAAAAAAACCGAGCGTTCGAGAGCAACTATGTTCGATAGTGGTTTCCCCGAACGAACTCTTTGATGTTTCCCTTTTATTGCTAGAATTGCGGAGTATTTATGTCTCATTTTATAGGAATTTATGTGCGAGCCGCGACGTAGCAAAGCTTGTTACGTAAATAAAGGAGCCGAATGTCAAAGCGGCTGTTAGAAATAATAAACGCGTGACCGAACGCTTTGCATATAATGAAAGGAAGAAGCCGGAATCGAATATTAAATCATATTATTTTGAATATGTCTGCCTGAGTAAATAATGGTTATAATGTATTATTAATGGCTTCCATTATTTTGATCAGCAACAGATTAATTAAATTATGATAACAATACCAAACATTTACGTCACCTAATCCACTGTCAATATCATAAACGACATAATGGAATTCATTAATTCATTATTTTGTTTTATTCCTTCTTCCTGTTGCAATAATATCAAGTTTATAGGTACCTACATCCACACCGCAGTTACTTTTTGTGGAATAACGTTCCCAAATATTAGTGGCAACATCCAAAACAACAAAAAGGTGACCGACAAGTCAAAATGTAGAAGAATTTTACCGAATGTGCGGTGTGAATGCAACTTAAAATATCTACCTGAATCAAATAGTCTACACAGCGAATTCAAAGCTAATACCAAAATAACTGAAATTCCAAACAAAACTTCAGATTCAGACAAATTAAGGTAAGACAGAATCCAGCCAAAAATAAATACCAGAAACAAGTGAAGATACGAGAAAGACAAACGGCGAATAAAGTTTTCAATTTCATTGTACGAGGTAAAAATTTCAATCTAAAATTGGTAGCTCCAGATGTTCATGAGCAAATAACTTACGCCGACTAAAATGAACCCTAAATCTTCGCCGGGTGGATGGTCCCGCGCCAAGAATTGAATTTGCCTCGCATTCTCACACATGTATTAAGATGCCTATGGTGTGTTTTAAATTTAAAGTTCCCGACGGAAGCTGACTTAAACTTTATAGCTTGACTGTGCGGAATTAAATTAAGTAATGAGTAGGAGTAGTTGGGTTTGTAATTATTGTCTGTATGGTTATGTAAGTTCATTTGTTTCGTTTGTTCTTGCAGAATTTTGTCACAACGTTGCAGTAATTAAAGAAAATAGGAAGAGGTATTTGAGTTGTTTATCTTATACTAACTATTCCCCGTGGTTTTGCTTACGTTGACTGGCAACATTCTTATTGTTATATTGTTTTAAACTGTCATGGTCACTAACATTAGAATAGTTAAGTTTAGTCATCGCGCTTGCAACAGTGCCGAAATATCGCAACCTCGCAAATAAAAAGGTACATGGTAGCAATCCCGTTAGTAACTATTCTAATTCTTATTGTTTTCTTTCATAAAAACCTTCTGACAGTAACAAACACAACAAAAAAAGAATTAGCGAAATCGGCGCAGCTATTCACGTGTGATACGATGCCCAAGGGTAATAGGGAGCGGAACCCTATTACTAAGACTCCACTGTCCGTCCGTCCATCCGTCCGCATGTCTGTCAGCGGGCTGTATCTCAAGAACCGTAATAGATAGACAGTTGAAATTTTCACAGATTGTGCAGGTAGGTACTTCTATTGCCGGTATAACAACAAGTAATAAAAATAAAGGTTTATGGTACGGAACCCTTCGTGGGCGAGTCATACTCGCAATAGACCGGTTTTTATATATAGAAGATGAGCATTAGCATTTGTTTCAGACTGAAAAAGTCTGCCTGGACTTTTCCCAATTAGGGTTGATTCCAGTATGACTGGAATGCGGCTGAGTACCTACCAGTATTAGGGATTAATATAGCGACTGCATATCTAATTTCCCCAACCCAGTAACTGGGCAATCCGGTACCTCTTGGCAAGACTGGTTTATTTGTTTCAGACAATATTGACATTATTAGGAAAACGGCAAATATGTCACTACCCTCACCAATATGCCACAATAACTTCATAACTTCGATATTAAAAGCTTTACAGGAAAATCTTTTCAATTAATTTCAAATTAACGAACGAATTTATAATTTTCCCTCTTTAAAAATTTCGAAACCTCGTCGAAATATTTCGGGTGGCAACACCGACTCTCATATAGAACGTCGACTAGCTCCGCTTGAATTAAGTACTCTTGCCTATTCACTAGAGTGGATGTTAATGAAGCCTCTGAAAGCATTAGTAAAAAGCCCGAGTCTTTTGAGTAAGCTCCGTTGCAGTATGAAGTTGAGCCGTGTGTTTAAAATTGATGAAGCGCGTTTATCATTGAAACTGTTCTTGCTGAGCTTTGGTGCTAAAGCTATATACGTTCCGTTGTGATGTTGTCAAGCGGAATCTATTATACATGCTGCTTTGTAGTGGTAAAGCATATTCAATTTTGCACAGAAATAAAACTCGGAGGTGCTCGTGGTTAAGCAACGCTTGCCGAGGTTGATCTGTGGATGGATAACCAACATTAAGCTGTTGGTCCCGGCTGTCATTTGGAGATCTTTGGCAGTCGTTACGGATAGTCAGAAGCCAGAAAATCTGACACAAGTCTTGCCAAGGAGTACCGTGTTACCCAGTTAATGGGTTGTGGAGGTCTGGTAGGCAGCCCCTCCACGTAAAATACTGGTATTCAGCTGAATCCGGTTTGACTGGAAGCCGACCCCAATATAATTGGGAAAAGGCTAGGCAGATGATGATAGAAATAAAACATAGCCGATCCTAATATAATCGAAAAAAGGCTAGATAGATGACGATGAGTAAAACATTACCTACATATCGGGTCTCCTTTGGCATGAATATCTCGTTAATATATTGATGGCGGTTGGTCATCAACAATCAACATAAAAGCGGTATCGTAATATCCAGTAACTGAGTTGGGGAAGTCAAATAATCAGCAATGGCAATGCTAATGAAACTGAATCCAGCTGACTGGAAGCTGATTCAAAAACCATTGTGTAAGGCTAGACAGATGCACGACCGTGCAGAAAATAATCCCCACCCACCAACAGCTTTCAAACCTTTTTCGGTTTATATATCTTGATGGCCTGATGTTTTTCTACTATGAATAATACATAGGTAGGTGTGAAATGGTATATTTAATTCATTTTAAAACAATACATAATTATACTTTACCTATAGACTTAAAAGAAACTCCTAAATATAATACGGCGGCGTCCGAAAATTCGTCCGCATTGCAGTCGACTGGAAGTGAGCCCAAAAGACTGTCGGTATTGCAACGTTGTATGGCAATGCTTATCCTCTTGTCCGAGATAAAAGCCAGCCCTTGGGTCACGCGAAGTGTCAACTAAGCATTAAGCTAGTTCTTTAAATAACACATGAGCACTCGAACCTCACGGTCCAAGAGTTTCAACCCCAAACGGCTCAAACATATAATTGCCAACAATACTACGCTTCCGCTGTTTGAAGTTCTCAGCAGCCGCAGTGGCAGATCCAACACATAAGCTAATTTTCTAAATAGCCTGAAATTAAAATTATTTAAAGATCTAATAAAACGCTTAGTTGACGCTTCGCGTGACCCAATGGCTGGCTTTTACTTGGACAGAGGATAAGAATTGTCATACATCGTGGCTATACCGCCAGTCTTTTGGGCTAACTTCCAGTCGATAGCGATGGGGACGAATTTTATGACGCCATATTTTAGTTAGGAGTTTTATTTTGTATTTTAACTGTATAATAATATAGTTTGTCCTTTAAATAAATGTAATTGCCTGAAATTAAATGAAACTTATCTTATTTATTTCAGTTATTAGTTGCAAGTTAAATACACGCTGTATCTATGGCAGGTTAGACAGTTGTATGCAGGTATATACTTCGTCTCCTCCTTCCTTGTGTTGTCCCGGCCCGTTGCCAAGTCTGTTTTCCGCCTAAATCTTGTCCGCTACGTCTATAGCTCCGACACATAATAATATTATTTTTGTCTGAAACAAAACAAACAGAAAGATTTTCTTGATGAAATTACTTTGCATTTCTCAATAACTGACTATAAGTAAATCAATCAACTCGACTCAACTAAATCTAAAATCATCGTCTTCAAAATTAATCCCATGTTAATTAATTTTATTGTTTTCACAAAATCAAATTGGCCGAAACGAATTCTCGGAATCGGAAAGATCATCCGAAAGTTCTATAAGATAAATGTACGATACTTGTTTAAGTTTAAATTTTCGAACTAAAAGGAAAGTTTGAACCGATTGGAGGTTCAATTATGATCCTAAAATAACAGTTCATTCGTTCATTTCGGATACAGATAAATTGGTTTCACTTGTCCTTAACGTAACTCGTTCATTAGCGTTTAAATAAATTCATTAATAAGCCTCGGTAGAGACAGCTAGTCAACGCAGAGATCTATAAATCAAATAGTGAGGGAGTGTCAGAGACAAAAGGACGACAGTGTGACGGTATCATGAGACACACGGACTGATGGTTTGAGAAGCAAGATCAACAAGAGGAACTTAAAATATTCAACATGTTTTTCTAATACATTTTTTTTCCACGATCACTTTCATCACACTCGTGGCCAAATAATAAAAGCCGCTCCGGGTCATTCTTCAAGGTTAAGCAACCCTTGCTGAGGTCAGTCTGTAGATGGATTATCCGTAACGTACCGAGACTTCGCCATGCCACGGAAATCACGTTAAGCCGTATAGATACCATCTGTCATTAGTTGAATTTTGACGGTCATCACGGATTGTCAGAAGGCCCGCCATGTGAAATATACACATAGAAGGAAAAAACTTCTTCTCTTCTTCTCTTGCAAAACACTCTTGACAGAGTGGTCGTGGTCGTATCTCCAGGGGTCGCGACGAGTGGATCGCTTCACAGTCCTTCGCCACTCGTCGCGCATCGCCGCCTTTCTGGAACATTCTTGGAGAAGTCCACCCAGTGCCCATTTCACCTGGTCCGTCTACTTCGCGGGTGACCTGTCTCTGGCAGGTGCTCAATTGATGCCTCGTTACGGCGCGAAACGTGTCCGAAAAAGGTGAGTAGGTATACGAGATTGCACAATAGACGATAGACGCTGTTTGATAACGAGTTCTTGGATTATGGATAGGCCGGTACGGAACTATGTCCACGGTACTCCAAGCATTCTTCTCCAACACCACATCTCCAATATTCAAACACAGATTATACTACGTAAAAAAGACTTCGGAATAACTCAGAAGCTATAGCAGCCTTAAAGTCTAGGCTGGTCCTTAAGGCAGCGGAAGTAGGAAATTATCATACTTATAAAACTCGTTAGCAACTCGAAAAGGACACGACCGGTTATGATGGTCAGATAATATGAGCGTACAGCAACAGTCAATTAATGTACGCAAAGTACTTGGTAAGATTATGTACAAAATAGACTTAGGTTATGAACTAAGAAAAACTGACCTACAGTACTGTATTTTCATCCAAAGGTTGCGATAAGGCCACCCATTGTGTCACCCTATGTAATGTTTTCTTCATCTATTTTTTCTGTAACTCATATGGTGTACATAATAAAGAGTATTCTATTCTATTAGTTCGAATGTAATTTTAGATTTAGTTGTGTGAATTATGAGACCTCTCAAAATTCACACGACTAAATCTACTACCTTTCAATATAGTTCAGTGAGTACTTTATTGTGTCCAATCACTTTAACAGTTTTGTTCTCCTTAAATCCATTTTCACCTCTCTACTTTCTAGTTATAGATCTCTCAATAAGATTTCCATAAGCGTCAGCTTTACTCGACTCAACAAACTCATAAGAATCTAATAAACTCGTCAAACCACAGATTGTTTGCCGAACCTCTTCACCAGTAGAACCCACACTACTCCATTTCCGAACGCGGTTCCCACAAAGATCTTTCTACACATTCGATGTGGCACGCACATTAATCTAGGTAACGGACTTTTAACAACGCGAAGCAACGCCCTCATGTACTATGTCTATTGTTGCATCTTATACATAATGCTTGACAACTTTATAACTCACGGCTATCTGTTATTAATGCGTTTAGACTGTTTTTCCGTTGACGTGATGACGTAAGCGTTTGGGTTTCTGTTAATTGGTATTTGGTGATGACGTAGGCTTTGGCTTTAGTACCTACTGCTGCAGTCTGTATTTAAATTTATGTTATTCTTTCTCTAGATGCAGCGACTAGATAGTAGATAGATATTGTGTTTTTTTTTCGAGACATGGTAGAATAAAAGTATGTGTCAAGTTTTAAACTTGCTATAGGTACATACAATTTTCGCACTATCTTCATAGTATCCCTGTATAAGAAGTTGCAAAATGGGATCTGGATTCGGTATGTGAGGTATCCCCGTATATCACACATCATCTGCCTAGCCTTTTCCCAACTACATTGGGGTCAGGCTTCCAGTTAAACCGGATTCAGCTGAATACTAGTATTTTACGTGGAGCGGCTGTCTACCAGACTTCCACTCATTAACTGGGTAACACGGAATTTCTTGGTAAGACTGGAGTCAGATTTACTGCCTTCTGACAATCCATAACGACTGCCAAAGATCTACAAATGACAGCCGGAACCAACGGCTTAACGTGCTTTTCGAAGCACGTAGGAAACTCGATATGTTAAGATGGTCACCCATCCACAGACCAACCTTGGCAAACGTTGCTTAAACTTGAAGATCGACCCGTGCGGCTGTTGTTATTAAGCCACGAGCTCCTCTCCCCGTATATCACACAAGGTTTGATTTTGATCGCTGTGCTCCGGCTAACGTAGTCATCAACGGGTCATTAATCATTAATATCTCGTCATGAATTTACTATACTTACATAATTATACTGTTTCCCTACTCTCCCAATGAATACATTCCTAAATTCGGTTAGATTGCTAATTTTACAAGTTTTATTTACTATGTTCTTAATATTTAGTGTGAAGTTAATCCTTCTGACGCATATTAAACGTTTGATAAATTCAATTTGCATGGACTATAAAATTCAATTTCGTGTAAAATCACTAAAAGGTTATGAATTTGTTTCAGTTTAATTTACCTAACAATATTAATGGACTTGTAACACTCTTTTCTAGATTAATGCAATTTTACTGTTTTATTTATAATTTTATTCATAACAGTTTCGCGTGCAAGACTAATTGTTGCACAGAAAAAAGTACAACACAAATCAATGGAGTGGCAAGAATGTATATTCGTTTTATATCTCAACGAGATATTTTTCAAATATCCTCCTTCGAATATTCTTTACGAAAAAATCGTATCATCTCTCGATGTTCGAAACTTCCTTTGACACCGCATTACACGAACACACACACCTACAATACCGAAGAATATCACCTTTAACCCTAAACTGATTCCGTAGCAAAGGTCGTTAAGGAAGCCAATGTAGCGAGGCGTCTTCCGACCGATTTATCTGTGTTAGCGTTACAGCCACGCCATCTATCGCACGTTAAAAATGACAGCCCCATGTTTTTTTTCCACGACACATTGAATATCACGCTCGTTTACATATTTTTCAATTTAACTTGATCGGAAGACTGTGATGCTTATAAATAAAGCTTTGAGGTGATTTGTGAACGCAGAGAGTGGGCTTAGGTGTGAAATTAAAATTCATAGTGTGACAGGACGGATAAAGCAATTTGAGTTTTTGGGGACAAACTTGCTTTTAAATATGTTTTGGTTTAATGAATTTCCAATTGCCAGAAAGAACAAAACTTTTGTATAATATTAAGAAATTGTTCTAAGAACAGTGTTTATTATGGAATTAGAAAAACACGTTGAAGTGAGAGAGACATCGCTTTTGTTATCAGGACAAAAACTCACTGAGCACGGAACTAATCTTCAATTTGATAGACCCATACCGGATTACCAAATGACATAAATAAATAAAAACAAATGAACACTGAACAGTCATTGCCAACACAGACAGTTTTTGTCTCTTTTGAACAGAAATTATCGCCGTCAACAAACCAAATGCAATAAAAGAGCTCACGGTACCATATCTAACTCAATCTCGTCACGATCCTAACAAGGAAACCCTTACAGTTCCTACAAAACACTTTTATATCGAATGACTCGACGTTTCACAATGATATTAGTTATGATATCTTTATGTAACTCTTTTCACCTAACGATAAATTGGACCCAAACAAAGTCAATACTATCGCCTTTTGTTGGCAGAACGTGATGTAGAAAGTGAGTTTAAAGATTGAAAATCTATCTTTATGTGGATCTTTAAATTCGAGTTGCACAAAAAAAGCAATTTTAAACGAAACTTGATAAACGAAACCGATAGTCAATGAGGCAGCAATTGGCGAGCGGTTGAGGTGAGGCTACACCGCCAGCTAAGATAAATAGCTGACGGAAATGGACCAGACTATACCTTCTGCCGTAAACAGACTTGTAGTTTGATTTGAGAAAGTTGTAGGTTTTTGTGAAAACTTTGTAAATGTTTTGGTAGTTCATTTGATATCGTCATATTCTTCTTGGCTATTTATTTGCTACTAGGTTTTTGCCAGCGGCTTCGCCCGCATAGATGTAAAAAACTATCCCAAATAACATACTTCTGGGATGAAAAGGTCTACCCTAGTACCAAGTTCATCGAAACCCGTGCAGTGAACGGGTTATAAACAAATAAACTCCCTTTTATTTATAACTAGCTTCTGCCAGCGGCTTCGCCCGCGTGATCCCTAGGGAACATATTCCCGGGATGAAAAGTAGCTTATGTGCTATTCCAGACTATAATCTATCTTTGTTCTAAATTTCATTAAGATCCGTTAAGGCGTTCTGGCGTGATTGAGTAACAAACAACCAAACTTTCACATTTATAATATTACTCGTTTGGTGTAAAGCGAAATTATAACCATCTTCCCCTCGACATTATAATTATTAAAGGATATTGCAAACTGTCGTAAGCGGTTTTCCGAAGCTACTCGCTAGCCTCTAGGCGCCAAGCTAGCCGCCTGCATGTGCGTTCGCGACCACAAAAATAATCCTTATAGCATGATTCAGTATTCACGCGCGATGGCTTATTATTAGCGTTTTTTCATGTATAACTTTGGTGTTTCTATACCGCTTCCTATGATTATTTTTTTATGGAATAGTTAATAATGTTAACTTTTATTAATGTTAATTAGGGACGACTGAGAGTTTTTTAAACGTAAGAGTAGACAAATACAATCAGAAAGCTTCAAACTGCTAAGCTATCGGGAGTGACACGTGTTATTGTTCGTCAATCATAAAAGATAGACATATGCTGTCGTTGGATATTTTTTATATAATTTTAAGGAGAACATTTCCGTCATATATGATTTCTGTGTAGCTTTCACCATTAAGGTTGCACACGCGACGGAAGCTTAAAAAATGGAGTAACTTCTCCCGTTTTCCCAACATTTCCCTTCACTGCTCTGCTCCTATTGATTGTAGCGTGATGAAAAGTATACTATAACCTGCTCAGGAGTATGAATAATAATTGTACCAAGTTTCATTAAAATCCGTCGAGTAGTTTTTGTTTCTATAACGGTTATACAGACAGACAGACAGACAGACAGACAGACCGACAGACAGACAGACAAAAATTGTACTGATTGCGTTTTTGGCATCAGTATCGATCCCTAATCACCCCCTGATAGTTATTTTGGATATATATTTCATGTACAGAATTGACCTCTCTACAGATTTATTATAAGTATAGATAGAAGATATAAGTTACTAAATTATGTTTATTTGATAGAAAGTGGCCGAGGTTACAAGTATAGCTTAGCAATGCTCTATATGCAATGGTCAGGTACCTCAAAACCACAAATTGGCGTGCACCGTTTAAATCATAATAGACAACGATCACGTTTAGACGTACAGTGAAAGTAGCAGCGATGTTCTAGCCCTGAAAGGAATTCATTTTATCATGTCTCCGTCTCATAAACACGTTGGAATTTAACAAATTGGAGCATCTTCATAACGAAGCTTTTTGTTACTATGGTCAGTATTAATAGACCTCTTTCTTTTCAATATTTTAGCGGAATTCACGAAGTAATCTGTATCAACTAGATTTTTTTGAGCATTACTAATTTTATACCGTTTTTTGTTGTGCTTTTGTGTTGTTTCGATTGTTTCAGTAAGATCATTTCAAAATAACTGAGTGAAACAGAGTTTGTCAAATAACCCGTTCTAACTGTCCTTTTTACTTTATTTGTTGTGATTGCTATTCTTTTACTTTGTAACATTTATTTTATACTGTTTTAAATTATGTACTTCTCAAATACTATATGTTCAGTTTCAGTAACACCATAAATCCAGTATCACACCGCACGAATTGAAGACAACAAGACAGTTTCAACTTACACAAGTTTATCATCATACATTTTGTATTTTTTTTTACTGACACGATTTATGTAGACGGTGTTCGCAAAGACCCTATTGGTGGCAGCCAGAGGTCTTCTTGCGCCTCTATGATTTATAATGTGAACTCAAAAGAGGTTCCGCCATTCCGTTTAATATCTTTGATTTACGATAGAAACTACGCGCATAAGTGCCAGTTCCCCCGATGATATGTAGCGCGCCTGTTACGATTCACTCCTTTTTTTGTTTCGAGAATAATGACATAGTATAGTCGTTTTAATAACCGGCCTCTGAGTCTCAACGGCCAGTGCCCAAGGCGCGAATTTTACAACGATTAATTTTAGAATGCATTTTTATTTAGCGACGTGTTCGAAAACACTAATGTTGTTGGCAGTAAAAAGTAGCAATTACATACTAACTTTAATAGTCGGATGTTTTAAATATGTGGACGTGAAATATTTCCGGTTCGCTGATTTTTACCTTGTTCATTCATTGGAGCCGTTTCACGTTTTACAATGAAAAAGTTTCTAGAAAATGGTAGG
Source organism: Ceramica pisi (assembly GCA_963859965.1). Lineage (NCBI taxonomy): Eukaryota > Metazoa > Arthropoda > Insecta > Lepidoptera > Noctuidae > Ceramica > Ceramica pisi. The sequence continues at coordinate 7,872,437 of OY982542.1, forward strand.
AGAAAATTGGAATGTCCACGAATTCAAGCACAGGTGTTCATTCTAGTTTACATGATACATGAACAGTGACTTGCAGACATGGACTTGTGTTTCAAGGGGATAACGCAATAACTCATCTCGCAACGAGACGGTCCGTAGAAAGTCACCAAGTTATTTCAAAGACAAATAGTTTTGATGTCACGACGAGAGGGAACCATCGATTGAAGAGCTTGCCATGTGCGCGCATGTTTGTAATCTCCTCCAAAGACAAACATAAGAAAAACATGGTTATTATTCTACACTGCACAACTAGGGATCCTTAAATTGGTTTTCATGCCACTTTGAACCGTATGTTTGTAGAAAGAGAGACCCAGCTAAAGTTTTGAAAATAAGTTTATCTTGGTTACTGCACTAGAGGGCCCTTTAAGTACATGACGGTTAGAATTTAAAAGCGCTACGTTGTATTTTTTCGAAGTTATCGAGCAAACAGTAATAAGGAACAGAATCGTTTGAACGAATAAATTATGAATCCATTTAAGTACTTTAATCGAGTTTTACATTGAGAAATCTCTGCACTGTGTTTATTTTAGGGGCAAAAAATCATTTCTTAGGCGACTGCAAGAAACTGTCAATTGAGGCTTGACAAAGGGCAATTTGTAACGGGTTGAATAAGTTGTTTACATAAGTACTATGTGCAAAAATCTTCCGCAAGATTGAATAAGTCCAAAAAGTAAACGACACAAAAGCTAGTGTTTATTCAGAAGTGGCGGGGTGCAGCTAAAAATACAAAGTTAGTGAGAATGACAAACTTAAATCACGGAATTTGATTCTAAATGGTTTCTGTTCCGCAGGAATAAAGTTCAAGATCCGGTCGCACTTTTCGTAAACAATTATTGTCAAAGTGAGATTGTAGAGACACGTAATCCTTTTTGTCATTTCGTGATGCCTGTCAAAGTTACCAATTGTCTACGATGCTTTTTGGAATAAAGACACCGTAAATGACAATGTTTTGTACTCCCTTTTGTTGAAGATAAACATCATAAATTTTTCGACTGTCATACTTTTGTTCATCCTAATGCCACACAAATAGAATCTGCTATTGTGCTAAGATAAAATGGATGATTATAATGAGAAAATATTTTGCACGGATATATAAAATTAATAATCGAGGAAATGAAGAGGATAAATAGCATTACTCTATCAGCTTACTTTTTATCGAAGTTTCCTTACCCGCTAATCATATTAAATTGTTTGCTTACGAAAATAAAAGGGTTCTTCAAGGTGCGTTCTAGGACCATTTAAAAACACGATTTTCAAAACGTTTTATCTACGTTAAGAATGATGAATGCTTATAATCCTGACAACAAACGTGTAAATCTTAATACCAAGCGAGATTTTAACAAAAAAACAGAATAAATTAGCTGTTCATCATTTCACGTAAGTTATGACAGTTAATTACGGGAAATGAATTACTATCGCACTTATAGGTGATGAATAGGCAATCAATCAGAAAATTACTTTGTAATGTAAAAATTTTAACCTAACGATAAGTATCTTAAGTAAAATAATAAAAGGTTTTTTTTTTTATAAAAAGTTCAGTCGTTAATAGAGATGAAGTCTTGTATGTAATATTCATCTTCTGTATCATAAAAACCTAAGTCATCAAATGTTTTGTACTAAATTGAAAGCTTTTTGTTTCCAAGTTTAACAAACTTTTCTTCAACATTAAAATTTTGTTAATTCCGAACAACTTCTAAACTCTATTCACACTGTTAGACACAATATAGTAACATTTGAAAACAGATCCAATATTTCTTGTTATCAGAAGATTATAGGGCACACAATGGAACTAAATAAATCATATAGCAGGCAAGGGGATTATTTGAAGTTTTCCACCCGCAAACTTTTTGGGGAAACGTATGGCAAACAATCAAAGGCCAAGTAAACCTTTTTACTAGCACATTTCATTTTATACGCTTTTAGTGCCAATATAAAAAAGTGGAACATGGTCCATGTAATCAATAAAAACCTTTGGGACATTTGAGGAAAACGTATTGCGGTTTACTAAGGAAAGTTTTTTATTAATACACCTGAATTTGCTTTATGTTGTACTGGGACTGGAAGTGAGGTATTGATCTTGTTGATAGTTATAATTATCAGGGTTCATGGTGGTAGCATTTGTTATTGTTATGATAGTTTACGGTTAAGCTTTATCTTCTTCTCTATCTATTGTCAGTTTATCTGCAAACGTAATATTCCGTTCATTGGGTAAGTTGAATGCAGAACAACTTTTTTTCCTTTTCATAGTCGTGTCTAGGTCCTGCCCGGGATGAGTCTGACCATGATATAATGGATCAACCTTTACCTACATGGCAGAGATGTATCAGTTGGGGGCCGAGTCACCCGCGTCCGTAGGAGAATACGCTTCAGCGAATCCCTACACTTGGTCCCCGGGTGGTGCTAAACAGGTGACACTAACCGCCTCCGTGGTCTAGTGGTTAAACCACCTGATTCAGACCCAGAGGTCCCAGGTTCGATTCCCAGCGGGGGCAAATTTTTTGCTCGGTTTGGTTGGTGGTAGGACTTGTTCTAAGTCCGCCTGGCAAGCTACCACCATCATGTTTAAGTCTGTCGCCATAATAACAATGTTAACAGCATTGTTGTGTTCCGGAAGTTAGAGGTATGATAGCCAGTCCCTCTGTGTAAGAGGATTCCGGGTGAAACTCGCTTCCATCTTCGGCCTAATCATCACTTTCCATCAGGTGAGATTTGGGCCAAGAGTTTCCCCGTTTTGCATAAAAAAAAAGTTGCCATATTATTTTGGTTTCTGGTTTTTTCAACTGCAACATAATCATGGATGAGTCTTTAACTTTATGTGTATTCCCATTTTAATATATTCGTAGGTTTTAGTTTATACCTATTGCTAAGATCGGAATTTGTTTCAATCTTCCAATACATGATTAATGTGAGCCCAGTGTTAATCATCTCAGAAGAACGACTACATAATTAAATCCATCTCCAAAAAAAACTAAACCAAAAGAATTTTCAATTTAGGCAGGTATTGTACCCGTTAATGTATCAATGACCAATGACCAAAATGTTTCTCATTCAGGATAGCATAAATAAGGGTCTGAGAGAGAAAAAAATGTACACATTTACATTCACCGTCTCTCTTCGATTCCAGCCTGAGGCACTCTAGACGGTAGGAATGAGTAATGACCGTAATCCGCTTGTGGTAAGCTTTAAGCGAAGGGTTGAGGCTTCTGCAAGCTATAACTTTTATATTTATTACGGCTAACTCGCGTCGACCCAGCAAATCCGCCAACTAAATCGAAAATAAAAGTCCTGTGATCAAATGTAGGATTTGGATGTTGTTATGAGCTTTTTGGATGGTTATTTTGGGTTCTGTTTACATCTGGAATTGCTCGATTTTTTTATTTTTGCTACTGCGGCCAGTCACAAGCGTCATATTTCCAACTACATCATAATCTCTCCCTTTATAGTAAAATTATGAAAAACTATTAGACTAAGCGTATGCTGAGATGCAGGTGGCGCAGGTCCACGCAGTGCAGCGCAGAACAGATTTTGTAATGACCGTGCTAAGAGCTGCGTGTGACGCAGACGCCTATATTTGCCTCGCCTGCTCTACTATGCTATGCTGTGTCACCTGCATCTTAGCATGTCTTTTATTTGGCGTTAGCACATGTCTTTTTTTCCCTTGTATTCAAGCTATCCAATAAAATCTTCAAGTAAATCAATCAACGAAGAACGTCTTTGTATTTACGATATTGCAATAAAAGAGTAAGATGAATTGATATTATTTTGAGTTTCATTAACGTGTAAACTGTTGACGCGTGATCTAGTATATTTTAATACACCTTCACAAAAAATATATTATGTATAAAACTCGATCACAGTAGCGATTGAATTTTATAGACGAGAGAATATATCACAGTTCAAGTGATTTCATTGTCATCAACATTATTTTATTTTACACGGAGCTCTCAAAAATTGCGTGTGCATCCAATATCGTTAATGTCTATCGTAAATAAGATTTGCAATAATGTATTCTCTTAAGTACATTTACATCTCCTATTACACATTTTAGCGAAAAATTTGATCAACGCTCTGTCTGCTCTGCTCTGTGTACATATAAGATATTAGGGTAACAAAACGCTGATGTTGCTAGATGATAATTAATAAAATAAAATTCTTGATAAAAGATTTTATTATCAAGTTATGTTTGTCTGCTTTGAGACTTTGAAATATCAAAATGAATAAAGATTACCACTCTGAGGTGCGATTTTAATATTTAGCAGCAACCAAACTTAACAACAAAAGTTCACTGGAAGGAGTTCACAACTGCAAAATTAGGATTTCTAGTTAGAAAACCACACGGGCAAAACTTTGCTTATAAATTATTATTCGTACTTACCCATATCCGTTGCTAAGAAACTACGCACTAATAGTTATAGTGCATCTAGTAAACAGTAGAACAACTTGGAACAAATATTCAAATCGAAGCGTATAGAGTGACATTTGTGACGCTACACGAATAAGCAAAGGAAAATAAATAACTGCTATTGTCAGATCAAGACGATAGTTACGTTTTCTACTTTTTTAAACTTACTTGCCAGCTTCAAAAGATGAAAATTTAGAAACAAGTACCTGTTGGATAAAAGATTAACAAACCTTTGATACAGCTGTAGCGTAAGAATCACAAAAATAATAGTTGAAATACCGTTCAGGTTCCAACTGTGGTATAGTTTGGAAAACTGTACAAACCAGTGTCATATGTAAACTGTTTTGTTTGGTATTACTTTGTTTTGCTCAGACTTGTTGTTCACATAACGATTTGAACTTATTTTAGCCTGGCCCTTTGGGATTTTGTACACGCTGAAGTTGTATTTTCCATGACAATTTGAGTTCTAAGTTATTTCGATAAGAGAAGTTTACAGCTAATTTCAGCTCTTGGGATTAAATTGGGTTATCTGCTAACAAAATCAATTTATAAATGAGTTTGGAACTTAGTATTGCCACATATTTTATATTTGTGTAGTTTTCATGTTTTTCTTTTCATTATTTTTTAATATGATTCAAAAAAAAATATTCCAATAAACCTTTAGTTAAATTATAGTTATATAAAAAATATATGAACACAAATTCTTAAACCAACAACAATTTGACATTTACTCATATAGAAAAACAAAAGCCAAAAAACGATTCTACTCAAGCCAACCCGTCAACGGAACGAGTTAATTCCAAATTAGAGTTTCGTCGTACGCATTATGCATATTTAAAAACGTTCTAAGATAAACAAGAATCTAAATCAAGGCGACGAAGTAAAACAAGTCTACCAAAGAATCACTCACATTCTTCGTAACCAAACTCTTAGAGCACATACCAACAATTTGTTTGAAAGCTCAGTGATTAATAAAGCTTATGTTGTAAGTTAATTTTACTTCAACCGTGGACTTTACATACAGGGTGACTTTTGTCTCGTTGAAAATATTTTCATAGGAAAAGTTAATCAAGAATATAAGCGGTTATTACTGTGAGAACGACAATGAAGAAAAAAATTTGTTGCTTCCTACATTTCGCCGAGATAGGCGTTTAAATTTACTGAATAGGTGTTTTTTTTTTTTCATTTCTTAGTTGATCCCATACTAAACATTGTTTGAATTCATGACAACTGTGAATTTTGTAGGTTATAGTGCGCAACATTTGTAATTTTGAAAATACGTACTCTCTAATTCAGCAGTACTGTTAAATGTACGTACTAAATGTAAAACTTTGCTTTCAAGACTTTTTACTACATTCTTCAGAGCTTTAAAGTTTCAAAGTTTCTAAACAACACAAGTTGTTCATAGAAATTACTCTTAACGTTGGGTATGCTGGAATTCCAATTTTCTATGCAAGACTCGGCCATGTTCAGTTTACGGGATTTTGTTAATTACTTGTGAGCTTCATAGGTTTTCTTATTGCCCTTTCAGGCAAACTAGTAATGTCGCTCATACACATCAATTGCAGATTAGCTAGAAATGTCATCATATAACCCAGACATGTTGTGTTAGTAGTCAATATTCGTATAAACATGTACGTCTTTATAAGTTCCGTTTATTTTTGCTTAGTTAACTTAATATGTGCCTAGTGATTTAGGTATTCTTAGCAAGCTCTGGTTCCTTCTCCCCTGTCCGGCCCTATAGGAACCTTATTAAATAAGGTTATAGCAATCTACTTATAGCTTTTTTGTAATGGAAATCGGATCAATTTATATTCATCAGAAAACGACATAGTAAAAAGTGGCTTATGAATCAACACATGTTTAGAACAGAACGCACACTTTTCAATTACGAAACCATTAACTCACTTGGGTTTTATTCGCCAGCGCTATTATTTTTAAATTGAAACTTAGCATTCTTAGCGCTGTAAGATCTTTAGTTACCTACAAAAAGAATGAAGCGATTAAAGCGCTGTATGACATGAAAAAATTGACACTGACAGTCGATGAACTGATAGTTGACTGGTAGTTGAAAAGTGTCCGAGATTTTAATTTAGTTTCTGTCGAACATATTATGCATGTTGTGTATGTCTCTGTTGGTTCTGAGGCGAACGATGTATGGACGCGTAGCAATGTACTATACAAACAAATAAAAAAAAAATAGTATAATGTTGGTTCAAATTTCTTTTTCACTCGTAATAAGCTTGACCTTTACAGTCTTTGGACCTGAAAACAGAATGACTAAAAATAACCTTTTGATATAAAGTGGAAAACCGATTGCCACACCCTCAATCAAACACATAAAACTATTGAAAATAAACACGATGGCCATTAGAATAAAGAGTTGGTATTAAAACGCTTTTTTATTTTGTTCCATTTAGTTTTATTTCGCTTCAGTTTTATCGATGGACTAAAATATTTACAAGTTTTTTTAGCAAGCGACGTTGTAGCTGACAGGCGATTAGGCGAATGCCTTTCATTTCGCAATATTGTTTTACTTATAATAACTAAACTCATGAACAATATTCATGTTAGAATTTTCCATAGAATTTGTTCGAACAAGTCGCATACTTTACAACTTCACATCATTTTCTTAGGTCGTAAAATAATTTACTTTTATGTAAAGGTGGTCTAAGAACGTAAATTCAAAAATATCAAAGTTATGTCATGGGTTTGTATGTACTTGTATCTACGAAGTACCGTCTTATATGAATCTCAATATGTCTGTTTAAGTTTTATTATCAAACCGCTGTCAAAGCTTACTTGATTATGCGTCTTATCTAATTTATGTGAAAATTACCAACACAATGCACTGAAGATATAAACTCAATTGATAATACCCGACGCAGATTAGATCTTTGTATTTAGACAATGCGGATACGACCAATAGAAGTGCGCCCTAAATCACGGCCTCCGATGACATCTATAAATTCTCAATCTAATTATTTTGGAACTATATGCTGACAAATAAAATAACATCGCTGGAAGCGCTCGGGAATTGGGGCGTTTTAACTTTATTAAAGCCGAAATTAGTTTATCGGAGCCAACGACTTAATTTAAAACAGTTTTATATTATTTCAGTAAAATCCATTTGAACAAAATAATCACAAAGCTTAGTATAATAAGAGCATTGTTACCAGCAGACATGAGAGAGAAATTAAAATTCGGATTATGATTTTAATGGAAAAAAATAAATACTAAAGACGAAAAAGTTGGAATAGAATTTTATCCGGCAACGTTACGACTCAAAACGTTTAATTTGTACACCATTGTAACCGAGAGACGAGACCGGCGAAATTAATTACCGTTTGCTTATTTTTTTAATTAAAATTAGATTTTATGAAACGACCGCCTACGTAATCCGTAATATTTCATAAAAGATGGAAATTCTAGTGGCGCCATATTGTGAGAAAGGGCATCCATTCCGGCGATATTTTGCATCTCGTAGTGGATATATTTCACGGATAATTTGACCCATTTTCTTGGAAAACTCGTTCTTCCTTATATTATTTCCTAGTGTTACCTTAACTTTTCTTCAAAAATCGCATTTCATTGTTCTGTTTTTTTCTATGTTAATAGACTATTAGCTAAATCAAATAAAGCTTTAGCAAGCCAATTTCACTGCATAGACCGTCATCTTCAAACGAATGTTATTTAAATCGAAACTAATCAAAATGAATATCTCAATCGAATGAGTCGTGTTTTTTTCTTCGGGCAATTTGTAAACATTGGACTGATCTTTGAGGCCGTCGAAGTTCAAATTCAAAACACGCCAACGCATAGGGAACCCAATCACTTAGTAGGTCATATCGGTTCTCTCGTAGCGACTAAATTAACATATTTTCCTTTATCGACGAATATGGAGGTCCGACCCGCGCTTATCAAGGATGTTTTAACCGAAAATATACAACAAGGGTGAGTATCTCACTATGGTTCGCTTCGAACAAATGCGTCTACGCCCACGAGAGGAAAGATTACGGCATGTTTGAGAATAAATCTTACGAGACAGTTACGTACATTTTGTGGCTAGCAACAAATAAATGTCACTGTCGGCGCTCCCCCAGTCTGGTTTGGGCAACCACACCCCAAAGAGCCGTGGCTCGTCTTCTTTAGAATCATTTACAAAATCCTTGATTCCGGGTTGCTCATAAAAAAGCATTTTGATAACGCGAACGTAAATTCTAATACTGCTACATTAAGATCGTGCTTTCATAATGACTTTCATAACACTAAAATCGTTTGAAATTCTACGAACCCAGTTATAACTAGCACTTTATCGCCCCAACAGTCTACGTCTACGACCTTTTCACGGCTTTTTGATTTATGTGTCTGTCGTCCGTTGAAGATTACTTATCTTTACACACGAATAAAGCTTATTTATCAAGGATATGGACGTCTAACGAAAACAAATCAATCTTTTATTACCATGACTGATGTTTATGTGATTAATATTACTATCGCAGGAAACAGTTTTCCTTAATTACCTGCTAGTGTATTTACGGACGCATGAAACCATTGTTGTGGTGGCGTTGATTTCAGTTTGATGTGAGTGACTTACGATTTACGAATACTAAACTCAGCAATGCGTTTATTTTTATGAAAGAAACATCTAAAACCATGACATTACTATCCCATTCATTATCAACACAAGCATAACATAGCAAAAACATAACAAAAACACGATAGTAGATCACAAAAAAGCCAATGCAAATAAATCTTGTTGCCAACAAACCATATCAAAATACCCGAGGGGACACTTAGCTATAAACTGTGTCGCCACAATCAAAATTATTGCCTCACCCATCCTTCACCCGCAGACTTCGGAATGAAATTATCATTGAATAGTTACTATAACAATAATTTGGTTGTGGCCAATGCAATTACAGTTCCGTTTTACACACCCCAAAATCTCATTGGCGATGATTGCATCAATTGTCTGGCATGCGGGTGGCGATGGCTTGTTGATCTCGATATAAATTGTGATGAAATTATGAAAATGTCATATTTATATGGGTGATGTTATAATTCTCACATCTGTGCTTACAATCTAAATTGATTTTTAACCGACTTCCCAAAAAGGAGGAGGTTCTCAATTCGGATGTTTGTATTTTTTTTTATGTTTGTTCGGGCATATCTCCGTCGCTTGCCAACCGATTTTAAAAATGATTGTTTTGTTGGAAAGGGAATACTTCCCAAATGGTCCCATGATAAGGAAACCAGGATCTGATGATGGCATCCCAGAGAAGTCGAGGGGAACTTTCGAAAATCGTATGGGCAACTGGTGCGTTTGTATTTTGCTTGTGTTGTTAGGTGTGGGGTACCACTAAAAAGTGAAAAATAAAAAACTTTTTACAAAAAAAATACAACCGACTTCCAAAAAAAAAACACTACAAAGTAAAAAATAACTTTAATTTCGAAAGTTGGTGTCAAAATACGAAAAAACTAACAAAAACACCGACTTCCGAAATAAAAGTTATTTTTTACTTTGTAGTGTTTTTTTTTTGGAAGTCGGTTGTATTTTTTTTGTAAAAAGTTTTTCTATTGTGACTGTTGCCAGAATCCTGGATAGTTAGATAATTTCTAGTATTTACCTTAAGAGACTTGAGCTTAAATTTAGCTGGACTTGGACAAGTTATGACGTCATCTCATCCCATGGGTGATATAAATAGCGCTTAAAGGACAATATCGATAGAATAAAATATAAAGACTATGGACCAGCAATAGTTACGATACTTCTTTATAGGTAGACTTTGGTGGTCATAATCCTGCCACTGGTGTCACCGTTACAACGAAAGATAGCATAGTCTAGTAACTGCTGACTTTATTACGCCCAGGAATCCGAACGCATACGCAAACGGTGACACGAGTCTGCGTTGCGTTTTAGTTCCAACTTATGCCGAAAACGCATGTTAAGAATCGATAGACGATAGTAAGAAAGGACTGAAACATATACTATCCAACCCTACTAACGCTGACGGAAATCCTAAAGTAATATTTTACAGAACAAAAGACCTCATTGATATTCACCTGTAAGCGGTTCCTGATAAGCCGATATTTGTTTACAAATGTTACAGGGGACAACAGCATGCTATACCAACATAAAGCTGACGATATGGGGCCCAAATTCTGTGTATGTCAAGTAATAATAATGTGGAGCTTCCGTGATGTAACGTACCTCCGCATTAAGGGTACGGTAAATTAAATTATCCAATTTATTTGTGACCTTGATATCCTTAAATTTTGTATAGTACTTAGGAAAGGTCAAAGTTTAATCTGTATAATTTCTTCACAACAATTATTGGCGTCCTTTTTTAATATTACCTGACTGAAATATGTGGTTAATATGACTTAGACATAAATAAAAAAATCAAAAAAGTAATTGAAAAATAATTGAAATATTTCCATCTCCTAATGGATTAATGTTAAAATGTCTCATCGGCTTATCAAATGATGGGGGTCGTATTCTCGAAATGAAATGTCCCTTTCTTAATGCACGTTTTTAGGATTCTATTCTTTTCTCTCTCATCTTATCTAATGGGTTAGAAAAAGATGGAAAATAATTTGTAGAAAAACATAATGCGGGGTTGGAAGCGGCGGGATTCGTGTCAACTCGCAGGTAGATCAATAAAATGGCTGTTTCATTAACTTTATGTCTGATGGCACTTATAAAGACATTATATGCCCCAAGTTGGGAGAGTCCATTTGGTGTGTTACATTTCTCGATCAGTTTTTCTTGACGCTTCCATTTTTTTTACGTTATCTGTTACACATCTAACATCAGAAAACATGTAGCATCTCGAACTAAATTGCTTTTGATCACTCCGATATCCTCCCGGAATTTTCGGAGATTTAATACTCAGGTATTAGAAATAACAACCAAGATGTCTACAGTACTTACAATAGCAGGAAAGGAGAAAAATAATGACATAACTAATCGTTACACTTAATGATCATTGAGAACCATCGAGTAATTGAAAACGTTATCAGAGAATTACTGAGTCTAGATTAGATACAAAGAGAATGTAGTGCTCCGAATACATTCTCTAATGAGACACTACTACGATATAAAGCTCCGTTAAGTAATGGGACTGAGCTGCGGTACAATAAATATGATCAAACAAAACGTGCAATGGAGGAAGCAGTACGTTGCATGGATAAACGGCTAAGAGCGCACTCATAAACATAGGAAGCCAGCAGTCGTTCTCGAAGCACGAAATTGACTCGAGTGTTCGCGTGTTCGAACCACGTTACCTTAGTAATTGGCATGCTGCTGTAACGCTACTCTGTCACTACTGAGGCCATGGCCCGAGGATCGTGGTAGAGGCAGCGAAACGGCCATGTTCATTGTCAGATTAGATCGGAAGTTCACTTGATATGCACGTGTGAGCTACATGTGCAGATTACAGCGGCAAAGGTTGAATGATTATGGGGAACGAGTTATATATACTGATAACAACTCAGCTCGAGTCGTTATCAGTATATATAACCTATATATAGCCTTTTTGATGTTCCGTACCTAAAGGGAACCCCATTACTAAGCCTCCGCTGTCCGTCCGTCTGTCTGTTCGCGAATTGTATCTCAAGAACCGTATAGGAAAACAGTTGCAATTGCCGTTATATCACAAAATAATAAAACGTAGGTTTATGGTACGGAATCGTTCGTGTGCGAGTCCGACTCGCACTTGGCCGGTATTTTAATAATTTATTTGTAAGCACAGTAAAAGTCAAAGACAATGGGTGTCATTACCAAGTTAACACAGTAGGTGCCCAATTAGAATATAAATCAACTCTAAAAGCATTAATTACGGAAGAACAAAACGAAATTCGCCAAAATACCGCCATTTTCGACGTAGCCTTGCGAAGCCAAGATCGAAATCCGTCGATCCGTTTTCAACACGACATTGGCCTTGTCGCTTGTTTTAAAGCTCTACTCTAAGCCTTGAACCGGTGTCTTTGTTTAGAGACAATAAACCCGCTTTGTTGCTGAAGAGGAATCTTCTGACGAAGTCGAGAGTCAATGCTGACATTTTCTAGAATGATGAATGGTACAGACGTTGAGTATACTCGTGTGTTATAAGTCTTTTGTTTTTGAGTGTTTTAGTTTATTGAGGTCAGGGGTTGTCAATTGCAGAATTAGTTCGTATTCTTTGTTGGAATGATGGGCTAAGTTGAAATGGTTTTCTTTACTTTAAGAGTAAGAAGAGTTTCTAGTGGAAACGTTGCCGTCAGAAAATTTGGTGTTGACGTAAATATTTCAGGAATTAACTACCTTCGATATTTTTAATTTTCATCACAAACAAAAAATATGTTGCCGTGACCTTTTAAGCCTATTATTTTTGGACTAGAATGTATGGCGCGACAAACCTTAAAACAGTGTGTGAACATTTTTAGTAAATTGATATGTCTTCTAACTAGGAAGCTTCGGTTTCAAATTACAGTCTACTTTAAGAAATAATATTTCGATGCTAATTCTGGTCAATGTCAAGTTTGTCTTAATAAAGGCCACAAAATTTAATGTACCTTATATTTTTAGCGATGAAATAACAAACTAGAACATTATGAGATCCTTAATACTAATGTCAAACAACAGACATTAAAGTCATCTGATAACATCTCTTCTTAGAAAACTCTAAAGAATATAATATTTCTTATAATGGTCTAACTTAATTTAATTGTAGATGGTGCAAATAAATATTTGAATTAATTAAGGAATACCTATTTGAAGAATTTTTGATGGAAAATGTTTTTAGTTTTAATTTCTTAGTTCTCGGAATCTTCTTATTTATGCTTCATACACTTGCTAACGATAGCTGTGTTTTAGATAGACATGTTAAAAGAGATTTCCAAAAAAAAACACAATGTGTGTAGCTGTATTTTTTTTGTGTTCACAGATAGGAAATTATCAAATGATTCCGTCCGCTCTGGACGTAGCGGATGGCAGTGTCAGATTCTTTCTGAGTCTGACTAAAACCCATCTGTGTTCCTCCTATTACCTTTACGCCCTTTGCGTTTCAGGGCCGCGGAGACGCATTTTTTCAAATGTTTGTAAATGTAATTACTATGGAGCCATTTACATATGTAATTAATTTAAGATTTTGTTATTAAACTTGTATGACATGAACGAGCGTCGCAGTTGAGAGCTTATCATGCTCACACAAACGTTTCGCTGATGGTTGCGCGTGTGTTGGATCATTTGGTTCCCTTCAAAATGGTTGAGCTAGATGGCGCTGATACACGCGTCATGTTCGTGAACGGGCGCCGTCAGTTGAGACTGGTCATCTCTTAACTGCCAGTGGCTTTTTTTTTAATCTGTACTTTTTGAATTGTTCTATATACTTTCTTGTTCTTTGCATTGTCCTCACATATAAAATCAATCAAAGATAATGCTATCATGATTTTGTATTAAGTAGTTTCTTGCACGTTCTTCTCCATAGCGATCTACGCTTTGGAACGTGCAAATAGCTTCATCATCTTTTTTTGGACCGACCGACCTTGACAATTCAAAAGTGCCTGTAAATGGTCTAATTGAAATAAATAATTGAGTTTTGAGTTTTTAGACTCTTGTCTTCGCGGCCGACTAGATTCGACATGCGAATACATTAAGATTAAAAAAGAACTAGTTTTTTTATCTATTATTAAATTGTTATCTATAAATTTCTGCTTTGCGTCGAGTTTTCCAGTCACGTAATCAACAAGTTGATTAACTGCATCTGCGGTGCTTTTCCTGGGCCTAAAGCCAAATTGGGAATCCGAAATAATGTATAAAAGCACAAACTGACTGACTGATCGAACAACGCATAGCCGAAAATAATGGTCGTAGAAAACTGAAATTCGGCAGTATACCTAACACTCCGTAGGGGTGCATTAAAAGAGGATTTCCCAAAATTCCAACGGAAACAGGAAAAAACGTAATATGCGCGTACGAAGTCACGAGGGAAAGCTAGTACAAAATATATGCAAACCTTGAATAATTACCACCATGCAATAAAATCGTAATTCTTTTACAAAAACGTTATATTATTTACAAAATCTTGTACTCAATCACACTAGATTTTCAACGCAGATAAGTTTTAGTGCTTACAAAATAAAAAGCTACTTTGTGGTCTTGATCTGATAAGGTCGAAACAAAAGGCATAAGTGGTTGAAAATACCTTAAAAGTGGCGTAATAAGATCTCATTAGTCTTTGATACTGATTTATTACTTTCAAAGTAAGACTTTGTACTTAAATTTAAGTGAAGCTACATACTCTAGGTACTTATACAAAAACTAGCTTTTGCCCACGACTTTGTATGAGACTTTCCTAATTAAAGATCTAGCAAAACGCTTAGTTGACGCTTCGCGTGACCCAAGAGCTGGCTTTTACCTTGGACAGAGGATTAGCATTGCCATACAACGTGGCAATGCAGCCAGTCTTTTGGGCTCACTTCCAGTCGATAGCGATGGGGACGAATTTTTGCCGCCATATTTTAGTTAGGAGTTTTATTTGCTATTTTAAGTGTATATATAGTTTGTTCTTTCAATATATATATGTTTTTTTTTTGTATGAGCATATCCCGTTTTTTTCCGTTCAAGGAACATACTTGCTAAATTTCAGCTTTCTACGACCAGGGGCCCGAGTCTGCTATTACAATAGTGTCAGAATGATCGATCACTGATTTCAAAATGGTTGATTTTGACAAGTTTGGTAATCTACTAACATAATGGCGTCATAATGGCGTCACTATTACATTCCAATGTTCATCCACTGACTCGCCATTGAGAGAAATGGCATAGAATGGTAATCTCGTACATAATGACAGCTGAATGTTTGACGTATGCGTTAGTCTGCTAATATTTTGACAGTTACTTTGATCGGTGAGCTACCACTGTGCCACCATTGGAACCCCAATTGGAACGTCATTGTGCAGCACAGAAGACAATAACCTAGCGGTTGTGCAGACCAGTTGTCCCGGCTGTGCGTTAGTCAATCACTCAGTAACGGAAACGTTTTAGATTAATATTGATGAAAATGAATTTCGAATATATTTTTGAATGCCACCAAAAAATATGGCAATTGATTCTTCAAAAATATTATCCTACACATGTTCACATACTCAAAAGCTTCATTTCAACCAAAGAATCCCTAAAAAATATGAAAGATTGCTGAAGAGTTAATGAAACTAAAGAGCAAGAACATTCTCCTGCAGACACAAACCACCATGACTACCGCAACATCAAAGTTAGCTAATTATTAATTACAAAACAACTAAGAATACGTATTAAAACCTAATTATTCAGTCTCTGTTTTGCCACAACAGAATGATTTACCAAAAAAGTACAAAAACAAATTTATGTCTCTTCGGGGACGGTCGGCGGTGTCCATTACACGATATCCTTCTTGATTTATTAACGTGGATATCTCGACGTGAATAAGTATATAATACTGTGAGGTCCAGTAATGAAATGTGGGAGAGGCTGTTGTTAAAGATGGTCATATAAGACTTCATGGTACAGACAAAAGAATGTTAAGGTGTATTTAATTAATTGATTTATTGTAGCCACCATAATAGTCGCAAGAGAATTATCGTGACTATCAAGTACCCGGTTTGGATTATGAGGCGAAATTAAAGAATGATTTCTGGTTGAGGAATGTATTTGTCAGAATAGTGTTACGAAGACACTAAAGGTCAGATGAACTGCCATTTAATATGGGCATGTATTTAACAATATAAAGAAGGTATTACAACTCGGACTCGATCTTCAGCAAATGGAGTATTCAACGAGACAGACAAAATAAAAGGAGTGACTAAGCCGATTTAACGGCGTGAAAACCTTCTTAAAACTGAATTTGACAAATCCATTCTATCGTCATTATTCGTTCTAAGACGAAAGGGCGAATCAAGCAACACATGTTGCCAACACAAGTTTAATTCGTATAATTTACTTAGCACTCAATTCCTAAATAATAACACGGCTCGTTTGGATTATTGTGAGGTGGGGTCTAATATGCCATATGTTTAACGCCTCCGTGTCACCTACTAATACGACTTTGATAAATAGGTCGCGACATTATAGGCTACCTAATGCCGAGCCTTAACACGCATGTTTTTCTCGATTGCCATTTAATTTAGTTTTTTTTTTACATGTGGTTGTAAAGTTTAATTTCGTGACGTATGATTGTCGAATTGCAAAACATGATGCAATTTGACAATCTTCTTATATATAAAAATAAATGTGCTGTTCGTTAGTCTTGCTAAAACTCGAGAACGGCTAGGCTGAGTTGAATAATTCTTTTTCGTTTAGTTCACCAGAATACAAGGAAGTAAAAGCAAAAAAAAAAGTGGGTGGATAGGGTAGCCAGTTGACGGGAGCGAAGCCACGGGGTAGGGCGCTAGGCATACATATTATGTACTAGCTGACCCGCGCAACTTCATCTGCGTCACATTTTCCATTTTTGCTCCGCTCCTTTATGTCTTTGCGTGATGATATATAACCTATAACCTTCATCGATAAATGGGCTATCTAACCCAGAAAGGATTTTTTTTTTAATCGGACCAGTAGTTCCGGAGATTAGTGCGTTCAAACAAACAAACAAACAAACTCTTCTGCTTTATAATATTAGTATAGATTTTGATACCTATATCAATTACTCGGACGTGTTTTGCGGCGTTTATGAGATGAACTTACTGAAACAATAAAATCACACTTCATTTATGCCAAGTGGCAGTGATATATCTGAATTAATAATTTCTAAATCTGTTATATGATTGTCATCATCACATCTGTGTCTATTCCAGATGTAGCTTATTTTCTAAATCAACTTAAGAATGGTTGAGTTCTATACCACATTTTTTCCAGGTGACTTTCTCGTGAGTTCCGTCAATCATACCATTAGTAGGGGAAATCTTATAATGTGGTTATTCACGCCTGTAGCATATGCTTAATGTTAGAATTTCAATTGATTGACACCGCGTCTGGTTTCAGAGTCTTAAGTACCGACACATGTTTGTATATTACTCTATGAGTAATACAATTAAGTCTAATAAAATTTAATAAGCACTTGTACATATCGGTGAAGGAGAGTGTTATGTTTGATGGATTAATTGTTGCAAAAGTATCGACCAACATGAATTTAGAGAACTATGTAATTTAATTTGTAGAAGCGAGGATTAAGAGCATGGCACTACTTGTACCATTTGATGAACTCGTTGAGTCTTACACAAAAGTCTCTAGTAGAGGTATGCATGAAAAAAGTTAAGAAAGTGCAAAACTTTTGCCAACTAGTTTTAGAAATCTTACGGGAATCTGTAAACCAATACGATTACGTGACACTACTAACAGTGCCAATGTCTTTGAGGAAAAACGAGGCATTTATTTCGAACTATGACTTATTTGTCCTTGATAAATTGGTTCTACCGGTAGAAATATGTATAGGGACCACTGTATCAAAAACTGTTCCTGCTTTAAGAAGCTTTATACATGAGTTTGCTTTCCTCTCCCAAATATAGCAGCGGAAATCATTACACCATGAGAGAAAAATATTTAAAATGCCATAATACTTTTACGGGTTCAATAAAGATACCTGTCTTAACTTTCATTGTAATGAATTCTTGTTACTCGATGTAGCTACTGTGTACCGGTAGTTCACACTTGGAGCAACAGGTGGCGCTGTTGGCTATATACGGCAGTTCTCAGGATTAGCGGGTGGATTTCCTATGGATGCTTTTTCTTTGCTGTTTGTATCAATGAGATATTATATGAGAACAGCGTCGTAACGGATTGAGGAGGTTTTATTGGGGATTGGATTATTACTTGTTTTATATCTGGGTTGGGACTTGGTATCTATATTTATAACCAGTAGAGAGAATATAGTAATAGCTTTTGTCAGTTCTAAATGATTATTCACATGGATCTAGTCACCTCTAAACAAAAAATAGGCCCTACCGACCACTTGTGTTTCAGGAGCTCTTGTCAGTATATAACAATTTTCCATTAAAGTTAGTCCTCGATTACTTAACCTGTGTGTGATCAAAACAATAGGTGCATTTACCTAAGAAACTCACGATCAATATCAGAAACGCATCAACACGCATCAAAAACGTCAAACAAAATCACTCATTCACACTAATCTAATCACACAGCTGGCTTCCGTTGTACATTCCCACAGTTACACACTGTATTACATTAGGCAAAAGTCGAATACAATAGGTCCAAGTCCATACAACACTGTGGGTGGTCGAACGTTGCACCTCACACAACGGTCTCTTCATCATATCATAACTAAGCTCTTTATCCCACTCGTAATGGCAATGAACACAGTGCTAATTTTACTCCATAACACTCTGTTGTTCCACTTATCTTTAGAGAACTCCACTAAAATAAACCAGCCTTGTTGTGTTCTATAAAAATAACCACGCGGATATCATTAGCTTATCGCCCTACTTCGGTTTTGAAATAAATTGATGCTCAATTTCAACTGTGTTTGCAGCATCCGGTATGGTCTAGTGGCTAGGATACCTGGCTCTCACCCAGGAGGCTCGGGTTCGATTCCCGGTACCGGAAGAATCTTTTTACAGTTTTTACTTCATGTTTTGCTTTGCATACCTCGTTGTGATTGCTAGTCACGATAAAAACGCGCATTTTATACGCATGGAGGGAGTTTACTAACCAGGCGTTATACTGTTGGTATCGCTCATCTTTCTAAACGGTAAGCAAGAAAAATAGGAACAAGAACCAACCACTGATTATGGAGATAAAAAGTGAGAATTTGAAAAGGTTTTTGCCATAACTTTCTTGAGAATTCGCTTTGTTTACGTCTATTGTTATAAGCGTTGCGTACACAGTACGGAACAGATTAAAATGTATGGACGTTCTTTATCCGATCGCCCATCTAATCTGGGGCTTAACGAGACGCGCTAAAATATTATCGTTGCAGGAAGTATTAGGCCTCCTTTATCCTTTGTCCAGACTCTCATTAACACGTTCCACAAGGCCCGTAGACAACACTTGGGAGCTGTTAAGTTTTTATCTTCCCTTTTTGGCGCCAGAACATTATTTTTTCCTACTATTCAAACTATTCTAAAACGTCTGCCATGAATTTTGTTGGACACCTGAATGCATTATACAAATGCATCCTATTTCCTGTTAAACTTCAGATCGTGTTGAATTCCCCGCATGACTAAAACGATTGTTTCGAATGCTTGATTTATTTTTTTTCTAGAAATCTTTCTCGGAACGGTGATACCAAAAGCGCAAAATTTGCATGAGAAATTTATTGGATCCCGATTAGTGGCGGAATTTTTCGCTCCTATGTCAGAATATAATTTAAATATGTCCCTATATTACAATATGGAGACATAATTTAGTAGGGATTCTAAGAATGTTCATCCATTCGGATGATTTAGAGATATTAAAAATTATTCTAATGCCGGTAGAGTCCCAAATCCTTGATTAGTCATTAATAGGTTTTCGATTGTTAATCTCTACCCGTTTAAAATATGTTTTCTAACGTTTATTATTGTTGTTATTTATTACTTTGGTTTCCCGAACTTATCTGAATGTTTAATCATGTTATTATTCATCATTAGATTCATTTGTTTTATTAATACTTACTTTTTACGTTTACTCATTTGAGTTATGTCGTTAAGCGTTATTTTAATGACGATGCTACTGCTGTTTGGATACTTTAAATTTTAAATATAGGAAATATAATAAGTTGTTAGAGCCACAGCGTATATTTCTTCAAATACGTGGTTCCATAAATTAAATGTTGATAATCACTCAAACTCAACTAATAAAAGTTCCGTTCCTTTGAATCTCATTTTTAGCAAATGTCATTATCTTTAGTTTCTCGAACCTTTTATGTTATTCTAAAATTCCAGACAACACAACTATTTTTCAGCAAATATTGAGCGTACAAACCAGGGGCCCGAGTCTGCTATTACAATAGTGCCAGAATGGTAGATCACTGATTACAAAATGGTTGATTTTGACAAGTTTGGTAATCTACAAACATAATTATGGTATCATAATGGCGTCATTAATACATTCCAATGATCAACCACTGACACGCCATTGAAAGAAAGCCATATGAATGGTAATCTCGTACATAGTGACAGATTTAGTATTTACGAACTTCTCACTACTTCAGATTGCTTATAACACTAATAAATAAATGTAAAACTAAATATAAATAAAAACTGGCATGAATAAATGCTCAAATTTAGCTCGGTTTTATAATAATGGCAATACGGCATTCCTACCGCAATTCTATTACGAGACCACTGACGTCCCGGTGACCGGCCACTGACGTGCCAGTGACCGTGCGATTATGAATTTAGCAGATTACGAACTTTTAGCAAAATGACAATGGCATGACAATGGGATCGTGTCGGAATGACAAATTTATAAAAATAACAGACTCGGGCCCCAGATCGAGTTCACTAGCGTCAGTGTGTAAATCTTTATCATTTACGGCACGCATTTCCTCTCTCAGACCTGTTTCATTATAACCGAGATCTTTTTCCGCATCTGATGTTTCCATTATGGCTCAACATCATAGTACCAGTCGAGTTGATCTACCTATTTCTGCTACACACCAATCAAAATTATCAAGAAATTTGCATACGTGTTCGTGATGCTTACTCAATATGGACGTAATTGAAGTGACAGGATATGCCATTAGTGAGCTTTATGCAGATTTGTTTGAGTGTTTGTCTATGGGTATGTACTTAATGTTATGCATGGTAGAACATGATTATCATAGTGTTTATTTGGACATGTGTTTACGTACTTACTCCTGCTAAAATAGGGTCCAAAGCGGTACTGGATAGTATTTACCGTTCGTTACCATTTTGGCGGTGATTGATTAGGTCTCAGCGTGAACAAGCATTATCTCTGTCTTTTGTATTTAGTAAAATATCTTCACGTTCCAAAATCTTTCTGTCCAACTTATTTAACTAATGTGCGAGGAAAATCACGGTTCAATGTCTTGTCGTGCGCGCCACGCGATCTATTCATCACTCCAATACTTATTTTTTGGAAACAACAAAAGCACTGACGCTAAACACTTCCATTATTACGTCTTAAATAGACAAAGCAACTTTGTTCGAGACAAAAGGAACAAATAAAAGGTTGTCGCCATTAATTTATACACTTCTGACATTTGTAACGGTGCATCTTTTGTCGTGTATTGTAATGTTACAAACTTACAACTTAACCCCGTGGAGGCGAAAAATTAGCGCTCTGCGTGTGTGCTGTCGGTATATACTAAAGAGAATTGTACAAAAGAGTGCTCTTTTTTCATTTATGCGTTTCGCTTTCGGTATAATTATTTGTTTTTTTTTTCGAATTGAATTCGAATTAGTGACGGTGTAGTGTCACCTGAGCCGAAAGACGGGACCTCACATCTAACAAAGACGCTTATTTTGGTCCCTCAAACGACCATTCACTACTTTTAATAAAATATTGTGCGCCCTGTTCGGACCCCACGGGAATATGTGAGACCAACCGATGTTACTTTTTATGTTCATACCTCACATTATAATTGTGAGATATGATGTTTTTGTAATTATTTACGACCTTAATATCTCGAGGACATAATGCATGGCCGTGAAACGTTCATAAACCATTCCTATGGTACTGCACATAAAAATTAACGGTAAAATATCCATGACACTTGTTGTTACTAAAGCGTCTATATAGTAAACAGCCGATCGATTCTGTTGACATCTCATGTTTACAGAATCGCACTGTCGAGTTTTAAAAATATTAAAAAACCGTAACGTTTGAAAATGTAGAGCATTCTTATTTCAAAACAAAATTCTCACAAGCGGTACATATCTCGAAGACTTAACAAGTTCTAGCAGTTTATGAGGTGCTAGGCACTGTTCCATACGACCTCCGGCATCGCGCGCTCGTAACCATCCACGGTCGACCTGAATGAGCTCCCCGCACGAACGTCGCAAACTAAATCTTTTACACTCACAATTCACTTGCCAAACCGAATAATAAAAGAAGAAACCATAGAAAAATATTGGATCATGTTCAACGCCTGCACATAAAGTAAGCCGAGAATAATCTTGAGCGTCCCCGCGTAATGGATCCTACAGTTTACGACGTGCTAAACTCTCCCCGGTATGGATGAAGTAATGTTCATAACACTGAACTGTGTCAAGAATGAGTTTCCGAGTTCTTGACACGTTGGCGCTCTCGTTCCGGATTTAGTTACCTGATACCACTGCAGTATAGGTAACTCAGTTGTGTCTTCTAATCTAAAGCTAATTCTTTTGTTCCAAAGAACCACTTTTGATTTGATGTGTTATAAATTTAAATTCACCCCTTCTGAAGCAAAAGGAAAATCAGTACAATTCGTTGTTGCTTGATTTTAACATCCCGCTGGGTGTCGTTGTCGGGAGGCGTCGTCTGTACAAGACACACACAGCGCTAGCACAAAGCGAAGGAAACGCTTAACGCACACATTTTGGAGATCAAAGAACGCGCAATCTGTGTGAAAAAAATAACGTTTTGGTCCCAAAAGGGCGGACCCGTTTACGCGACCCAATTCACGCGAGCGGTTCGGACGACGAAGAAATTGAATTGAAACCAGCTCGAACAACAAATTCAAACGCGTATCGAATTGTTTTACGTTTGACGAATTCGCATTTGGAAAATTTTAAATTCGTTACAATAGGCTATAATGATGCAGACCCGCTTCTTTGTCCGTATCAGAATGTTGTAGGGCACAAAGAATTCGCGGTATGGTCTTTAACGGCAAAGTTTAACTTTTTATATATGTGTTCGATATCGATCGTGTGGCGATAGCTGGAATAAAGTGGACCGCGTTTTTTGGAAGCTTGTGATGCCAAATTCTCTCTACGCTGTCGCCAGTAACGACGTTCGCATTCCGAAATTAATTCAACAGCATTCGTACAAGAAAATTATTTGAATTGCATTATTAAGCTTCGTTTCTGTCTTTGGTATGAATTAAACTTGGCTTGTGTGATGTTGTTGCGAAGATTTTTACCCTCACTTTCTTGAGAACATAAATCATATCATAAAGAGAAAATTGCCTTCCGAGATCGTTGTATATTTTCTTACAATGTTATCAAGCTCCTTGCAGCTTCCATTTGTTAGTGTCTTGTTTAGAAGATCACATCTGCTAAACTTTATTAGCTTACCTTTTGACAAAAGCCAAGTTGATGGAGGCGCGTATCAAATCGCGCGATTCAACGCGCTCCTTAGCGCAGCTGGTTTGGGCGAAACGAATCTTTACTATTTATTGTTTGATTCTTTCTTATGCGTTATTTATGAAAATCTATAGTTAGTTTGCCACGGTACCCTGGCGGACTGCTTCAAGGAAAGTGTGTCACCTTGCCTAGAATTAGTAACGCGTTCCCAGCTGATGCATGGACTGCATGGTTTTCGATCTTGATTTAAAATATGGTTGGTCTGTCGTCTTTTATTGATTGATTGGGTGACTTCTATTAACATTGATTAATGGTCCTTAGAATTTCTGGTACTTATTATTTCGTATGTATTTTGTTGGAAACTTTTTCTTATGTATTTGGTTGCTGATGTTTTGGTTTTGATTGGGTATTGATATTTCTTCAAAGCACTATTCTTTTAAAATCTCAAAAGGATAAACTCTGCGGTTTCTTACGCAAGTTGAAAACTTAGGACTGTTTTAAACTTTAAGCAACTTACTCGGAGACATAGAACTTGAACCTTAATAAATGAAGCAATTTCTTGTTACATACGCTTGCATAAGCATCAAGTGAAAGCCGTGGAGGTACGTGGAAACGATCTGCCAAGTTCTCATCGGCTACCTTATTACGTCGCGCCGGCCGCTCCGCCCGTTAGATCGACCGCGCACATCCCAGACCGAAGTTTTTTGCCGCACGGTAGCTGCACCGATTTGATTGCTCCACTTTTTTCTCTCCTTTTCAAATAAACCCAAGTAATTGTTTGTTTTAAGTCCCGTAGATTGCGTCCGCTGTACGGATTTGTTACAGACATTTTCGGTGTTAGAAAATAGAGACTTCAAACGGTTGAGCGAATCCAATGTTTCGACGTAATCTTCTCGGTTGGGTTTACATCGTTTTCTATGTAATTCCGCTTTAACTTACAAGAGCAATGTTTTGATTTCGAATGTGAAATTAATTCTAAATTACTGAGCGACGTCTGCTTTTTGCTCCAGAGCAGGTAACAGGAAACGGGTTGTCCGACGTTAATCCCACAGCATGCGCGTGTGTGCGTGTCATGTTGTGTAATCAGAGCTTTGGATGCGTGCGTGTAGTGTGGACGTCGCCTGGTTTTTATGCAGTTGAGAATCGAATGCCGCGGGGCTATCAAGTATCGTTCAACTAATCACATTATCGCCCATCTCGCTTCAACTAGTTCCCAAGCTCGAAAGAAAAGATCTGCAATCTTAGAGAAGCCGTCGTCTATGATATCACGATATGTTAGCCCTGCAGTAGGTTGTTTAGACCGCACTCGTTCATCAGATCGCTGCAATGTTCAGAATGAATCTTTATGATTTAGTTCCCTGGAGGCGCGCAACTAGGAGTTTCTCAGGCTACTGGCAACTGGTTTGTTTCCGACATTACTAAATAAGGCGCTCATATTTGCACCTCATATTTTGCAGCGGACGAGTTATGAGACGATTTTATAGGATTCATTTTGATTTAGATTGCGTAAACCTGTGAGTATCTGTAAGAAATGATCGTATAACATGAAATTTAATGTAAGGTTGAGAAAAACGGTTAATGTATGATTTCTGCCTTATGCGGGATTTCCGTCTTAGCTATCGATTGACGGAATCAAACGCTGCGGTAAATTTCTTACTAAGTTATAATATATTGTTTGAATTTTATTACCATCTAAAACAACGCTCATGAAATCCACGTAAATCAAAATTTGTCCCCTTCATTTAGAAAACAATATGAGTCCTCTATAATCCTCAAAAAGCGCAGGTGATTAAAGGTGGATTGGTAGCTTTATATCACTTTTCACATCAATGACGTGGTTAATCCAGTGTGAAGCAGGGTCGCCTTGACTGAAGGCTGTCAGGGGAAGATTATGGAAATACCAGGGGAGAGTAATCCCTGGTCCTCTGTCACTGTCCCCTGCGTTATCAGTGGCTAAGTTTTCTTTTGTTTACTCTGATAATAGTTTTTTTTTCGAGGTAGATAACGCAATTAGAAGCTAACAATCACGTTAATCCCTTGGACCATCTGTAATGAATCAGCATTTTATAATCTATACTAATATTATAAAGCAGAAGAGTTTGTTAGTTAGTTTGTTTGGTTGAACGCGCTAATCTCAGGAACTACTGGTCCGATTTGAAAAATTCTTTCAGTGTTAGATAGCCCATTTATCGATATCATCACGCTAAGACCAACAGGAGCGGAGCAGTAATGAAAAATGTGACGCAGACGACGTTGCACGGGTCAGCCAGTGATATATAATTTTGTAGACTAACAAAAGGTCAAAATGATAATCAGTTCATTTTTTTTTTGTATTTGAAATCTTATTGTGCTTGTCTTTCAATTAAAGCCAGCAAAATCATTTCCTTGAATACTACATTCCGATGACTCGCCTAATTTGCCCGATCCTCGAATTAAAAAAAAAAACCTTTTCCCAAAATTTGATTAGTCAAAGTCCAACTTAATTATTGTTATAAAACCCATAGACTCAAATACAGTCCCGGGACTTTGTTTACTCTATAATTAAAATAATGGCCCTAATTTTGACCACTTCGAAGGTTCCAATAAGTCCTCCTTTTACCTGCGTTGACTGATTGGCTAATGGCTGTGTGATTTTAAAAACCGACGTTTTTCCCAACCAGCCAGTTTTGTTATCCCAGCTTTGTTTTCTTAACGATTAAGAAGTTTAGTGTTTGCCTCAGAAACATGCAGATAAGGGTTGTTGTTGACCGAAAAATTAATTTGCTTTTTTTGCTTTTTTTTTGGAACATGTGTTAAGGTTCACGGTGACAGCGATGTGAAAAAAATGCATTGACCTGGCGTTGTTGTCAAAACGTTGGTGTTACCGTGCAGCACAAGCAAAAAGCAAGCTTAAAAATTTTTAGAAATGGTGTTTGATGACGTCATGTGTTATGGAGAAGCAGAAAATAAAGAAATCTATGTTACTAACATTTTAGTCTCGATTAAGCCAAAATAGCGAATTATATTTTTTTTTATTTACTTAATATTTATTGGGTTTTAGACAGTCAATCGGGCGACTTAGTGCGAGCTGTCTTGTGTGTCTTAATATGTAATAAGACATTCAAGTATTGAAGATGCGTGCTATGAAAACCTGTTCTCAACTAACTTCTGCATATTGCGTGAAATACCAAACAGGTGTTTCTCAATAAGAACAGTGAAAATAAACCTTTAGATATTTGTTAACGAATATGTGTCAGCCAGGAACATTTTACTGTTTGCTTGCGAAATATGATAATTAGACCACTAGGATGCTGGGAACCAACTTTTTTACCGTCATGTCAACTACAAAAACATTTGTCTATTCCCGTTGTATATTTTACATTTAAATCAGGGGATTTAAATGCAAAATGTTTTGACTATTATGCTCATGATAAAAATAGGCGCAGATTAAATATTGAATGATTGTTATCATAAATTATTTTAACATCAATCCCCTTGGGGTTGAAATTATTAGCTGTTTGTGACAAAGGTGGGATTTGGTTGACAAAACAGTTTATTATTTCAAACGATTTATTCATCGTTCAAAAAAGGGTTTTACACAATGTTTATTGCGGTTTAAATAGGATTTTTTGAATTATTGTGTGAAAAAAAAAAAGATTTCGTATGTCATGTGAAGCTACCTGATATTGTGATATCGGTAAAACGCGTTAAATTATTTACAATCAAATTATAAAACAACTATCAACATTGCCCTCCAGCCTGTTTTTTTTTATTTGCGTAAGTTTTTACTATGCAATTCAATAATAAATCATTATGATCAATATCGGTATAGGTATGTTACTTACCCAAAAAATCGGCGGCGTTTCATACTCCAGGATTATTTGAGTGAGATTTTTTTTACTAGCTCAGAAATTAAATTCACTTGGAATCACAACCACAAAGGCAAAAAAATCGTATCGTAATACCAAAATATACTTACCTAACAAAATTTTCAAATATAACTTACCGCGTTATCCACATCGTGAACCAAAAAAAGGTCGAGTATTAATCCAGGGAACATCGAACAAATTCCCGACGTGTCCCCCAAAAACTTACGATAACGACATAATGACAGCGACGCAACGTATAAAACGAGTCTCTATCCCAAATAGTCCTGGATTAATGTCGATTTAATTAAACCTGTATAATTTTGTTACAGGAATTAGTGGTCGGTGGAGGCGGCATGCCTTTCGAGATGTCTATCATTTCCATGGTGCACAGTTCATACTTTGGCAAACAGAGTGACGTAAATGGTTGATTATTCATTTGGGACTTGAATTTGTTAGAAAAAATAGAAAATAAACAGCAGCAAAATTGGTCAGTGGGTCGTCTAGGGGCGGATTAAAGAATTCAATTTAAAATAAAAACATGTTTACTTTATGCTGTTAGCTCATTAAAGTGTCGCAGTAAAACTAGCCATGTTTTACTGCGACACTTTAATGCCACGAAAGATTAGTTCAAATTATTGACATAACAGTCCAAATAAGAAACCCAACTTTGCATACACAAATTCTCACGCAAACTAAAACAAACACCCTTATCCAAAATGACGCATCCACAAACCAAAAATTCAAACATCCTGCAATAATCGAAGGTTGCGTGGGCAACCCCAAAGAAAGGTCCGTATTGTAGGCGGCCCAACTTTATCAAATTACAACCTGTGCTGTTTTGTGCCGACAAAGGCTCTGAGGCCCTTAGCCCACCTTTAGAGCCCGCCTAAGAGCCCAGCAATTTGAGTGATGCAAGTCGCTCGATAGTTTTAATTTGGAAATGCGTGACTGCGTGCCTGTATTTAAGTTTATGGCTCTGTTGGACATTGATTGTTTTGTGATTGTAGGCTGTTTTACCTAGGTCAATGTCCCGTTGTGTTCCACGTGCGCCTCAAAGAGATGTCAGCAGAGTAGACGGAGCCAGCTGGGGCCAGTGCCAGCCAGGGTTGTGGAATTTGTTTGAAAGAGTCACCGCAGCCCTGAAACGCAAAGAGCATTAGGAGGAATACGGAAGGGTTTTATTCAGTTAGAGTTTGACACTCCTTTCTGCTCCGACCAGTGGGACGAGTCTTTTGATTATATCACGTGCTTATAAAAAGGTTGTTCTGCCTACGGAGGGTGAATGGCTGTGAAGGAAGGATTAGGTAATACTGATGAAGGTCTATTCTTTCGACATCTCACAGTGTTCACTTAAGTGGAGTGAGCTGTCATTCCATCTTTTTCATATGGTTCGACAGCTCACTTCGTGATCACTTCACCCACGCCTTCACATCGATATTATGTTTACAGAATCATCCGGCTGGTCTATTCTGTAAACGCCCCACGTGACAAATAAGAGTGTGCAAAGTTATGTGTCATTCTACATTTGCTATAATAATATGGATTGACAGCTCACTTTATGTTCACTTCACCAAAGTATACATGGTGTGATGTTTACAGAGTCGCTCTGCTTGTCTGACACAAAAAGCTCTAAAGAGCCTTAGATGGATTTAGGAGCTACAGCTAATCTTCAAACCGTCACATGCTGATGTGACAGATTAAAGCTCAATAAGACAGTGACAATCTTCTTGACAGGATCTTAGCACGTGTCACAATATGTGCTAAAAGTTGTGAAGTTAAACTGATAGAAAAGTTTAAAAATCGGCCAGGTGCGAGTCAGGCTCGCACACAAAGGCTTCCATACAATAAACCTTATTTTTATTATTATTATTTTTTCACGGCAATAAAAATACACATCTGTGAAAATTTCAAGTGCCTGCCTATTACCTACGGTTCTTGAGATACAGCCCGCTGACAGACAGACAGACGGACGAACAAAGAGGCACAGTAATAGGGATCGGGGATCCGGGTTCTTAGTATATAATAAATAAATAAATAATAATAATCCGTTGGTTACCTTATGGGTTCGGAACCCTAAAAGCTATGCAGCAATAATTACGAAAAACTTCCTAGGTGTCTAAATGACAGTGTTTTAGTAGGTTCAAACAATTGAGTGTTCAATGGGAATAGCGAATATGCATGCGATTTTTTTATTAACAAAATATAATATTTGTTCTAGTTAACAATCATGAAATTAATTTTTAAATACCTTCATGAGTGATGAAATTATAAAGTTTCAAAGATTACAATTATTAGAAAGAGAACTCCGATATGAACGTTGACGTCAAAGTCTATGTTACAGCTGCCATAGAAAGCAGCGTTTTCACGAGAGGGACAGATATATGTGTTTAAAATAATTATTAATAATTTAGTTAGGAGTTTTATTTTTTTTCTATTTTAAGTGTATATAGTTTGTTCTTTAAATTCATTTCTTATGTCTGTTAGATGAATATATACCAAAATTATTAATTACATATCTCGTTTGTTTTTCACGTAATTTTGATTCTATTTTAATTTTAATATTTTTAGATAAACTGTACAGATAATAAATACCTTTTTCATGCATATTCCATATGACCCTATTCACTTATGATGAGGTGATAAGTGTCAACTTTAATGAGAAACCACATTATCTGCAAAATATCAGAAGACCCAATTAAATTACTTACTCCTTAATTTGCCTTTAACTAACGTCTTCAAACTTTTGACTCAAAAGTAATACATATTTGCGAAACCGAACCTTTACTTTCCATTAAAGAAAAGGAACGAGGAAGACCCGAAGACAAGACGCCGACAAAATAAGCTAATTTACTTTTAATAGCTCGAAGCCGCTCGTAAAATACTGCTAACACATGTTATTAGAGTCCATTTCCTTTGCACAAATCTTTTTTAACCTAATTAGCTTCAGCAAATATATTTTTTGCTCAAACTTCAACCTTCATAGCTACAATTTCACGAAGACCTCACAAAATTTAATATAAACAACTCAAAAACTATTAATAAACACACAAAAAACGTTCACACCCAATTTGGACTGTTATTAGAGAATAAAAAATCTCTAAATTCCTTATTAAAACAGAAAACTATAACAAAAAGTTCTTTGTACCTGTAAGATCTAGCCACAACCACTTCCAAATTTCAAAACCATATCTTCCCTTATTCGTATTCAGAATAAGGATCAATATTCTTTGAAAATAACCTCTTGTGCAGCAAATGAACTTGGTGTTCTATGTTGACCTACGTCTCATCTCTTTCCTGTGTAAAGTATATGTTAGGTCCCTGCCACACGACCATGAGATTACGACGCGATCAATTTGTTTAACGCAATCCATACAAAATCAGTGACATGGAAATAATGGCTGTTCGGAGCGATTAGCATTGCTACGGAACTACCTAATTACTTACAATTAAATGTTCGAGCGAATGTTTTAGTAATCGGTATTGCGAAAAATACCAACTTGACAATCGTAAATCTGAAAGTAAATAAAATCAATTACGAAGAGTTTATAGTAGGTACTATACTTGAATTGTGAAATTTGTTATAATAACACCAACAGATTTAACAATTCAAGAAAGGTTTTGGGCGAATCCTTACACGTGGTCCCCGGTTGGTGCTAAACAGGTGACACTAACCGCCTCCGTGGTCTAGTGGTTAAATCACCTAATTCAGACCCAGAGATCCCGGGTTCGATTCCCAGCGGGGGCAAATTTTTTGCTCGGTTTGGTTGGTGGTAGGACTTGTTCTAAGTCCGCCTGGCAAGCTACCACCATCATGTCTAAGTCTGTCGCCATAACAACAATGTTAACAGCGTTGTTGTGTTCCGGCAGGTAGAGGTATGATAGCCAGTTCCTCTTTGTAAGAGGATTCCGGGTGAAACTCGCTTCCATCTTCGGCCTAATCATCACTTTCCATCAGGTGAGATTTGGGCTAAGAGTTTCCCGTTTTGCATAAAAAAAGGTAATAAAATGATGATGGTTCAGGCTGTCATTCGTAGAATTTCGACAATCGTTTCGGGTAGTCAGAACTTCAGAAGCAAATAATTCTGACACCAGTCTTGCCAAGAGGTTTCGTTTCGTGTAACCCAGTTTTGGGTTGTGAATTTCAGATAGGTGGTAGTCGCTCCATGTTAAATACTAGTACTCAGCTACGTCTGGTACGACTGGCAGCCGACCGATATAGTTGGGGAAAAGCTAGCTACATTGATTAGCTTAAACAAGTCAAATAATTTTCAAAAGACCCAACTTTTAAAATCTAAAGGAACCCAAGCTCCGAAAATATTATTATAATGTATAATTAGGTGTACGATGTGAGCAATAAAAGAGTTTATTACGAGTAAAATATAAACAAAGGTGAGATAATAAACTGCATTAATGAGGCAGTCAGTTTTAAAACAGATGAACACGCTCTTAATTAAATAAACACTTATGAGCATAAACTTAACACGGTTATTTTTTAAATAACACTGCCTGGCAATGCTTGCGTGAAAATGGCTGGGAATGAAGATACTAAATAGAACGGAATATTTTCTATTTGCCTTCCTACACCGTCTATTTAAAAGTATCCAAATTTTATTTAAATTTGAAAGTTGTGCGAGCGTTGGTAAGCAATGGAGGTGGAGATAATTTAGATAGAGAAAAAGGAAAAAAAAATGAGATTATGGATACATGTGTGAGATAGTAGTAGATAATATTGAGATTATGGCAGAATGTAATTTATGCTGGTTTACTGTATAATATGCATGCTTCGCCGCCAAATAATTTGCTGTCAACCGTACAAATTATATACTTCTATAGCATAGAATGCTCTTTCCAGTACAGTCAAAACATATCGACATAGATGTTAAAGTTGCTTGTCCATTAAACATTCCGGAACAAAACTGATAATGCACAAAACATACACTGAATGCATTTTCTGTTGATGCACATAGCATATGAATGCACTACGATAAGAATTCATCGTTCTACCAGACACCTACATAAATGTTCCTATTGATTTGAGCATAACAGCCTAAAAAGTTTCTTATGCTGGGCATAGACCTTAGGAGGAAGAGGCAGTGGGCCGTAATCCGACACACGGGCACAGTAAAAATAATATAATTGAATAACTTTTATTGTTATTAACATAACATGATAAAAAGTTAGTAGTTATTCAGCTATTGTCCTGAAGTAAAACATAACCTATAAATCCTGTTGCTAATTACTTCTACTATTCATGTATAATTATTTTAAGTTAAAGATTTTATATACTCCAGTCCAGGCCCAGTACAGTTTGGTGGGCGTTGCATAAAATGCTTGTTCTAGTTTGAACACACAACCTACAACTTGTAAGTCACGGCAGCTACCACCAAGCCACCGATGCTCCCCATTATTGAACACTACCGATCTTTATTACGAATCTATTGGGCTTTAAAACTTTATTGATTGAGATCGGACTTTCAGATTTGAAGGTATTCAGGCGGTACTGTTTGATCGTCTTAAATTCGGATATTAGCTCAGCCTACTTGAATTTCTTTTCATTGATTGTCAAGATGATATCTACAGAAGAATTGCGGAGGTCATATGGCTATCTCTGCGACAACCGTTATCGGAATATTGCTATTAATACCAACTTTACTTAGATCAATGAAGTCTGAGCGCTGTTTGCTCTTAAAAGAATGCTATGCCTATAGTTACTTATCTTGACAGGAACTATGCTGACAATGATAAAATACTTTAAGTTTTGCCTGTTTTCAACTGGGATGAGTTTTGTTTCTTCTCCATCCGTATCAACATGAACGATAAAGTACTAGCTTATACCATGGAAAAAAATTGATCAACCACTTACGATACTGAAAATGATGGCTGTTAACCGGACTTAACTGTCAAAATTTCTAAGTATTTTCCTATTTCTTTTTTTTTTACTATTGATAGGCATACGTTTGACCACTATCTCACCTGATGTTAAACAATAATGTTGTCTAAAATGGAGCACGCTTGCTTTGAAATAGCCTATTCACTCTTGACTTAAAGACTCCCAGATTGTAGCTATCAGGAAACACAGACTCCGGCAGGGAATTCCACTCCTTAGCTGTTCGCACAATGAATGTTTTCCCAAAAAAATTTGTGCGTATAGATGGAATGTCCACCATGTACCGGAGATAAAAGATCTAGATCCTATTATGCTCCAAAGTGGCACATTTCAAGTAGCAAGAACATATTGCAACTCGTTTCATTATGAAGAGGCGCTTGCACATTTTTTTCCAGCCAGCTTTTATGCAACTCCTTTGACTTCCACAACCAATGAACTAATAACTCAATTAGCTCCGTATAAACTGAATTTAGATCATAAATGTTTTTAATTTAAGACCTTTGAGTGGTAACACGCAAGCTAAAAGTTGATAATAACTTGCATACTGGAAGTAATGTTACGCTTACACCCGTTTCTTGCATGCAAGATTTAAAGCACATAAACTTGTTTTACTGTGTGATATTTTTACTTGCATTTTGATAAAATATGTACAATACGACGCAAATTAAAAGCTCAAACAACGGGTCTAATCGAACAACTAGACAGTAATAGTAATAAATTGATTTCATGTTTTTGAACCGCCCTCAAGTTTTTTTCAATTGCTATATCGCTTGGTCAATTTCTGCTTCTGTTCGTTTAGACTCAAGTAAGCCAGGTTATAATTCTAAGTTGTGCTGAACTTTTACTACAAAATTCTTATGTACTTACAAAAAATGAAAAGCAATTAAAAACGTCTGTTTTCATAGAATGTCAATAACCGAGATGGTCGGGTCAATTGAATCGATGCAGTCTGTTCATTTAAAGTAAAAATTCAGTTTATTGTAACGAAAGCCGTGGGAGAGCATTAAAGATTCAAAGTCAGTAAAAGTTCACATGAATAAAATGATTCGTCTATTTCTGTAACAGTAATTGGAATTTCGACTTCGCAACGGTCTTTGACACTCATTATTTCCATATCAAAAGGTAACAATCTAAGGATTTGTTTAAACGAAACGGCGTTAAACTAAAAATAAATTTTAACAAACACCGTGTCGGGTTTGGACATGTTTTTATTAGACCAATTTCATTCACCTCTGTTGAACATCATAAGGAAGTTTACCCAAAGCGTTTTATATTTTTTTTTACAAAACCATCAAGTTTCGTTATGTTGTATCTGACAGCCCACATGATACGTTATTAATTAAACGCCGGACTCATGAATTATCATGAGGTTAATAGTCACCAATGAGCTTGGAGTAATTATGTAGATGAAGCTCTTTGCGTCCGCGCAGTGGTGGGGAGATGTGCGCGGCCCGTCTGCGTGGTGACTTGCCAAAGATTAAATAATAATGGACAGGATAAAAAACTATGGGTCTCATACCATCAATCGCATTGAATACTTTTTGCTTCTATGGCATATAAAAATCTCTCTTTTATTACACGTTGTCTGTTGATATAACACCCAACTGTTTTTTGGGTGTAACTTTGGTGAAATGTTAAGGAAACAAATACCAAGAAAACTAGATCGTTGTTGTTCTGTGAATTATCTAAGCTAAAAACATACCTCTTAGTTGATTACTTAATACTTTGCTGGGTCAGCTCAAAGTACCACTAACATTGACGACACTATAAGTGGTACTTTGAACTGACCCAGCATAGCATTAAGTAACCCATAGCTGGTTCCTACTGCACTTATAATATTATACTTTTTCATTGGTCTAATCCCACCAAGACTGACAGAAACATAAAAACATCCCACACCCATTTCAAATTCCAACTTACGCCTCCATAAAGCATGTCAATCTCATCTTTCGATATTCATAATCTTTGACGCCTGCGCAGGAGGCGGGCCCAACTCGACGCTTCGCGCGCAATGCTCGCGTGCCGGCGCGCGCGCCACCCAAGCGCGGCTACCGGCCGTAATCTTGAAGATATACCCCACTGATGAGTGACGTCATCAAAATGTTTAGGCATTGATTTTTGTGTGAGGTTATCGGTAAAAACGATGAGTGATTAAGGTCGATTAAAAGCGAATTTTTAAGTAGCATTGTGTGTGCGGGCGATAATCTGCTAACAAAATGATGTCACCGACTGAATCAATAGTCGAGCCGGGCCGGGCCAGAGGTCCGCAAGGACTCGATGCAGCCTTACAGGTCGATCAAAGTGAAGCTACTATCGCTGAAGTTGGTTTGTGGATGGGTAACCGTAGTACTTACCATTATACATATTGAATCGCAATGATGGAGATTTACAACAGTTTTAAAATCATATTAATTTTTTTTTTACTTTCAGATCATCTTTCCAATAAAGATTTACGAGACCATATTGGAATGTCAATTAAAAATAGGTATCGATAATATGATACTAAGTTATCAAAGAAAATAAAGATAGCCATGGTAATTTAAACTTATCAATTCTTTGATATTTTGATAACTTTATTAAAAAGGTTAAATTTTTAGTAATGGAAGGTGAATAAAAGAGGTCGATTTAACAAGAGAAATTTTTAAATTTTTAAAATTAGAATCAGACGTCATAATGTTTTTGTTCTTTATGAACAGTAATGTCGCAGGACAACAAGCAATAGATGAGGTTTAGGGTGGAACGAGCATCCTCAGAAGACGCCTGTTCACTTTTAATTTGAACACTGACTGGTTAAGTGGTTTTAAATGAGTTGAATTTTAGATCCAGTCTGAGAGTAATATCCCGGATGAAACAGATGAACAAAGATGATCATAATTTCACACCAAAAAAAATCTGAGTAAAATTTTGTACCTACTAAAAGAATAACCTAATACAAATGTAATTATTTTTAGTGTGCTAAACTGGACACCGTTGCATTTTAGAATAAAACACAGCGATTTCCTTTTATAAATAATATTATATCACAGAGTTATGAAGCGCAACAAATATATAACAAAAGAAAATCGAAGAATTTAGTCACGATAGTCAATTGTCACAATTTTGTGATATAACAGAATCATCATAAAAAGTTGTTAAGTAAAAACATAGCTCACTTTCTTGTAATACCATCGCATCGATTGCAGTTCATGCATATTTTACGGCCTACTTCGTTTGATTGTAATTTGACTAACTGCCTCGCCATTGATTTTATTTAGTTGTTTTGCCTCATACCTAAATATAACAAGGCAACAAGTAAAGAAAAAACACTACAAATTAAAAAATAACTTTAGTTTTGGAAGTCGGTGTTTTTGTTATTTTCTTCGTATTTTGACACCATCTTCCGAAATTAAAGTTATTGCGCTAGTCGGACTAACATTAATTTCGGATGAACAGAACATAGGTATGGCAGCAATAGAAATACACCCCCTGTGAAGATTGTACCCTATGCAATGTTTTATTCGTCTATTTTTCTGTTACTTATTGGTGTACATAATAAAGAGTATTATATTCTATTCTATTCTAAAAACTTTTAATTTTCCAAAATTTCACCACACCAATAAAAACCTCATCCAAATAAACTGCTCCACATTTCACGCATACAAAGCCTACTTTATAGTAGGTGCTATTGCCTACTAGTTTATTGCACAGGATCAGATAACAAAGGAACCCTAACCGAACATACGGGACCACCAAGAACTGACGCAGGTGCCCGATGAAGGCATTACACTGAATCGCCCATTATGATTAAACGGAATTGGCCGTAGTCTATGTTTGCAATCTACTAGAGTACTTCGGCTCAGGGTTGTCACACCTAAGCTGTAAGAGGGCCTTGGAAGGGGTAAGTACTTTGGTATAAATGTTGAATTGACTAAATTATGGTTGTTTTAAAAGGAATAAATAATTGGGTCCGAAAACCCAGATCAAGATCTATTTTATACAAAGTAAAGTCCATAACATCTTAAGTTATCAATGACAGTTCATTCCGAACCTTACCGCTCTTGTTTTGATAGACAAAAATTTGTATGTATGTGTCTTATTTTTGGTTTCAGCTTATTTCCTTTCGGTCCCTCGCCAAATCATCTCTTGGACCATGTCCTCCACTTGTTTCGGCTTTTTGGATGGCAGCATGATAGACACTAATTATACTTGCAATATCGGTCATTCACTCACCTACATTTATTTAAATTAACAAACGTGTAATAGACATGAAACTGTCTTGAGTCATCTATCGAGATCTTTAACACTTAAAAGTTTATCTGGCGCCTTCTATATTACTTTAAACTGGTGCCAATCTCACGTGATTTTTGCGGGTTTTTTTCACAAGTTTTTCTAATTACGGTAGTCCTCAGTAGCAACCCTATAAGAGCCCCCAGGGTTATTGATTAGTAGTTACTGTACTTAAATGATCACTTTACTGAGATAAAGTCCAAGTTATAATTATAATGTAAACGTGCTTTGAAGTTTGAGCGATAAGAATTGAAGGAGGTGGCTGGATTAGATCGGCTGTAGCTTAATTGAAGCCTAGAAAGCCTGGCGATAGTCAAGGGCATTTATGTGATAAGGACTGCATAATTTTTTAAATGGCTGTTATGTATTAAAAGCGTTTTAAGCGTTTTGGTGGAGGCTATATTTAGAGTTTTGCTCGCTCGCTTTGGGCGGAGCAGAAGGGAGTGTCAGACTTTTACTGACTAAAACCCCTCCAAGTTCCTCCTCATTCTAACTACCTCATTCTAACTTAGGGTGCCTGTTCACTCGCGAAGGGAGACATGATCACGTTACACGTTGTGAGGAGTTTTTATGCAATTTCACTGACTAAAATGTATCCGTTTTACCGCTCCGCTGCCTCGCTCCGCTCTGTAATAGACAGGCACCCTTAAATCGGGCTACCGCCTGACTGTCATCTGTTTTTACAGGAATTTGATCATTGGCTATCTTCCTTTTAGAAACAAAAGGTGTTGACCACAATATGCTAGCATAAATTTGCTGAACCGCTGCTTTATATTATAGTGTTAGTGTAATAGAAAATTTGTTATGAGTGTATTTTTATCCCCTGCAATGGCAACTCATTGAAATAAAAGCTTCTCTGCGAATATGTGTGTTTAGGAATTCTCACTGTTGAAAACATTACTATTACAATGTTGATTTTGTCAAAAATTGTTGTTGTGTTGTGTTTTTTTTTGTGATAGAAACAAAACGTGGTTTCATATAAAAACAGAATAGTTGTAACTTTGTAAGTATGACCAAATACGAGTAACATCAAATATAACAGAGCCAATATCTTGGAAGTTATAGGTACGTACTCGAATACTACCTAACGTGTGAGGTCGAATTTACAGTGTAAGCGATTAAATGGAAATAGTAAACTGACACCAGAGTATCGTTGCCAAATGTGATGGCATGCGATTGTATCTCACTTTAACAATAAAAATTCCGACTCTATATTGTTTTTTATTTTTATAGTTTATTTGACCACCCACATAGATCAAGAATAGTGCATTTGTCTAGTAGGCGAATAGGAGTGTGTATGAATTAGGTCAATCATGTTATGACAGCAGATGACGCATAAGCTTGTATTTTTATTTTGGTAATACCTATGATGCTTTTGGCCTACAGTGAGATACAATAAGCTAAAAATCTTTACTTAATTTTTATAGCTGAAGAATTTGTTTGTTGGGTTGAACGTGCTCAAGAACTACTGGTTCAAATTTAAAAATTCTTTTAGTGTTGGATTGCCCATTTATCGAGGAAAGTACAAAAACACTACAAAATTTTGGGTCACATGGGTGTGAAATGAGTGCGCTGTTCGCGTTTTGTTACCTTAGTCCCGTCTTAATGAAAAATGTGTTGCAGACGAAGTTAGGCAGTTCAACAAGTGCATACCTATCTATACTAATATTATAAAGCAGCAGAGTTTGTTTGTTTGTTTGTTTGGTTGAACGCGCTAATCTCAGGAACTACTGATCCGATTTTAAAAATTCTTTCAGTGTTAGATAGCCCATTTATCGAGGAAGCTATATATCATCATCACGCTAAGACAAATAGGAGCGGAGCAGTAATGGAAAATGTGACGCAGACGAAGTTGCGCGGGTCAGCTAGTGATATATAAAACTATAGATACGTTGTCCGCACTCTAAAATGACAACATGAAATGAAGCCAATTGGCCACATCGCGCTTAGTTACGCACCAACCTGTCGCGCGACACGACGTTTGTTTTGATGTCAATACTATTACTTATCCTGTGACGTAACTGAAGATGTATATTTATCTCCCTCTAGCAACAGGCATCCCGCCGTACGGTGACATATTTTCTTTCCCTTTCTTCTGTCTTGGTTTAGAAACAGTTTTTTGCATAGTTGTCAATACACAATGATTGCATACAAGCTCATCCTAACGGTTTCTGGTTGTCGTTTTTTGAAATAGGAGCTGGATTTAAAAGTAACCAAGAGTATGTATGTACATGTTACTCCATATCGCTTGTTTTAAAAAAAAAAGGTTTTTTACATAATCATGCAGTTGTAGTAAAACATGTGGGACTCAATCTTATATCTTATATCTATATATATAAAACAAAGACGGGTTCGTTACAACACTTATAACTCGAGATCTGCTGAACCAATTTTCATGGTTCGTAATTTGTAATTCTTATTCGTAATTCTTTATTGTACACCAAAACAACTTTTATGATACAGCCATAGTAAAGTACTGTACAAAGGCGAGCTTAACTCAAAGTTGAGTTTTTTCCCAGCAAACCTTTGAGTGATAGAGAAAGTTAATCATAGAGGGTAGGATCCAGTGTACAAATAATACCTATAGATAAATATTACTACATACATAACATACATAAATATATATATATTCCTACTATATATATGTATAAATATATATACAAATCTATTAATATTATGTCATTGTGAAAGGAAATGCTCTTTAATTTTCCTCTTGAAGACATCAATAGAAGGGCTGTCGCGTAGAGAGTGTGGAAGAGAGTTCCAGAGACGCACTGCAGTAACTGAGAAGGAGCCGTCATAGCGACTGGAAGTGTGACGCGGAGTTCGCAGGAGAAGAGAAGTGGCAGTGCGACAGGGTTTACCCCTTGGAATGAGGTACTCAAAGCGTTCACGAAGATATTGAGGAGAATTGGGATTGTGCAGGATAGTATAGAGAAGGGATAGGATAAGGGTATCTCGTCGACGCCGAATTGGCAGCCACTTCAATCTGGTCCGAAACTCCGATACATGGTCATATTTGACCATTTCATGGTTATTGATTCGTTGGATTTGTCTCCGACCCGAATAGCAGAATACATCTTAAAAACAATGAAAACTCGATATGTGCAATGAGTACTTAATTGACGGGAGCGAAGCCGCGAAACTCCAGTATGTCAAAAAAAAATCTCAATTGTAGTGTCTTCAGTTATATAGATACTCTAACATAATTAATCTCTAGACAGAGTAACATTTTATAAGCAATTTCTATTTACAGAGAGCCCAAAATGAATGGGATTGACATGCAAGCTGTCTCGTGGTCTGAATATTTTGGAGTTTAGTAGAAAGAATGTCATTTTGTAGCCCTTTCCTTATACGAATTGTAGCTATAGAGTGATTATTTTCCACAAATGCTAGACACTTATTTCCAAAGTAATATCCCAGGCCACATAAAATTATTAGACTCTACACTTCAATGTAACTAAAGACACAAGTCTCAATTTTACCATACACGTTTTGTAAGATATACTCACCCAGTGATGTTCATCTTCCATATACAGCAAACAGTGTTTTATTGACAAATCCCTGTGAAAACCTATCTAACGTTATTCTACTGACACTAGTCCGTAATCCTTCAGTAACATAGTAACGTTACTGCCATCGACAGGCATTAGGTTGTACCCGGAATAACCGTATTAGGATTTCTCCGAACACTCCTTTTGCGTCGGAAATAAAATGGCGACTACTGTTAAATATAAAACGTAGTAGCGACATTAAAATACCGTTATAATAAACGTTTAACAGTCATTGCACCGCACTAGTTTCCTTAGGTGTGTCTGATACTTTATGGGACAGTAATTTAATTAGTGCACATGCAAATTGATTGTAATAAAATGTTGTAAATGTTGTTGTGTTGTATTTTTTTTTTTTTCTTTTTGTGTACTTTCGATATGCGTCATATTGTCCGCAAATAAACTCTTTTTCTTTCTTTTTTTCTTTTTCTTTCTTGTTGTGGTTAGGACGCAATTAAACGGATATAATTTCTACATAATGAGGATGGGTATGAAAAGATTCATTGATGGCGGATAAGAAGAGGTTGAGCTTGAGTATAAGCTGTAAATCGCGATATGAAGAAACGCAAGCTCTTGAATGTGTCTTTAATTGGGCTAGAAAGTAACGGAATCATTCTTATT
This sequence comes from Ceramica pisi, assembly GCA_963859965.1. Taxonomy (NCBI): domain Eukaryota; kingdom Metazoa; phylum Arthropoda; class Insecta; order Lepidoptera; family Noctuidae; genus Ceramica; species Ceramica pisi. Next base: position 7,914,257 of record OY982542.1, read on the forward strand.
CTTTTCGAGTCGATGGTGACCCTTAAACATTTTGTGCCCAGTAGGTGACCCCGTTTATGGCGGCATCTGTCGCATTCTGCCTATTATACAAGATTTTACCAATAAGAGCGGACAAGATGACTTTTCGAGTATAAAATGCAGACACATGAGCTACACATAACATAAACCTACAATATTATATACCAACTTCAAGCCCATTAAATTCCATGTCTCAACTGAGGTGATATAGTCGTACATGCAACCCGACAATAACGAAGACAATAGACATTCGATTACGTACAATAAAATAAATTGGTATTGGATACAAGCACTGAAACGGACCAATACGCTTGTAACAACTAAATTGGTTTGTAAAGCAGGCATTTCATTTTCGCGTTCAATCCACTGTTTGTGGTGGTTATGAAGGGGTATTAGTAGCTTTATGATTGTATAGAAGGAAGTGAATTTAAGGTGGGATAAGATTGCAATCACCTGTAGCAATTTTCTAAATTTGATCACAAACTTGATCCACTTGTATAGAAAAACATACCGTAAAAATGCTCATGCACTAAATTGGCTCATTTATGATAAAACGGTTAATTTAATGAATATATTTGAAGTGCTATCCAAAAGTACAAATAAGTAAGAGAAAATTGAAGGCTGTATTTACTTTCACTGTTTGCGTACGTGACATCAGTAGAACATTCCAAAGCCATTATTGCGTTTGTTTTGCGTTTCAAACCATTTTTGACACCAAAAAACTACTCCGCACTATTGGTAAACACTCTGCAACCATAAAACATAACGTTTCCCATATAAACGGGATCTAAGGCGGATACGATACCCGTTAGTCGGAATGGTCTCGTATGTAAAGCGTTCTCGCAAATTGCATAGGTCCACAAGTCGACTTCATAACGGCTTATGTTCACAATGAGCGCGACAATCCGGAAGACTCGATTTGTATAGATTGATATACTGTGCACCGAGTTTAACACTTGTAAGTTTAAGTCTGAACAAAGCCCCGACTCCACTTGGCAAAATATCGAAAGAATTCTTGAATAATCCTTCCGTTTTTATTTCTGGGCATCAGTTACCATTTTCGCACTTACTTATTTAGGTCTAGGTAATTTTTTTTAAATCAGGTTATTAGGAGAGAGGGACCGAGCTTAACACAGTATAATTTAAGTGGAAAGCAAAGGGCATTCGGAGCAACGCGGAGGGGTTTTAGTCAGTAGGAGGTCTGACACCCTCTCCTGCTTTACCCAGAGCGGGAGGAGTCATATGAAGATTTCCCATCCTTAAAAGAAAGGGTAACTTAGGAACAGTCACCATTTGGTGCTCCGTGTGCTTATGATATCATGATATGATGGTCAGGATTTACCTGCTAACCACAATATGGCGGTTCTAACGCAAACCGATTATAATATTGGGCTAGAAACCATAACTTTACTATCCACAGTCTAATAGAGTAAATCTACGCATTCATCGACAACCATTCAAGTATTCATATCATACGAGTAACAAACATACACACGAACTTCTCAACTATAATAATACCAAGCTTAGTGTTATAGGAGCACCGTTGTAGTTATTTATAGTCGTGCGTGCAAACTTTAATTTATATGGTGGGTGTCGAAGTGATTTGTAAGTGGGCTTTGTTATAGACGATGGTACGGTTGTATTAGAATTTCTATAGATATTGTCTGTACTTGCACATGCTTCACATACTAAGTCATGCATGTCCGTGTTAAGGATGTTATTGTCCGTTGACAATTTTATTATTATCATGTCAAAGCTGAAGATATTTGGGCATGTTCAAGTACTCTATTATCATCACCACTGTGATAGTGAAGATAGTTATAAGAATAAGGAAATTTATTTGCCCATGTTTTCTATCAAATTAAATATTGTTCACAAAATCATTAAAGATCAGTGCCGAATTTGACATTATCTATATCAGAAAGTGTTCTATCTATAGTAAAGACATAAGCTGACGCGTCGATAATAAAGCATTCCTCCTGTAGCATCTTAAATTTCACACAGCTTAAATCATTTTGTATCAGGATTAAATATTCCAGTGCATAATTAGTGACAGTTCTCTATCTTATGGCCTTCGAGCTAGGTAACCTGTTTCTCCATAGATGACTTATACACTGCACTGAATATATCAAAACCTGATATATTGCCTTGATTGCGTTTTATCCATGGTCTTGTAACGGCGATTTGATAATACCTGTAGAAGGTTACATGGACTCCTAGGCTGTTAGAAATTAATGAAGAACATTTCCTGTTACAGGTTTCCATGTACAAATAGTTGGCAACAGGATAACCTTTTATTTTTTACTAATTTTTGCCTGCGATTTTGTACGCGCTTACCCCGTTTTTCGCATTCCCGTAGGAATTTCGTTAAATCATTTCTCAGTGCACCCTAACGGAGTGTAGGGAAACTACATGCCAAATTTCAGCTATCTACGGCCCGCAGTTTCGCCTGTGCGTAGTCTGTCAGTCACTCTCTTAGGATTTGAGCTGGGTTTGCTCTTGATTTTAGTTTAAGTCAGAGGTGTAGAGACAAAGTCGACGATAAAGTGGGATTACCCAAAAAAGCCTGTTCACTCTAACTTTGATGAGATTAGGGTAGAATGTGTTTGAAAACACAGACGCAAGTAGAAAGTTCCTTTGCTATGCGCATTACAAAAAAGTCATTTGGAAGCGCAGGAAACGCTTAATGGTGCAAATTGGTGGACTAGCAACATCGCAGAGATGGTACCATGCAGTGCGTCTAGATGTACGAACCTTAACAAAAGTTTGCCTTATTGAAGATGATGATGAAAATATTTCGGCCAATCATCAAGCATTATTGCTGTTTTCCAGTTATCAGAGTACATGTGAAATGATTGGCCCATGAGACTACATCATTTTCTCCAGATGACAGGCAAAACGTGCAATGATACGTAAAGTCATCATTTGAAAACGTGATCGATTGAGAAGCCTATTGCAGTTGGTATTGGCAAAGATAGCCGTTTAACATCTGATAGGCCACATACCAGGTATGTTTTATTCAGTTAGTAGATTCTTCTTTTATCGATTCGAAAAGAAAAATCTAGTAGAAAAACTCCCTAGATCGTTTGGACCCAGTAAGTGGCTACGTTAATTGCAGCATCGGTGCCATTAATTAAATCCCCCAAAGTACAGGGGTATGGGGTATGGGCACTTCGGGCTCTAACATATGGCTCATATTGTGAGTAAATGCACCACACTCATATTGAGCATCCGACGGGTCTATGAAACCCCATTTCACCAAGTTGTATTTGCAGCATCATACCTGGGTGCGCAAAACGGTTCAACTGTTTCCAAACAGGCTACCATAATTCATTACCTGGAGGCAACTGCTCTTTGCGTTTCAGAAGTTACTAGACAGTAAGCGATGATCCGAACAATGATTGTATACCAGATAGTGTCAAGAACTACTTTAGTCTCCCAAGATTTTCATTTGGACTCATGATTCACCACCTGTCTAATTGTAGTTGTGTCACCATGTTATATAGCCTTTATACTTCTTGGTTTTCAGGCATATCATACACAAGACTCTTATAATTAAACCTTTTTTTAAATGCCGCATGAGACTCCAGAATTATTGTTCAATTAAAAAAAGGTTTAGTGCAACTTTCAACCTTCCACGTAAGGATAAGTAGCATTTAGCAGACGTTAAACGAAGTTCTTTCCGTTTATGTAAATCCAATACGCACTTACTGGTTTTTACTTGTTTATATACATTTTATCTTGGAAATGAATCTAGTCTGGGTTGGATGTAGTTGTCGGTGTTGTAACATCCTTGAATATGTTATTATGTTGTTTCGATTAAATGAGGTGCTTTTATTATCTTTTGCGGGCTTACTTTTTAAAGTTGTTCATTCTGAAGGATAGTTTAGGTAGTACTATATTTGATACTAAGGTTTTTTCCTTTAAAAATCGCTGCTGTTTCTCGGTTAAAATGAGCTGATCACTGTAAAAAGTGAAATCAAAATTCTAATAAACACTTTAGGTGGTACCTATAACCACATCATACAAAACTAGTTACTAGTTTTTCAATTTAACCTCTAGAAACAGTTTTTCTTCGACCCAGCAAACACTACTAAACATAAGAAAATAAAAAAGCTTCTGAGGTCCCGGTTTCAATTTACTACATGGACCAAAGACATTCACGTGGCTATAAACCAACTGCGATTCGTAAGCAATCGTGTTACAGATGCAAGTCGAGGTGAAACGACTAGTAGGTAGTAAAGCGACGCCATTATGTGTCGAACGTATCCACGACACTTTGACATAGGAGCTTAAACTGTTGTGGTAGCTCTTATAAAACATTCCAATGTAACTAACTTCTTTATTTCTAGTTACGGATTGATAGTTTTGTTAGTATCCTATCACGTTTTATGGGGTGGAATGTTAAGACGTTGCTGCTGTTGGATCAGAAAGCGAAATTGAAAATGGTGTGTTAACGGTCTGGAACTTTAGATCGACTGCGAATGACATGGTCTTTCTCGTATGTTTTATATGAGCCATTGGTGGTTCTTAGGGCCGATCCGCTATATATTTTATTAATTTATTTTTAGCCTGTTGTGTCCCGTTGAAGGCCTCTCCTTCTTCCTACCATTCCTCCTGACTTGAAGCAAGTATTAATCAATTCTGCCGATAGGCGTCAAGCTCGTTCCACCATTTTACCGTTCGACATGCGTTGCACGTGTCTGGTCCAGTCCCAATTTAGTTTGGTTGCTTTTTGGGTGACTTCAACGATTGGTGAAAATTTTTCGTTAATTTCTTTAGCATATATATCTAGACTAGTTCAATAGAATGAAAGACGAGCTTATATCCGTAAGTTAGCCTGTGATGTAAGATATACTGCAATAACGTGTGAATAAACACGTCATATTAATCATCCTACTAATCATATACACCACTTTCCTTTTCAGCGTTAACATAGCTTCAGAACATCAAACACCAAAACCAAGGTAAACAAGACACGATATAATTAACACATGCTCCAATATCAGCTAATACATGAAAGCCTATAAGCCAACATATTACTGATAATCTCCGATGTTACTGATCAAACACGACGCTAATACATGAAAACCCAGAAAATCTACTACTAGCAAATAAACTGGCAAAGTAGCGAGAATAAAAACAGCAGATGCATATTGCTGCGCACGCCATAATTGGAGTGAAGATATAAGACAAAAAACGGACTTTCCTTTTTGACGCAGGTATAAAATTTGAGTTTGATCACTGATCATTTTATCAGTTTAACGTGCGACAAGAGGGTCTTAAAAAAGCTACATTCTATCAGCGATAGCGAAGACTCAAAATGTTAGATATTCAAAAATCCTCTCAATATTTTGGTAGGGATTGTCAATTAATTTATTTACTTAATACTTTACGCACACACATTTACAGAGGCGGACTTAATGCCTTTGGCATTTTCTCCCAGTTGATAGTATATTTTGATGATCAAGATGATAACTATGCAGTTGCACCCAACATCCTATGATGATGATGCCATTCAGCCGATTTCGGCCATAGTGGCCGCATTCTTTCGCTCTTCATGATGATTGCGAGCTCAATTTTGAACATAAGAACCTATAGATTGCAACGCAAGTCTCAAAACTTTCTTTACATCGGTGGCTACCAATGAGAACAAAACTTTACGTATCCTTGGATATTTTAGGAACAAAAATGTACAAGTAGACAAAAACGGAATGTACGAGTACAGAGTAGCCAAACATAGATGAAAGCACTAGTTAACTATTGATTATAGCTTGTGTGATAATAGCATAACAGTTGTATTTACTTGCAGCACGTGAGTGGTATTCCGGACTAGCAGTGGACAATGGTCCTTTCAGCGATGAACAGAGGCGCCGACAGTAGTACTATAGACCGGTAGCGTGGCTAGAATATTTATACGTTGTATGCAAATAATAAGACAATCTATAGTTGGAAGCATAATAATATAACCGTCTCTTCTGTTGTTAGTGACTCATGGGGTCTGGTTTATAATAATATGGGCTTGTAATTATTCTGTTGAAGGACAAAGACCTTTTCTTATCCGGTAATAAAAAAGTTTAGATTACTCTTCGAGTTTTGTAGATTCTATACTATTTGACGCTAGTAATAAAGATTTTCATGAAGTGCAAAGAAGGAATTTAACAACCTCTACCAAAACGTTTCGTGATCCAAGAATGAAAGTTTTTCTAGTCTCAAATTGCTTCTGCTATGCCCACAGCGTCAAAAAACTTTATACCTTAATCACAAGAAATGAAGACAGATTGTATTATTGATAACTTTACAACGGCAAATTTAAATGGCAAAGCTTCTCTTCTCACACTAAAGATGCTGCTGCCCGTCATCGACCCGAGGCATTTTGCTTGGGTAGTCGAATGATTTATATCATCCCATTATCAACCGTTAAGAGAATGATCATCAACTTAATATAAAGCAATGATGACATTCACCTGCTGGAATACGATGTATGCTTTACCATTGACTATTAGAATTGGATGTTAAGCCATTATTAAAATGTGCATGTGTAGCTAAAGCATGCTGTCTTTTTAATTTTCTTGTCTTTATCCTAATTTATTATGATTAACTTTTCCATGCTTCCTATACATACACCACTATTAGTGTTTCAGTAATCACTCCCTTTTTAGACAAGATCCATCTTTGATACAGTTCGTCCATCTTTTGTTTGGTTTTCGTCTACTCTTATTATTATAGCTATCCATATTCATACTCCAAACTTTGAACACGAAATTTCCCTTTTCAAGTATCGTCTTCTATAGTAGAACACGAAAAACTTGAAAAAGCGGGAAAATGTCGTATCGAGTAAGAAGTTAAATCATTATAATAGGATGCAGCATCTTTACGACATTGACATACAGGTTCCATAACACACACATATATACAATTAACCATACAGGTTCATACAGGTTTCAGTCCCAACTCCTGTACCACTACCGTCATAAGCGTCATGTTTGTTCGTAATTAACGACTCGTGTTCTTATAAGAACATTGTTTTAATGTTCCACCCTCAGACGGACCGATAAATAATCGCCACTTGTGTGGCAAACGAGATCCATGACGTCACTAGGTAGTAGTAACACGAGGAGCTACGAGGAATGGACAATTGATTGTTGTTCTGATGCAGATAGGGTATTGTGGACTTAGTGCTGATGTGCTATTGTGAGAGGGACAATGTAGTGGATTACTGGAAGAATTTGTTGAGATGCAGCCTTTGCAAAATATTTTGGATGGTACAATTATGACGTCATTATATTGAAATGTGGAAGTACGTAGTGAAGGCGTTTGGTAACTTCTGAATATTCTTTACAAAATAAAAGCAATTTGCTGAAGTTACACTTAGTAAAATTCGTTCATGCTGACAAGCTGTTTGTTATGTATAATTTAACCATTAACTAATAACGTCGCACTGATAAAACAAACAAACAATGTTACTATAATAATCCCCACATAATTGATAAAACAATCTCAGCTCACAACACCAATTTCCCCATAACTACAACAAACAAACCCAAGACAGCGAAATTTCAAATCGATCTACACTACACTAGAATAATTTCTGCGCAACATGGAATTTCCCTTCTCAATAATTCCTAACATTATATAAAACAGTAAGTAGGTACAGACCTTGAGTATAATGAACAAGTATAAGAACGGGAACGTCTAGCGTGTAGTGTGGCAGAACAGGGTAATTCCTTGTCATTATGGTATTATTTATAACCGGAGCAGCTCAAGCCGACTCAGGCGCAAGTAGAAAGCGGCATACGCTATACTGCATAGATTAGTGATGCAGATGCGAGATAGCTCTCTGAATTATGTTCATTAACATTTTAGCCTGTAACTACACGACAAAATGTGTTTGTATAGAATTAAGTTGTAAAGAATATTTATTTGTTCAGATATTATCTAAACAGAACGTAAATAACCTTCTGTATTTTATGCTGATAAAGGGTGTATTTTTTGTAGTTTTTTATAAGTAATCCAATTATTTACAGTGTAAATAGGTAAATACTTTTATAACATCTTTTTTTTTAATTCAACGAAAACAGCTATGCATCAAATCAATTTTCTACTATGTATTTTTCCCTAATAAGTTATTTTTATAACAAAACATTAATAAAGTCAAAAGAAATTGATGATTTATATGCTAGACTAAGTAGCTTAAAAGTTTGAACATTTATTTTTATTCGAAATTATATACTGCAAATTAACATTGTAACTTACTCTAACTTATAAGTTTGTAATAGAATTAGTATTTTCTTTTCTGTACACTTTTTTACTTTTCAATGCCAGTGTTACTTCTATTTAATCAGGGACTCCTAAATCAAATATAAAATCGCCACCGTTAGCCTGATTGCCATAGGCTTTATCTGGCATATTTTATTGCAAACAGCAACTATACCTACCATGTTAGAATTTTACGATCTATCCGTTCAATTTATTGTCATCTAATAAACAATATTCTACAAAAGCTTCATTTACTTGCTCTGTGGTGTTCGTAACGCCAGCGGCGGCCTAACCTGTTCCCAGTGAGAGCAGTCATACGTCATTGGACTGCCTCAAAAATTATTCCTGCATTATATAATAAATCATAGTAAACCGGTAATTAAGTCAGTCATAACCAGAACCTCAAAATAAAAAGAGTTCTATAATTTTTTCACATTAAAAAACCATTTCGGTGGTACCGCTCGGCCTAAACGATCATCGATAAAGTTTTTTTTCAAGTTTGTTTCCTGTTGGTACTTTCGTTGGTACATTATAAATGAATGAGAGTTAAATTCTGTAACAATATTGAACGACTTTTGATCGTAACTGTACAAACTTTGCCTGGTTTACTATTTATAATGTCTTCAAGTTGTTAACAGTTTTCTGTTGTTTAAGTTGGCGTTTATTAAAATTGACTTCTTGAATTATTAAGTTATTTATTTCAATTTTTACACTTCAAAGTGACAAATCTCTACGTACTGTGTATTTGAGGCGGTATGTAAACTTTTTTCCTAAACTAATCTTCAATCAAATCAAACACAAGTTTCGCTTGCGTAGTCTCAACCCAAAATCACGCACCCGAAAATCATAAAACATAAACATCACCAAAACAGTCTGTTGACTGACGAAACAAAAACAGCACATATTCTCGAAGCAATTACACCACACATCACTCTGCTAAGTCCCACAAATCACCCCACTCGCCCAAGAGCCGCCGAAGATCAGTCAAGTCAGCAAAAACTGAGATAGCCCATAATAAATCATAAGGCTAATCGGGCAGCAATACAGAAGCTTTTCTAGCGGCTTAAATCTGATCTTTCTGAACGCCCACAACACATCACGGTAACTTATTACACACCTTCAGAACCCAACATCGTTTCAATGGTAATTTGCCTTAATAACTTTGAAAACTCATTAGGTATGTTTTAAGAAATCCGTTGTGTTATTACTTTAGTACTTTCACGCCACATTGACGCATGAAAGTAGCGTTGGACAAGTAAAAATGCGTAGGTCCATATTGGTCAAGTTGAAGCACGGACTATAGAGGTTTAATTTTTTTTTATATTTTGTTTGTGTACATAAGTTTACTAATTAATTTATTTTTACTGCTACATACATGATTTTAGTCAGTGTTACATTATATTGGTGTGAGATTAATACTAACAATGACCTACAATGATTAGCAGCAGATCCCAAACTAGCCACAGATACTATTTTTAGATTGATTTGTTCTCATACATTGTTTTGCATAATTGTATGATTATGCCATATCAACATAAATAAATCACCATCCAATGATAGATTCATCAAACTTAACGTCGAACTAAATCTCCTTTAACTTCCAAATGTAAATGACTGGCTTTAAAACTTAGTCTCCACTAATGAATTCTTTACTCACGAATCACGATGAACTGGGTTTACTGGTCTTTGCATACATAATGTCAGAGTTGAATAGAGTCATTCCCATTGCGCATGCTTTATCTTTACGAAACGGTTATTATAGAAAGTGTGACATAAAATTTTATTAGAACTCGTCTATCAAGTGATAAGGTTTCCGAACTATTACGCAAGCCCTAATAGGTTTTCGACATTTTCATTTGATAAAACCATTTGGGTGTTGATTATGAGTGTGGTTTGTTGAAAATATTTGGAATTGAATTCGGGTATTCGATGGGAAAGAATTGGTTGTAGCTTTTGCTTTTTAAAAGCTTCGCAGCTACCTTTATAAAATTATTTAAATCGTGCATATTTCAAAAAAAATCTTGGAATGTGGACTAGATAGATTAAATTTACCGTTATATTCTAGTTCATTTTGAAATTACTTCTTTTACTAACTTCAATTGTAACTTTCTGAATAACTCAGTTGTGAACACAAAACTATTTTAGAAAGTCATAAAAAAGACGACAGCACCAAATAAATAAATAAACAAAGAATTAAAAACTAAAACAATAAAAGCACAAACTTAAATGGAGCACCTATTTACTCCAATCCGATACATTTACACTCTGACGAAAAAATTATCGTAAAACGTAAAAAGCGAAATGGGACCTTTCGAAGTAGAGAAGTTCCGAGTTCCGAAGGCTGATGGTTAAGGCTCTGAATAAATTAGTTTTTGGAACGGCCAGAGCCAATAAAAGTTTTAAACAAAAGAATCATAAAAGGAATAGCCAAACTTCGGTAGCACAAGCAACAGGAGTACTAGAATGATTTACGACAAAAGTGGGACACAATTGGCTGGAACTTTTCAAATAAACTACCAATGAATAGACGTAAACATGTGTTTGCCGGTAACGATTTCCCGCAGTTGTAAGAGTTTAATGAGGGATGTCATACAAATGTGGCAACGCAATGGGAACTAGAAAGATTGAGATATAGGATAATTGGTTGAATTTTTTGGCGAAATGTTTCTTAGGGATCTTGTAAAAATGCAAATTGCGGTTTGGCATCAGTAAAGGCCAAACATCTGCCTGTAATTTGCATAAAAGTATGCGAGTGACTGACATGCCATAGTCTCATTCACAAATCAGATCTAGACAGGGCACAATGGCATGCAATCTACTTGCATACTTTTGTGCAAGTTACAGGCATATTGTATTACGTCCTTTAAATCAGGTTTGATTAACATTATACAAACATAACCTCAGTGACGCTTTTGAAATGGGTCTTTTTAAATTTTATGAAATTCACTCTTCAGATATAGCAGTATTCTTTAAGAATGAATTCATTTTGCATACAAGTATAATGCCTATCATACAAAGATCCTTTATCTATTAAAAACGACCCAATTTCATTGCCTCTTGTTCCTTCCATACTAATGATCCTCTAAATGTTTTAATTCACCATAAGCAAAAAATCACATCATCAAAATCTATGCCATCGTCCTCTTCACATATCACACCTTCTCCACTTGTCCTCCTATCGAAACGTTTTTTTCTCCAGCAACCCTAGCAAACAATGGGCGAATTAAATTTTATTTGATGTGTACCGACAGCTACCGAATAGTTCGAATAGGGTCGGGAATAGTCGGGATACGTTCGAATCTGTTTGGCATAAACAGGACGTCACGAAATAGTCCCGATGTTCGCTTCTGTACAATAAAAGTTTTTGGGGCTGTAAAAATAGCGGTAGCTTTCATGGCTAGAAGAGCGGCAGTCAGTTTGACCTTGTCTTTTGAAATGGCGTTATTGCTCTTTTTTGTCTTTTAGATCTGTCATTGTCAACGTTGTGTTTGTATGTCATATTTCCTTTGGCCAGAAAGGCAATAAAAATTAATATTGGCAACTGCTTGACAGTAAATTATTGATGTTTTACTTGCTTAAACTAGTCGCACAACATTACTTTATTGTTGCTTAAATAAACTTTGATAATTTAGTTATAAAAAAGTCTATACATTATTTTATTGTTTAATCAAAATAAGATCCAATTACATCAACGGCAAACATGAAAACCACATGGCATACAGTACATGACGTCACATAATTTTATATTCGAACCGCTCTTTTCAAAGCCACTGGCGGCCTGAAGCATGAACATCGGTTCTGGTCTGTCGGTTCCGCATGTGTAATGCCGACAGCAGTAAAAAAACCGATTAAACCACCCCTTACGACTTTTTTGTCGCATAATCTGTGGCGCTATCTTTTGAGTCTGGAAAATTAATACCAGTGCGTTTTTATGGCACTAGTGTACAGGGTATGGGGTTTGATAACGAAATAAGTTCTAGTTCATTGTTTTTTTTAATTGCGAGTGATTCGAATACTGAGCAGGCAACGATGCTACTATTCTATGATTTTTTGATTTGATAGTAAGACGAAGAGGAAGGAATATCAAATAAGAAATTTCAATGCATCACTGATTCCAACCGATTTAATCATACCAGAATAACAAAAAGAAAAGAAATGACAAATAATATTATGCAATTTATGGAAGCCGCTTAACTTCGAAATGAAGTTCGTGTTTACAATATTATAATAAGACCTTTGTCGCATCGTCAAAACAAAAGCGTAACGGCGGGTATCCCAAAATATCGTAAAGCTTTTGTCGCTCAGCTCCTCATTATAAAACAGAAGCTGAAATTACCATTGTTCCGCTGTCAAAACTCGCTGAATGGGAAAAAATGTTATGTGTAACAATATCGCAATAAACTTAGAAACGCATTTTACAACGTCCCAAATATTTCTGCGCCGGTAGCTCTACGACTTTTGTCTTTAGATACGACGGGGCAACGTTTATGGCCCATTTCGCCTTATTCTTTCACGTCTCGCGAGCTATTTTATTTTTTGTCGTATCTCTTAAATAAGACATAATGTTCTTAGAAACGGGACATTAGAATGGACCCGGGCGAGGCTTTCTCTTTTTGTGAGGGACACGTACGGACAATTTTATGGTCAATTGTTTTACTTAGACGTCGACGTGGCAAAAAGACTGGTTGCTCAGATGTGAAGTTGATTTAGCCCCGTGTGACGCGCGTGTTGAACGTATTGGAAATGAAACGTGTTTCACGCTCAGATGAACCTTTTGTATCGATAATGTGACGAGTGGTAATCACTTTATTCGATGCTATAAAAGGTGCATTAAAATCACGCTTCAAAACATTTGGGCTGTCTCGTGTTTTTTATTGTGTTGTATTTTTTATGATGCATGGCGGGCGGCGGTTCAGGAAAAATGCTTTTGTTTATGATGAGTTAATGAGTAGAAAGCGCGATATGTTATATTCTTATCAGTTAAGTACTTCATTTTTTATTATAATTTTACACAAACGATAATTATAGTAAACTTAAAATATTAAACCTCAAAAATTATTTCAGTTTTTCAACCTCAAAACCGATGGTGATTCATTCCCCACTTATTTACTCAAGATCCTAAACAAGTAAAAATTTACTCACGCGTACATTAAAATAATGAAAGTTCATTACAACGATTTCTTGCCAAAATCGATTAAATGCGTACCGTACCTACCGTTGCACAATACAATTATTTTACCAGATTAAGGTAAAACAACCGGTTTATGAAACTAGGTGTTTGTAATGCGGAATCGAATGATAATAAAATTGTAGACTTTCATGCCAACAATCGACATGCGATGTTGCTTTGAAATAGTGAATGTTATTTTGCGAACTATAAAAATAATATACTCTTGACTTTTTTTGTAATAAATCGTTTGTAGAAATTGCAATACACTTTGACCGTAATTGTCTGTCATCATCTGCACCAAAATGAGCATCATTTCCTACGACTACTGATATTTAAATGAATGCGTGACATCAATTTAGTTACACAGCGGCCAATAAGTCAAAAAATTGTGGAAAGTCCAGTAATGAGCGCCATTTTATTGAATAGAGAGAAAGTAACGACATTATATGCTCCTACTGGAGCGTAACCGATTTAGTAACGTTTAAAATAACGTATGGACTATGGTTCGAATTTTGAAAACCACAAAGTGAAAGTTTGGTCTAGATCAAAACAGTGAACGGTTTTTTAGGACAGGTGCAAATGATGTGTGAATGACATTAGAGCGAGTGAATGAATGGTGTTGAGAAGTTTTATGTGAATAGCGATTGAATGTAGAAAAACATTCGCACGCGTCTTTAATGTTTTATTGTTAGCGATTATGATTATGTATGGAAAAAAGTTTAGCGTTCATAATGACATGGATTGTTTTATTTCTTTGAATGAAATTGATATTACAATCAACGATAGTGTAACTATAAGAAATTCCATTAGATCAAAGTATGTATTAATAGGTAGGTGCTATTGTCTTTCCTTCTAACTTCTCCAAAATTCACTTCACTGAAACTTTGCTTGAGCCAAATAATTTCAAACAAATTTGTTTGAAATTATTTGGCTAAACTACTCTCAGTAGAAACTTTAGCATACGTAGAGGTTATTAAAAAAAGTCGATAAAGCAATTTCCTAGGGTACCCGGCAAACTATGAAAAACTAGGACAGGTCCGATCTTTTTATAGAGGAAAAGCAAAACTAACTTGACTATTTATTTTTCTAAGAAAAAAAGGGCTTTTTATTTTTTTACAGTTGACATAGGTTACTACTCGACTGCCTCGTTGGTATTGTGTTCGCAAGCAAGCGCTCATGGTTTGCGTATTTTGTTCAATGTTAGAGTTATCGCGGCCCTGGAACGCCAAGGGCATTTGAAGAAACACGGGTGGATTTTAGTCAGTAAGAGTATGACACTCCCTTCCGCTCAGGCCAGAGCTGAAGTTGTCATTAGATGAAACCCCAAAAAAAAAGCGTCATTGCTGAACGTGAGGTCTTTTTTACGTTTCTCAGATCGGGCAAGATGTTATTGGGTTTTTCAGCAGTTTATCATTAACAGGCCGTAATCTGGATTTGTGATCGGTTAGTAACAATTGGCTCGTAAGAGTAATAGGAATTACACTTATACTTCAACCTGGTACAGTCGCCAGCCCATCAAGCTTTCTGAAACTGTCAAATTTTCCCAATCAACCTTGAACCTAATACTTCAGCGATAAAGTTGAAAATCTATTGAAGAAATTTAACAGGTTATTTTAGCTTTATGTGCAGTCGGAGTTATACGTAGGTACTATAGGTTCATTCCGAGCTTCAAACTTCATGAAATTTCAGGAATGATGTTAATGTTAAATGTATTTGAGTGTGCATGTTTTATTTTACATACTAAAAAAATAACAGTTTTGCAAGAAGAATGTCCATAAAAACAGGTTTTAACGACAGAGGAAATGATGCTAACTTTCCTCGTAAAACTGGCAGTAAGTATCAGGTAAAAGCACAGTTGACAAAAATTCTGCTGCAGAGTGATGAATTTACTTTATGTGAACAGCTGAGAAGAAATTATTTTCTTCAGGTTTAATGGCATCGTAAAAGTGATCATACTGTGTTGGGGATAAGTGAAAAGTTCATGATGACTTTGCTTTAGACAAAGAAGTCGGTCGGTAAGTTAAGTTTTTGTTGGTCTTAAACCTATCTAAGTTTGTAGATTGTATTTCTGAATAATGTCATAGGAAAATTAGTAAAGTAAATTATGATGCCTTTAAAAAGAGTGTCGCGTTCTTCTCCATAGGATCTACTCTTTGGAACGTGCAACTGCCGCGTTGGAAATAGGGTCGGTGAGTGTGTTTTGTTGCAGAACAATTTGCTGCTCTTGTCGCTAGCGCGGCAGAATAGGGAATATGCATGAAAAAAGTATTTATGATCTGAACAGTTTATCTAAAAGTATTGGAAAATAAAATACTAACTGTGAAATTAGAATCTAAATTGCTCGAATAACGAACGAGATACAATTATTTTAAACAAATATATCTGTCTCTCTCGCGAAAACGCTGTTTTCTATGGCAGCTGTATAGTCGTCGTGTAATTTGACGTCACAGTACGTATCGGACTTCTCTTTCTAACTGTAGTCTTTGAAGCTTTATAACTTAATAAATGATGAAGGTATTTAAAAAATAATTTCATGATTGTTTACTAGAGCTAATAAGTTTTTATTTTGCAAATAAAAAAATCGCATGCATATTCCCTATTAGCTTCATGTCTTTGACTGACAGACCTTGACTATTCAAAAGTGCCTGTAAACTGGTCTATTTTGAGGAGGTTGTATTTCTATCAGTATTTGTATATATAAAAAAAAGTTCCAAATACACAGTAGGTAGGTACCTACAAGAAAAAAACTATAGATAAATTTTATTAGTAACACAAATATAAACTCTAACACTAGGTGTATAGGGTTGTTAGACTTTACTGCCCACACGATAAGAAGAAGAGAACGAGAAGTAGTGCTTATATTTTTTATTTTATTTTTTTCGAGTTAAATCGAGGATCTCAAAAAACAACTTCCATATCCTATAATAAAAATTAAACGTTTAATTTCGAACTTAACCTCAGAACGTGACATAAAATGTATAACAAACAACATACATCTATCAGCATCCTGTCTAGTATAATTATGGTGGCAAGCAGGCCAGATTGTGCTTTTGTGAACCATTGCAGCAGGGTATCAGCAGGGCTGTAGCAATGACGTCGCAAACTGTGTTGGTTTAAGTCTTTGTTATTACTAACATAGTTTGTAAATTGTTACAAACACTATGAGTCTTGACACTGTTACTCGGGGTGGGGACCTGGTGTCCTATAATACAGGTTATTAACCTAGCTTAGGCACCAGTCTCTCACAATATTGTAGTGTATTTTATATTATTACTAAACAATATCTCGATGTAATCTTTAATGTGGGGCGAAAATAAATAAATTTTATTATTTTTATTATTTATCAGTCTTGCTTAAATGATTACTAATATTACATTAGATAAAAAAAAAACCAGTTTACAATATTGCAAACATAAACAAAAACTACATATAGTTTGGCGAGGAGATGAAGAATTAATGGAGTAATATTATTACGAAGCAATCAGAAAAAGTCCTGTATTTGAACAGCAATATGAAAAACAAATAGCTACCGCAGTAGAAACAGTAGACTCAAATTTTATCGCCAGCCACTGGTCAAACATAAACGTTGTTAATTTATATCAAACAGTTCAAAATTGCACTGTCATAGCGAAAATTAATGACTCGCCAAGTCAACCTGCATTCGGTACACAGCTTTTGTATTCATTAGAAGTGTTTAGGGACTTATTTGTGGGCTAAATAAGGTTTATTTCGGTTTGTCCGAGTATACAACATAGAATTTGAAGCTTTGACACTTTAAATCTCTAATAATCTGTACTTCATGATTTTCTCTAATCTGCCTGCCTCTTTTTTGATTCATAACTTCATAGAGAATCTTTCAAAGGGAGAAAGTCGCCATGTCATTATGAACAACTTTAAAATCACTAGGAGACAAATACTAAATTGCGAAAAAGTTAATCGGTGCCTATTTTATCGTGTTATGCAAAATACAGTAATTTTATGAATCAGCCGAACTTTTTAATACATACTTTAGTTTTAACGGCAATGAAAATTGTTGACTAACCGAAACAGTAAATTTTCATTGAATCAAAGGTGACGGCACCCCGTAATGTGAATAAAATCTCAAACAACGATGATGCTTAAAGTTAGGTGTCTTTTTTGGTCTTTGGACGGAATCTAGGAAATCTAGCTAGTATACCAATCTGCATACTAGCCAGTGGCCTTCCCAGATTCCATCGATCCTAAAAGCTACTGCTGGCATTTAGCTAACTTTTTGTAATTGTTAAGCACCGTAATTACTTAAACTTCCTTGGTAAAGGTTCACAGTTTCTCACCATAAAAATTATGAGAACCAGTAAAACCGATACAAAATACGAACAAACTAAATACCGACATTCTAATTCCCGAGAAATTCATACCGGAATGTGAGCGATTAACAAATTACTAAGAAGTAAAACAAGGAAAGTGAATTTTGTTTATTGTCATCAATTTCAATCAAGGCGCCACTCTGAAGGTTTGTGAATTATTTGAAAATTAATATTTTGTAAAGGAATTGCTCTGCGTCGAACTTCGCGATTTGCTATGGCAATCAACAGTTAAGAATTGTTTCGGTATTAATTGTTTGAACAAGGCCCCGAGGTGCTATTGGATTTGTACGGTTTTTATTTTTAGTGTTCAATGTCGCGACCTATATTTGATTTTATTTTGCTTTATGACATTAGTGTCTTCAAATTAGTTGCGTCGGCTAGATTATCGCCAAATTTTGTTTTCTTTATTTGATCAGGATCTTTACTCGTTTTCTTGGAGTGCAATTTATGCATGTATTTGATTTAATGGACGATTCAAAGTAGATGAATGACGAAATATATGATTAAAAGGGTTTTTTTTAAGTTACAGCCAGAGATCAAGAAAGCTAGATGAATAAATAAATAATTAAAAAAAAACTTAAACTTTATAATTTTATCACAAATAAATATAAACATACCTTTCCTAAATCTATCCTTCTATATATACCCTTTTTTGGCTAGCAGCTGGGTATAACGCTCTTCGCAATTTTCACACAACTCTGTTTCAAACAACAATTATCATTAATTTCTTCTCAAATGTACCAACAATAACCCGGTAGCGATGCTAAAACATTCGAACGTTTTAAAAACTCAAAAGAAAAGCACAACATGTTCCAACTACATAACTTTTAATTATTTTATAAATCAAGTTCGATTGTAACACGTTCGGTTTCAAAAATATTGACGTAGCTTAACAAAATCACTTTTGAACCCTAATCACTCAAGGGTAAGGTTGAAATTCATTTGTACAGCTTTGAGTGCTTTTTTTCCATGTGTCCAGTTGCATATAAATATTCTACGTAACAGCCAGTGGTACTCTGTATTTTGTAACAGCCAATTGCAAAGTATCTTTGAACACGAGAAGTGATAAAATATTATTTGTACATTACTTTTTATTGTTACTACTGATAGAGACTTTCGATCACGCAGAAATGGCTGCATATTTCAATTTAGAGTGCTATTTGATAGCCGCGGTCTCCTTTTGAATTACATAGAATCCCAGAAATTCGTTTTTAAATTGACTAAAACCGTTTTTCATTTATTAGTTAAAAGAAGCAGATTTTAAAATTCGAAACCAATATTCAAGCGATATTCAATCGAATGAACGAGGTCAGTTAGCCATAAATTAAAAACATAGTTATTTTAATCTAGTTCTTTCCAGGTTTTAATTACAAAAAGTGTCGTTGAGAGGTCGTAATTGAATCGCGGTGTCGAGCTCAGTTTCAGTTTTAAACCTAATTTAAATCTTCTAACAGGGTTTCGACATTAAATTCGCTTTAATAATGCCCTTAGAATAGAACATGACAGTAAAGTTAAAGGATCTGCTCGGAATGAATAGTAGATTTTATACGGGTCGTATAATTTGCAACAAAAAGGCTTTTCTTATTTAAAATATAGGTCCATTTTAAGTAAAACTTATCAGTAGTAGCTTCCTTCCTGCTTCTAACCAAAAATCTTATAAGAATGAAATAGGATGTCGAATTTTAGCTGTATTTAAAACAGTGCAAAAACACACCAATTTATATTTACAAAAGCCATCAGACGTTATTACCGGACGCTATTTTCGACTGTCTCACGTACTAAAACCAAACAAATCGCTACCGTTCCAAAAATCAACAAAACTACTACCAGGACTTCATTAAACACCGGAGATTTACAACACCATATCCACCAGGAACTGGCCATCAAGACACTTAAAACAATTGAAGAGCGGGATGTAACACGGTAATTCATAGTCAAATCATATACGGTATGAGCTAATATGGTATTAAACATTCAAGCCCAGGAGTTTGTGTTAAGCCGACTGACAAAGGTTGACTCTGGTCACGATCCTCGACGGATGTGGCGTCCGGTGCCACGGGCTTGTAGAAAAAATAATACTTATAGCCGATGGAAAATTTTAAAGGTATGTTTAAAGGATAAGTCTTTATAAATTTTATTTGATTAATGGATAACCGTAACATGAATGAAGCTATTAGAGGTGTTGGCTTCAACTATAAATTTGTTGGTGATAGTTTTTATTTTTATAATAAGCATAGCTGTTCAGTATCTACCAAACAGCTATGCTTATGTCCAACTAAAATTAGTTGATATAAACAAAATAGATATATTGTCATTGGATTGGGAAATCGTCTACAACATAATTGATATAAACAGGACTTTCTGTATCACTTTAGATGAGTAACGTTCTTCGTTAAGTTTGCTGGCACAGACGAAGTTCTGAGAACACAGTAATTGATGTAATAGTTAATATTCAACATTCAAACTCATACAAACACATTCATTTGACAGTTCATCAACCCAATGATGTTTAAGTAATCGAATCACATTATAAAACCAGTGTCTAAAATCAGAACGAAAATAAACAGCAAAGTTACAGCTGCAAATCTTCCGAACGAACTGAAATATTTCAGCGTTAATTAGTTCAATTTGTTAATCCAAACATTCCTCTGTTATTGAGTACATCAGCTCAATGAGAGATAATTGGCGTAATCAACAGCGTCCACGTGACGTCAGCTAGGCGTCTAAACTTAACTTGGTGTCTGGATTAAGTTGGTTTTAAGCGCTGTATGAATCAGTCTTGCATATTATTATTTGTTGAATATGAATAGGTACTATTCTTCTGCTAGCGGCGTCACACACGTGAAAGTCAGATATGATCCCAAGGTAGCATGCAACCGGGGTAAGTTTCATCTAAATCTATTCGACAAGAAGTGGGACAAACAAACAGACATAAAGACGATCAGAGTTACTTTCGCATTTGTAATAATCCTCCTTAATATATAAATTTCTTCCATTACTACTGAGAGAATTATTGACAGACAATGCAGAGCCGAAACTACTGGTCGTAGAAATCTGAAATGTGGCATGTAGGTAGGCTTTTTGAGGAGTGCAGGAGAGCACTAAGAGAAGACTTCTAGAAATTCCTACGGGAATGAAAAAAAAACGGGATAATATGTGCCTACAAAGTCAATTCTAAAAGCTAAAAGCTAGTCAATCTATTCTATACTTATAATAAATCTGTAGAGACGTCAATTCTGTACATGAAATATATTTCCAAAATAGCTATCAGAGGGTGATTAGGGATCGATACTGATGCCAAAAAATGCAATCAGTAAAATTTTTTTCTATCTGTCTGTCTGTATAACCGTTATAGAAACAAAAACTACTCGACGGATGTTAATGAAACTTGGTACAATTATTTTTCATACTCCTGAGCTGGTTATAGTATACTTTTCATCACGTTACAATCAAAAAAAAAAATGAAAAAAAAAATTAAAATGTGAAAGTTTGGTTGTTTGTTACTCAATCACGCCAGAACAGATCTTAATGAAATTTAGAACAAAGATAGATTATAGTCTGGAATAGCACAAAAGCTACTTTTAATCCCAGGAACATGTTCCCTAGGGATCACGCGGGCGAAGCCGCTGGCAGAAGCTAGTTCTATAATATTACAATTTCAGAAATACTTGTGTCGACTCGCCGTAGAAAAATGGCTATAATCTGTATTAGCAGGACTTATCCTGATAATACAGATACTAATCAACCTATGTTACATAACTATACACACCGACCACGTATCCTTTTCTTTTCTTTTTTTTCTTTTTTTTTTTAGGGATGGGAAATCATCCAATGACTCCTCACGCTCTGGGCGGAGCGAGAGGGAGTGTCAGACTTCTACTGACTAAAACCCATCCATGTTTCTTCAGTGCCCTTTGTGTTCCGGAGCCACGGTATCTCTTTCGAATAGTCCCGCGACACCACACATATCCTGTATCAGTCTAATACATGAAAGTAATTCACCAACTAATAACTAAAGATGTAAATTAAAATTTTACATTTCCTGGGTTTTAATAACAGATGCGAGCCTGGAGGCCTAAAAAGGCTACTTTATCAGAATCAGAAAGTACATTACGCTACCCGTCACTGTCAAATTTTCTCAATCAACCTTGAACTTAATGCGGTAGCAATAAAGATGAAAATAAAATATGACAGATAGTAGTGTAGTTAATATTATGATTCTGCTAAAGAGGCCTTTTTAGACGCCCAGAGTGCCAATTCTAATAATTTTCACATTCTCATCGCATTCGTATCTCAATCGCAATCAAGACCTGAGAATATTTAAAATTAGTAGAATTGGCCTTCTGATCTATTCATTTTATTGCGAGATTAAAGGAATCAAGTATATTAAGTAATAGAGATCACCAATTATTACTAGTCAACATTCTATAAAAGCCAAAATTTCCACAATCATTATTCACCGAGATTTAAGGACCCAAAACAAACATTAAAAAATATCATAATTCAATAGCAAGCTGCCTCAGTCTCGTTTCCCTAATTTTTCTAGCCATTAGCAGGGCATCCACAAAGCATTGTAGCGTCCGAGACAATTATTCATTCGTAATGGATACGATTCTTGTATCGTGTTCTACAGGGCGATACGGGAAGCTTACTGGCCGTCAGCCAGACCGAATTACCAATTATGGTGGGTAATGTATTTATTTATAGCTTTATACTTTGAGCTAACGGGGTATGATACTGAGTTAATCGGTAATCAAATGGTTATTTTGTAAGCTATTGTGACTAATTTTAGAACAAAATTGCAATGATGATCAGTCAATATCGACAGCAATGACGTATCTTGAAAAAAAAAAAACACTCCGAGAGTGCCAGCAGAAGTTAAAACTTGAACATTAACGTTGTTCATTTTTGAATCATCTGTCTTACGAATTTTTGATCAGGTCACCTGTCCTTACGTCTTACGAATTTTCGATCAGGTCACGTACTCATCCCAAGAAAAATGCTCAACGCCGCTAAAGAAGTTTTCACTTCAAAATTTGCTTGGTCTGAAAATACAGACATAATATTGTATTCTCACTAGTGGGTTAAGCAAAGCTGCAAAT
The DNA here is from genome assembly GCA_963859965.1 of Ceramica pisi. NCBI lineage: Eukaryota > Metazoa > Arthropoda > Insecta > Lepidoptera > Noctuidae > Ceramica > Ceramica pisi. Next base: position 7,937,152 of record OY982542.1, read on the forward strand.
TATTATGAAAGAAACTGTTACAAAACTAAGACTAGGTATTTACGCTAGATAAAGTTGACTGAGTTGAATTGTTTGTTTATATTAAATGAAAGGGTTTCATTTAAAATAAACAAACAATTTCTGCTTAACAAGATCAAAAATCATTGGCATAATGTTTTGCAAAATTGTATAGTTCTGTAACCGGTCATCTCTTTATTAATCGCCTCAAGAATTCCATAGTTACCGAATTTAAAATGATACTGGCAACAAGAGCGTCTGATTCTACACTGACACAACTGACATAATACAATCCAGCTTTATTTTTCTTAAATTCCCTATACCGAATGAAAACACGAATCTTGTTCGTTCAACCCAAGTGATATAGGAAGCTTACTGGCCACACGCCAAAGTGAATTTCCGATTATGGTAAATAATGTACCACTGACAATAAAATACGTCACTTTACTTCTCTTTGTTCATATGTTATTTTGGTGTGTTTTGTGCCAAGATTTGGGCCATTTGATTCAATTTTGATAGCTTTTTGTTTGTTTAAGTTTGTATGAGGATTGATTTAGGTTCGTTGCTTTGGCAATACTGCATAGAAAATAATCGAATCTTTATTTTAAAACGCTAAGTAAATAGGGGTCTATTTAAGAAAAATAATCAAACGGAGGAGTATGAAATTTCGCACAGTTAGAGTTCATATGGAGAAGAAATTCAATAGATGTAGACAAAAGGGATGGGGAAGGGGTTGAAGGAGTTCATATGATGAAACATTTCTTAATCGTAAAAAATCTTAAAAAATCAATTATTTTATCGAATTTCGTTCACTGGGCGACAACTGGAACTCATTATTATGTACATCATATAAGTTACGGGGTCAATGGGTCGTCTTAGAGATGAAGCAAACATCAAACAATGACACAATGGGTGTTGGAGCTGTTTGTGATACATTTTCTATACTTATTAGAATTCCTTAAAAATCTTCGTAAAAATTTAGGTGACGAGAACATAAAGTGAGCTGTCAGTCGATACAATCAAGATGGTATAGCTGTTCACTTTAAGCTCACTCCATCTTAGTTTTCACGGTCAAAATCCCCAGATAACTAGGCCTTTCGTATTGGTGGGAAAATCATCAAAAATGACCTACCGCTCTAGGCGGAGCGGAAGGGAAATGCCAAGCTACACAGCTTGGCTCATCGCTGCAAGGTTGCCTGCTTGTCGGTCTTCCACAGATTTTACTTCGGAGAGTGTGCACAAAAACTCCACAACCTCATCCCACCGGCCCCCTTCTACCATCAGACATCCAGACACACTGCAACTTACCGTCTCTACCTTGTTGCTATTTCACCAATTCGCACTAAGCGTTACCAAGCGTCTTTCATAATGCGCATATCAAAGGAGGGGAACTATGTGCCTGCGTCTCTGTTTCCAAACGCTTCCAATATTTTCAAAGTTAGAGTGAACCGGCTACTTCTGGGTAAGCTCGCTCCATCGTAGACTTTGTCTCCGTCAGCTCTAACCTAGACTAGAGTCAAGAGTAAACCCATCACAAATAACTCTAACAAATTCCACAACAGGTAAAACATCATAAGAAACAAATTAAAAATAATCCCGAAAGAAACATGACATTTAAGAATTCTAAAAAAAGATGCACGCGTAATGGATAAGGGCCCACTTCTTTTTACATAAAAGAAGCCTGTGATCCAGCACCGGAAATATTGTAGGCTGATTATGTTTATGGGTTGAAGAAAACAAAAAGATGTAAGGTGTGTTGACAAGATAAGAGGTGTAACAGTATAATAATCAATAATAATATTAAGGGCCAGTTTCACCGGTTACGGATAAAGTGTCGGTTAGCCTATTAGGAACTTATCTGGCAGATGAACTAAAACTTTTGGTTTCACAGGTGTCGGATAGCGATATCTGGCAGATTTATTAAGTATTTGAGTATTATAAATTATTATAGAATTATAAGTGTCGGTTAGTTATCCATCAAATAACTAACCGACACTTTATCCGTAACCGGTGAAACTGGCCCTTAAAATTCTTCCATTACTGAGTAACTCACTGATAACGCACAGGCAATACTACTGGTCGTAGAAAGCTGTAATTTGGCAATAGCATCTCCACACTTCATAGAGGAAGCCAAAGCTAGTTAAGTATAGGCTTCAACATAAAGGTTACACCTACCTATACCTACGTTGATACAGCTTATAGTACAGTATTGTTATGTTTATTTTAACGCGTGAAATTCTTTTACAGTGCACAACCTAACCGTGACATTAATTCCACTCATTAAACTTTCAAAGGAACAGAATCAGTTCATTAACTTTTCTTGAATTATCACCTGTTTTCCTACAGCCATAAAGTAGAAATTAAGTTGGCAGTGTTTTTGTTTTACCTTTTATTAGTGACCAGAGAAAATAAGGAACAATGTTGTGTAGGTACTATTTATACAAACTTTAATAATTTAATTATAATGGTATGACATGAAATTATCATAATCCACTTTTATTAGGGAAACACTAACCAATATCACCATTATTATACATATTCACAAACCTACAGACCTTGACAGTTTAAAATTGTGTGTAAATGGTCTAGTTGCTTTATAAAATAGATTTTAGAAAATAGTCAAATTCCAACGATTTCGATTTAAAATCCAAAGTTCGTAATCGATTTTGATATGATTTAATGCAAGTATATTTTTTCAGATAAAACAAAAAATTTTCAAATCGGTTCATAATTGTCGGAGTTATGAGGTAACAACAACCGAATTGATAACCTCCTCCTTTTTGGAAAGTCGGTTAAAAAGTCGCATAGTCGCCATTTTATCAAAGATTTTTGTCACTCTTTAGTCAAAACAGCCTCAGGCGAAATAGTAACTGTCAGCTGTAACTGTCATTGATTAGAATGTAGAAATTCCCTTGAAAAGTCCAGAAGACTATCGTTCAATTACACACTCGATATTTATTAAACAGGCTGTCTAAACACTCCAATCTGTCAAGAACCAAAACCTACGCAAGTTAGAACCCCTTAAGAATAATGTATGCAAAAGTATATTAGGTTTACATTATAGACTGTCTCGTACAAATTGATGGTAGCTACCTACCACAAAATTTCTTCATTTGAATAAGTGAGAAAAACATGAGTATCCACTCAAACCCATTTATATTATAAATTTTGTATTACAAACCTCATTCATAATATAAATTGAGTTGAAATGGGGCATTATGTATTTTCTCTCACACGTTCTTGTACTTTAAATTTTGTAAAGGGACATGTCAATTTGTATTTTTTAAGATTTTATGAAATATGTATTTTATAATTAAACTATATATTTTCATTGAATTTTTAATGATTTAGACGACTTGTCCATTATAACTCCACTAATCATCTTGAGAATGTTGAAAAGACATTAGAAAACAGTGTGAGATGAAAAGGGAAGATATTTTACTATGCCATAATTTCTACAGGATGTAACAGATTTATGCAAAACCTGAATAGAGATCATTGTACCAACATATTATCGAGTCGTCGTACTCATTACCATGTAAATGTTGTACTATGGTGTTAGACAGTCTAATTGCGAACAAAAAAGCATCAAATTTTTTAATTTTGCAAACTATAATAATGTATGAGGCTGTTGTTATTTTTTCGTACCAGAGTTTGTACCAGATTATTTGTATAAGGCGAGGTTGCAGTACTGTGTGTTTTGACGAACAACAGCGACTGTCCGGCGAGCGAAATAATGCCTAAATTTTGATTGTTTTTTCTTCTTGGCGAAAACTGATAAAGAATGGTGCAATACGCTTAGAATGTTGAATAAAATCTTTATAAAATCTAATTTTGGCCGTCTGAAAAAAATATTTCTACCAAAATGTTCATAATTAAATTGCCTATCCATTAGTGGAAGTACTTAATCAAAATAATCGTTAGTTTTCGAGAAGATGCAAGTTTTCAGTAATTATTTCTCATTTCTGTAGTTTCGTTGTGAGGAGATTACTTAAACATTATACTTAGTAATAAAAAATAAAAATCTACCATTTTGAAGCCAAGATTATGGAGAAATTTAATGTATTTTTTATAAGTTGATATTTTTTTTGGATAAACAGTATATAGCTCCAAAAAAACTGCACAAAAAACGGCTAGCGCTGCGTTTTGCTCGGGGACGCGCCTTAAAATTCTGAGTACAATATTCCATTTTATAAACATTTGTGTTATTTCTGTCACACTTCGTATACACGAGGACGGAAAAAGGCCATATTGACATTGAATTTTAACGGAACAATTATTATGCATAGACATTACTATCTTTTTGTGTTACTAATATACAAACAGAATTCAGTCAACACGTTAAAAAATCAACGTGTTTGTACACAAGTACTTACTCCACAGCTGATTGACTTGTGGTCTATAAACATTAGTGTTTACCAGCTGATGTGATCATAACAGCAAACAGCAATCACGACCCGGATGCCAACTATAGTGTGGTGACAGACTTTACTATATGTAACTGTATATGTGAAGAAAGCTCTTGTTCAATATAATAGACGCTCATGAGGGATAATGTATCATGCTTAACGGTTTTGTATCTTTGAAAACAATACCCAGCTTGTGTATTGATAGAAAATCTATGGTTGAGTGATGTGTTATTTGCGTTTTGCAAAATTCGAATTCACTTTCGAGAAGTTGAATTAAAAAACTTACTATTTAAATTATGTAAGGATAAATGGCTACGAAGATGCTTTCTATTGTGTGAAATTAGAGGAAATCATACAAAATTAAGCGCTATTCAGTTTTAGTAATGAATTCAACTTAAATGAAAAACATATTAAAGAAATGATAGGTTGCAGCTGATTCCTGTTTACGTTTTTCATTTGTGAATTGTGTAATACGAGTATGACATTGTACTGTATGATATTATAATTGTGTATAAATTGCTCTATAAGTATAATGAGACTAATTATAATGCTGTCATTTATTAAATATCCAATAAGAGTAACCAACCATTGAAATATTAATATTCTTGTAAAATATAGAATATTATATCACTTTAGGTCAATAACTAAATAAAGGAAACAGTCAATGAATTTTAAAGTATTCACAATTATTATTGACATAGTAGTGACAGCGGTATTGTGAATGTGTTTTATGAGAGCAATGTTCGAATTTTCATAAATATGTAAATTCAGTTTACATTTTGCAGTATCATGATTGAAATATGTTGAGCCTTTTGTTAAATTAATGTTACTGCGTCTCCATTTGTTTGACTATTCACTTAATTAACTCTTGATGTGATTGTGCGTTGTGATTCTTTTGTAATTTAATAAATCAAACAAAAAATTAAATACTTTAGTAGCTCATAGCCATAATTTTCTGACAAGTGACTAGTATTTTTTTAAATGTGTGTTGTGTAAAGAGTGGTTTCAAGGGATTTGAAATAAAATATAAAATTATAAATCTTCATCATTTTAATTTTTATTTGTATAAATAACCATATTACTGATAATAATATAGAATGATCACTTGTTTTCGCTATTTACAATCATATACTACAGCAGTCTTTAAAATTTTAATATCTATACACATGATAACGAACAGGCAATAATAGTTCACTTACATACATTTGGTATAGCACTTATTGACTAATAATTACAATATTTACAGCGCGCTACTAAAATCTACAATATTTACAATTCTGACTGGAAGGTGGGCAAGGTTGCCCGTCTAGACTAGGTAAGCTTGCACGGCGTTGCCCGTATCGACGAGAGGAGGCGGCGGGGGCCACTGGCGCATGTCCCGCCGCCTGCCCGGGGCCATGCCGTGCTCCAGCGAAGAGTAATCAGAGTCTATTGAGGAGTAAATGTGATCTGAGATCGGCCGGCCATCTGGCCCATACGCTACCGCCTGCGTCTGTCTCACAGCTGACGGCGACTGCCGCACTTCACTACTATACTCTGGCGGGGCACTAGCACCTTGACCTCCTCCCAACACAGGTGAACGCTCAGGAAAAGGCAATGTACGGTTCCCACCATTAGGCACCGACGAATCTAAAGTATAAGTATTCAAACTTTTTCTATAGTTGTGACTCCGCGCCTTATGATTCGGTTGAGATTCCGGCATCATGTACCTGAGGCGCTTCCAGAATCTTTTCTCGCCCCATCGTAACCGCGACCCTGTTTTTAGATAGGGCCGCAAATCGGGGTCGCACATCGCATCCGCCACAACGGAGTATTCTTCTATTAGCACTAGTTTATAAATACACCCTTTCAAAGCGTCGTGCAGCCCTTGTCGGAATTCGTATCGGGACCATTCCGTCTGCATGAAATTTCTCGTTAGAACGATGATTATCCGTTTCGATGCTTCCGCGGTCTCGACGACAGGCGGCGCGCATTGCATGTACTGAGCGCCGTGGTGTGGAATGTCTCTATAATGAAGGCAGAGTCGGTATGATGGATTCCCGTTTTCTAGTTCATTCGCAAGCGACTGAACGACAGATTCTTCATCTTTCGGACTGTAGCAAACGTAGGCTTCGTATAATTTTTGGCTTTCCTCAAATGCGCCCGAGAAGGAAAACACTCTTATGCCACAATTTGTGTACAGCCATACTCTCAGTGAATCTCTAAAAAGGAATAGTACGACGAGGGCCAGTAAAATTAACATAAAGCCGGTGAGCGTCGAAACCATCATGGGAACATAGTTGGACACAAGCATGTTTCCGATGACTGAATTATCAGCATAATAATCGCTGCAGGCTGTACCGTTTAAATTGAGCTCTTTTTTCTGTGGCGGCTTTGCGTCGCCGTTCCAACACCATACGTCAGTAATGTCGATGATTTTTTGCGCATTCTCAGCCAAATATGCAGTTAATTCTTGTAAGTAGCGACATTTGCAAGACCACAGGTTATTTCCGAGTGACAAAGCTTTCAAATTAGGATTGTTATTAAAACTCCACACTCCAAAATCGACCAGTCTGTTGCCGTCGAGGCGTAAAACTTCTAAAGATTTGAGACCAAGAAATGATATGTTGGCGATATGGCTAATGAGATTATTTTGTAAGAATAACTCTTTCAGACTGCTCAATTGTAGAAATTCGTAGCCTTTCAGTTCTTTGAGCTTATTGTTGCCCAAGTGGAGTATTTGGAGAGCATTCAAGCCAGCAAAAGTTCTATTTTGTATGCTATCGACGTTGCTGTTGTTCACGTACAGCGATCTCATTTTCTGCCGTCCAATAAAAACGTGGTCCTGTAGTTCTTTTATGTTATTTCCATCTAAAAATACCTCGGTTGCATCCATAGGTATTTTGTGCGGTATTTCTATTGAAGATTGTCCGGAACAGTCCACAACGTTCGTGTTCCACAATGGATCGTGGTAACAGGTACAGTTTTGAGGGCACGTCATTTCACAGTCACACGCATCATAGTCACAGCAATGACAGATTGCAAAACAATGAGTCTCATACTTACAAAGAAAGTCTGTTGTTTTTAAGTTTGTTAAGGGTACATGAGTTCCACTTCGAGTGTTCGTCATTTTACACAAAACGTTTTCCAAGTCCATCACACGCGGGTATTGTCTCATAGCGGTCATATTGTTTAAGATCGGCAGCCACTCCATAGTACAGTCACATTGAAACGGGTTGCCACCCACATAAAACTCAGGTAAACTTTTATTTCCCGGCACTGTAGCTAAACGCATACTATTTAGTTCTAAATGCACAAGTTCATTAGCATACATGTCCACTCGCGTCAAGTTCTTTTTATCGAAAAACGTATTCACATGAATATTGTTCAAATTGTTACTATTGATAAACAACAGTTCTACACTATTAGGAATCGCCATCGGTGATATTTCCGTTATGCGGTTATGGCTAACGTCCAATGTCTTTATACGGATTTCATCTTGCAACTTGTAGTAGTTTCCCAAGTGTTCAATGAAATTGCCGTGAATGTCTAACCACTTTAGATTGCTGGGCACAAACGCGTAATCGAACCACACTAGGTGATTTTCCGATAAATTGAGCCACAAAAGGCTCGCGAGCGTCGAGAAGACACCGTTGATGTCAGACAGGAAATTCCCGTCAAGCCGGATGGCTTCTAGTTGCATATTCCTGCTGAAAGTCCCTCTCTCGATTGACTGGATCTTGTTCTTAGCAATGTTAAGCACTTGTAAGCTCGGTAAGTCCCAAAACATTCCGACGGAAAGATTCCCAATTTGATTGTCAATCAGTCTCAGTCCCGTTAATTGGTTTAGGTTTTTGAAGGAACCGTTTTTGAAGTCGGATATTTGATTCTCTCCGAGGTCGAGTGTTTTGAGGAAAGAGAGTTCCCATAATGCGTCGGGAACCTCTAAAAGCTGATTGGAGCTCAAATCCAACTCTTTCAAGTCCGAACAATTTTTGAAAGCTTTTCGATCAATGTTTACAAGCAAATTGTTGTTGAGAGTCAACTTGCTTAAAACGAATAATCCGTTGAACAAGTTCTCATCTATTGTATGAATTCGATTCTCTGCTAGATTGAGCGTATGTAGATTATACAGCGGCAGGAATGCATTATCTTCGATGTAGCCAATGGAATTGTTCTTGAGATTCAATATTTGAAGGAAGAATAAATCTTTGAATGTCTTTCCGTCGACTCTTGTCAAGGCATTGTTGGATAAATTCAAAACTATCAAGCGTATTAATCCCAAAAATGTTCCGTCGTCAATGTGATTACTTGTAAGTTGATTGCTTGATAAATCTAAAACAATCAGCTGTTCCAAGCGATGAAATATACCTCGAGCTAATTCAAAAAGAGTATTATCGTTTAGATAAATTTCTCTTAACTCTCTAGCGTTAGCAAAAAGGCCTTCGGGCAGTGTATGCAGTTGATTGTGTGATATGTTTAGGACTCTCATTGATACAAGTCCATTGAAAGCTTCATTGGATATGTCAGAAATATTGTTATGTTGTAGATATAAGTGTTGCAAGCTTCTTAATTTGAGTAATTCCGAGTCTTCTGGCAGTGATTTAATTTCATTATGGCTCAAATCTAAGCCGTGCAAATTCAATCCGCAGCCTTGTCCAAATCCAAGTTGACCCACTGTTCTTATTCTATTGTGCGTCAAATTCAATGTGCTTAAGTTTTCCAGAGAGCAAAATACGCCGGAAGGAATAAATTTTATGTTATTCTGAGCGAGATCCAGCGACTGCAGTTCCGACAATCCATTGAAAGCGTTCAGAGATAATTCTAAATTCTTTGTAGGACTCCACTCGAAATTCTTTGAACGTATCTTTAGCTTCTTTAATTTCTTAAGTTCATGAAAAGTATTATCTGGCAACTGTGTCAATTTGCAGTTGTTTATTGACAAGTCGGTGAGCGCCGAAACCGGACTAAAGTAGTGTGCTCTTAGAGAACTTTCGAAGAGTAGTAAATGATTGCACTCGATAGCCAGCCGACTGGTATCTGAAGTCACTGAGATGATGCTGCTTCCGTCACCATCGAGAGTGCGTATCCTGCAGAGTACGCTGCCATCCGACCCGCGGTCCGAGACTCGGACGCATTTGTCCGAGCCGTAGGGCAAGACCGTCGAGCCGACTTGCACCAGCGCACAGAGTACAGCCGTAATAGCGTACATTATCACAGATTTTTCATTTCACCACAAAACGTCTCATAAACACACCCCGTGGGTCGATATCACCATTTCCGAAACAAAGTACGTGGTACACTTGAGCGCTGAAGAAAAACTTCCTAGCATTTCACTTCACTGTAGTCCGTAATGTACTTGGTTATAATCGTCCGTATTTGTTGAAGTTGATTGAATTTTTCACTCATGTATTGTTGTTTATCGTTTGAGATCAGTTTGTGTATTAAATATTTATTGCGTGAAGTATAGACCGGCGCGAGGTGTAGCACGACCTTTCCGCGGCGCGGTTGCGTTGCGACTGTCAAGCGGAGCGCTTGACTCGGTAGCAGTGGGGCGCGCAACTTAGTCCCCCTCGTCCCCCGCGTCCCTCATAAGCTCTTCGCTTGTTTTTTGAGAGCAAGTAGCGCTATCTAGTAGTGAGTAGCGACATTAAAAATGATGCTAACTCAAATCTTTTGCTGCAATGATGAATTGAATTTCTTGTTATGTGTTGGTTATGCTAAAAATTTTAACCACAAGAAAAAAAAATCTTGAATGTACGCATGTTTTCGTGTTAAGAGCCCTATTACATTTTTTACGGAAATTCATGATTTTTGACGCTGTAGTTTTCAGCAGCAGTAAGATATTTTAATTATTTGATACTGAATAACGATAGTGCCAGTCTCTTTATTGTAAGTTGGAGTTACACATTTTCATTTTTCTTTTCGTGTAATTTACTATAAATATTTTACGAACTCAGTTTGCAAGAAAAAATGTCGGCGATGGAACTTTGACGGTCTAATTCACATTGTTACAATCAATTCTTTTAAAAGCTGAATTTACTAAAAGGTAAGTTGAATGTTTTACTTGTTTATTGGAGTTCTAGAATTTCTTTAAATTCCTTGAGTTTTCACGGAAAAAAACGTAAAGAAATCCTAATTTAAGCCAGAAATGTCTTGATTCAGCGTCCATTATATTCCAAATAAAAACAATTTTTTCAAATAAATTAATATGATATAAAATTTCAATCTACAATGAATACGTTTCATAAGTTTTCGTTTGTCAATATAATTAAACAAAATTACAATAAATAAAATTAAGTACTATATATTCTGCGTCAAATCAGCGCGCGCGCTCCTCAGTCTCGCGCAAGCGCCCAAATAAACTATAATCCTATTCAGACTAGTAAGTATCAGAATGGTTTTGCGGACTATAGATGTACTCCCAACGCAGACCAACGTAACTTCGTTTATTGCAAACGAGCATTCACGATTCGTAATAGGACTCTTAACTCATTTTAGATATTACTTACTTTAACATTGGTTTAGTTTTCACTTAAGTTTACTTACAATATTGTGTTCTTTTAATTAAAGCGAGTGATTACTTTGCGAATCAATCTGTCTAATCGTTTCACAGCTATGTTAGGTTTAGCTTCCACTCCATGTACCTGGCACTGCTGTCTAACTGAAAAACCATCCACTGGAAAGATTGACGTCTTCTTCGTACTTCTGACGACTGGCATGTTCAAATGATAGCCAGGATCATTGGCTTAAAGTCCTTTCCGATGCACGAAGGAGTATCGGTATTTTATGGATGGTCATCCTGACTGACTTCGGCAAGTATTTTTTAACCCCGAAAATCAAACCGTGCAATTTATTGATATTATTTTGCCACGAGCTCCTACCGAAATGTTGCTACAAATTGCTTTTATTCGAGGAGTTTGTTTTCTTAAAATAACGGTCGACATGGTAACCAACCTTGCCAACCATACCATGGTAATGGTGGTGGTGGTCGGTGGTATGGTTGGTGGATAATTGGATGCATGATAGGTGGATGACGGCAAAATCGGCATAAGGGCGTGATGGGACAAGTAGAGGCTATTTTAAATTCATTAGATATAATATAACTATTTAAACGTACAAAATTTCTAAGACTTAAATTCATGTACTTAAATTAAATTCAGAAAAAATACTGTTACCAAGCAAATAGTACATTTTACTTATCACTAAGTAGAGTCAGCTGATAAAAAAGGGTCCCTATGTCCAAACAACAATACAAAAGATTCTATTGTTGTACGATTGGTTACCTGGTCAGTTGTGTTCAATATTTAAGCTAGGTACGTGTATATATTGTACAATTACAATTCATAATCTTTTTAAGAATGTAGGTCCTGGAACTGTGTAAGCCTACCTGTTTAGCCTCTTTTGCAGCGTCTTACCATTTTCGTTTGACGCTTAACTACTTTGAAATAATAAAGATTAACATAGATTCAGAATTTAATTTTAGTTCGAGTTTAACTTTGGAACTGAACTACCATTAAAACTTTAAACAGTACGTCTTTCACACCTGGAGAAATGGTTTGTATGTCTTTCACACCTCCTCTTAAAACAAAACAGCATTCTATCGTAACACCTCTATTTACCGCTAGATGGCGCCACAGTCACCAAGATAAGTAACGCCCGTGTAAATCACAAAAACACCCAATCTACGTATATTTAATAGACTTTAGACTTTCCCTACACAAATTCATTGGCGTAAATCACGTTTGCAAGCTCATAAAAACCATTATGGCGGCACTTTCGAATTTTTACCGACACTCATAACAAAATTTGAAAATTTCACGAAATGTTTTATTATGTCCTAATGTTTTTATCGCCGTTGTAGCAATGTCTGACGGATGAGGGAGGGAGAAAAATGGAAAAGTCTTGTTGAATGCGAGAGTATATGCTGTATTCTGGTAAATAATTTACCTAACGCGTTTTATAGGTTTCCCGCTAATGTATATTTTTATATGGTTGAGAATTGGTGCTCAGCGTGTCAATATCGGTGACAAGGGATATATTGGAATGTTTAATGGTAACGGAACTCCAGTAAAATGATGTGTGTTTTAACATAGGATTTAAAAAGCTTAATTGTTTCTAACTTGAAAATATGTTTTGGGTATGTTGAGATTTGAAACCAGAGGGCCAATTATACAAATTTTTTAAGCATCTGCATAAAAAAACGTCATTTTGATACACCTTTGATAGATTGTGACTGATACGGATGCGAATGCAAACGTTGCTTGAAAGTTATTTTAATTAGTAGTTGGCATTCTGATGATACGTTATTACTATAAATCGAAAGAGAGATATGCCTTTATGCATTACGGTCGTGCAAAATTTTGCAGAAATTCTAAAAAAAACTCGACAGACATAATTATTTTTCTTGTTGATTTATTCACATCAATTGTCTTATTTAATAGTTAAAAGTTCAGGAAGAAAAAACGTATATCGTCACTGGTTCGAAAGTCATACGGTCATCTAGTAGGTACTTAATAAAAAAATACCGTCTAACACAGAATCAATCTTAATCACTGTTTACAACAGAAGAAATCCATAAAATTAATTCCCATTCCTTAATGTGTCATACTGTGACGTCATTACGGCGCCCATTAAACAAAATGGGTCAAAAATGGAACGAATATGGAACTTTATGACCACAACCACGTGGGCGGTCTGTACCACAAAGCGACCACAAGTGAATTCTTCTTTAAATACTTTGAAAGTCTGAACATGTTACCACGGATAAAATTATATGTGGTTTACTGTGTACCTTTTGGTTTCATGTATGTTGAGGGTAAAGTTGATGGCAAAAAGTTGGGAGGTGGTCAAATGTTTGTACTGCGGTGGCCCGTCAGTAGGATCGAATTAATAGCACTTTCGTTGGAATTTGAATAACTTCTCAAACTGTATTGATTTTGGGATTAATTACACAAAACATTTGGGAAGTAGAATCAAAACTCAAAACATACAAAGTACTTAAGAAGTGAGCTAACCATACATAAAGCATAAAATAGTCGTTGTTTCATCGGTGATCTAGGCAGGTATCACAGTACCTTCGTCTAGATTTAATCATCTGTCTAGCCTTTTCCCAAGTATATTGGGGTCGGCTTCCAGTCAAACCGGATTCAGCTGAATACCAGTGTTTTACGTGGAGCGGCGGCCTACCAGACCTCCACAACCCATTAACTGGATAACACGGTACTTCTTGACATGACTAGAGTCAGATTTACTGGCTTCTGGCAATCCGTAACGACTGCCAAAGATCTTCAAATGACAGCCGGGACCAACGGCTTAACGTGCTTTCCGACGCACAGAGGAAACTCGGTGTGTTAAGATGGTCACCCATCCACAGACCAACCTTGGCAAGCATTGCTTAACCTTTAACATCGACCCGTGCGGCTGTTATTATTTCGCCACGAGTTCCTCCTCTTCGTCTAGATTTAATGTTGATATCAAAAGTGGCTCTTTGAACAAGCAAAACTTGGATTGGGTTTTCTAACTGTAAACCTACGTGGGATATAAATCTAGCAATTGACGAGAATGCTAAGTGTTTAACATACATGTTAAGTAAATTAATTAATCTTAAATAAATAATTATGAGTGCAGCATAAAACAAATGGCATACTCGGTAATGTACATCATAACAGTGAAAAAATATAGATTTAAAAAAACATTGCGTATCGTTCTCCGAACGGAGGCAGACAAAATCAACCAAACAGAAAGGTTACAGGGGTGCGATTTACCTACATTAATGTTATAGACTCTAAACGGTAATATGATAGTTTCCCCACCAAACCCACATGACAAAATTACCCTCCAAAATTAATTCAATTCCCACCTAATGTTTAACGCAAACGCGATAATGTACGTTACATTAGCAAACCAGAAACGTTACGTCTCAGACTCTGAAACCACATAATGCACCCGTGGTCTTCTCGTCTCCTATGTACGACCACAAGCGAATTGCTACTGGAGCTCATTCAAAAGTTTTGCCGCAACGTTGGCAAATGTTGGATGCAATTATTTCAATTGATCTAATTTTAGAGGATGTGTTAAATTGAACGTTGATATCAACAATCGCAATTGGGTCGTCTGGAAGAATGAGAATTAATGTTTGAATTTCATTTTATCTGAGGTACAAGAATTTAGACCGTTAGATTTAGAATTGCGGTGATGATGAGTCAAGACATATCATACAAACACACATAAAGATGATACCTACAATGATTGAATAGAGTTGTTTAAGGAATAGGGCGGAAAGTGTGCGATATTAACTGATATAATAATAAAATTTATTGATTTACCCAAAATATTTACAGAAAAGGTACATAAGTAGGCACAACTAGCAAGTACACTTATTGAAAGCATTACAGTGTTTTGCAGAATTTCTGTAAACAACTACCTATAGTAACCCTGCCTCTTAAACTAGGCAAACCTGTATCTTAAGAGACAGTGTTTAACTATTAAATTAATTTACTATTAAATTATACAAGTGGACAGAGTCAATCTACCGTTTGTACTTGGCAGTTTGTAGTTGTGTGTAAGAGTACCTAAAATGAGAAATGTAGGAGAAATGTGTGGTGATGTGTGATGATGTGTGCATGTGGGTATGTGTGTGTGCGTGTAGGGGTGAAGTGTGTGGATGTATGTGTTTATTGATTTTATGTGTTTGGAAGTGTGCGTTTTTTTATTTAGGCGATGTAAGTGAGTAAAGACTCCGTGTGTACAGATATATCATTATTCAATACGTTTCAATGTTGAGTAGGTACACATTTGACTGTTTCACTACCTCCTCAGCTGGTCAGAGCCTTCAAAACGAGACAATACAAATAGCTCTACATTAGAGTTGCATAATTAAGGAATTTACAAATTTCGTTCTCACCCCTCCTACTTCATTCACTTTCAAAGTCAAGCCTTTCAATAATACTCACTGCCATTGTTTTTTAACGCCTTTCTTAATAAAAACCACAACATTCTAATATTTAATATTATCACCACGACTGATAATGGTTCATTATAACCCTCTATTAATGACATCCGGCGTTACGCCACTTCAGGTAGACAGCTTATCTCACCCTGCATTAGCACTTCTTCGAACATCTATTATTTTGTGAATATTTTGAGAAAATATTTACTAGTTTCTGGTGACTCAACCCCTGGGAATATTCTAATCCTTTGTTCATTATATACGGGTTTTATGGGCGTTACATAGTGCTAAGAAAGGGTTTTGTTTGGGTTGAATGCAATGGTGGTCTATAATGCGTTTCGTCAAACTTTCGCTATCTAGGATTTTTGGTTTTTGATAAAATTGTGCGAACAAGAATAAGTTAAAAAGTGAGAAATTCTATTTGTAATGTTTATGAGTTTACCTATTACAATAATTCCTGGATTAGAGCCTCCTAGCAAGTAACAATTAAGGAAAGTTTTTGTGTAAATAACCTACGTAGAATTCAGAGACACATACACATTACTGAAAGATGCTACAGACCGCGAGACCATTTTACATCTGGAGCCTTGACTCAAACAGAACTTGATTTTGATACACGAATATGAAACAGTAAAAGCTCAGAAGACTTTTTCTTTTTAAAAACTCTAAACCATCTGAAAAATTAAACCCAAAAATCTACTTTTTAGTTCGATTGTAACAATAGCATACTTGTATAATTGTCACATAATAATAAGGTAATCATTCTGAGGTATTTCAACATGTTTTCTTAAACTTTTCCTCAAAATTCAAATAATGTAAAGAGAAGAATAAAAATCATCTTAACCCTACATTCTTCAATCTACGTCCCAAAGACGTATCCAACGCATCAACGTCTATAATACATACAGCGGTCTATTGTACCGCTCTTCGGTGCTCAGGACACGGCTGTAATGTGTTGACATCATTATACGGCCGCAATAAGAGCCACAATGCAGATAAGATCCGTGTTCGAATACATTCTGAGGGTTAAGTGAGGGTGGGCTTCGGGCACCTTCGTTTGTTAGTTTCAGAGTACATGTGTTTGGATTCTTGAATTTATGTTGTAGATAGGGATGGGGAGATGAGAGTGGAAGTTTGGAATTAATTTTGAGACACTCAAATCATCTTGTTGGTAATTATAATAACCAGCTACATGGATAACTACTTCAACCTAATTTTAGTAATACTCATCGCAAATCTTGTTGATCGTGGAGACACAAAGGCAAGAAGACAATGAAAAAATCAAGCATCTGCTTATCTTGTATAAGTAGACCCTTGATTTGGGCATTGACCTCATTTTTATGCAATTTATGTACTTACTTTTGTCTACCATTATTTAAATGCTACGCACGGCTATTATGATATTATAGCAATAAGCACTAGATTAGGACCTAATAGAATGTAATATGTAATATGTTCATGTTTGGGTTTGTGTTGATTTATTTATTTGTGGCACATCACAAATAAATAAATCATTATGATTTCAGCCGAATGACTTCAACTGCTGTATGTAAACCTTCCCAAACGTCACCACATCAATCGGTACTATGCTTGTTCCATTCAGTGGACTTCCGTGGCCCTTCTTTACCAATGCATGTCAACACACGTCCCATTAGTTAGCTCTGCATCACCCAAAAGCTAATTGGTAGAACATTCCTAAGGCATTAAGTTAGGCTGTAAACATTTATGTTCGTAAATGGGACAAGCCCGCCACACATTTCCAACTACTGCAACTCTTGAAATCCAAAATCGACAATGGTGACCTCCAGAAAAACGCCGAGCAGACGAGCAACGAAATCAATAAAAAAAGTACAGCGGAAGAGTAGGTGAAAAATTTTAATTTCCATTTTCCTTCTTATCAATCAGGAGATAGAATAGAGCTAGGCCAATAGGCACCAAGGGACATTAAAATTGGGTTAAGCCCAGTTGCCAAGCTCCACGGATTACATATTAACACTAATGTTCATAAAGTATTAAAAAAACTTTTGATTGTTTTTTTCTGAAACTGCGTTGAGTTCATAGATTTATTGAGTTCTATAAAAAACAAACAAGGTTGAGTTGAAGCAAACGTAGTAAACAAAATCTGGTACCTAAGTACCAACAATCGAAATCCATTTTCGCATATTTCGTATCACACAAGCCCATCACATCCGTCTCCCTCAAGCTTCCGCCACACACCCCACGATACGATTCCAACACAATGTACCAACTTACTAAGTTGCTCAAGAAATTTATAGACCCTCAGCAACGGGAATTATACCAACATTTTCCTATTAATGACTTTACTGAGTGCCGGATAAAATGTAATTTTATGTTCCTCGCTAGTGTTATGGCTGTTGACTGTACTGTTGAATAGATAATCTTGGATTGGAGTGGCGTATATTTTGTGGTTATCATAAGGGTAGGCTTCGAGGATTATTCGAGTAAGTACCGATGCACTTAATTTGTTTGTTTAACCTTTCCATACAATGATGATCGCGCAGTCATTTTGGTATTTGTTGAAACAAGGCTCGTTTATTCTGAAGTGTGTCTGCGTTTATAAAATATATCGAACAATGCTTTTATCTTATTTTAAATCATATCCATTGATAATTATACAATATTATTGTAAATGCGAAAGTTACTCTCCTTTGTTCGTCACTTAAATGGCTGGACTGACTTATCCTACAACTTGAGAAAGGACATATAATTATGTATATGTAAGTTAGTTTTCCCCGAGAATATGTTACTAACATGTTTTTTCTAATATTAGGCGAGTGAAGACGCTAGTAGAAGCTAGTAAATTATAATTTTGGTTTTCAATAAAAACAACTAAAACTATACAGCATTTTATTTACTTTTCCCGCGTGAATGACAAAAATTATCCTAAAAGAGAGTATGTTAAGGGGGAAAGTGTCCTATGTGTTATTCATACTTTATAATCTACCACACTGGCAAATTTCATAACAATCCGCTCAGTCGTTCTGACATGATTGAGGAACAAACATCCATCCATTCATCCTAACTTTCAATGTAGGTAAAAAATTAGTCGAGATAGTTAGGAAGTTAGTATTAGAGTTTATAGATCACACACATTAGTCAAAATATCAAAGTGATGAAAACAGAAAACAGCAATTCTGTTTGGCAACATACACTTACATAAAATATTCCGTTTCTGTAGGTGCGAAATAAAATACGCCTCCTGTATACTCTAGGTCTCAACAGGCCACACACGTCGCTCCAATATTTCAGCCAGCATGTATAAGCACAAACCATTGGCTTCCACAAAGAAATATCTCTCAAGACTTCCCTTACAAGTTACGTTTGATGTTCACTCGTGTACCTACCTAAGAAAATACCATTTAAATGCACGAGAAACAAACTTTTATATAAAGAAATGGTTGTAATGAAGACGTTATAAAAATGTCCTAAGAAAATATTTCCGGCTTGTAGAAAGGTCGTCAAAGTAAATGATGTGAAAGAATATGGAAGTTTGTTTATGATGCTGGAATATTACTGTTAAGAAATCGATATTAATGTATGTTTAATGAAGGTAATAATTTTGTCTTACTTCAGAACTTACTTACTTTCCTTGTCCTACTTCAGAAAGTGGCTTATAAGCTTGAGACGTTAATCCAAATCAGCTCAGCTGTAAATACGTGAAGAGGTAAAAAACAAACTGAATTCTCAATTTTTAATATTTAAAAGCAGTACGGATAATGCTCATGAAGGTGCACCGTAGATTAGAGAACTTACGATTAATAATTAATTTAATTGCTCTTATATGAGTCCACCCTTTGACCTCCATTTTATTTATATATTAGAAAAAAATATGTATAAATATTAATAAAATGCAATTTTTCATAAACACAACTGATACTTATGGATACGGAGAGTATAGTCTGACATGAGTTTTATTTTATTTGATTAATCTGAACGTTAGCTCACCAGATTTTTTTTACTTAAGTAACCATAAAAAATATTATGTGCAAGCGTTATTTTTCTAACAAACATGATCTGAAATTCTGCAACTATGACGCGCGATCTCAAAACAAATATTGTAATACGAGTACCTAAGCTTTTTTCCCTTATTTTGATAACCCGTCAAAAACGATCGAAAACTCATTCAATTTAGTTTTAATTTGAAACCAGATTGCTATCAACACTTAATTTCCAACCAGAGTTAATAAACCCAGCCGTAATTAGACTTCTAATTGCTCCATATTTCTATACGAAAGTCCTCGACTTAAACATATTAAACGACGCAATCTAATGTTACGGCATTAATTCGTCAGTTTCACACGAAAAATTATTCAGTTTCTTTCCTCTTTCGTATTCATGAAAAACATTATGTCCTTGCGTAAACAGGGAGCTGAAGGAAATGTTTCAGACAAGACCGTAGCTTCTAACTTTTATATAAAATTAATCGTGTCTCAAAGCCCAGCTTTCTACCGTATTATTTAGTATGAATGGCTTCCTTGATTCTATAGTCTCCTTGAATACACCCTACATTTATCTAGGGGTAAAAGCCAAGAACTTTTTGATCCATCCACTTACCTTTCCGCTTTCTTGTAATATCTCTTTGCCTTTTAATGAGATCGGAACCTTTTTGGAATATTTTTTCTTCTGCCTAATTTGGGCCAAGTTGAAATGAAAGGTTTAGGTGACCTTTGAACTAATTGCCTGTTGACGATAATTGTTGAGTAGAGAAATTGGAGATTTCTTGATTTACGAGTAACAGTTTTCGACTTTTGGCTATTAAGACTTTTTCTCATAATGAACAAGTGTTGCCACCAGAGGTGTAATGTTATACCTAGCATGGCAAATGCTTTCATAAAGCATATTTCATATTTAATTCACTTTAAGCATAATGTTTTACTACTGTTTAGATCATGGCGCCTGCTGCTTTATAAGTTCCCAGTTTTGTTTGTTGTGTCACATTCGTCTCGCTCTTATTGTAATAAAATTAGTCAAACTAACACCGACAGCAAGTTTATTTAAATTAAACCCAATGACGCCCCCTTCGTAAAACATTAATTAATCAAGATTAATAGCTTACACTTTAACACTAGGACCCTAAGGAATAACAATTAAGTTAAGCAAAGAAAGACGGACACAATCGCGGCCTTACTTTTTCTGCTAAGGACGAAACATGTAGAGGAAAACAAAGAAACTCGATTTAGAACCCTTCAGGGGTCGTGGGGAGCGTATTAAATTTGCATTAGACGAAATTGAAATACGCCCTCCGATGACTCGTTACGAGGGAAGACTAATAATGTCGTCAATTCACATCGGGAAGATCTTCAAAGTCACGCCGTGACTATTTGATTAATTGAATCATTTTTTGCCTTTTCCCCCCTTTAAGAGGCATGGTGGGGAAATTTGTCAATACGCTGCGTTGTACCCTGAAGTATCCATTGTATTGAACAGATCATTAAGTCGTTCTCTGACGAAACTCTTCTAAAGATGAGGGTTGTTTCAAAAACGAACACTTCGTTTGACGATGCCTTCCTGTTCTTGAACTTTAAATAAAAATAACTTCAAACGCAGTTATTGAAGTTACAATTTTGTGATACAAAGTCAGTATTTGCAAGACTTATTTGTTTCACGTTATGTCTAAGTGTCTAGGGTCTAGACAAGATAAATTGACTATCCATAATTTTTGTTGTCAAAGATGCAATTGACTTGAATTTTCTACGTGATGCGATGCATTGATTGGGAATGTGATTTAAATCTTGGTTATGATTTAAATGTTTGCTTATATCGAATCGTAAAAAATGATTATCCAGGACTGTAACAGATGGTATTTATGCGGGCAATACACGTTAACTAATTTGATCAAACAGGCAACAACAGTTTTATCAAACTGGCATGGAACATTTGATAAAAAATGAGTCGTCAAAAGTATTGATCAATCAGTTTGTACTAGCCTTTTTGATCTAATTACCTACTTGAACATGTATGTCCCGCATTAGAGTGAGTTGCACTAAGGGCTACGTTTTTTGTTGCTATCAGCATAAGTGTTCAAATTGAATTTGTTTTTTTTTTTTTGTTATAAGATAGGCTCAATTACGCAATAATGCGATCACATGCTTGACAAAAGAGTCACCTTTTCACTCTAAACTTACAGAAAGGAGTTATATATTCATTGGCAAGCGTTGTTTATGTTGTAATATTCAGGAATGTTCCACCTAGCACTTAAAGAATGTCAACATATAACTGCATGCTAGTCGAAAGCCATGATCATAGTCACGTCGCCATCACAGTCCCTATCGGACACCCATTGCTTTCGACCTCCGTGAGTCCGTGTTGACATTTCATTCTAATTGAATTTTTGTGGCTTAACGGTAAGTATGTAATGAGCATTTTGTTATGTTTATGGATCAAATCAACACAAATGTTGACTAGTTGCGGGCAAAACTGACGTCTTTTTCTATTAAAAACTTTAGTACTTCGTTACATTTTTTATATAATTATATAAAATCACGTCAATTTTTTTTATTCATTTGTCTGGCCTTCTCAGCTTCTTGGCCCATCGCCCAAAAAGTGGTGCGGTGGTGTGGTGAGTGGTGTTCTTACTGAATTTTGCAGTCAAAAGGAGTTCTGACCAATTAATATTTCTGACTGTGACGTGAACTTTTGTTGACACATTATGTTATTTGGCCTTTTGGTGCAATTACGTGCTATTGCAATAAAGTGGCAATTAGTAATTTTAACAGATTGAACTATTGGTGCTATTTTTTTCCAAGTTCAACGCCCTCGAAATGGTTTACAGTTCTAAGAACTGATTCGTTTCGTAAATCGAAAAATCTGCATTCATTAGAACTGTATAGAGCCTTTAAACCAATTATTTTTTTATCTGTTTATTTGCATGTTGTAAAACCACGAGCTGATTTTAACGGTGCTTTAGCTAAACGAAGCTTAGTTAGAATTAAATAGCTTTTTATTGGGAAAACGTGATCAAGCAATCATGAAACTGAAGATGTAGGTAGTCTACTTAGTCAAAAAACACAGTCTTATCAAGGAGGCACAAAGAAACTACAAGTTCATGTTCTGAAGACTAAAGTAATTGGCAATTAGAAAGCCTCCTAGATTTTAGAATATTTCTTTGAATGAAAAAACGTAAAAGATTACAAGAATAAAATGACGATGGAAAAATCAATTCCCAGTCGCCATTGTTCATACTCTGCTAGAGTACGTCCTGTTTTACAAAATAAAAAAAAAGGATTTTTTGTATAACCAGTAACATGGTTCGTCTACACTGACTTCACTCAACCAGTCCATCCTGATTTCGAATTTCGAACTCGCTATTCCACCAACTAACGATGACGTCACAGAATCTCCAGCTCAATCCTGCTTATCAGTCGTTACGCAGTTGTACAGTCACGGACATCGACATCACGTTTGTAGCACGTGCTGTAATCACGTTCGTGGAGTCACGTAGCGTGCTAGTCGGCCTAATTTGTTGTTCGCGGACTGCGCTCGACTGTACCCGGGAATAGTAGTAAACATAATGGTTTTACGTTTTGTACTTGGCCCGTGTGTGTGTGTGTGAATTCTGGAATGTCTATTTATTTATTTATTTTTTATTTAACCATTTATGTACACACATTTAACAAGAACAAGAGAAGAAGGAAACAGAAAAATAGGTACAAAGGTGATGCTTATTTCTAAAGAAATCTCTTCCAGCATACCTGCGAAAGGAGAGTATATAGAAAGAGATGTAGACATTGTGTGCAAAAGTTTTAAAAAGCTAAAATGAAAATAGTAAATTTTAAATATTAGGTACGTACAATACATAAATAACCAACTAATATACATATTATACTAAATAATATTAAAATATAAATATTAATATATACTTATATGCAACTATGACGAGAAGGAAAGATAGTGTTCTTTCAGTCTTCTTTTAAAAATAGCAAGAGTTTGGCTCTCCCTAATGTCAGGCGGTAACGAATTCCACAACCGTACCGCATGCACAGTGAAGGAGTAGGAATAAAAATCGGTAGAGTGGGGAGGGGATTTAAGGAGATTTTTAAGATGTGACCTGCAAGGCGCATTCGAAGGACGGGAATAGGAGAAGCGTTCTCGCAGGTAGGAAGGCGTTTTGGGGTTGTGAAGGATGTTGAATAGCAGACACAAGATCCGAGAGTTCCTGCGAAGTCGAATAGGGAGCCACTTGAGAACCTTGCGAAATCCTGAAACATGATCATATTTTTTAAGATTAAACACAAAACGAATACAGATATTTTGCAAACGCTCAAGTTTATTTAAAAGCTCCTCGGTGGCATCCAAGTCTGAAGAATGTCGTGTCGTTTAGATCTTGAAAATTGTATCAAAATAGCTGTATAAAGAAAATGATAGGTAGTACTATTGAAAAATTGTTTGAATGTCGTTATGATCTTGAAAATTGTATCAAAATAGCCGTATAATGAAAATGATAGTATGTACTATTGAAAAAGTGTTTGAATGATGAAAGTAAATGCTTGAGATTTTATATAGGCATTTCGACAATCGCTATTGCTGATAGAACTTCCTTATATCTTAAACTTTAGCTGAAAAGCTTCTTAATACCTGGTGTACTATAATAAGTGATGATATTTTTTGAAATTCCTCACTCCATACTTAAAACAGAATCTTGGGAAATTATAGACCAAACCGTGCCATTTAAAATCCAAAAAAATCTTTTCACCTTTCATTTTCATTCCCAAGATTACGTAACAAAGCGTTCACCTTAACCGTCCATTAATACCGTTGTAAGCAAAATAAATCGTCCTCAGTGTTGATGTCACACTAATGAACATTTTATATTTTTATACGCACCAAAAAAGCTGCGTTGAAAGACAGTACGGAGTGACAAGCATCGCTGTAGGTACGGTGAAGGGCGTCTCTTAATGACATTCTCAGCATAATTCCTGAGAATAGGGCTGCCAGTATTTAGTGGAACATATTCGGCCTGCTTTGCGACGTGGTGTAAGGCTTTTATACCTGGCTTGATTGACTGGAATCTGGACTGTATTTTTGTCGTATGCAACACCTGGGGATCATCTTGAGATTTTTTAACACGACATTGTGTTTTATCAGGTTGACTATATTGAATAGTCTTATGCAACAGCTTGATAGCAGTTCAGTGATCTCAGAGACTTTTAAAGATCTAAATTTTATCAAATCTCACCCTCCTTTTTTAAGGATGGGAACAGAGGCGTAGCGTGGCTTGGCGGGGCCTCGTTTAAAAATATGTTTGGGGGCCCTTAGGAAGGGTAAAGATTTCTCACAAAAAAAAAATGTTTGCGTAAACTTAAAAGAAATAGTTATTCTTCATAATTATCTATCTTTCACTTTTTACAAAAATTTTACAAATGATTGAAATTAAACATACACTCTCCTTGCCTTTTTTTCGGCAAACTGATTTATTTAATCATTTATAGCTGATGATGACTTAAGTTTTTCTAAAGTTTCTGCCTCTATGGACAATAGCGACAGGTCTGACACGCGTTCATGTCCCATCGAAGCTGTTAGGTAATTTTGGTAGTTTTTATTAATTTTTGCTTCCCGCACGGTGGGGCCCCCGTGGCCCGAGGGCCCCGTATAATTTATACGGCAGATACGGCGGTAGCTACGCGCCTGGATGGGAAATCATCAAATGACTCCTTCCGCTCTGGAGGAAGTATCAGACTATTACTGGTCACATGGTGGTTGGCTGGTGGTTCATCAGGTGAGATTTGGGCCAAGAGTTTCCCCGTTTTGCACAAAAAAAAAAAAAAAACTGAATAAAACCCATCCGTTATCCTTTTGATGCGTAGCTGTGTCACAGTGACTCTTTCGAAAAAAATCCGAAACAAATCACATCCACCTGCGTATTAATATTCTCTTTATTTATTCGTGATTTCAACTATTAAGTCAGTCCTATTTACAAGCATTACGGAGTTTGTTGGACTTTAAGTTAATCACATCGACTCCTGCGCATTAAGCTAAAATACAGACTACTTAGCTTGAGTCTTTACAGTAATCTTGTTTTTATTCACCAAGTGCCAATTGAAAAGTTTTTTTTATTTTAAAACAAAAGTTTAATTTAAAACAAAAGTATCTTTTATTTTAATTTTATTTTTAGTATTTTTTGTTATAGCGGCAATTGAAATACACACTCTGTGAAACTTTTAACGGTGTACCTATTACGGTTCTTGTAGTACAGCCAGCTGACATACAGAAGGACAGATGGACGGAGGGCGAATGCTTAGAACTAGGGTTTCGTTGGTCACTCTTCGGGTACGGAACTCTAAACTGAATGAATTCAAGTTGCTATCTAACCTTATTTCAACTATCACCTTCACTAAACTACCTATAGGCTTGTCCACTGAAAAACGATGGTAAAACTGACGGATACAACGCTTTTAAAATTCTCAATACGTCACGCCGTGGTATAACTTTTAGTGCGTTCTTACGTCACTAGCCCCCACTCCCGAGTTTTGATGCGTTTTATCTTTGTGAATATTCATTGATTTACAAAAACATTATATACATGTCCATCATTTTTCAATACTCTAACTGACGAACTAAATAGATTTGCAAATTATTGATGGTGAAAACTAGCTTTTTGAATTCTCTACGATCAACATTTTTGATCTAGCAACCCTAACTAGATGAGTTTAAACGGCTATAGTAGGTACTGAGTTTCCTGTTTTATGATTAATGTTTCCGTCCTTTCGACACTATAGAAAGTACGAATCAATATGTATATTAAATGCGGCTGTAAGTTGTAAATATGTTATTAGTAAAGCTTCTTCTTTATTATAGTATACTTCACCGAGCAATTCGTTCCGGTTAATTACTATTTTTAGAACCAGAATTTGAAAAGAGGTGTTAATAAGTAAGTATTGCTAAATAAACCGGTACAAATTGATCCAACAAATGTGAAGGATAATATAATAATAACTGCCTCTTGAAGAAGGAGTCAGTCTCTGGTACGAATCTTCAAAGCAAAACGCGTTAATATATGCCTATGATACTAATAAATAACGTGCCTTTCTATTGGTAGAAGAATTTTCAAAATAGGTTCAATGGACCCAGAGATTACCCCCTACAACCTCACAAACTCAAACTTTACCTGTTTATATTAGTGTAGAAAGATTATGAATGGTATATGCCATTATATTTATTTTTATTTATTTAATGATAAATACCTACACTTTTCATCTCTAAAAATTAAAAGATTTTCAGACATTTGTGTTTTTTCAGCCCGTTCACTAAAAACAAACTTTTTTTGTTAAAAATCAAATACCTACATCAGATTTTATTGCATTTTTGATACGTTTGCTATCCATTTTAAACGCCTGTGTCATGGCTATTCTGTTTGTTCAGCAATTTTTTGTTCAACGAACGATACAACTATATTTTGTGTTTACACTAATGTTATAAAGAAGAAAGATTTGTTTGCTTGTGTGTGAAATGAATAGACTCCAAAACTACTGTACCGATTTGAAAAATTATTTCACCATTAGAATCCTACATTATTCCTGAGGAACATAGGCTATATTACATTTTTTTTAAGTAGAGATTCTTAAGAAAATGGCAATAATGTAACCCATAGTAGCAATATTTTGCCTATAAAATTCATTGTTTGGCGTGCGCAAAAAAACTATTGGTGATACATAAAAATAAAGTACTTAGTACATAATTGAAGTTCTCGTTATTACCTATTAAAAGTTTGCAAGTATATATCTAACTATTATGGTTAAGTCGCAATGACTGCTTTGTTCAAATAATTCAATAAAAACTCGGGTGAATAGATTTTGGTATCATGATATAAATCCTTATTCACTTAAATGGTTTGATAATTAAGTTTGTTTAGGTATGTACATGTAAATTACACTTTAAATTGTTCAAATCTGATCTTTCGTTTTGAAAGTTACGACAAGTATAAAATGCTGTCATCTGCCTAGCCTTTTCCCAACTATATTGGGGTCGGCTTCCAGTCAAACCGGATTCAGCTGAATACCAGTATTTTACGTTGAGTGGCTGCCTACCAGACTTCCACAACCCATTACTGGGTAACACGGTACTCCTTGGCTAGACTGATGTCAGATTTTCTAGCTTCTGACTATCTGTAGCGACTGCCAAAGATCTCCAAATGACAGCCGGGACCAACAGCTTAACGTGCTTTCCGAGGCACGGAGGAAACTCGGTATGTTAAGATGGTCATCCATCCACAGACCAATCTCAACAAGAGTTTCTTAACCTTGAAGATCGACCTGTGTGGATATTATTATTTAGCCACGAGCTCCTCTAAGTAAGAAAAATAAAGACACATTGTCCTGTAAAAAGGGAGCTAAAATACTTGTATTTTGTGGATTATCTACTAATAGGTACCTACGTTCGTGCTAGTAAAATATACTTTTGATCACATCGTGAAACAATTTGTCTGTATGTGGAGAGTTATTTAAGTATAATGTGTTAAAATTATACTTACCCCATGTTTGTAGGGTTAAAATAGAAGAATCATCATGAGAAATATTTTCGTCAAAACGATATTATTCTGAGGGCACGTGAAATATTTGATGTATTCACCTATACACATTAACAGTAAAATGGTGCTCGCAACTCAATTTACATGCTACACTCAAACACGAACGTGAAAATTATTGAAAATAATATCTTACCTTAAATATGTCCACTCGCGCACTTTGACTAACAATAAATGTCTCTGCCACAAAAGATTTTTTTCTTTTTGTTATTTGTACTTGGTCAACGCCGCTACTGAACCTCTAAGCATCTTAAAGCTGTATAAGAGAATTATAGTAGCACAATCGAAGGCTAAAAATAGCTGCGCCATTGTACAGCTCTTGTACAGCAATTGCATTACATTATACAGCTGTTAACAAGCCACTGTCAGCTCAAGATTAAATTAATCAGATTTGTGGCCCATTTGAGATGTAGAACTAAAACAGCCTTGAATGGTCAAAAATTCTAGAAACGAGCCACTGTGCAACTGTCATGTACTACTTGGGCCGAAAGCAAACACAATTTGTTTACAATCAACTATAACAGTTTTTATTGCGTTCTTTATACGTTTGCTATTCATTTTAAACGCCTATGTTACGGCTATTCTGTTTGTTCGACGATTGATACAAATATAGTTTGTATTTCCACTGCATCTATTACGCACGAAATACATGAAAATACACTTAAGCGCACTTCGTGAAACAAATAGTCGGTACGTTAAAAATTTAAGTACAATGTGTTAAAATTATACTTACACGATCGATGATTGGTTAAAAGGGTAGAATTTTCATGAGCTTGTATTATTTGACAAGTACGGAAAGTTGGCTTTCCTGTCATGTACCTACGAGTTTCTTCTTTTTTTTAACTATTGATAGGCACATATTTGACCACTATCTCACCTGATGGTATGCGGTCGAAGATGGATCACGCTTGCCTAGAAGTATCCCATTCACTCTTGTTATGATAAGGACTCCCAGGCTGTATGCTACCAGTAAACACAGACTCTGGCAAGAAATTCCACCCTTTAGCTATATGCACAATCTCCATTTCCTTTACCTAAGTCAATAATTTGAAATTACATTCAAGGGTAAATTTCAGTTGTACCGTTTTGGTTTCAAGACAATTTTGCCTTCTTGTGACGTCATTGTGCAAAAACCGTGATCCCTTCCGGATTGCCGAAAGAAGGATGACAGTTGAATTTATTTTTGGTGATCTTGCCATATCATCGCGAAGCTTGTTATTATAACTCTGCTCCTAAGATACAATATCTTCCTAGTTTAGGAGTCAGGGCTCAAATTTTATACTGACTGAACTTCGCCAAACCCATCTCTCGCAGCTCGCACACAATTTAGCTGTTTTTTCTCTGTCTACTAGTGTCAATGTGTAGTTTAAATGTGTCAAGCTTGTTTTTTGGTTATTAAAATATTATTTCTTTAATAAATAGTGCATACAAATTACATTTGTGTATATCTAAAAAAAAAAAATATTAAATAAAAAAACATTTAAAAATAGCCCACCGGTATCGGGAAAAGGGTCCAAGTTACCGACGGCCAGAGCTCCAGAGAGAGGAACATACTACCTACATATTATTATTTTATGGTCCTATAGAGCAACCAAACGAATTTAATAGTTAACAAATCATAGTTTCGAAAAGTAAACATTTAAACAGTTACTCCAGACTTTTTTAATTTGTTTACTATGTGAACTTACAAGTTTTACGATCGATTTGAAACCATCCAATTAGGAGGAGTCCAGATGGAATGTTATAATTATGGACACTTTTAAAGGATTCTTCCGCTGATGGTTTGTTTACAACCATATAACTTTATTAGCTTTAAATGTGTGTTCGTAATTACTGTTTAAGGGACTTTTACATTAAATTTCGTGAAACTATTTACTGTTAAAGAAAGGTAACGTCATAATGATGTATTCATTGGTATACTCTTACAATGAATAATTTGGCAATTCATTTAGTTTTGTAGCATTGGGTTTTTTAAATCGTAAAATCTAACGTGAACAGTAGAGCTGATCTTAATGCAACTCTTCAACCCTGATAAGATAGTAACATCATATTTGGGATCATTAATTTATTTATTCATAATTTCAGCCAATTGCCCTCCACTGCTGAATGTAAGCCTCTCCCAAAGAGCACCAACCATCCGGTCTTGAGCAGTCCGCAGCCATCCGCTGCCTGCCACCTTCTTTAAATCATCGGTTCATCGTGCTGCAGGGCGTCCCACACTACGTTTTCCCAATTGCGGTTTCCACTCTAACACATGTCTGCTCCATCGACCGTCTGCCCGTTTACGCATCCTTTATTTGTGACCACCTTATACTAACTGTTTACATCACACGTACTATTTATAGGCATATACAATTGCGTACGGGTTTAAAAGTGAACATTCAGTACATTTAAGTTTATTTAAAGCTTGTTTGAAAATGATTTTTACTTTTACTCATTATTTTATATTATACTGACAACGCTTATGGGTTGTAACTTGTAAGAGCTCTCTTACTAACTTTTTAGTTAATTACACATATAGGTACTCTATTTCCGACCTTACAACTTGATTAGCTTTCATCCACGGGAACGGTGTAGGTATAACTTAGTTTAATAATTCAATGTCGAAAGGAAAATAAAAAATAGAGTAATGTAATATGTATAACTTAAACATAAAGTTAGTATCTTACGTACCTTAAAATACTTAATAGGTCGTCAATATCATGAACGCCACGTGTAGATTCAGACAGCCGGGACCAACAGGTCCCGGCTGTCATTTAGAGATCTTTGGCAGTCGTTACTGATAGTCAGAAGTCAGAAAATGACACCAGTCTTGCCAAGGAGTGCCGTGTTACCCAGTTAATGGGTTGTAGAGGTCTGGTAGGCAGCCGCTCCACGTAAAATACTAGTATTCAGCTGGATCCGGTTTGACTGGAAGCCGACCTCAATAAAAAAGGGAAAAGGCTAGGTATGATCTATTGATAGATCTATTGATTTCGTTACCTTAATACTTCCCATATCAACAATCAAATTTAATATTGTTCTAATTACAGGATGAATTTGCAATTCACTTTCGTGAGAACATTTGACACTTCGAGCTAGTCAGTTGTTTATTTTTCCACGCACACGGTCAATTTCACCTTGGCCCTCACTTCATACAAACATGCCAGTGGTGTTTAGATGATGTAATTTTGACATATTTTTCATACTAAATATGCTAGAAAATCACAATCAAGTCACCAATGATTTGTTCATATTTTAGTATTGTATGTCTCTTTCTTTTCTTCCATATAATAAGTAGGTACTAGTGATCCACCCCGGCTTCCCACGAGTTCAAAGTAGATATCAATGTGATGGCACAGGTTTGACTTGATTTCTTCCGATATCTTGAACAATTATTGTCATATTTGAGCAAATTATAACAAAATAATATTAAACTCTTCGTTCTATCGATGGATTCCACATTAAAATCCGTTGCATAGTTTAAAAGATCTAAGCAAATAGAGTGTCAGATAGTGGGAAGCGCCTTGTCTTGTACTATTTAGAAATCAGAAAAGTTAACAAAACGGAAAAAATGGAATTGTATTTTTGAGAAATTTTTTAGGTGCCTGACAAAACTAATTTGGCAAAACCTATCCTTCGCCCTCGTGATCCCTAGGGAACATATTCCCGGGATGAAAAGTAGCTTATATGCTATTCCAGACTATAATCTATCTTTTTTCTAAATTTCATTAAGATCCGTTAAGCTGTTCTGGTGTGATTGAGTAGCAAACAACCAAACTTTCACATAGACATATGCTGTCGTGGGATATTTTTTATATAATTTTAAGGAGAATATTTCTGTCATACATGATTTCTGTGTAGCTTTAAACATTAAGGTTGCACACGCGTCGGAAGCTTAAAAAATGGAGTAACTTCTCCCGTTTTCCCAACATTCACTGCTCTGCTCGTATTGATTGTAGCGTGATGAAAAGTATACTATAACCAGCTAAGGAGTATAAAAAAGAATTGTACCAAGTTTCGTAAAAATCCGTCGTGTAGTTTTTGTTTCTATAACGGTTATACAGACAGACAGACCGACAGACAGACAGACAGACAAAAATTTTACTGATTGCATTTTTGGCATCAGTATCGATCCCTAATCACCTCCTGATAGTTATTTTGGAAAAATATTTCATGTACCGAATTGACCTCTCTACAGATTTATTATAAGTATAGATAGATAAAATAAATTTATATTTCAAACGACCGTAAATGCATTTTTTTATCTTTCGACACAAATGTATAAGCTTCTCATGAATGAAGTAAGAATCAAGTTGCAGCAACCATCATAAACATAGGAGAACCCGTTTTGAAAGCATTTTGTAAACAAATTCTATTGCATGTCATGCTCTTATTACTCCTAAATAATAATATCAATGGCAGCGTATGTGTTCATCGCCGTATTATGTGATATAGAATTTTATGGCTATTATAAATAATTCAGGCGTTTATTTGGTTTGGAACAGTGTTGTGTTTATGTTTATAGTATTGTTTGAATGATGTGCTGTGACGTTTGAAGTTACTGCCTTGAATCATCTTTTAACCTTGCAGCTTTATTTTTATCTAATAAATCTTTTTATTTTGTTTTGATTATTAGAGAGGAATTATGAGCAGAGTATCAAAAAAGACAATAAGTAAGTCAAGAATAGCTTATTTATTTTATTTAAACTTTATGCACAATAGTGGTACATGAGCGGACATGGGCATTCCCTTCCAGTCAACCTTGTGCCTGTGTGTTGTGTGTGGTTGTGCTTGTGTTGTGCTTATGCTTATGTTCTTTTCAGACAAAGATGTTGCCAAATTCCAGACTTTAACATTTGAATACGGCGAAGACAGCTCAAGATAGAAAAACATAGCAATTTTACAATTGCTGGTGTGAGAATTTGATATTCATCTCATGGTTGGTGGAAAAAGTAAGTTGAAATCTGTTTGTTCGCTAATATATCGGTTCCATTTAGGTCAGCCATATCTAGGTTTAAGTATCTTCTAATAAATGAGAATAAAAAGAGAACCCAGTCACTTAATATTCCAACCTAGAACCAGGGATAAAAACAAATAAAAATGAAGACCGTGAAACAAAAGAATTTAGAATTCAATGTTGAAGAATTTTATAGCAACCGCAAAGACATTCTGTACGAGGTGAAAGAAAACTAAAATTTACAACTATGAAAGTCGATTGTATGAATCCCCCGAGTGGCTTCGAGCTCGATTCGTACGCCACTTACTGAAATGAATGCTGCTTTGAGCCAACAGCTGAAATCAGAATGAATCGATGGCTTTCACAGTTCTTTGTCGCTGAAAACTCATTTAATTTTAGTACCATCGTATTTCAAAGTGGGACGATTGATATCATGATGCTATTATGATCAGCACGTGCAGAATTCCTCATTTGAAACGATTAAATTTAGATAGTTTTCATCCTATACAATGTGTCTGGCAGCATGGATCTTTCGTTAATAAAATACGTTTTATTTTAATTCAATGATTATCTATTTCATTCTATCTTTTGGTGAATTTAAGTTCAAGTTAATGATCAGAGGGTCAATTTTACATATTATTAAGCAACGTCTGCATTCGAATCTCAGTCGAAATCTGTCAAAAGAATCTCTGATTTTCCTTGAAGTACTAATTTTGATTTTAGTAATCACTGAAATGCTTATTACTTCATCACTTTAACTATAAACCCAATTCCTGCCAGTAATTAGTAATGAATTCTCCCACATTAAACACCTACAGTAAATAATAATCCAATAGCAATTGGCAATCAAAACAAACTCGATAAAACTAAGCTCGAACGAACATTGCGAGTACTAGGATAACATACTCATTTAGACAATAGGTGCCTCAGTCCTGAGCCGCGGCAATAGATGGTCCAATTTGCTTCTCCGTAATCGAGCGTTGAATGGACCATGCGCCATGAAATTAGATCATCGTGCCGCTTTATTTAAAATGTAATGTTTTTGTATTACCTGTGTGTGTCGCGCGGAATAAGGTGGAAGGATATTAAGAGAAACATCTTCTACGTTGTTATGGTGCCTTGGTAGTCTGGGTTTGTGTGTTTATCTTTTATTTTGCGACTAACATTTAATTTGGTTTGTTGTATGACTACAAACTATCAGAGTGATCGTTCTAATATTTTTCAAGCAACGTTCGCATTCACATCTGTCAAAAAAAACCTCAATTTCCATACAATTTTGATACATTGTGAGAATTGACCCTCAGGGAAAACCAAATTTTCCAAAATCTTGTTGTGTGAGATAGACAGATATCACTTTAACTTATTCAGTTGCCTTTTATGCCATCTTTAAAAAAGAAAAAAGAAGATGTCACAAATTCGAACAATGTCACTTTATGTAAAGGGATTCGAATTACACTCCGAATCGAGCATTTCAAACGAAAGGTAGAAAAGCGAAAGTTTTATTCGACCTTCGGGTATAATCCCTCCACTTTTTATGTACGCCCTGATAATGGCCCAGCATACATAATCACACTTTTTGACTTGCTAATTTATGCCGAACACAAATATCGACAATGGAGCACTAATAACAGGATTTAATATTTTGAATTGTAAAACTTACATAGCCGAATTGGACGTGAACACATTTCAATAATTCTATGAAAATAAAATGATTACTGATACTAAAAAGTTTTCTTTCTTTTTGTTTATGAACGTCCTTCAGACGCATTTTCAAAGGTCAGGCTGGTCAGGTCATATAAAAATTTAAATGAAAAAGGTAAACTTTATTAGATTCCAAATTCAATATAATATTCGGAGCCTATCGCTAGTCTGACTTATTAAGGTACTGTTTCATCAATAATTCAGTTGATTAATCCTCAATTATAACAGACTACGTTTATGTCCATCAATTAGTTATTTAGTATTTGTTTGAAGAGTTAGTTTGTTCTAGTTTTGGAAATCTAAGCTTATTCGATAAGTCTGATGCCTTATTAATAAGTTCTAATTAAGATTTTCTAACCCAAAGCAATCTAATTTAATAAGTTTCACCAATAATGTAAGATTATTATTTCTTTATAGAATAACAAAAACCCCAAAAATGTGCGTTATTAGTTCAACTAAAGCCGATCACATATTTGTACCCATGATTGGACAACAAACAAATATAATAGGGGTACCGTAAATAATATTGATTAAATACTTTCCCACAGAAATTCACCACTAAATATATAAGTGCATAAAAACTATTTTATTAAATTCCGTGACCCCACATAAATAAGGCGGGGCAATCACGTTTCGCATCGCAACAAGAGCAAAACAACTGGCCCAATTAAAATTGACACAGACAGCTCCCAGAAGGTGTCGCCGCTCGCATCACTCGCACGCGATCTCGGCAACGACGCCAGCTAATCGATACCATTAATTTTATTCTGTCGGATGTTGTTTGCTCAGAAAATATTCACCAGTATTTTAATGAACAGAATCTGCCGAGACCATCCACAAGGACACAAACGAATGATGAAAACACAAGTCACTCCCAATACTCCTGACTGCTCCACATTTTACCAAACATATAATTTGAATACACTATTAACATCCTTAATTAAAGACTCCAAACATTTTTAGAAAATGTTTTCGAAACAAATTGTCCGAGTAATAGCGTTTAAAATGTAAATTCTAAAAGGGGTAGATAAGTTTTGTGTGGGGTGCGTAATTAAAAGAGACGCGTCGTGCGACAGTCGTGAGGTGCATGGTGTCTTATCGGTTGGGTTTTAATTTGAAGCTGGCATGAGACACGCGAGCCGATCACGCGACAGAACGCATCGACCGAGGTACAACACTACGCGCGCTTTTTAAAATTATTTCTTTTATATCATTATCGAATGCTTCGACTGCTAGCTTTGTGCGACCGTATCGATTTAAAAATAATTATTTCCAATATTCGATGGCACGGTACAGGCCGTTGACACTTTGAGTTTAAATAAAAAAGCATGTAACGACTGAGTAAGCATAGTTTATCAATCAGTATAAAGAACACACAGGGGAACCCTTTTGTTTTTTTTTTGTCGGGACAAAGCAAACTTAGGAAATGAGATTTCACGTAACAGTTTTTTGGAACAAAGTGCTGGTTGCGTGTCGGATTGTAAATAATTAGCTCATTCAGCCGCACCTATAGCGTCGCCGCCATTGTTTGTTTTTAACGCAAGAAATTTTGGAAAAAAATACGTCTTCCTTTAAAAAGATATGCAGCAGATTGCGCTATAAAAAGTTTATCGTAATTTCCAATATTTGGTCAATCAGATCGTGGAAAGAATAAATTCTACAAAAAATATCATGATCGTGAAAATATCTGTACTTAAGTGGTAATATTTGGTTTACTCTGAAGAGTGTCTTCATTGGCAAAATACTTTTTAATGTTTACTTATCGAAATTAAATCAACTCGTGCATTACTTACGCTTTCATTTAAAATCATATAATTATTACAGAATACATTTATGACCACAAATATAGTTCTGCTGGAAAAAAATTGGAAAAAATCAGTACCTTTGTACTCTTTTTTCTGTATACATTTTTCGTTTTTTTTTTAATTTCTTGTGTGTACATAAATAAATAGTTATTATGTTCCTCGTTTTAAGGCTTTGCTTTTCTTAAGTGAATGCCTCTTATTAGCAGTAAAAGCAATTTCTACAAATTCAAGTAACAACAACAACTTTTCCTTGAAATTCACAATAACATGGAGAAACTAATAAGAGCCTATTAGTTGACTTCAAAGTTAATCTCAATACAGTGTTATTACCAAGAATTTCATACAATTTGTAAGTTTAAGGAACTCAATCTTTCTAATTCCGTCATTAATTGAAGATTCGCATGAAGGATAATAGGTGTTTTGAACCCCTATTTGCTGGTACACTATGACAGAGAATATTTATTTCTCAATAGTATTACAGTAATATGAGAAACTAGCTAGTTAAACATAATTATTTCTAGGGAATAAAAAAAAATAACCTTATAGCAGATCGGTTGATTAGTTGATTTTGCTTGATTGATGTAGTAAGAACTAATCAGTAGTAGAAATTATTGAAGAAGTTGAGAATCTGGATTATGATCGACTTAAAACAGTCTTCCATGTTATTGATTATAGTACTACAAATGTTATTTATAGTTTCTGTGTCAAAGCATTTCACATAAACATACAGACATCAAAATAATACAGACAAAAAACAAGCGCATATTCAAATTCCAATAAAGCTTTTGCAAATAAGGAATCAAAGAAAGAAGCAATAGGATTTCAATCATCAAAATTTAATTTAAACGACAAGAATAATGCCCATGAGGAAAAAACAAAACAAAGCATTAGTAGCTTATTTGATGCAAGCTGTAGGAGTCGGCTGTGAAGAAATGAATTGTTTAATATCGTTCGTACCTCGGTAGACAGTTAGCTCGACTGTCTTTTTTTACATCCTGGCGAATTTTCTATTTATTGACAGTCTGCTTTGATTTACTGCTACATAAGAAGTAGAAGCTCATAAGCGTGAATAAAGTAACTTATCCCAAATAAAAATGTTTTGTTACTCCTAAGTGTGTATTGATACTTCAGCATTCCTTGGAAACAATGGAATAACGATGAGCAAAATTATTTACTATTTTTCCTGCTTGTCATTTATTGTGTCGTACATTATGTAATCTTCATTGGTTTCAGGATCAGTTAAATATTCATTGGTTCTTCACCTGGGGGACATGTCATCTTTCTGTCTGTTGTGGCAATCGCTCTAACTGAATTCCAAAATACATTACGGGCAACAAAAAATTCAATTAAATCACCCTCCGTCACAATATCAGATTGTTACCAGCAGTAGCATATTTGTCACGACCTATTGTTTATTAATATACAGTCACGAACGTCTAGGGGTGGGGTTATTAGTTTACAAGTGTATCAGACGCCCCCTTTGTTTATTATTGACTCAGTACTCGCGGGAGCACAATATTACTTCCCAACTCTTTCGGAAGTTTGCTCTTATTATTGACATCTCCTACATCTGTTGCCTACAGGAAACGTTCCGGCGTTCCATAAACTTCATCGCGTATTAATTCGCTTTGTCATTTATATCGCTCATCGATTGCTGAGAATTTAATTTTGTGTTTGTTTAGGACAGCGTTTATTTGATCGGTATTTGCTTCGGCAGGACCCGGTTTGTTTGTAAAGGATTTTGCTACATCGATAGTTGGGATAAAGTATAAATTCGATTTATGCGTTTGGTTTTTGTCATAGTTGCCAAAATCCTATTCTGATAAAATGGATTAATCGCAAACAAAAAATGAATAAAGCAAAGGAAAGATAGATATTTTGTAATCCAAAATTGAAATATATATACATTTATGCATAATATATATTCCACAAAACGTTTATCTACATAAAGTTATCACTAACTTAATATTCAATGCGCAGCAGACAAAATAATTGCAGCTAAAATATTCTTCGGCTCTACAAACAAAACAACTATCGATAAAAAATAATAAAATTTCGATTATAACATCACAAGCTGCTTTACGAGACATAACATAAAATATATAAACAGCACAAAACAGGTAACAAAGATACCTTTATGACCCGTTGAGATCATAACAGTAAGTCACATTACCGTGAATTATGTCACTTTGGCATCGTCCAACGTCGCACCTCATTATGACCGACCTGTAAAGGCTGAAGCACAAACGAAGTAAAATATTTGCAACTGTTTTTAAGTCGAATAAAATATTTGTTTCTTCTATGCAGTGTAATGCTAATAAACTGCTCTTTTAATAAAAATCAATTGCAATTATTAGTCTCACTAAAACTCAAAAACTACGTGACTGGTTAAAATATTTTTTTCTTGATAACCGACATCCAAAAAAGGATGAGGTTCTCAATTCGGCGGGTATATTTTTGTTTTTCTGTTTGTTTATGATTTGTGTGATTCTTTTTTAGTTCGATGCGACATACTTGCCATTTGGTCCCGTAAAAATTTGATTCAGTTTGGGTTGGCAGTTTAGATTTTATGAGCATTTTTACTTTTTTCAATTTCTGCGTAGACGAAGACGTCGTCCAAGGATCTCCACAAAAAAAA
This sequence comes from Ceramica pisi, assembly GCA_963859965.1. Lineage (NCBI taxonomy): Eukaryota > Metazoa > Arthropoda > Insecta > Lepidoptera > Noctuidae > Ceramica > Ceramica pisi. The sequence goes on from OY982542.1 coordinate 7,976,112, forward strand.
AAAACTAACCGACTTTTTGTAAAAAAGTTTTTTGAGTTTGTAATTGTCAAGGCCTCGTCAGGACAAATTTTATATGCAAGCAAATTGAACTCAAATAATGATAAAATTAATTAGTGTTAAGGAGATCTATGTGAAATGTGTGAGATGACAATCTATAATTGAAATAGAAAAAAAATTATAACGACTAGATAATTAGAGAATTTTTTTTTTTTTTTTTTTTTTTATGCGAAACGGGGAAACTCTTGGCCCAAATCTCACCAGATGGAAAGTGATGATTAGGCCGAAGATGGAAGCGAGTTTCACCCGGAATCCTCCAACATAGAGGAACTGGCTATCTAATAGATAAATAGAACTTTTTCTACTTTACTACTAGAAACTACTACTACTACTGTAGTAGAAACAAACATTCTGCTCCGAATTCAAGTAGGAATGTCAAAAAAAGAAGCTTGGAGATTGATGCCTTAAGATAATAACCTATACATTCATGTTATGTTGCGTAACACAAAAAGTAAGCTACAATGCCTTTGAAAGACAAGATACAACCGTTACACGTTTTCCATCCCTTTGTTTTTCGCTAAACTTTTACACCAACGCCGACGCGAACAAACAAGCGATCATGAGCGCGATCCGTCCACTAATCTCGACCATATTGGCTTGTTAGCACCACGCATCCGATAGTTGACTTTATTGGTGTTTATGGAAACCTTTCCTAAGGGATAAACACAATAGTTTACGATGCTACATGGGTATTTTTCGCCAGGAATTGTGCTTTATTTAAAGCGGTAAGGATTATTGTTGAAAAAGATTTTTAAAGTGTTCAATAGTGGAGTAGCTTCCACTTTTTCCATTTAACAGACAAAGTCGGAGATATTCAGGTTGCTAAATTCAGGGCGGACATAATATGAGTCATTGTTGAGAAAAAAAGTACATTCCATATTAGGTTTTACACTTTTGAGAACTTTTTTAGTCGAATCATTACATGGAGAGTTTCTTATTCTTTAGGATTAGATACCTGAATCTTTTGGGTGCTCGATTAGCAACAGAGAAGACTCTTCATAAAGAGATTTTGCACCCACAAAGCTTTATTTATATTTTGCAGGACTGTAATCCTTTAGTGAAGCAAACCAAGTCTCATAAAATAACCTCCAAACTAAAGTAATCCTTATATAAATTCATTGGAATGGTTTTCGGGAATCCTAAGCTTATAAACTTTGTTCCTTAAATCACTATAAAGTAAAAATTACAGTGCATATAACTTTAGGCAATAAAAAAGAAGATTCGTAAAAATATTCCCGAAAATTTCAAAGCTTTGAATTTATGCACCAAGAGTTAAAAAATCTAAAATGTTCGCCCTAGATTCAATAACGTACCTATGTGGATTTGGGTCATTTGTACTGGCTAGTCCATTTATTTAGTGGCGTGGAGCTGATGACCTGCACTTCGATTTATCATTCGTACTTTTTCAATTTAAAACTATTCTTAATCACTTGCTTTCTACGACGTCTCGAGATATTCACTTGCCACTGTTTATGATATCCTTGATAAAACAGTTCTTTGTTTGGTAACGAGACCTGGTGCAATCCATCGTCTGGAGCGAGGTGGCATGGGAAGCGGTAACCTCCTTCTGCTAAGCAGTAATGCTAGCGAAGGAGGAGGCCGAACGCGGAAGAGAGAGGGAAGCCTCACGCTCCAGCCGCCGAAACAGAAGAAAACGCCACAGGGGAGAGTCACGGAGCGCCTCAAGGAAATCTCAGCATAGCAGACGGGGCCCGTCAGCCAGTGCCTGTCAGGGTTGCAGAATTTGTTCATAAGAGTTACCGCGGCCTTGAAAGCAAAGGGACACGAATGGTTTTTTTGTGAGTGAGAGTCTGATACTTCCTTCTGCTCAGCCCAGAGCGGGAGGAGTCATTTGATGATTTCCATCATAAAAAAAACGACATTTATGGACAAAGTGCTATACTGTTAGGCGATTGTCGAAATGGCAATACAAGGGATTGAACACGTGAAATTTAGACAGGGTTTTGTCAAGCCCATATGACAAACACACGTTTCTATTATCGCATTTACCCAATGTAAGCATTTCAACCGTCACAATTAGGCATGGATGTCATATCTCCAAATGTCTTGAAGGACAAGCGAAACATTGTTGACGCCACCTATTATTATCTCACTCAGGGTACATTAAAACTGCCCACCTCAATCAAATCGCCCTAAACTTTATCAAAGCCATTCCTCTCCCTCTATCTATCCATAAAACGCACCCTGCGGAACCAAGCCCAGTTCAGCACTATTAACACAACATCATAAAAGTAAATTTACATTAACCTATCTTAGACCCCCGCCCCAAACCCTTAAAATATAATTAAATCCTTTTTACGGTTGTAATAAAATCGAATGGGGAACTAACCACCATTTCCGTTATCATGTGTCGCAGGTTCGTTCATAATTAATTAAGGGATTTAGTACAGGTGTAATCTGTGTAAGCAGATGCGCAACCCACTCCTTAAGGCTAGGCGGGAGATGACAGTACATAAAATTGGGGTAAACATCGTAGGTGTTCGATAAAGACGTTTCGTCGATTTCACATAAAAAAAAACCGACCAAGTGCAAGTCGGACTCGCGCACCGAGGGTTCCGTACAAACCAGTAGGTATTATAAATTATAAGCAAAAGTTGCGATTCACGATTTATGACGTATTAAAAAAAACTACATACTAGATCTCGTTCAAACCAATTTGCGCTGCTAGTTTACATGGTAATGTTCATCATATATTTTTTTTAGTTTTATCATCCTCTTATTTTAGAAGTTAAGGGGGGGGGACACATTTTACCACTTTGGAAGTGTCTCTCGCGCAAACTATTCAGTTTAGAAAAAAATGATATAATATCATTTATTGTTTTTTTTCTATTTTTGTGTGAAAATCTTTATGCGGTTCACGGAATACATCTTCTTACCAAATTTCAACAGCATAGTTCATATAGTTTCGGAGAAAAGTGGCTGTGACATACGGACGGACAGACAGACAGACAGACATGACTAATCTATAAGGGTTCCGTTTTTGCCATTTTGCTACGGAACCCTAAAAATTAAAAATAGCAATTGCGGCTGTTCAAAAATATTGGTAAAGGACCTGATGAATGCTATTGATGCCACTGTGAACGTGGCCGCCTTCTGGGTAAAAAATATTCAAGTGTCCACTATCTACAGTTTAAATCACACCAAAAGTCAATCTTACACTAGTTGAAGACAAACACACGATAATTTTTGTTCCAAAAATAGTTTGTACGAAATTAACTGCCAAATACTGAAAGGAGTCATGACTAAAGCTAGCGTACAAAGTATTTTGGTAAACGGTCTGCCCTTTAACCAAATCCGTACCATGTAGGGGTTTGCGAACTTCACAGCTTTATATGAAAATCCCTTTAATATTAAATAATAATTCGTCCCTAATCCGAGAAAAAGGTGAAAACAAATCCGAATAATTTACTATGTAGCTTATCCCCTTTTAAATTGACCGTATTCAAACACCTACTTTGTTTTTTTTTTGTAGAATTTGAATCTGGAACTCAAATTAGAAGGTTGACCTTGTCACTTTTCAACCAGACAGTCCATTCGGGCAACGATCCTGAAAATTGCGGGATTAGATTAAGGTATCGTAAAAAATACCTTTTGGGAGGTCGTGAGGTCAGGTTCACAAATAATCATACCGACCTACTAATTATATAAATATGTTTTGAAGTGGCGATAACACCATGTTTTTTTTTTGTGTATACTTATTCCACTCTGGGCGCGGCTTACTAAGTTAAACCCATCCATGTCCTAATGCCCTTTGCGTTCCAGGGCCGCGGTGACTCTTACAAGTTCCGCAACATTCCTCTTTATTTTGATTCTAATTCGAGCAGAAATCAGCACTGTTGTTTCACGGATCTGTCTGAAGCCACAGAAGAATCAAAATAATAATTTAAATTGTTGCAACTACAACTTATAATTCCGGCAAGATGTTGGGAAGGAAAACCGACATTATATTTTACATGGATAAAAACTTAGTTACTTCAATAAAACCTCGTTGCAAGATCATAACCCGACCTCTTTTTAATTGAATCTGCTGTATTCTCTCACAGTTTCCTTTTTTGTCTAGAGCTAGACCACCAAAGTTCTTCCGCGGTAGGACCAAAAAAGCGTGAAAAAGGGGTACAAGGTAACGCTCCATCCGGTGTTGCAGGTGTCTTAAACAGCTTCTACCACCAGGTGTCTTAAAACGTTATTTAAAAAAAAGAATGAAGCGGTTACTTTTATTTTGACATTTGAAAATCGAATCAGTCTTTTATTATCACACCCTTGGATGGTTTACGCAACCGAAATCGATTGTGGGTTCGAATTACGAATTGATCTAATAATAGAGCCGATAGTCAACTTTATTTTTTTTCTTAAATTTTTTTATTGATAATGTCATAATCATAATTCTTTTGATGTTTTGTGAAGTTTTGCTGATTTTTATTAAGAACTTGGGTGAAAATGGCTATCCCAACTTCACCCAAATGTTTTTTTATTTTTATTTTAATTTAAAAAAATTACTAGCACAACAAAATATAATTATTCAATTTAGGTCAGTCGGTACAAAGTTTTGCGCGTACATACACTTCCGCATTAATTTTTATACTGTACATATACATAATAATAATATGGATAAATAAGTTATCGCCATTCATAAAAACATACTTAACCATTGCTTAGTTTAAATACTGATTAGCAGCTTCTGTATTCAAAAGTTTATAGAGTAAACGAGCTTTTAGAAAACACACTCCCTGAATAAAAAGTAGCCTATGTGCTATACCATACTATAGTCTACCTCTGTGCCAAATTTCTTGAAGATACTTTTGCGGGCGTTTTGACGTGAAAGAGTAACAAACATCCATCCATACTCACAAAATTTCGCATTTACAATATTAGTAAGAAGTAGGATTTGGATTTAGAATCTCATAAACAGTATTTAAACTAAACATGTTTGTATTTTATGAATAAGCCTGGGTATGTCATATTCATGTGAGATCGCATAAACGTACACTATAAGTTTATCATCCATCGTCAATTTAATTAAATAAAAATACCAATGAACTTTAATATCGCGTACAGAAACGTGACATATTCATATAAAATACATAAAACCCTTCCAGTTGGTATATTGCCCGAGCATGCGGCACTACCAAAATTATAATTTATCAGGCCTAACTAACACCAATTACGCAGAAGGCTGAACAACTTCCTATAATTACCGAGTTCCAAAATCAGCATAGCAACACGACCGAAAATTTGATCCTACTTTATAATTATCGTATGAAACACCCCTTATATGTATACGTACACTGCCTTAACGTGGGTACGTTAGTTAAACGTGCAACTTTAATGAAACAGTTAATTCGTGCTTGTAATGCCTGTACATGACCCGTCCTACACCGTTACTCTCATATCATGCTTCGAAGCGTTGTAATGTGTGCCCTTATGCTACCAATATGTGTTGACAAGTCTACCCTCGGAATCCAAAAAGCATGTATCCCAAAATTTACTAAAATTCAGTTAGTGTTAAACTTTCTGCATTAGCTAAGCTAGTTGAAAAACCCATAGGTAACTTATTGGAGCATTGAAAAAAAAACCCTTTAAAAGGCCTTTACCATAACTTATTTTTTATTTTTTTTACCTTCTCAGTACCCTGGAGACCCGGTCCCATGGTAGGCGTACAAGGGGCCAAAACCAACTCGCAGAGGCTCCGTTAAAGATTTCAAATGTATCGGGGCACCAACCGGCGATTATCCCTGTAATTTTTATTATTTATTGTTATAGAGGCAATAGAAATACACAATCTGTGAAAATGTTAACTGTCTATCTATTATGGTTCTTGAGATACAGTCCGCTGACAGACTGACGGACGGACGGCCAGAAGGATGGACGGACAGCGGAGGCTTAGTAATAGGGTTCTGTTGGTTACCCTTTAGGTACGGTCCGGAACCCTATAAAACACTATACTTGCTTATAAAACAATATAAAACACTATAGAAACTTAGTATGTTTGTAAAGTTTGTATGCCTAAACCGCTAAACCAGTTTTAATGTAATTTATCCTCTGACAAGTTACATTAAAATCGGTCCTCGGTCGGCCTATGGTTGGCCTAGTCCTTCTCCAGATCCTAGGCTATACATAGATATAGCCTACTGGAGGAGGACAAAAGCTCGTTTTAAGCATAGGTATAATGCTATAAAGGTGATGGAAAATAATGTTTCATGAAATCAGTGTTTAGTCGAAATTCATTTTCATTGAGTTACCACTTTGTTGCATATGAACACAGAATATGTGTTGACTTAGTGCCCCGTAAAACAGGCAGGGGTAAGGCGAGACTTTGGTAATAAGACGGCCAATGTACTTGTTATGGAGGCAAAAATTGGGGGCTTTACAGCTGGTATCTCTTATAAATAGAAATGATATTTCATTTTGAAACTTGTCATTAATATGACCGACTATCCTCAAGAGTAGTGTTTGTAAGTACAGAATTGCAGATTTTGAAATGACAACTCTTTACAAGTGACCTGCTGCTGGCGATAGCGTGTCGCTAGAAAAAGTCAGGAAATTTATTTACGGTTAAAGATTTTTTATTTCTCAAAAGAATCACAAATTCACTTATAGAGAAAACATAAATATGTTTATAACAATGTTATCTGCCAGTAAGCGTAGACAAAAACAAAAGCAAATACATATCTCTAAAACTAACATCTGAACAATACTTAACTTAATACACATCGTTTTAGCATAACAAGTTCAAAATAAACAGACCAAAAGAAGGTAGGTTACACATAATCAGCACAACAGGAACAATTTTGAGCGATGAGGGTAGGGTGCAAATTATTGTGGTGCAGTTATTTATTGTTGACATTGTGCTGATAGAATGTCGCTTTGTCACAGCCTAATCAATGGTTTTGTCAGCTTGAACAGAATAACATGTTGGTGACCGCAACACGACCCGCCTCTGCACCAATACCGTTGAAGCCGTCACCGAATCGTGCTACCTGATTGGTGCATAATTTCCACCTGCAACATCAAAGCATAACTTCACTCAGCTCTCGAATCCAACCGCAATTCTGCAAGTCTTAATCAAAACTGTGGTCTTTGCGCCAAGCACTAAGAAATTAGGGCATCCTAAATTTCCGCAAAACTATGTTGCTTTAGTAAATGAGTACCTACGGAATTAAAACGTTTCCTATGCAAAAAGTAATTGATGCAGAAAGGCTCATCGCTGCAGGGAAGCAATTGCTTACGGCGCGCAGTGTAATAGCTGGTAACCGCACCACGCGCGAACTCGTTCTTTGACACTTGAAGTGTTCGCGAAAATCACCTGACAGTAGGGATTGTAAGCAGTAGTATCGATAAAATTTAATCTCATTTAATTAAATATTTTAGAAGTAAACATTTTTGACAATATTTCATCGTCATCAGCAATTTCAGACGAAAGACGTTTAGTTTAGTTCCTAAAACGTAACAGGCAAAGCTAAAACACTAGGAAGTAGTGACGGGCGGGCGTTTTGGGGGACTGTCTTTTGTAAAACTTGCCGTCCAAAAAGTGCTGGCTCTCAGCCTAATTTGAATAAATGACTTGAATTTTAGACGTTCACGGCTTGAGATATGTCCCACCCCCAAACGTCGCCACATAAGGTGATTAGATGCCTGTCGTTATCAGAGTTTTCTCCAAAACTATAAGTGTTCTGATTGTGAGTCTACAACAGCAGCGGCGGATGGCGGCGGATGGATGCAGACGGTTCAGAATTAATGTATCTTTAGAGAATTAATTTAATTAACATTTTTTTTTACATCAACACCCATTTTAAACAATTTAAAAGAACTTAAAAAGCAAGATAACCTCACACAACTCATCCCATCCCTACGCAACCAGATTGACGCGTTGTTTGAACCGTTGCCAGCCAAGACGTAATTACTTCGCGAACAGTTTGTCAGCCAATTAAACACCTTTGCTTTATTAAGAAGCCGCACCGAGTGCTCCGGTAAATAGCGAATCAAAAGGCTTCCATGCAATTCTGAATACTTAAAAGGATGTGCCTTGAGACGATGTCTGCGATTCTTGCTCCTTGATTTGGTTTCAGGAATATTTTGGGCTAAGCATTGTAGAAATAGAAAAAATAATAACAGCTGTATCCTTTGGCTGAGTTAATTTGACTGCAGAAAATTCGAGGCTCAAAAAAAGGACTTACGGCAACGTCCGTCATATAGCATACGAATCTACGCGATTGAGGTGCGCGAAATAAGTTCCGTTTCAGTTGCTAAACTAGACGTAGTAAGTAGCTTTTATTTTTATTTTATTTTATTTTATTTGTTAGGGATAAAAAACAGTTACATGAAAATCTTAACTAAAGAGTCTTAAACTAGCACAAGACTTAGAAGTAAATTTACATAACCTATTCCATATTTATATTACTACACATGTAACCCATACCATTATCCACGAATAAACAAAGAAAAAAGTCAAAAGAAAACAAACATACACTGTGCGTCTTAACTATTAAGAAGAATAAGAAAGAAAGAGAGAATATATTAATATACTTAAGAATTTAGTAACTCTATTGCTCTTGCCTTGAAACAATATTGGGAAAGCGTAAATATATCAAGCTCCATAAAGTGAGTATTGTAGGCATCAACGAGGCGACGAAGAGGCACGCGCACTCCAGCATTAGTCCTGCACGAATTCGTGTGGAATAGCCGAGGCACACGTACCCCACGAAGCATGACAGATCTAGGTACTATATAATGTAGACTATTTGTTAAAGGAATGCAATCGAATCTATTATTACATACACCATGCAGCATCATAACTCCCAGAAGCAATCGTCTAGATTCCAAACTAAGAATATTGTAACGTTTTAGTAATTGTTCATAGGAGACTTTAGGACGATAACATCTATAATTCATAGTACGTAAATACTTTTTCTGCACAATTTCTAGCCTATCCTTGTACTTATCATAGAAAGGATCCCAAATTTGGACGGCGTATTCTAATTGCGATCTAATCAGGGTTTTATATAATGTTAAAAATGTAGAGGGTCGCACAAAGCTACTTGAAAATCTCATCACCAGTCCATACATCTGATAGGCCCTTTTCACTATACTGTCAACATGAGTATCAAAATGCAGACTAGAGTCAAGCGTAAAACCCAAGTCACGGACAGATTCAACTTCACTAAGTTTTATATTATTTATTGAATAATCAAATTTGATTTGATTTTTATTTTTAGTGAAAGAAATCGAGTAACATTTGGGAAGGCTAAGAAAGAGTTTATTTTTGAGGCAGTATTCGTGTAATCTATCAAGATCCTGTTGTAAATAACAACAGTCACGAATATTTTTACAGGTGATATAAATTTTCATGTCGTCTGCATACATTAAAAAATGTGAGTTAAGAAAACAATTTTTAATGTCATTAATAAACAATACAAATAAGTCGTTTCGATTTAAGTCGATTCGAAGCAAAATAATAAATGCACAATCGAAATTGATCATTAATTATTATTATTGTAAAATATAAATGTAGTCTCTCGAATCCTCGTTACAAAGGACAGCACTCGTCAACAACTGAAATAATCCTGCACGCAAAATATTCGAGCTCAAATATTTACTACAAAATATTCGAAAACAATATATCGTTCCGTTAAAATATGCGTTATTCACTTCATATTTAAGTCCTGGCACATCCTACAAAATTATACACTTCAACTGTTTTGAAGAGTCAAAAAAATCTTGAGGTTATAAATCAAATAATAAACAAGTAAGACCATAAAATCATGCCAGGATCATCGTAAATAATCTTTCGTTTATGCTGACCGCAATAAAAATAATGCCATTGTTAGGTACTGGACTAATGAGAGCGAACGACTAAAGCTTTATCTCACATGAGTTTATTCTTGCTTTAATGGCGATACAAAGTATAACAAAGGGTATAAATATGGTTGTAAAGTCCATCCCACACAGATTTTTTTCGTCATCCATAGATATGAAGACATTGCCTAGCCCATTCAGAGAGGTTGAAATAAAGGACTGTGGAAATGAAAAGGATTATTGTTTTAGTTTTATCTTAATCTAACGATATGAGCCTCGGTGTAGGATGACGTAGGACAATGAAGCTGTAGAGACGCCAATTATTTATTTTGTAACGAAGTGTGATAATAATGCTCAGTTCACATAATTCCACTCCAATACTTCACTGCGTTCATCCAGTGCTATTTTGGACTGGATGATATCATCAACATAAAATGTGTGATCTCAAAAAGAATGCAATTAAGAAAATGTAAAAAGCACTGAAATGGCATTGGGTTGGCTGTTTACAAGATTCTAATTTATTGTGCTTATACATAGATAATCAATCCAGTAACTGTTCTTGCCTCTTTCTAAAATTTTCTAGTTCTAATTGCTGGGTTGTTACTGGAATAATGTGGATTAGCTTCTAAATTAATTATTATTAGTAGAGATTCACATTTGACTAGTCTATTGTTTCCAAATTATTTATCCTTGTGACCACAATTATTTAACTTTATAAAAAAAAAAAAAAAAAGAAATTATGTAAGTTTATTTATTTTTTATTTTATACTAGCTTTTGCCCGCGCCGTTTTTAGGGTTCCGTAGCCAAATGGCAAAACGGAACCCTTACTTATAGATTCATCATTTCTGTCTGTCTGTCTGTCTGTCTGTCTGTCCGTCCGTATGTCACAGCCACTTTTTTCCGAAACTATAAGAACTATGCTGGTGAAATTTGGTAAGTAGATGTATTCTGCGAACCGCATAAAAATAGAAAAAAAAAAAACAATAAATTTTGGGGGTCCCAATACTTAGAACTGAAATTCAAAAATTCATCAAATCCATGCGTGTGGGGTATCTATGGATAGATCATCAAAATGATATTGAGGTTTCTACTATATTTTTTTCTAAACTGAACCGTTTGCGCGAGAGACACATCCGAAGTCATAAAATGTGTCCCCCCCTGTAACTTCTAAAACAAGAGAATGATAAAACTAAAAAAAAAAATTGATGTACATTTCTATGTAAACGTTTACCGAAAATTGGTTGAACGAGATCTAGTCAGTAGTTTTTTTTAATACGTCATAAATCGTATAATACGATAATAGTACGGAACCCCTCGTGCGCGAGTCCGACTCGTACTTGGCCAGTTTTTCTCGTTCCCGTAAGAATGTCGGGAAATTCTCTCTTAGTGCTCCCCTACACTCCTCAAGGAACCTACACGTGAAATTTCAGATTTCTACAACCAGTAGTTTCGGCTGTGCGTTGTCTGTCAGACACTAAGTAACGGAAGAATTTTATATATTAGGACTATGTTTTACTATTACAATTTACTTCCTACATAAACACACAACAAAAACATTTGCAATCACCGCTGACCACATCCGCTAAAAATTTCACCAAAGAATGCTGCACATCCCTCTCCATTCATCTCTCTATCCAGCTCGACGCAAGACAGCGATATTTCGTGGTCTCAGTCATTAATTATACCGAGCTCTTTGTCCCTCAGGCACTGGAGTTCATTGTGACAATATTCGGGTCGCGCTTTCAAACAGGCTCACAAACTCACAATGGGATCTACATAGACAGATCATCGCTGAGATGGGAACTCTTGCAGGTAACACTTAATAAGATTACATTAATTCGTGGCTTATTTTTAGTGTTCTCGGTATTGTCTTTGGAGGAGCCTTTAGAGTTAAATGAGGTAGGTTCACGTGGAAGTACGGAGGTTATGTGGCTGGCTTCTCGAGGAAGAAGTTTGGTTTTGATTCTGAGGGCAAATTGGCACTCTGGTAACGTAAGTAAGTAGCATGACAGTATACAGACATCACTTTCGGCAGGTGAAGATAAATGTCAATGATGCACTGTCATCAAGCGTTATGATCAGCTGGTCTATTACGTCGACATCTCACCGTGTTCACTTAGGTAGGTTAGTGAGTCAAGGTAGAGCTGTCATTCCATTTTGTTTGTATGGTTTGACAGCTCACTTCGTGATCACTTCACCCACGCCTTCACTTCGGCATGTAAAAAATCGTACGGTAGTTGTTCGTTTTCGAGTCCGACCTATCAGATTCTGGATCGTAGGCTTTTTAGACTCCAAATTTATGGATAATCATGATCATTGTGCACTTTGTAGATCTAGTAACCATCTATTGCGCCGACATAGACATACCTAATCAATATCATCCATAAAGTAGTCTAAAACTTTAACTACAAGATTAGATTTAAATCTTACAAAGCTGTAATTTGGAAGCTACTGGCCATATGAATAGAGAAAGACAAAAGAGTTTAATTGGTTTTATTTTTCTATTCAACATTATTTTGATGTGGTCTCCAACGCGCCCGAATTTGATTCATAGTTTATTTTTTTATTAGGAGAACACAAGCCTTTAAACTTCTTCGCACATTTTTTTTGTTGTTAGTCTACCTACAAGTAGCATTGACACAACCATTTTTATATTAAAATTTGGACTGCCTGTAAAGAAAAAAATTAAAAGAATAAAAATTACGCAATCCGCAAAAAGAATCAATGTTCATTCACAATATCGAGGATCGGAACCAGTAAGAGAGATTTCCCCAATCTCCTCTTAGTTAAACACTTAAATCTGATTATGATGAAACCAATCATAACTTTTCCAATAACAGAAGAAATCGCAAGTTATATAAACGTTGAGGGTGTTGACCTTTGATTCGCCACTCGACAGATTACAGTCAAGCGAGAATATTTATTAATTTTTCACGCATTTGACAAAAGAATTATGTGAGAGAAACGCTTGGAATAAAAATGTATTAAGTGACGCGCGTCGTCGTTGGTCATTTACAAAACTGTAACTAGACTACTAGTTTCACGGAGAAGATATACAATATCAATAGATAAACAAGCGTGGATTGGCATAATGAGGACGTCATAATTTACAAAAAAAGTAAAAAAAAAATGTATGAATACGCCTAGAAGAAACTTAGTAAGCATAGACTAGCTAAGGACCAGACTAGCTTCAGGTGTAAATATAATATCCACCGTCAATAAATAAAAATGGTCGTTCATTGGCAAAATAACTAACTAAGATTTCAGAAAGAGAACAAATATTATTGAAAAACTAAAAAGAGCCCTCAATTATGGTCAAATAAAACTCTGCCATTATCTGACCCTCAAATAATTACCGTAATTCAAACAATCTACACAATTACCGAAAACTCCTTTCCTTTCCATCACTTAAAAAATAAACGACACTACAAATCACCCTTATCATTTCCATTCTCATTCCCTTCAACTCGTTCAATTCAATTGGAAATGCAACGCCATCATTCAATTAAATTATCAATTATATTGATTCCGATAAATTAAACCAAACAGCCGATAGTCCTGCACTGCGTAAACTAATCAACTCGAACGTGTCCAACGATGTCCAAACATCACTATGACAGTGTTTGTTCCCATTATAAAGGTGCATTTATCCGTTGGTGGATTGCTGTTTAAAATTGGAATGTTCTAAAAAAAATCTATTTGGCCTACTACTACTCTTGAAATTTATCAATGTTTGAAATGAGAACAAATAACAAATACATTTTTTTTTATTTTTACTATTGACAGGTATACGTTTGACCACTATCTCACCTGATGTTAAGCGATGATCCGGTCTAAGGTGGAGCATACATATATTTCTTGATGTAATTGATGAACCAAATATAACTGAATTTTTTCTATTAGGATACATCCCTATTCCGCATTTGTATAGCTTTTTTTGGAATAAATTGTATTACATTTTAATGAAATACTTATGAGGAAAATATTCACATGAAAGTAACAACAATACTGCTTTGCGCAGATTTGCTCTTATATTTTTTCAAGGTGCCTTACCTTAAATTTTAAGAGTAGATTATCAATTTATCGAATTAGCAAAACTACTTCAAATTACATGTTTTCTTACCCTAAACTGAATCATTTCTTCATAATGTTGTGTAAACATGATTTTACCGAACCTAAAAAATGCACATAAAATTCCTATGCACAACCAGCACAGCTGCTATCATAAGCGAGCATTATTAGCGATTGACCAGTATTACGCAAGAACTCCTCTGTCTCTCGTATCATCCCTATATCGGGTGTTACTGGGGGTGCAATGCGATTTGGAATGTTTCAGCTAACACTGGTCATATTGACACTCGGAGCACGTATGACAATTAATTCGAGTTGCGACTGGCCGGTTCATTAGAGAGTACAATTGCTGTATGCCATTCAGTAAGTTAATTAATTGTCAACGTATATCACCTATTCAGTCATTACATTCGGAATCAATATTCAGTATAGGGTGCCTTCATTGTCCGACCTGATGTAGGTGCGTTTCTTTTTGGCTTGCAACCGGAGTTTGATATATAAATGCAAATGCCATTTTATGTGTACTGCTGACTGTAATTTTGGATATTCTGAAATTTATCATCATTTCAGCTGAATGGCAAACGACTTTTATAATGCGGACAACAAAGGAGTGGAACTCTCTGCCTGCGTCTGTGTTTCCGAACGCTTACAACCCTAATCTCTTCAAGTTAGAGTAAAGAGGCTCCTTCCGGGTAAGCTCGCTCCATCGTAGACTTTGTCTCTGTCATTTCTGACCAAGACTAAGGTCAAGAGCAAACACATCTCAAATAAAAAAATGGCGTATACTGTGGGTCACCATTCTTCCATGAAACACTACCACAACGACCGTTCCTGTGCGTTGTCGTCCAAAAGACTCCCACGATCTTTACCAGACCATCGATCCACCTTGCAGGGGTATTTCACTGCTGCGTCTTTTGGTGGGTTTCGGTAACCATTCCAGAACTGCCACTTAATTTATGCAATTAAACAGACAAAGCTGTTATTGCTTTGCAAATAATTTTTTCACAGGTAGAAAGCCATACTACTGCTGAGTTCTATAAAGTACTTTCACTCCCGAAAAATGTACGGTTCCTGGGAGGTTACTCTCTAAGCCCGAAGTCCGTAGTTTCGGGCTTAGTGCGGTCGTATTTTAATCTGTATCACCTAACCGCTAAGAATTAGTGACAACACGATTTGTCGTGCATAAGAATGCAAGACAAATCGTGTTGTTCGGCTTCGAGACTAATCGTAGTCCGTAGGTGATACGAAGTAAAATAAATACGCCCGGGGCTAAGAGAGTAACCCCCTGAAGTAATGTTCTCAAGGGCGAAACAGCGGGTAAAACTAGTGTGTGCATAATCTGGATAATACAATCAATGATATTTTAACACACAATCTAACGACACCTCAATCCATCCAACCCTTTGGAAGGTACGAGGTAATAAAGAAATTTACAAACATACAAACAAGATACGCGCGAAAAACATAACCATTCCTTGGCACTCGGGTAAAAAATATGTAAAGATTATACCCTTTAAAAACGCGGTAGTAGCTATAGTAATTAAATCGCGGTCACTGCTGCTTTCAAATCTGGGTCAAACCATACTGTACAAGGAATCATAAACTAAGTTTTATTTGAGGCTCATTAAAAAAATATCGTAAACGTTATTATTTCAGTTATAAACAAATACGCTTATGAAAGTTTCCGTTTCAATTTTTCAGTGGTCATAATTTTGCTTCACGTTTTCAAAATGTAAATAGGAACATTAATGATTTTATGGGGAAAATATTCACATAATAATTGAAATTTTCACTACAGTCGTTAAGGGTGGTTTTATAATGGTTTTTATTGTTTTCAAGCGTGTTTTATTCAGTGGCGCCTTGTGGAGTCAATGGAATGAATGTTTATGTGTTTTGTCGCGTGAAACGTAAATAAATTAAAAGATAACGCTAGTGGAAAGTTGACCGCAACATGCAGTCTATATATAAATGGCTTTATAGAGATAGCTAGGGCGAGCTTTCTCTAACTTTTATCAGTATTGTGGGGAAAACGAGGTTTATGATTTATCAAAGAGGCAAAATAAGGCCTGCTTACACCAGCCAGAGTTATCATATTAACTCCAAGTAAGCTTGCTAATACGGCTTACTTTTGTCATGTAACCTCGTGTTGGCAACTAACTCTGAGTTAAGTGTTGGGTGTAATTACTTTTTTTTTTAAAGTCACAGCCACGATTTTTTACCCAACTGCTGGCATAGGCCTCGCCCATATTTTGCTGGACAATTTTATCTGTTGCCTTCTAAGGCCAATCCGTCAGGGCTGAGTCAAGATAGTCACGCCAGCGTTTTATAGGCCTGCCTCGGTTGCGAAGTCAGTCTTTAGGCACCCATCACATATCGATCTAGGTTTCTCCTTGTGCATCCTGTAAATATGGCCCGCCAAATTCCACTTTCGCCTCTTAGAGTTTAGTTAGTCCTAAGATAAAGAATTTATTTTAAAAAATACTATCGTGTCAAAATATTTTTTGTGGTTGTTTTAGAAATGCTCTATATACCTATTTTTTTTATTCCAATGCAATAACTCCTTATTGCATTGTTATATTCTGATTACCAATTATATAACCAGGAAGGAAACCCACTGGCGAAGTAAAAAATTACTACAAAATTTTAACCTAATTATGGCAGCTTGGCCGGATTATAGTCATTGTGTCACGCAAACTGCACATACCAAACGTTAGCTTTAAATAAAAGCAAACGTAAAAAGCAAATACCTTATTCCATTGCAATGTGATAAGGTTTATTAAGGGCCTACAACTGAAAATTGTAGTCGGTATTTTTGTAAGTTGGTTTTTGATTTTATGAGGGCTGATTTTTCAGTATTCAGATTCTGTTTAACTGAAGATTTTTTTGTTGTTTCTACAAATTTTCTTCCCAAAAGCTATAAAGCTATTTTTATTTATCAAGTGAAAGTTGACCGACTTGAAAAATCGGTTCTTAATGTTTTTTTTTTACTAATAAGCATGCACTTGACCACAATCTCACCAGATGGTAAGTGATTATGTGACCGATGGTGCATATCTACATTGCCTTTCCTTACTTTTCATAATCCAAGAAAAGTAATCACGATCTAAAAAGCTTTTTGTAGCTAGTTATAGCAGTAAATAGTATTTCTAGAGTGGAACAACAAGAAATTACCTACTCTATCATACAAAATATGAGGCATCAATTTATACTATTTTCGTTAAATGTGAATTGGTCTATGAATTAGTGCCTTTCTTTCTAGGTAGTCCTTAAATGCATACAGTTGACAAATGGCAACAATTTATTTTTTGCCAGCAAAAAAAAAAAATTGACAGGTGTACGTTTCTGAACGCAACGAAATATGCATACATAGATTATAGACTATCAGACAAAAAAAAAACATTAACGAAATTTGCCGGTAATTTTTCTGTCATACGTCATTACAAACGAGTAAGTGTAAAAGTTTGTGTATTGGCGAGTACGAGTGATTTGATTTACGATTTCACATCAAAGAATCTATTCCTTAAAGTTTGAAAAATAGTAATCGAGTAAAAAATTAGGTAAGTTTTTGATATTTCATATATTTTACCGCTTGTTTCTTTGTAATTTTCTGTCAAGGTAGTTTTTAATATGTTGCCAAATGTCTACATTATGCGTTTGCGTTTACGAATTTATATGGTTGTGGGCCCGCTTGACGTTATTTTTTGCTTTCGCTTTTTAGCATGCCACGCAGGCTGCGCGATGAAAATATCGAAGATATGCTCATGGCTTTAGAAAATGGAAATATCTCAGAAGATGAAGAAGACATAGGTGACGAAAATAATATCGATTATTATCCAAGTGTACAAGATATTTTGGATGAATTGGATAATGAATCTCCCGAAAATGAAGAAGTCGATGAAGACCCTCAACTTGTATCCGAAGAGGAGCCCCTATCTAGTGAGACCTCGTCCGTGGAACCTGCTTCGGGGTCTTTGCCAACTCCATCAGTTCCGGTTATTCTTGGAGTTGCAGCTTGGAGATCACGTAGCAGAGATCTAATATGAAAAAAGCGTAATTTGGTATGGAATGAAGATCGCAAAGCCTTCTTAGGAAGCTCAGAGCTACCCTCAGACGTCGCGGGCCTGGAAGCTCCATTCCAATTTTTTTTTTTCAATTCATAA
Organism: Ceramica pisi; assembly: GCA_963859965.1. Classification (NCBI taxonomy): domain Eukaryota; kingdom Metazoa; phylum Arthropoda; class Insecta; order Lepidoptera; family Noctuidae; genus Ceramica; species Ceramica pisi. The sequence goes on from OY982542.1 coordinate 7,994,214, forward strand.
ATGACGCAGTTATTACAAAAATTGTCGAACAGACCAATTTATATATTATCCAAGAGAGTGTCAGCAGTGCGCCCGTAACTGCTACAGAAATACGACAATTTTTAGGTATTATCATATTCATGTTGGTGTTTCACTAACCTAGTGTCCGATCATACTGGTCAAAGTACGGGTTTGCTCAAATCATGAAAACCATGACAGTAAACAGGTTTGAAAAAATAAGATCTGTAATTCATTTCAACGACAACTCAGAGCACAAACCTGTAAATCATCCACAGCAGACCATAAAATAAGACCATTGGTGGACCATCTAATCTCATCGTTTATAACTGCTGCTCCATTTGAGCAAAGGCTATCCCTAGACGAACAAATGTGTGCTACGAAGTGGCTCATTTTATGAAACAATATCTCCCAAACAAGCCACACAAATGGAGCTTCAAGTTATTTGTGTTGTGCTCTCTATCTGGGTATGCATATACTTTTGAAATATACTCTGGTAAGCAAGATATTGCCCCAGCCCCAGATGAACCAGATCTAGGAGTGGTAGGAAATACCGTCATAAGATTGTGTCGTTTAGTCCCTCGGCGGGCAAACCATATAATTTATTTCGACAACTTCTACACCTCAATTCCTTTGCTGCAGTACCTCGATAGTCAGGGAATTTATGCTCTGGGTACCATCCAAAGGAATCGTCTCGGCAAGAATTGTAAGCTGCCATCACAGCAGACATTCATGAAAGATTCTGTACCTCGAGGTTCTTATGAGGAGCAAGTGGCTGATTATGAAGGTGTAGACATACCTGTAACTACCTGGAAGGATAACAAAATGGTAACATTGGCATCTACATACGTTGGAGCAGAACCGGCCGAGACAGTCGATAGGTACGACAAGAAATGGAAAAAAGTAATAACTATACCCTGCCCAAAAATTATCAAGGACTATAACGCCCACATGGGGGGCGTCGAGCTTATGAATAGCTTTTTGGGAAGGTACAGGATAAGAATAAAGAGCAGAAAGTGGTACATTCGTATCTTCTATCATTTGATCGATATGGCGGTCATAAACTCGTGGGTTTTGTATAAAAAAGCTAATAATGGAAATCAGGCAAAAAAATGATTTTAGGTGACTTTAGAGCAGAGTTGGCAGAGGCTTTATGTCACTATAAAAAAAACTGTTGAAAAGAGAGGAAGACCCTCTAGCAGCAATACTGAAAGAGAATTGGAAGCGAAGAAACCTCGTCGTAAACCACTCAACCCTGTGCCAGTAAAAGATGTAAGAACGGATGGTGTCGACCACAACGAAAGAAGATGCGAAAAGAAAAATAGATGCAGACTGCCTGGTTGTAAAGGATTTTCATGCACCGAGTGCACAAAATGTCTTGTTGCTCTTTGCCATACCAAAGAAAGAAATTGCTTTGCTGCATTCCCCTCTTAGATTAGGTAGTCTTTCAACGCATAATGTATCCAAAAGGCAACATATTGTTTTTTCCTAATAAAATCTTTATTTTTTACTTGGGTTTTTTTCATTATTTTTCCCATTACATATCGCCAAACATTTACACAAGAATATTATTTACTTTACAAAACAAAAAACCATGCATTTAAGGGCTAGACCTAGAATGTGAGTTGGTCTATTAAATAGTTCCTTTTTCTAGGACTAGTACTAAGAAAAAAGCAATTTTTCATAAGTTTCTCTAAGAGCTACAATAACTTATTATAAATTAGAATGTGCCGTAATTTTTTTTACTTTGTTTATTTATCTTTATACAAAATTCTACAAAAGACTACTTGCGCTAAGCAATCTTGATCAAAGTTTCGCAACACAACTTCGCAATAATTGTCACTACGGTTTTACATCAGCTTAGTTTAATTGATTTATCCACGCTCCTAATGAGAGCAATAACCAGCCCGTTAAGTTCAGCCAAAGATCGGCCAGTGGCCTTTCCATTCGTTATGGTTTTATTGAAATTATAGTACTTACTTAGGCCTCCCACAAGCTGGACCGATGACCTCAGGGCCAATTCTACTAAATTTTAAACAACTTTCGCATTCGCATGTCAATCGCAAACTGTCAAAAGCCTTAATTTTCATACATATCCTACTAATATTATAAATACGAAAGTTTGTGAGGATGGATGTATGTGTATGTGTATGTATGTTTGTTACTCTTTCACGCAAATACTACTGAACCGATTACGATGAAATTTGGTATGTAGGTAGCTGAAGGCCCAGAATAACACATAGACTTTTTATCCCGGAGTTCTCGAGGGATCGGGATTTACACGGGAATAACGAGAATTTATACGCGGACGAAGTCGCGGGCGGCCTCTAGTTTGACATATAGCGATTGAGATGCAAATGCGATGTGAATATGATAAATTAGCAGAATTGGCCCTCTGGTAAGGGTCGCGGGTGGCCGATGGATGCAATACGCACAGTACCGGTAGATGTGGTGACACTTGGTGCAGGTCTTTGTCCAGCAGTGGACGACTTTTTCTTTTCGTTCTTTTTAAAAAAACTTTGCCCCACACTAGGAATTTCTCCTGTATCGTGGGTGCGTTTACAAACATATAAAGTCACATACACAAACAGCCAGACCCGGAACAACTATCTGTAAGCTTTAGAAATATTTTGTTCCGTGCGGAAATCGAACGACACGGGACGCAGCAGCCGGTCGCTCAACCACTGCGCCAACCGTGCCGTCAAATACCGCGTAGTGCCATATTTTGGCTGTTATGATGATGTACTTTCATAGTCTGTTATGATTAGTAATGGGAAGAAAAATTGTTTGTGTTTTATATCTTACTAGCTTCTGCCAGCGTCTTTGCCCGCGTGATCCCTAGGGAACATATTCTCGGGATGAAAAGTAGCCTATGTGCGATTCTAGACTATAATCTAACTCTGTTCTAAATTTCATCAGGATCCGTGCAGCCGTTCTGGCGTGATTATTAACCAACATCCAGAATTATGCATTTAATCATTTTAAGTTAGATTGGTAATCGTTCTTTTTAGGTTAGAGGTGGAAGATGATGGTGAAATACGAGTAGTTTTTCCAACAATCAACAAGGTCTCTTTTGTAGATAGCAAACAAATAACAGTTAAATAATTCTGAAGTTGTATTCAACAATAGAGAATCCTCATTATAATAATTATGGAAGTCACATAGTCACTATTTAATTAGTAATTAAGCTAAAGCGGCTAAAATTTAAATCAACATAAAATCTACCTATCATCTTTTACAATCTGAGCTGAAGTATCATTATAGTTTTTCTTGTCAAACCATAAACTATCTACCGAAAAAAATCTTTTCTACAATCCCTTCACCCACGTCTTAGAACCTCATTTCAGGTAGCCAAACCGATTTGTAGAAATTTGTCAAAGGAATCTTCGCAAACTAAGAATAAATTCATTACGCAAACATCTGTTGGTTTTGAGGGCCGAGTTGAACTGGCGGTCGGGACCCAAAGCTTCCATACTTCGATTAATCCGGATGATAAGAGCCGCAAGGACTTACAATGTGTGCCTTACAGATTCCAGATTGAAAGCCGATAAACACATTTGAGGTAGAAAAAGGTTTTTTTGAGTAAGTTATCAAGTTATCAGCCATCTCTTGGTGTTTGTCGGGAGCACGTGTTTTGACTGGGTATTATATTTTTGCAGACAAGCGGCGGTCGTCAATTGTTGGCTACATTTTTAAAGCGATTTTATCGCTGTGTCATCTGAGGTTAAGTACATCACTATGTGGCCACGGTTACATACCATTTCGTAACTAAGTACTCTTGGGAGTATCTCAATGAGCAATAAGATAAGAGTGATGGGCAATGGAGCGAATGCTAAGGATATCAAATTGGTTTCTTTTTCTGAAGTCTATTTAAATGTAATGGCTACTTGTAGACATTCTTGGAATTGTTGATTCGATGTTTGGTGAACTTGGCTTTTTGGAGACAAATCGTAGTTTTTTATTTATCCTATAATAGAATCAAATGGGTGCGATCACACATTTTATAAATCGTGAAATAAAACATCAATAATAACGCGTGCATCTTTCAGACGCGTGATCAAAATTCTCACATTATGAGTAGGGTGCGCTCCATTTATTCTCAGAACGATGCATAAATACAATAACATTACGGCCACGTAGATGCTCAGATTAATTGCTAACAAGGACGCGAGGCGTCGTGTGTGGCTGCCCTTTGACGCATCGCTGATCAAAATCACGATAATGACCCAAAACCTAGCGAGCGTTATAAAATTCCTTAAGGTTACGTCACGATGTCATTACGTGCCAGTTCTTTTTGTGTCCAACTACGGCCCTTGATTATCTAAATGCCTTTGATACAGTGAAGGATTAGAGTACTTTCGCCTTCGCCTTAATTGTTCATTGTGACTTAGATTTAGAAGCTCCACGCATCCCTTTTCTTACGTCAGAGATCGTATTTCAAGTATTTATGCGCTTCAGTCTTTTTTTTACTATTGGTAGGCATACGTTTGACCGCTATCTTACTTAATGTTAAGCGATGATGCGGTCTAAGGTGGAGCACGCTTGTCTAGAAGTAACCTATTCACTCTAGACTTAAAGACTCCCAGGTTGTAGCTATCAGAAAACACAGACTCAGGCAGGGAATTCCACTCTTACGCACAATGAATGTATTCCCAAAACATTTTGTGCGTATAGATGGCGTCTCAAGTGTTTTACCGGTAATTTTTGATAACAAAGAAAGTCTTAGCGTACAACTATTGGGATAATTCACGAACGATCACATTCGTTCGGATAAAAATACCCTTCAAGGTTTCCAAGAACGTGAATTCATAAATTATGTTATGTTAGCAACATCGGTATTCCACAAAAAAATATTATCAGAGTAAATAATGAATGATTCGTTTAGACATGACGTCTTCTTTCTAAGCGTTGTTTAGTACGTTATTGTGTTCGAAAATACAATTTTTGGTCAAAAGGAGACGTTGAACTGTTATTGTACGAAAAGTGCGGTTGACAGAGTATTTATATAAACAGTCCTGCCCGAGGCCTATTGTCGTTGGCATTATAGACCGTCCTTTAATCTGCCGAAAACAATTTCGCACGAATTGTTAAGCTGTTATTGTGAATATTGTTTGTCTTTTGCTCAATCGGTTGGTCGATTTTGGGAGGCTGTCTGTCTTTGGGCTGAGGATTACCGGGAGATGACACTTGTTTGTTTCATAATAAAACTATTATCTATGTATCTGGTGCTAGCTTTTTTCCCACAGGAACCCTACATATTTGTAGGGCTGAAACATAACCTTGTTTTTGCTGTAAGAAGTCAAATAAAAATGTCTCGATGAGCTCAGCCATAATGTAGCTTTCTACAGGTAATAGTTTTCTAATTTTAGAATATTTTTAGTATTTTAACAGAAACAACCTTTTAAAATGCCTAAGTGCGTGTTTTTAAGGTTCTCAATCACGTTTGCGTAAACTTCAATTTGTTTTGAAGCTGATACCGACAAGCGCCATCTGAGGACAATAACGAAAAACGGAAATTTGACATAAGCGAACTAGACACGGAGATGGCATCAGGAGTAAAGGTACGAGTTCATAGCCGACTACAGACTGCAGCACTGGTTTCTTTGTATTTCTATGAAAAAGGCATGCGCGTTTCGCTAGCTACAAAAAGTATTTCATAGAAATAAATAGAAACCAGAAGCGTCGCAGCAATGCGTTATTTGCTGCTGCTGACTGCAGTCAGCTACAAACTTGTACCTTAAGACCAAGTCCAAATGATGGCCGAAGTAGGGTCATAGAAACCACGGAATAGAATTAAAGAAGTGGAAAATTCCTGGAAGAAAAACGCACGGAATCAAGAAGTATAAAAGAAAGGAAAAAAAGCTCTGGGCGATTCGAGGCTGACATTTAAACATTCATCTTTGATGGATTAACCTGTCTTACAAAAGTTACATAATCTAATAATATAATGTTATAAGCTTGCCTGTGTACTCCACGACGTAACATAGCCATATCAAGTCCCACCCACCTCACGCCACAAAGATCATACGTTTCCCTAACAAATTATAAACCACTGTGGAAAAAAAATACAATCAAACCAACCTTTTTTCAACAGAAAACAAACTCTTTTATCATCGAATTCTATATCAGAGCCATAGCTTTTGTCTCTGCGTGCAAAATTTTGATAAAAATAGAATTGAAATCCGAACATACGGATCCACACAATGTCGTGTAAAATGGGCGTGTTTTATTTATAGTCTGTTGTGATCATTGCACAAAAGTATGAAAAAAATGTTTTTGTGAAGCTTCTGACGGAGAAATAATGGGCGTTTATTGTAGGGATATTTTTTGCAGCGTAACGCAAAGTGGTGGTCGAATAGAAGCAATTGTGTGGTACAAACGGTTTTAAAATGCTTGTATCGGTTTGATAGTGTAAACGGCTTGGTTTTACACGAAGTTATCTAGGCAAAGTTATTTTTAAAAGGCCTATCAGTATTCAAGTACCTTGTTCGGTTATTTTAAAATAGGTATACCTATTTTTTCTCGTAATACTTATTCTTAAAAAAAAAATCGAGTCAGTTACAATAAACTTTCAAAAATTTCAAACGGTGACCATTCTAGCACAGCTTTATATGTAGGTTACTGTTTCAATGCATGCTAGCTTCATGGATACATAACAATAGATACGAGTCCAGTACAAGCGGATCAAACTTTACCACGTTGCATAAACTGCAACTTTCATTGCTGTATGCGTCACCTAACCGTCAACAAAGATGCCGCTTTGATTAGGGTATATTTACTTGACTGAAAAAGCATGAAGTAATCCGCTACATAGGCCTCACGTCTAATAATTGTCCTTTATCAGACCACTAGAATTGCCCAAGACTTTCTAAGAAAACTACCGCGGAACAGCACCATTCTATGACAAAATCGATACAAAACTTCAATAATCGCCTCGTTCGGGCTCTACGGTATTAATAGAGTAGGCCCTTGCAACGATAATAATGGCTATTTGCCGACCTATTGTCCACGTGGTTTGTGAATGGAAGGCGGAGGTAGGCACGTCATTATTCTGTCAGCCGAGTGTACTGGGGTTGATAGTGATTGGCGTGTACTATATATCGATATTTAGGCGACGTGAAAATGGTTGTAGGTCAAGTCGAAATGTCAAACGTTTAGTAGGTATGTTTCAGGTTACTGACAAGTGTTACGTATATTGTCATTCATCTGAAGCAATAGTTAGTTTTGGTGAATATGAATCAGTTATTCTATAATACTATTTAGTCTAAGCGATAGATAGAGGTAGATAAAATATGATTTAATATGAACCAAAAAAGTTACACAACTCTTTTACACCAACTTTAAATTAAATATTTCAAATTCTACAGATACAATTGCGGTATTACCGCTGACAAAATATTTACCAGACAACTTTTAGATGAACTGAAAGAACTTACAATAAAAAAGTTAAAGCCCCCTGCTGATTTCAAGCGTTGGTTTCGGACATTGTCTGAAATCACCTTTCTTTCCAATTCCGAGGATGCAAAACAAAAATGCATAAGCATCTGGCTTATGAGAAACACAGAAATAACACGTTTTAAAATATTTAATTTCAATTAATATTCCAAACTTATCGATTTATCGACAACCAAGCCACATCTCTAAAGCGCAACATTATAGTTCCCACATTTTTTGCGCAAGCCCACAAGGATTACCAAACAATGTGCGCATACGCAGGCCACACATCATAGCAACGAACGAGCAAACTTTTTGCGTCACACTTAATGGGATTCCGAACTTTATTGTAAGATTCTCAAAGAAATATTATTGTAAGTTTAATTTCATACACCAGGTGAAAATTATATAAAATTAGATTTAAAAGGGCTCGGGTGTTGTCCCGATTAGAGGAGATTGGGTAAGTCACTTGGCCGTTACTGTATTATATTTTATCACGCTTTTCTTTTTTGTGAGATGGCTGATTTTTATAATATACTAGTTGACCCGCGCAACTTCGTCTTCGTTTGCGCCACATTTTCCATTATTGCACCGCTCATATTTGTCTTAGCGTGATGATTATACTAGCCTATAGCATTCCTCGATAAATGGGCTATCTAACACTGAAAGAATTTTTTAAATCGGACCAGTAGTTCCTGAGAGGTAGAATTTGTTTGTAAGTTTGTATGTAGGGGACATACAAACTTACAAACAAATTCTACCTCTTTATAATATTAGTATAGACTAACTTTTGCCCGCGACTTCGTACGTGCATAGGTATCCCGTTTTTTTTCTTCCGTTCGCTTAGGAACTTCTGGAAATCTTTGCTTTTCTAAGGAGTGTAGGAAAGCTACTCGCCTAATTTCAGCTATCTACGATCAGTAGTTTCGGTTGTGATATGTCTGTCAGTCAAGCACGGTAGAGTTTTATATAAATTGATTTTTCGTAACACTACTAACATTAATGTAGTTAAATCTCTGATTACAGTGTACTACAAAAATGCTTTTGATTTACCCATTAGAAACTCAATACTTTTTTGCATTCCATTAATAAATATTACATAAATGGTATAACCAATATATCCCCGTCGGACACAGCAAAATTAGGAGAGAGAAATAAATAAATTAAGCAAAAAGGAATATTTCCAAAAAAAGCCTACGGCACTCACAATATCAGAACATCTGTAGAAAACAGTTAATTAACGTGATAAAAAGTAAAAATAGCAACAATTACCAGAGCAACAATTTTGTAAAAAGAAATAATTCAACTGTAGTAATTATTTAAATTAACATTCGCTAAAAAAACTAATTTTACTTCTTTTTATGAACACTATGTGAACTCCTTATATCGACGCTACTGCCCTCTTTACATAAATTTCAACCGCACTAACTCACACAATAGTAGAAGATGATATTTCGTTTTATTTCTTATAATCACAGGTAAAAATCACCCTTGACATATTGTAGTAACTTGAAAATATTGAACTTACAGGACAAAATGTTGTCTACCAGCGTATATTCAATATAATGTCTACATATCAAGCGACTATAATTTTTCTCTGCCCCAAACTATTGATTCTCTGCGTACTTTCAGTTCGGCAACAATTTGCTACAATGTAGGCTTTCGCGGTTAGCACCTCCATGTGGCCAACATAGATGGCGCTGTCCAACGTTTTAACGCTTACCAATGCCTACTATGACATTTTATTTTCTTTGTGCATAAATATGAACAAAATCATGTTGTAGCATGATAATTCTGATTTTATAATATTTTTACTATAAGTATTTTAGAACAATGAAAATTTAATAATAATACTTCCGTTTTAATGACGTTCATTTGTAGGTAATTGGTATAGGTAGCTCTTTTATTTTGTGGCTATTTTAAAAATGTTTCTTTAATTGAAAAGGAACACAAGATCTATAGATTGTATAACAGTCTGAAAATCTTATGTTGCCGTATAAATAATTCTATTGAGTCATCGTTTCCACCATTTTAATGTACTACAGAAATTATATAAGTCGTTTTCGACTTTTAAATGCTGTAGCATTTAAAAGTCGAAAACGAAACCATATTAAACCGTTCATAGAATATAATCATAAAGCAAACAGCGCAAATGGAGCGCATTAACATGGCGACGCAGAAAACTGTTGAGTAGATTTTAACAACAAATGTGTTTTTTTATGAATAACTAGCTGACCCATGCCCACTTCGTTGGACGGTATTCTACATAAATATATAGCCTATGACACGTGTCTTTCTATTGGTAAAATAATTTTCAAAATCCGGTCAATAGGTCCAAATTTTATCCCCTACAACGTCACCAACTCACAAACTTAGCCTCTTTATAATATTAGTATAGATATCAACTGAAAATTTACAGAAAATTGCAAGAATACAAAAGAAAATGTTCATAAAGAGGAGCAACCAAATATCAGTTGCAGGAGACATTTGGTATCTCCATGACGCACCAATACCATACCATCATGATGCCTTTGTGAAAAAGAGTTTTACGTCCTGTGCAGCTCCAACTTTCTCTTTCTTTCAAACCAGAATATCTCTCTTTCTACAAGTAGCACTGACGCGTCATTACGCATAGGCATAAGTCAGGTATCTTAATCTGGAATTATGTTTACAAATATTCAGCTGCATCCAGTTGGATTGGAAACCGAATCCAACATAGTTTTGAAAAGGCTAGGTATATTCAGTTTTTGCCATGGTGCCAAAGATTGCTCGTTTGTACTGGATGCTTAAATATTAACAGGAACCACCACTGATGAAGACCCAATAATATGAAGCTGCAAATACAAAACGGATCCACCCCATCTTCTGTTCCCAGGCATCTTTGCAGCCAAGTTACCGCGAATTCGTGCAGCGTAAAGGCGGGATTATTTGTCGCCTCGTTGACTACGATGGCTAAGCAATCTAGTCGGATTATGACTTGGTATACGATGGTTATGCTAGAATATTTCCCTCAGGTGAACGTTTGCACGTTCAATGGACAGAAAACTATTGACGTGTTGCTTTCATTTTTGATCTTAGATATTTTTTCATTGTGTTTGACAGAATCACTGTAGCACATGACAAAAAAAGTAGACTAGGATGCTGTTGACATTAATAGCTCTACAGAAACGAAGGAGCAAGTTGTTCAAGTGGATTTAAAGCAACCAAACCAAGTAGCTATGAACATCATAAAAATTAAAATGCCATACCATAGTCTTACAGATACGTAATTACATAGTCATACTGAAGCTACTTAATAGATAGAGAAAAATACTACTCAAGGATTTCAAATGCTAATGAAATGTCAAGGGTTAATCCCTTACCTTAATTTAATTAAAACCTTCGTACAAAGAGAAAAGTTCGAGCAAAAAGAGATACTCCAATATTTCGCTGAGGCAGATTCTGCTCGAATCTGATAAAACTCAGACCCGATTCGTTTCAAAACTTTCCTTTTATCTGGCCACACGGAGGATGGACCGAAACGCCTCAAAATTTGTATACGCTGAATGGAAACTTCGCTAAATTCTATTTTATATTCAATATTTCAAGTCGGTGTTCACTGGTGATAAGGGAACGTTCTTCTTCTGTTTTAATATAACGAAATTAGGTTTGCTTTTGACTTTCAAAGTGGGAGTTTTTGGGAAGTATCTCATTATACTGTTTGCTGGAGAGAATGTATTGGCTACTTGATAGGTATTGATTGCTATTAAAGTTTGAAAATTTCTCTTTTGATGTTTCTCTTCGATTTTATCTACGAGTCATTATTACGTAATGCGAGATATCAATAAATCCTCCTAAAATATATAATTCTTACAGCTGAAAATTGGCAAATAGATACCATGGGGGCTGTAGGGGAGCACTGAGAGAAAACAGGATATAAGCGTATAACGGCTATGCCTCAGTCTTGTCTAAAACTAATCGAACACTAGCAATATTGATTGATATAGCTAGTAGAACTAGCAATAGCCTAAATCCTTTTATGAAAACTGAATTGAAGATTCTTTAATATTGTACTATTTTAAATTCATGTTCTTCACAAACAAAATCTAATTTTTATATCCCAAAATATTAAAGAAAGACTATGCAATTATTATTCAGTTTTCGTGGGAACAGATGAATTAAAACAATACAATCTCGGAAAAGATTTCTTTAGTTACAAATTTAACTTTGACGTCAATTTTTTTTTTTTTTTTACTGTGTTTGGTATTTTTTAAACGTCGGATTAAAATCATGATAGGTATGTTAATTTTTCTCACAGTCTTAGTCAGTCGACTAAAAACAGGATCTATTTAATAGAAGAGCGCCTTTTAACCAGTGTTGCCTTTGTTACCTAATAGTTATATATACAATTTTCATACACAATGTTGTGTTACATTTTTATAATCTTGAGTTTACACTGTTCTTCATTTACTGTACTAAGTGCGAGTAAGTCGGAAATTAAATGTTGTTTTTATTTTAAATTTAACGAAAATCATTCCTGTTTTATTCACAGTGCTATTCAAGATATTTTTTTAATGTTTGCTCCTATAAAAATGCGTTTCAAAATAAATGAGATATTTGCAAAATATAAATAATATACTGTGTGTCATGTGTGTGTGAATAAATATGTGCTGGCAAGTGGAATGCGAAAAAAAACTTGATTCTGAATACCGAAACATGTTATCATAATTAATTATCTGGATTAAACCATTTTTTGTCATGAATCTAAATTAGAACATGTTTCCATACAAAACAAGTTTACAAACTAATCAACCAACGTAACATTATGTTACCTTCTTGCAGATTTAAAGAAAGTCTTGTGTAGTTATGATGATGAGCAATGTCTTTCCGAGTCAACAAAAGCCATTTACCCAATCATTGTGGCAGGCAGACCAGGAGAAGTTGAAGCATCAGACCCTTTATATTTGGATGAAATTGTCATAGAAGAACCGAATTTTAAATTTGTTCTTTCGAAAGCCAAGATGTCGGGGTTGCAAAATTGTACGGTCAAAGATGTGCTGTAAGTCAGAGGATGAACATTGCTCATTTGTAGATTTAAAATATTACTTTGATAATAAAAAAAAAATTGGGCCTACATCAGCGAGTCGAAAAAAAAGTGTCTTTATTCGTTTTATGTACATATTAGTTACATTTTTCAAAAAATCCTAAAAAAAGACATTTAACAATATAAAAAACCACTAGCCCCACGTTATCGGGAAGAGGGTCCAAGCTACCGATGTTCAGTACTCCTAAGAGAGGAACCCCCAATCTACGCGTCGTGTCAAACAGTACTGCTTTCTGGATCAAGCCCTTAATCAGTAGATTATTACTAAGATATTACCTGCGTACAATTCATATTATGTAGGTAATTCATTTGTCTGACTCCTCTCCTCTTTGGTGGACAATCAGCCTTTCAGCACTTTCGCCGAAAAGGGCACTTTTTCATGAAAAAGTGCCCTTTTCGGCTAAAGTGGCCTTTTTAGACCCCCAGATACTTTTGTTTTTGATCGTTTATTTCTTTCGTAGATCAGCGGGTTTAAGGCTGATTGTCCACCAAAGTGGAGAGGAGTCAGACAAATGAATTACCTACATGATATGAATTGATTACAATCATAATATTCAATCAGTTGACACAACAATCTATCATTTTTCATTTTCATCTTTATAGCTAACGCATTAGGTTCAAAGTTGATTAAACATGTCGAAGTGAACACTTAGGCGAAGTGAACGACAAGTGAGCTGTCAAACCATACAAACAAGATGGCATGACAGCTCAATTGTCGTTCACTCCACCTAAGTGATCACGGTGAGATGTCCACAGAATCGACCGGTTGGAATTGGAACTCTGAAGATAATATTGGTGTTGATGATGCAAGATAATATATTTTTTTTATTCCAGGGTAACCTCAGGAAACGCGTATTTTATATACCAGATTTGGTGTCCAAGTATCACGGTTGAGTCAACTTATTCAGCCGATGGAGAGTTTGATGGCGTACCTTTTGAGGGAAAAGGCACAAGTAAAGTTACGAACAGTGAGTGAATTTTACAGTTCAATATTTTGAGAATACTCGACGTAGCAAATATGTATCTATTTATAAACACAATCAAGTATGATATTAAAACTGCTATGAGACTTCACGCAGGGCAGATATAAATGTAAATCGAATAAAAATAGTTAAGAATCGTTTCTGTTTATCCCTATGAGAAAAAGGAAAACTTTTTGTATAATATCTATGTGCTGTAGCTTCAATGGAATGGAGGTAATTCTTTTGTGACACATTTTATTTATAATTTAGATAAATACGACATCTGGCTTAAGGGTTATTACGACAGATTTAACGACGAAGCAGGAGACCTCCACACTCAAGTCACCAACTTTGATATTGAACTTCGAGCTGAAGAAATTGAACGAAACGTCACAGGTTTTTGTATCGGAGGACAGAAAAGTAAGAATTATCTGTTTCATTCGATTTTTTCGTTGCTTCCAGTTGACTATTAAAACTATATACACTGATAATAACACTTCAAAAATTCCTAATGACAAACGCACGATTATGACAAAACCATATTCTTGCAACAAAACGTGCGTAGCCTCTCCGTGTGCCGCGGCGGGCCACGCTACAGTTTTACATAGCGTGGGCGTGTAGCGTGAACTGTAGTGGAAACGTAGACCCACGTTGTCAAACAAATGAACCCAGGCAGCTAAAGAACGCCGCGTGGCTGTGGATAACGTGCACCGCCGTGGGTTCACGCTTTAATGTTTATGAAGATTAGGCTGCGTTTCCACCAGAGATGTGGGAGGATGCGTAGCGACGGATGTGTCGGCTTGCGCTGAGCGAAGCTAGGTAAATTAAGTGATTCTATTGGTTCTTAACAAACACATCCCTCGCTACGCATCCTCGCACATCTCTGGTGGAAACGCAGCCTTAACAAGCGTTCCTCAAATGCCTCGTGGTTGAGCACAATTTTAATGTGACAACATTGTTATCACTTCAACTTCTGCTGAATGTCACTTGGTCTAGATAAGAGTCCTGTCTGTACATCATGGTGATTACGATAAAAATAGATCTTTACTTTTATAGACATGGTAGATAATTTGACTAACATCTTCCTAGTAGATCATCACATACTTATGATTCCTAATATTAATTCCAGTGTATTTACTTTCAGGTCTAGATGGCGCATTGGAAGAAAAACTAAAACAGTTGGACATTCACATTCGAAAACCCATCATGTACAAGTTTCTGCAGAAATGCATAAAAAATCTAAATTCCTTTTTAAAAATAGTCCCTATTAAGGATATTCACTACCAATTAGTGACCGAGTAAAGTTAAATATCTAAATAAATTATATTTTTCTCCGTCAAACTGGCCACTGTGATTTTAACGACACGGTATTTTTTGTTGTCTGCTGGGCAAAGGCTTCCCCCAAGTTCTTCCAGGAATCCTTTTCCCGGGCAACCTCTTACCGTTTCCCTTATTAATTTACCAAAACCATTAGACAAGATTCCTGTAACAATAATTTTTCTAAATCAATGAATATCTGCAACTAAATTTAAGTACTTATGTGTTTGTATCATGTTCACCAGATATTTACATTTAAACGATAACATTAAAATGAACATTGGTAAAAAATAAAATCGATTTTGATAAAAACTCAGTTTAATTTGATTTTTACTATTGAAGTTTTTACGGAGGTATTTTAAGTCAAATCTGACCTTAAAATTTACGAGCATTTAATTACCAATACATAAAAAACTTTGAAAAAGTTGAGGCTGATCCACGCAGTGGCTGGCGGTTAAAATGCTAGACTTACATCGAATTACTAAAATATTTTATGTTACTGGTTATCATTGGTGGGTCATTTTTTTATACACAAACGTATTTATGAAATGAAAACCATAATTACAGGCCCAAGCATCGAACCTTGTGAAACTTTTACTTTAACACAAATTAAGTTGACATCCAGTCTGAACTTTGGTGCCACCTTTGAGTACAAAGCCCAAACTGCAGCCAAAAAGCTGGCATCCTGAATAGAGTGAAGCGATACTTCAGGCCTGGACCACTTTTAACCCTT
This sequence comes from Ceramica pisi, assembly GCA_963859965.1. Taxonomy (NCBI): domain Eukaryota; kingdom Metazoa; phylum Arthropoda; class Insecta; order Lepidoptera; family Noctuidae; genus Ceramica; species Ceramica pisi. The sequence goes on from OY982542.1 coordinate 8,009,740, forward strand.
TATAAAGCACAAGTCCGATCCTGCATGGAGTATTGCAGCCACCTTTGGGATGGCTCAGCTAAGTACCAGCTTGCCGCGCTTGACCCGGTGGAACGCAAAGCTGCGAGCAGAGGCTCATCGGCGACGAAATCCTGGTGGATCGCCGCAAGGTTGCCTGCTTGTCGGTCTTCAAAGTTCTTCAAAGAGTTGATTCAGATATTTAATTGGTCTGCTTGTTTTTTTTTTATAATAACATGAAGTTATGGCTCTAGAGTTGTGCCAAAGACTTGGAAAAGATTTGCAGTATTCAGGTGTGGGAAGTACACAAGGGATTGCAATTCTATTCATTTTTAATCAACTTTCATTTTCGCGTGTCAGTCGCAATCTGTCAAAAATGTATGAAAATTGAGATTTTATTTTTTTCACAGATTACGACTGAGATGTAATAAACCTACAGCGTTGGTCACCGTGGCCATCCTTGACTCGTATATTTCGCAAGTTTTGTGTCAATGACATCTTTTAATGCAAAAACATGACTTTAATCGTTCTTATTTTAATGTTTCATCGTTTTAAAAAGCTAAAACATGTTCTAATTTTAATCGCAAATTTTTAGCCACTCATTTAAATACAGATTCTGTTCCTTTTTCTAAAGCTACCGGTTTTTATAGTACTAAGTTATGAGTCCAATAAGAAGAGGAATAAATAGCATATTGATTTTGACTATTTTTAACCGACTTCCCAAAAAGGAGGAGGTTCTCAATTCGGCTGTATTTTTTATGTTTGTTACCTCGTAACTCCGACACTTATGAACTGTTAAAATTCTTTTTTTTTTCAAATCCGTTTTATCTAAAAGGGCATACTTGTCGATTGGTACCGTTTAAATTTTATTAAAATCGGTTCGGAAGTTTGAATTTTAAATCGAAATAGCTAGAATTCGTTTACTTGGATGATGGTTTTTTGTCATTCAAGTAATGGAAATTGCGTAATTCCTGTAATTTCGCAGTGGTGTTCTTAGGTGTGGAGTACCACTAAAAAGTGAAAAATAAAAATAAAAAACTTTTTACAAAAAAATACAACCGACTTCCAAAAAAAAAAAAACACCACAAAGTAAAAAAATACTTTTATTTCGGAAGGATACTTTGTAGTGTTTTTTTTATTTGGAAGTCGGTTTTGTTTTTTGTAAAAAGCTTTTTAGATCAGAAATTATAGGAACTGCGACCAAATTTTCTTATCATTTAAGAGTAATTTTTTTCATACATTTTGCTTTTAAAACTCAATATTTTAGAATTTGGCGTATTTGGCTTTTAAATCTAGTAAAAATATAAGCCAAAGCATTTCAATCAGTAGCACGTTATTACGCCCAGATAAGTTAAAGTTACAAATTACAATAGCTCCAGTTCAAAAGAAGGATAACTCATCTTCCCATATAGGTCCGTCTCTTTTGCACTAATTTTACATTGACAGTAACCAATCAATTTTCGTCATTTCTTGGATAGTTTCTTTAACTGTAGTTGCTCCACGTAAGTATTATCCTTCTTGAATATTGCAAAAGCAGAAAAAGCTAAGTACTTCTAAGTGTACAAAACCTTCATTAAATAATTTCCAAGTGCATCAATGCCATCGACATATATTAATATTTTTTGCTCCAATAATAATATAAGTTTAAAAATCATTAGCACTTTTTTGGGTAACTTTGTGCTATATATTCGCTCCAAGTTTAGACTGACTAGCATTACACAGCCAGTGCTAATCTAAAATGTTCGCAACACGGTCTTTGGTGATAATTGGCATATTCTGCTTCAGCAGTGTCATAAGTAAGTGTGTTTTATTTATAAACTATTTATAATTCTTACTTTGAGCTCTAGACAAACCAACATTCTGTCAGTGATAAAAGTACATAATTTTAAGGATTGCCCACTTTTCAGTACGGCTATTAATCCTATGCGTTTTGGACTTATTTAGAATCGTTTTAAATGACAGAATGCTTAAAATTCCATGTTTTAAATATTCCGAATAGTAAAAATAACCTTTTGAGTCTTAAACATATAAGAGCTATGGTTTTTACAAAATTAAGGACCAAGTGCAAAACCATTCTATTACATTAGAACATGGCTATCCGTGTTGCATTTTTTTATTTATTTGCTTCACTAAACATTATTGTTTTGAATCTAAACATATTTGTCATAAAAATGACGCTTTTTCTAAATGATGGCACGGTTGGCGCAGTGGTTGAGCGATTGCTGCGCTGCGTGTCGTGGGTTCGATTCCCGCACGGAACAAATATTTGTATGGCCTTACAGATAGCTGTTCCGGGTTAGGCTGTTTGTGTATGTGACTTAGTTTGTTTGTAAACGCACCAACGATACAGGAAAATATTCCTAGTGTGGGGCAAACGTTTAATTAAAAAAAACTGAAATGACTAAGTTTACTTTATACTTAACAAATAAATACAATTTCAGGTGAAAGGGTAGTATGTGACTTTGAAGACAGCAAATGTTTGACGGACACAGCTGGACTGACGTTTGAGCAGTTCATAGCTGGTGTACCCGGCGTGGAGTCCTCCGACCCTTTGTACCAGAAATATATTGAATCTAATTTGCCTACACTGTCGTATAAATTCTTTGACGCAAAACTTTTTGGAATGAAGAAGTGCAAAGTGGCACTCGTGAAGTAAGTAATGTTTGACAAGCCACCTTTTTGCAACATTCTCTAACTCGAAAAAATACCTCTATGGTCTGAAATATTTTGTTCTCTAATTCTAGGATCTCTGCCAAGGATCTAAAATACGATTATCACGTTGATTGTCCTCACCTCACTATGGAAGCAGGATATGAATTAAAGGGTGATATTGGCCCACAACATCTTGAAGGAAAGGGCGACTGCAAAGTTGATTTTTGTAAGTATATAGCTACAATAATATTTATAATCATACATAAGCTAAACTGAGCAGATCATAAGGCATTTTTTAACAGATTTCTTCAAAAAGGAAGAGGTTTCATATCCGGGTGTATGTTTTTTTTATGGATGTTCACCGATAACTCCGCCAATTGTGGACTGATTTAAAAAATATTTTTGCATTCGAAAGCTTATACTTCTGAGGTGGTCCCATTGTCACCAAGGAGATCGGAGTAGGTAGAATAAAGATGGAATAGGCTGCAATAAATAAATTCTTGAATTTTTTTTAATCTTTCTGACAGCTTGAAGTTATTCCATTCCATTTTACTTGGGGTTTACTCGTCATTATTTTCCAGAGTCGACGATTCATTGGTTTTCTCTGGGTTATTGTTGAAAACATACATCTATTTGCTGCTCTGGTCTTAACAGTCACATACTGATCTTCTAGTTCTTCAATTAAATGGATTTTTTAAAAATTACGTAAAATTTCTTGTTTCAGATGACTATAACTTCCATTTCCATGGTGATTACTCTGCCACGGCTGGCAAAGAAGGAGAGAGTCACATCAATTTGAAAAACCACGAACTCAAGATAGTAGTTAATGGAAAGGTGGTCTATGACTTCAAGAATCTCTTCAATGGTGATAAGCAAAAATGTAAGGACTCTGCTTGTTTTTTTTTTTATTTTACTTTTCATGTTTTTAGCATAACAGGAATTCAAATTGGCAAAGTTTTTTTAATTCAGTTTCAAATACTGAACGTGCGTAATAATTTAAGTTTAATAAAGTCGAATAAAAAGCCCTAACAGAAACAGAGTCTCAGTAATCTTCATATCATCATATTTTTTCTATTGGATATTTTCTTTGTTCTCCGTCTAATATTTGAATCACAATTATTAATCTTTGTTGTTTGGTTAGAAAATTCTTACAAGCAGCTCGCCCCCCAAACAAATTGTGCAAAATCTGATTATTTACTCAAACCTCCTCCTTGATACGTAATTTTCAAATGCCTGTTTTTTTTTTCAGCTGACGAAGCGCACAACTACGTTAATACAAACTGGAAACCTGTGGACGAATCATCTCGTTGGGATACAATGAAGGCGTTTACAGACACTTACATAAAGCATGTCAACGCTTACTTGACCATCACGCCTGTTCAAAGATTGTTTTCTTATGAAAAGTAGGATCATATTATGAAAAACAAAAATGAATGAGCCAAACAATATTTCTGAATAAAGAAACATGCAATTCACATCAGTAACCTTGTATTATCAAACTACCCGATCCGCGCAACTTCGTCTGTGTCACGTCAAATTAAAAGCTCTGCTCCTATTTGGTCGTAGCTTGATGTTCTGTGGCCAATATTAGCTACGCTTTTTATACATTTTCAAAAAATATAAGCCTATGCGCGCACTTGTGAATTTTGTCACCTTGACTGTACATTTCTCTCATTTGAGTCTATCAGAGAGATATATACTGTCACGTTGACAAAAGTCAACAGTGCGCGCCTCTTAGATTATATACCTCGAGGTATATAATCTAAGGCGCGCCTAGTCTAAATCTGTCAAAGTGATTTGTTTATTAGTTACACACTTGTTTTGGTATTGCCTTTCAGAATTTTAATTCAGAAGACATTAAGATACACATCCCTACAGGCCGTGAATTTAATTTCCTTTATTATTCCTCGATAAATGGACTATCCAACATTTTTTTTTCCAATTCAAACAAAGTAGTTCCTGAGATTGACGTGTACAAACAAACTCTTCAGCTTTATGAATATTCGTACAGATTTTTTTTAGGTTTTGTTTTGGTTTTATGATAGAAGAGAGAGAGAGAGAGAGAGAGAGAGAGAGAAAGTTATTTTCACAATGTAAAATTTCACACATGTTACAGTTAAAACTTTTTTGATACTATAATACTGGTATTCAGCTGAATTCGGTTTGACTGAAAGCCAACCCCATTATAGTAATGACAAGGCTAGGCAGATGATGACCTTTACTTGAATACTACGTGAAACTCTGTTGCTTGTCCTCCAGGAAAATCCTGGCAATCGAATGAGCATTATCTGACAAACAGCCGTATCTGAACTTTAGCGTGAATTTATAATTCGAGGTAATTTCTATCCATCGACATCAACTCGAAAAGCGACTTTAGTCCTGTGTATTTTAAGTTGATTTTAGAACCAATTTGATTAACAAGGCCTTAAAAGAAAAAGGCCTAAAGGGTTAGAGTTAGAATGTTAATAATTATCTCGAAATTTAAAATCCAAATAATCATGGATGGTAGAAACTTAATAATTTGATAATGTTAAAAGTTCATGGATGAACACAATCTTCTGAGACACAGGTTTCCATCTAGTTGAGGTGACAGGGTCAACTTCCTTGCATTGGACGCGCACAGAGTGCAACCTCCGCGAATGCCACAGTTTGCTAATGCGTTTAGAGACAGGTCCAAGTTATAAGTTTTCTAATTCCGTTCTGTGTCAGTACTTCAATCCAGGGGCCCGAGTCTGCTATTTTTATAAATTTGTCATTCCGACACGATCCCATTGTCATGCCATTGTCATTTTGCTAAAAGTTCGTAATCTGCTAAATTCATAATCGCACGGTCACTGGCACGTTAGTGGCCGGTCACTGGAACGTCAATGGTCTCGTAATAGAATTGCGTTAGGAATGCCGTATTGCTATTATTATAAAACCGAGCTAAATTTGAGCATTTATTCATGCCAGATTTTATTTATATTTAGTTTTACATATTATTTATTAGTGTTATAAGCAATCTGAAGTAGTGAGAAGTTCGTAAATACTAAATCTGTCATTAGGTACGAGATTACCATTCATATGGCTTTTTTTCAGTGGCGTGTCAGTGGTTGATCATTGGAATGTCATAATGACGCCATTATGTTAGTAGATTACCAAACTTGTCAAAATCAACCATTTTGAAATCAGTGATCGACCATTCTGACACTATTGTAATAGCAGACTCGGGCCCCTGAGCATGTGCGTAGAAGAAAAAAAAAAATTTGATATGAGCTTCCATCGCCGCGGCAGCCTTTTGTTTCAGGACAATAGTTTTTCCTTGAAAGGAAGTCTCCGAATTAAAAGCAAAGTCTGATTAAAGAAATAATATATGAACTTAGAACATCGTGACATTATAAAATAGATGTATTATTGATGGCAGGTAGTCAGATATGAAACTGCAGACTCAACTAGCTTTAAAAAAAGATGTGTTACTACCAACTTTGAAAGTAATAGTGTAAACCTTGATTACTTAACTTCAAGCTCATCAATGCCATTGATATTTGCCAATATGTATTTATAGCTGAACCACCAAAATCAGGTATTAGAATTCCGTACCTACAGTAATAGAGAAACCAGTACGATGCAGCTTTGGCCAATGTCAGTCTGGCTCAAAATTCTCATCTTCAACTACATGCAATCTTTTTTCAGCAGTCTTTTTCACAGACCAACATTCGGATCCATAAAGTACGACAAGTCTTAGTAAATTGGGGGCATCCGATTGTCTCAAGGTTCCATTAGTTCCTACCGATATTGCAATCATCATCGAACAGCCGAAAGATATTCGGCGGAATATGGGCCTCCTTGAAATTGTAAAGACGAATAAAATAATATAGCTAATCACTACATATTATAAAACATAGTCCTTTGCCGCGTCTGTCTGTCTGTCTGTTCGCAATAAACTCAAAAACTGCGACACCGATTTTCATGCTGTTTTCACCAATGGATAGAGTGGTTCTCGAAAAAGGTTTTAGTACATAATTTGTCAAGCGGGCGAAGCCGTGGGCATCAGCTGGTATCTATCTTTATATATAAAAATGAATTGCTGTTCGTTAGTCTCGCTAAAACTCGAGAACGGCTGGGCCGATTTCGGTAGGTAGGGTAGCCAGCTGACGGGACCAAAGCCGCGGGGGACAGCTATTAATACATATTTTCTTGCCACAAATTACAGGAAAAGTTATACAATAGTCAACATATACAATTGTATGAGTAACTAGCTGACCCGCGCAACTTCGTCTGCGTCACATTTTTCATTACTGCTCCGCTCCTATTTGTCTTAGCGTAATGATATATAGTCTATAACCTTCCTCAATAAATGGGCTATCTAACACTGAAAATATTTTTGAAATCGGACCAGTAGTTCCTGAGATTAGCGCGTTCAACCAAATAAACAAACAAACTCTTCTGCTTATAATATTAGTAAGTATAAGTATAAGTATAAGTATAAGTATAAGTAAAAGTATAAGTATAAGTATAAGTATAAGTATAAGTATAAGTATAAGTATAAGTATAAGTATAAGTATAAGTATAAGTATAAGTATAAGTATAAGTATAAGTATAAGTATAAGTATAAGTATAAGTATAAGTATAAGTATAAGTATAAGTATAAGTATAAGTATAAGTATAAGTATAAGTATAAGTATAAGTATAAGTATAAGTATAAGTGTAAGTATATAAGTATAGGTAAATAGATTAATTACTGGAAGTTGCCTAAGCTAAGTTTCATACCTGTATGTCAGGTCACCATACAAAAAGAAGGAAATGACAGAAAAAATCCTCCAAAGTACGGAGCCCCAGGTGCACGAGTTCAACTTGCACTTGGCTTGTTATAGTAGTTGGTCTTGAGCTATAAATACGCTATAAGTAAGGTCATACCAGCATAAAATAATCAGTGCTTATCGAATATGTTCGCAATACGAACACTATTGCCTATTGCTGTTTTCTGCATCAGCTGTGTTGTAAGTAAGTTTGCGTTCGTCCTGATTTTAGCCTGCTTTCTTATAAACCTTTTCAATACTGAAATACCATAACAAGCTACACAGAATGCCTAAATACAGAGGTATATTTCTGGATCTGGGACGCTTGGAATCGGAAAGTAGAAAGCCGTGCGTGCAGCTAGAAAAGCCGTGCCTGATTAACGACTGAACTGATGATGAAGCGGCAAAAATGGCAGGGACCATGAACCAACCAGCATTTTTTTCTTGTAAATCAATCTATCTAACCTTTTCCGGAGTATGTAAGTTGGAATTGGCTTCCAATCTCACTCACCAGGTCCAGCTGAGTAGGTATCAATGTTTTACCAGGAATTACTGCTTGTCTGACATCCAGAACCCAGTTACTGGGTAACACGATACCTCTTGGAAAGATTACTATATTTCTTGACATCTGACTTCCCATTGACATCATCATCATCGTCAGCTGAAAGACGTCCACTGCGATATATAGGCCTCGTCTATGTATACCAATGTCAACAACTGGTCCTGTACGTCTCGCATCAATCGGCTACCCGCAACCCTCACCAGGTTATCGGTCCACTCAGTGGGTCCGGTCGCTCTCACTCACTCCAGATATTTTCGTCCCCATAGACCAATATTGTTCTGCCAGCAATTTGACCAGTCCACTGCCAATTTAGTTTGGCGATCCTTATGGCTATGTCAGTAACCTTGGTTCAAACATATGAATACCAAAGATCTATGAAAATAACAGCTGGGATCAGCAACGAAATTAATGAATCTCGTTATGTAAAGATGGTCGTCCACCCACGAACCGATCTCTCATGGACACCTTTATCTTGTAATTGCAGGTGAAAAAAAAGCATGTGACTTTGAAGACAGCAAATGTTTGACGGAGGCTGCCAGGCGAGTTTTTGTACAGATCATATTGGGCGTATCAGGGGTAGAGTCTTCCGATCCGTTACATGAAGATTTTATTAAAGCAGACGTTCCATCAGTGAACTATAAAATTATCGACGGTTATCTCTCTGGAATGAAGAAGTGCCAAGTGGAACTGGTGAAGTAAGTTATGCATGATGTTTCAAAAAGCTTGATAGTCTAGTCTATAGATTTAACAAGGTTATTGCGAGCTTGTAAAAAGCCAAGTTTAACTAATATTCTGCCATTCTAAGAAAAACGGAGCGTATCGACGCAAAACAAATCAAACAATATCCGACCATAAAGTATTCGCTTAATGTCTGAAATCGGTTACTTCGTTTTGTATGAGACTTCTTCAGACGTAAGTATCTACTTACCTACGTCTTTTCTTCTCAGCAGTAGATAGGTACTTAATATACTTTTTGACGTCCAAAAGCCCTTTTTGCAATGCCCGTAAAGCCGTTTTTTTTCTGTCCACTATAACATGAGATCCAGACTTTACGTTATTATTCTCTGTAAAACTGTATTTTATTCCAGAATCTACACAAAGGATCAAAAATATGACTACCATGTTGGATGCCCACATCTTACTCTAGAGTCAGGATATGAATTAAAGGCTGAAACGGGCAGTACAGTCGTGGAAGGAGAAGGCACCTCCAAGATTGATTTATGTAAGAAAAGTTGACGGCCCAGTAATCTAATAAACTGAAATAACACATCTTATGTTGAAAGTCATAGTAATGCAATTTACGTCGTGTGGTCAATCAAAACAGACAGCTATTGAATTGACTCGAAAATGGAGAAGTAAAAAAAAATACAAAAATTTTTGTTCACCATGTTTATCTGTACGTTTTCTTCTTTCAGATAACTATCACCTCCACGTTCATGGTGATTTCGCTATCAACGAAAGCAAGATGGGAAAAATGCACCTCAAATTAAAATCGCATGAACTAGAATTAAAGGGTAAAGGAAAAGTACACTATCACTACAAGAACTTTTTCATAGATGACAAAGAGAAATGTGAGTAACTAATCCAAATGTTACGCTTCCACGTAAAAATGACTTAACCGATCATCATGAAACTATGTACACACATTCTTGGAGGTATTAGAAGTAACATGAGATACTTTAAAAAAAATAAAAAGCGAGTGAAGCGGTGGGCATCAGCCTGTCTCTTCATATTTGGTAATCTACAGGTTTAGTTTATTCTATGACAAAGCATGACTTCAAAGAATTCGAAGACCATTGTCAGACATTTACGAAAAAAGTTATCGTTAGAAGTGATTTTGTCTATTTCTAGAACTACTCTTCACGAAATGCTTATCCACCATAACTTAAAGGCCAAAAACTCGGTCCCTTTTTTTGGATAGGAAATCATCACTTGACTCGACTCGACTCGTGTCAAACTCTTACTGACTAGAACCCACCCGTGTTTCCCTAAACGCCTTTTGCGTTCCTGGGCCGCGGTGGCTCTTTCGAACAAAATCAATAGCCCTGGCAGGCATTGGCGCCCTAGTACTAAGATGAAAAGCTGTAATTGTAATGTTTTTTACCATTTTCAGCTGACGCTCTTCAAAAATACGCAGACAAAAATTGGGAATCTGTAGTAAAAATGACTCTTCAGCCAGTTATGGAAGCGTTTATGAACAAACACATCAGTAACAAAAACGCCTACTTGGCTATTGTGCCTATCGAAGATATATTTTACTAGCTGACCCGCGCAACTTCGTTTGCGTCACATTTTTCATTAATGCTCCGCTCCTATTTGTCTTAGCGTGATGATATATAGCCTATAACCTTCCTCGATAAATGGGCTATCTAACACTGAAATAATTTTTCAAATCGGACCAGCAGTGGTATTCTGTAACAACATTTTCGTGTCTCGACAGCGGAATCCGAGGTGAGTTTCAAATTCGTATAAATATAAGACCTTATGACGTGTGAAATAAAGTTCACTTTGTAAGCTTAGTCACTCAGGTGAAGTCGATATCGAAATGGTTATTTACACAATAGACTAGCAGTAGTTCCTGAGATTACCCCCTACATACAAACTTACAGACATACAAACTTACAAACTTACAAACAAATGTTACCTCTTTATAATATTAGTATAGATTCACAATAATAATGCCGATGCAAAACTTTCAATGATTATGCTAAACACATTATTTATTTAATAAACTTTCGTTACTGAATGTTGTCATTGCTTTTATTTTATAGCAGGCGTTATCGACCTCGTCCCCGATCGGTATCTAAATGAATCAAAACTATACAATTTATCCGTTTCTGACTGAGAGGCTGACAGGGAACGCACAGCTGAAACTACTGGTCGTAGAAAGCTGAAACGTGGCGTGTAGGTTCGTAGATAGAGTATAGACAGACAGATGTGTTGCTGGGGAGTATGGTGCTCACTTCTTCTTCCCCGCTAAATTACTAGGAAGTGGGGGACTTTTAACTTTTAACACTGAACGTTTCGGGCGTTTTTGAGGGACGTCTATTTGTAAACGTTGACTTTGAAAAAGTGCTGGCACTCAACCTAATTTGAGTTTTGAGTTTTGAGATGCTAGTACAGTATAAATGAAATAAAAAGAAAGGTGCCATTAGTATTTATCCCGTAAAATATAGTATTTATTCACGGTTTGCGTGGAAAAGGTTAGCTAGGTTGTCAGCCGCAGATAGTATGTCTTTTAGTAAAGTGATTATTTTATTTTACACTTGTGATTTGATGGTTGGACAAAATTTTGTATTTAATCAATCGACACCAAAAAAAGAGGACTTGATGATTATGAGTTCAAAAAATTGAGCAGGTATTAAAAAAATCGGCCTAGTGCGAGTCGTACTCACACACGAAGGGTTCCGTAACATCAATCGAAAAAAAACCGGTCACATGCGAGTCGGGCTCGCACAACGAGGGTTCCGTACCATAAATAAAAAATGCATCAGCTCCCTTTAATTTAAAAATATACTGTTGTTTATCGTATTTGTCGTTATAGCGGCAATAGAAATACACACTCTGTGAAAATTTCAACTGTCTACCTATTACGGTTCTTGAGATACAGCCTAGCACTGACAGACGGGCGGACAGACAGACAGTGGAGGCTTAGTAATAGAAATCCGTTGGGTGCCCTTTGGGTACGGAACGTTAAATATATATTTATTAGTATTGAGTGTTTTATTCTAGATATATATATTTAGTATATTTTAGTATATATATTTAGTATTGAGTGTTTTATTCCGCAATGATCCTGATACCACCGAACCCAAACGATGATGGCGCTATCGCTCAGCCGTCGCTGACGCCTTCATATACTTAGGTAGTTAATAAAATCACATATTATGTAACTTAAAATTTTAATGCTAAAAACGGACGAGTGTTTTATTCAGTAAACAATTCTTGAACAGGTACTTTTCTCAGGTATGCATTAACGTTATTGATATATGTTTTCATAAAAGCGTCCATACCTGGTTGACGAATAAGTTTGTCAACGTACTGCCAATTTTCATTCGCAAACTTGAGTGCTGCTTCAGCTGAAAAAAAGATTGGAATAGATTAAAATGATGATATAACTCTGCTGTCATCTATACTAATATTATAAAGAGGTAACATTTGTTTGTAAGTTTGTATGTAGGGGGTAATCTCAGGAACCACTGGTCCGATTTGAAAAAATATTTCAGTATTAGATAGCCCATTTATCGAGGAAGGCTATAGGCTATATATCATCACGCTAAGGGTAAGAGGAGCCGAGCATTAATGGAAAATGTGACGCAGACGAAGTTGCGTGGTTCAGCTAGTAACAAATAAAGGCGTTATATTGTTTTAAACTTCTATGGTTACTAACATTAGAATGGTTAATACCGGGATTGCTTCCATGTACCTTTTTATTTGTGAGTTTCCGATATTTCGGCACTGTTGCAAGTGCCATGATTACGGAGTAACTGAAGATCTTGCGGGTGGGATGTTATAATAGATTCAAATCTATTTCTAATAACACTTACAACATAAAGATGCAATAATATCCTTGATCAATACTGTCCCTTACTTAATTTATTCCTGACCTAACCAATAAGTATCCCAATGTAACTCTTATTCGTGGAATAAATTTAACGTTTGACAGCTTTTGTATGGAAGAACTGTCAAAAATTTAAATTATTCCTCCGATAAAGCTATCTGGCGTTGGTAAAATCCAGCCTAAGTAGTCTAAAACTTTTACTTTAAGTTTAGATTTAAATATTGCAAAGCCTTGTAATTTGGCAGCTAGGTACTGGCATATAAATAGAGAAAGAGAAAAGAGTTTACTTGGTTTCATTTTTTTCTATTTAGCTACCCACTGACAGATTAGGAGTTCAACTCTTCCGATGGATACTTTCCAGCATAATTTATTTTGATGTGGTCTCCAAGGCGCCCGAAATTGAATCTTAGTTTATTTTTTTTTTATTAGGAGAACACACAAGCCTTTAAACATCTTCACACCTATATTTTGATAGTTTACCTACAAGTAGCATTGACACACCCATTATTTTATTAATATTACATTTTGCCATATGTAATATATAAAAAAATGGGTGTTTGGAGCATATAGAGATAGGTACATGGTAGCAATCCCGGTATTAACTATTCTAAATAAGGACGTAACTACACAATTTCGTGTTTGTGCCGATACGACTTTTTTTCTTATACCAAAACAATATATTGAAAAGAAATATCATGTAGTATCAAATGTTACACCTTTCCATCTTTAAGCCCCGAACTATACAGGGCTATGTTGTAACACCAAGTTATAGGTCGCAAATAATAGCAGACAAAAAATAGTACATTTGAAATATGTACAGACGCCAGCACAACAAGCTACAACAATGTGTCAAATTTCTTCAATAGATTTTAAACTTTATTTCTGAAGTTATAAGATTCAAGGTTGATTGAAAAAAATTGACAGTTTCGGGTAGCTTGATGTGCTGGCGACTGTACTCAGAATCAGTTCGTGCAATTTATTAAAATTTAATATATTAAATATAATGCCTTGTTGCATTAAGTCCGCTCATGTACCACTATTGTACACAAAGTTTAAATAAACACTGGACAAAGTGTGCCTGAGTACTGGACCTTGATTTGCCCCATGTTTAAATGATATATTCATGACGCCACTGCAGTAACTTTACGTAATAAAACCGAAATGAGTCAATGCAAATGCTGTGTGTCACAATTCGATCGAGATATCCACGTGGGCTCATGAAAATACCTAAATTATCATGGTCGAAAACTACAAATAGATAAACTACAGATGTACAAATTATTAATATTCTTACATTTTGCTTTATTTCCATTAAATAAATTTTCGAAGTCATAGTGCACTTTTCCTTTCGCCTCCAATTCTAAATTGCTATTTTTCAGCTGGATGTGATTTTTCCTATCGTTGCAATTTTTCATTTCATAATTGCCATTGAAAAGAAAATTGTAGTCAACTGAAAACGAAAATATTGTTTAAACACATTTATTTGAATATATTAGTTATTATAAAATATTTCTCAGGTCAGTCGGATCATTGAAGGTTTTAAGACTGGTCGCATATGAACTGTTTCCTAATTCGTAATTCTGTGAGAGTAGCGCAGACGATGAATTTTGTCTATTAAGAATTTATAAAAATAACGAAATTTCCACTCCTCTAAGACCTCAGGCTATGTTGCCTCCTTGGCGCTACGTCACTTTGTGCTAGCGACCGTTTTCGGGGGCCCATTCATTGAGAGCGCAAGTCACCCTCTGCCATTTAAAAGCCGTGTATATTGTTAGTGGTCAGGCAGGGGCCAATAGTTCTTCTATATTAAACGATTATCAGTCCACTAAACCACCCAAACCCATAGCGTTATTCTGCAATAGTACTGCTCATATGAAAGGCAAAAATGTTTATGAATTTGTGTAAGTAGCTAAAAAGCCAGACATGATAAAATAAGCTTATAATCAAGCTCACTCGCACATTGCTAGCCTCTACAAGTTAAACAGCCAAAATGTGGAACTTCTTGCCAGTGTGTGTGTTCCCTTCCAAAGCAAGTGTGAGCAGGCATCTTTTGGGTACGCTCGCTCCATCATTAACTTAATCCATAGCTTTCCATCAGGCGTGATTGAGGTCAAAAGCAAGCCCATTCCTCAACAAAAAAAAACAGACATGGGCCGTAGATCTGGGCTGTCCCCTCACATGGAACACGCATCCCGGAGATATACGGACTCGTGACATGACAATGAAGTTGTTATAAGTAAGTAGTAAAGGCGGGAAATACTCACAAAAAAACACTCTGCAGATGCCATTTCCTTCAACTGCCTCAGGACCAACTTTACCCTCGACTTCGTAGTTGGATTCAAAAACTAGATGCGGACATCCAATATGGTAGTAATATTTTTTATCATTTTCTGATATTCTGGAATTGGTCAAAAACATACATTAGGTTTTTACCTTGTGAAGTAGATACAGGGGTTCTACTATGACTCAGGATTCCGGTGTTTTAGTCAGATATAGTGAAATTGCTTGAATAGATCTATCCCTTTTCACAATGAAGTCACGAGGGGACTTTGTAGTATGAACTGATATCAATAATTTTCTAAAGTAATATCATTGAAAGATAAAATGTTCTGATAACTGTAGGAGGTAAACTCTGTAACGTATTAGTCGATTGCGAACTTTTTTTTAACTAAAGTAGCTTCATATGTTAGTGCATACATGGCACGGTAACGAAATCACGAGTATAATTTGTACTATTCTTAATAATTTTAAAACAACGGACACTCTTAGCCAAGGTCAGTATTCTACAGGAGTGCCCTTAACATATTGATGCCACATCATAATCATCTACCTATATCAGCCGAAAGTCCACGTTTGGACATAGGCTTCCTACACATGTCGCCACAACATCCAGTCCTGTGCGTCTCGCATCCATCGGCAACCCGCGACCCTCACTAGGTTTTCAGTCCACCTTATGAACGGTGTTCCAACGCTGCGGCTTCCGAAACGCGGTCGCCACCCCAGAAATTTTCGCCCCCACCGACCATCTGTTCTGCGATCAATGTACCCTGCCCGCTGCTACTTTAGTTTGACGATCTAACGGACCGTCGGTAACCTTGGTTTTTTTTGCGGATATTATTGTTCCAGATTCGATAATTCAAGGAAACTCAAGCATAGCCTTCTCTAGTGCCCCTTGGGTGACTTAGAGTAGTTTTAATGTTTTTTGTGGGTTTTAATTTTTATTAAGGCCGCCACAGGCAAGACCGGATAAGCAGCCGACCTGCGTGTGACTATCCAAGTATTAAAATTACGCCTAATGATATAGACCTAAACCAAAGTGTGATATATAAATTAAGTATAAAATATGAAATGAACTCACTACACAGATTGACAGAAGACTAACATAAAAATCCATATAAAAACTTACTGTACTAGTTCCACATGACAGTTTTTCATCCCAGTTAATGACCCGTTGGATATTTTATACTTTAGTGAAGGCAGATTGACTTCAAATGAATCCAAACGTAAAGGATCCGAAGGTTCCACTCCAGGCATACCAGATATGAACTCTTTAAATTTTCGATCTGTACATTCTGTGAGACAATTGTTGTTGTCCATGTCACATGGTTTCTTTACACCTGAAATTAACAATGAATTAGTAAGTTAATTTCATAATACCGCGTGTATCTGACATCGTCGCACAAACGATTTCCATGGGTCCAGGGTATGATTCTGGACACCCCAATGGTGGAATTTTTTGTCGGTTCTTTTCTCATTTTTTCATTTTATTCAGATTGCTCTTTTTAGTGAAAGTAGTTAATTAATCATTTTTTTATTAAAAATCTCATTGGTTTAGGTCAGAATAACGATTATGAGCAGTCTAAAGTAAAAAAAGCCTTGAAGAAAATGAAAAAATGAGAAAGAAGCCGACGAAAAATTCTAAATCTAGGGTGTCCAGAATCATGCCCTGGACCCATGGAAATCGTTTGTGCGTCGATGTCAGATACACGCGGTATAGAATTAAAAGAACAGTAAGGACAAGTCTTGAGATAGTTACTGATCGTCTACTGACTGAATTCGGTAAGGTCACACGTACACATTCAATCCCAAACGCTCATCATCTATCAAAATCAATCATCAAGGAGGCTACTAATCAAATCCGTTGAGCGCGTTCAAGATTGACTGTGTACTGGCCTTAAGACTGAACAACCAACTCAACTTGCTAAATGCTTAGTTGAAAACTCGCTTGACCCAAGGGCTGGCTTTTACCTAGGAGAGAATATAAGCATTGCCATAAAATGTGACAATGCCACCAGTCTTTTGGGATCACTTTCAGTGACAGCGATGTGGACGAATTTTTTAGCGCCAAATTTTAGTTGGAGTTTTTTTTTTATTGATCAATATTTAAAATATAAAATTACTGTTTATTTTTTGTAAATAACTAAGTTGCTATCAAAATATCTAATTTAAGATTCAAATAATAGATAAAAATAAGCTTGTAATCAACATGGCAGGTAACTCACATACAACACAGCTGACGCAAAGTAAAGCAAAAATAAATATCCGTTTTGAGCACATTTTCAGCTTCCGTAAGCACATGTGCTTATCTAATGTCAGTGTTTTCTAAGTTCAGGTGAATTTATAGTGTGAGCAATTTTTTCGTTTAATTGGCTGTGGTTCCGTAAAAATATATTAAAAAAGAAACACCTCCATTAAAAGAAAGTGTATATTTTGTGTGTCAATTTTATAACTGCATATTTTGTATAAAATATTAAAGACATCACATATAAAAAGATTGAAGTTAAAGATAAAAACAATACTGGTTATAAAAAAAACACGGTTACAGAATTATGATCATTCTATTTTCATCATTCATCAGAATCATTTCAGCCGAAGGAGATTGGCAACAGACTGGAATTAGGCTTTTCAGTTTTTTAAACCTATTACTATTCAAATTTATTAACAGAAAAAAAAACATGTTTCAATGGGTTATTTGACTACTATCAAAAATTTACAAAAAAAAAACTTATTTGTTAGATCGTAAAATGGAAAAAAACACTCTAATCACAGAAGTTACACCATAGACTACATATATTGAGTTACACGCTTTTGAAGTTATTCTCCAATCCTTAAAACGTCTTTATAGCACAAATTCACTCAAAACCCTTTCATTTCGTTTTTCGTCTTCTCAAGTTTTGAGAAATGAAAAAATATTTCTGTCAAATAGCCTTTTCCGAAATATTTTTGATGAGGATTTTGAATTTCATTCGTGATCTTCAAAATTCTATTTACAACAGTCAATAAACTTATGAAAATATAAAAGTTAAGTAACGGGTTTTCATTTCAATTACCCAGATTATGTTAATTGTTCTATTATAAATGCTTTACATAACAGTAAACGTAATTATTTAAATAAGTTTAAAAAGCAGAGGAAATAAAATATTTAATAAAAACACCTTGAATCATACAAGGCAATTTATTTTTAGATTTTTAACACTTGCTGTTTTTTGGCTTTGGGCTTATCGCATTCTTATGTCGTAAAACATAAAAAACTCAGCAGATTTTCTTCAAATCTTCATGACGTCACTACATTAATTAGTTTATTGTTTAATTATGACGCCTAACTACAAATCTACTTAATATAGCTTGAATGAGATCGTGCTATTAAATCTATGTAATATTGTATAAAATAATTTAGTTACTTTTGAGACTACGCACAGCTGAAACTACTGTTCGGTTGAACACACCATTGATTGTCCTGTGTTGAGTTGGATAAGCATGTTGATGCATGTGTCTGCAGACCCCCAAGTTACCAGAATCTATCTGTGTTTGATTCCGTAACGGAAGATGTGTTAAAAAAGTTTTTACTAGCAGTAAAACAATAATAAAATGTGGCGACTTTAATATTAACTTATTAGAAACTAGCTCAAATAGTATCAGATTATTGAGTCTATTTAAATCGTAAAATTTGTCAAAGGTTTTATTGAGCCTTTAACCTACTCGAGAAACAGCTGCTTCTGCGACTTGCATAGACAATATATTTTGTAATTGCGATTATTTACATAAAGGTATTGTTCAATAATACCTTGGCCAGGAAATTATTTATTCAAAGTTTTAATAACATAGATGACCCAAATTAGTTTTACGGCGAGATTTTTTCACTACCAAATATGCTCAATATAATGATCATCATTTGCCTAGCCTTTTCCCAGCTATATTGGGGTCGCCTTCCAGTCAAACCGGATTCAGCTGAAATCCAGTATTTTACGTTTAGCGGCTGCCTACCAGACCTCTACAACCCATTAACTGGGTAACACGGTACTCCTTGGCAAGACTGGTGTCAGATTGCTTTAGACCTGGCTTCTGACTATCCGTAACGACTGCCTAAGGTCTCCAAATGACAGTCGGGACCAACAGCTTAACGTGCTTTCCGAAGCACGGAGGAAATTCTGTACATTAAGATGGTCACCCATCCACAGACCAACCTCGGCAAGCGTTGCTTAACCTTGGAGATCGACCCGTGCGGCTGTTATTATTTAGCCACGAGCTCCGTGCTCAATATAATGATAATTTTCTAATAAAATTTAAAAGTAAAAAGTGTTAAAGTTTATAAGTACCTATGTTGCGAAATATACAAAAACATTTAAAAGTGTATGCAAAATAGCCATAGCTCTGTTTATTAGCAATCAAATAAAATCAGCAGATTTGCTTTTGCAAAAGCTAGTTTAATAAAAATTGTAACAGTCTTTGATAAAAAGCTCACATTTATACCCCACTTAGAGAACGTCATCAAGCGAGCCTCTAGAATGCTGGGATTTGTTATTAGAAACGTAATTAGCTTTCGACGGACTAAAACTAAAATTTTATTGTACAACTGCCACATCCGAAGCATTTTGGAATACTGTAGTACTGTTTGGAGGCCACATTACGCAACACACAAACTGAGACTGGAACGAATTCAGAAAAGGTTTCTCTGGCATTTAGCGTATTCATCCGGAATTGCCAAAAAAAAGAGATCATCTTTAGATAGGCTTACGCATTTTGGGTTATACTCTCTAGAGAAACGTAGAAATATTATTGATTCCAGCTTCTTAATCAAAATCCTGAGAAATAAAGTAGACTCATTTATTAGGTAAAATCAGATTCCGAGCCCCAGCTAGATATCCCCGTGCTCCTATAACTCCTTTCTACCCTCCACCACGTAGAACCGTTCTCGGTGCCAATTCGGCTATTCCTCGACTATGTAAATTAGTTAATAGTTGCAGCGATCTTGTGGACTTGCATGCAGACTCACTTACCAAGTTCCGCAAATTGACGCGCAATGCAATGTGATGTGACTGGCCTGTTGTGTTTTGTTTTGATTTTTATGTATTTACTGTATTTGGAATAATCTTATCTTCTTTATTAAACTATGAACATTATTGTTTTGGCACATGTGGTGCTTACCTGTAAAAAATTGTGGCACTACACCTTTTGTTTTAAGTTGAGTATTTTTGTAAAAAAAATTGTGTTAACAATTGTTGGTGAGCCTAATAAATAAATAAATAAATAAATGTCGTCGAAAAAAGCTTACTTGCAACAGTGTCGTCTTGGATTGTCAGAGCTTCAGCTGCATTTTGTCCTTATTTAGCTACGAGTTAAGAATGATATGTGGTCAATGCTATGTTTTTGTCGCTTTTAATTAAAAAAAAAGTTGCCCCACACTCATACAAACACAAACACACAAACTTACATACAGAAAAGCTGGACCCGGAAAAACTATCTGTAGGCCATATACATAAATATTTATTCCGCTCTGCCACAGAGCTTGCAACAGATAAATACTACGCCAATATTTATCTATTGCAGGCTCGAAAGGCCTTACATTACTGGGCACATGTAGTTATGACCAGGCTGATCTATTCTGTTGACATCTGACCATATATAATTAGGTGGAGTGAATGACAAGTGAACTGTCATTCCATGTTGTTTGTATGGTTTGACAGCTTACTTCGTGATCACTTCACCCAAGCCTTCACTTCGAAATGTTTACAGAATCGCACTGTTTTTACCTTGGGTGATGAAAAAATCTTGCCTGAGGAACAGTCACGACACAACTTGGAAAAGTGGGGGAACGTCCACACAAAATATGGCCCAGTTGTTGGAGTGTCCCAAATGCCCTTATATCTACACCATTGAGGACCTTATGGGTGTCACTGATGCCGTGGCTATCTCATCATCTGCTTATCTTTTTCCCCGGTTTATTGAAGTTTGCTTCCAGTCAAAACGGATTTAGCAGAATACAAAAAAAGAAATACATAGTGGTTGTACTTGGTACATTCTTGTGCCCAGTAGCTGTAGTGGGCACAATAATGTCAGGGTCACTATCGACTCGAAAAGAAGAAGAAGACAAAAGAACTGGACTCCAGAGTGCTGTTGAGCAGTTCAACCACGCAAAGGGTAAGGAACATCAAGATCAAATTTCATAATTGGAGCTGCTAAGCAAGAGGAAGAAGTATCTGTAATTTCAGGGTTTGTTACTTTCACTTCAAAGACTTCAAAGATAGAAAATGTAGTTATAGAGGTGTGACAGTAACTACCTATCTGTACTAATATTATAAAGCTTAAGAGTTTGTCTGTTTGTTTTAACGCGCTAATCTCAAGAACTGCTTCTAAAAATTGAAAAAAAAAATTAAGTGTTGGATAGCCTTTTTATCGAGGGAGGCTATTTGGTTATATAACATCACACTTCGACCAATAAGAGTGGAGCGTTACTGAAAAATGTGAAACAAACGAAATAATAATGATTATGTACAAGCCTGTGAAATCTGGTCAACAAAATAAGCTTATTTACCTAATTATGACGTAAATCAGAATGGTATATTTGACAGATGTTATGTATTACTAATTTACTATTATAAATTATCTATTATGTTTACTCAGCTTAGTTGAGAACCTTCTTACTGCGCACACTGATTGTGTGCTTTGGACTATAAATATTCGCCGTATTTACAAATTTCACATTTAAATAACGGGCATTAGGTCAGATAAAATGTTCTCAAAACGTTTTTTATTTTTTGCATTATTGATTGCTGGCTATGTTTTATGTAAGTGCACAGTATTAGTATAGTGCCATTAGAGAAAATTTGAAAGTGAACTGACTTGTTGTGTGCAAATCGGTTGTCATTGTACGGGAATGGGAAGAAGTGACTGAGAAAAGTGGCGTCAAGAAAGTACTGAGTATGCCTGTGGATGGATGTAACAGTAGAAAAACACAAGATACTTATGGATAGACTGTATGAAAGACAGTATGTTTAGAAATGAAGTGAGAATGAGATGGTCAATATTGGAAAAGTATGAAAGAAAAAGACTTGGACAACCCCAAATTGATTGAGATGAACGCAAGGAATTGCAGAATATGAAATATGTATAATGGGATGTGTCCTATTATGTGTTAGAATCTTGAACTGGTTTATAATTCGTAGCTGATACACTATCTAAGATTTAATTTAAGAATAGCTCTTCAAATTCAACATTATCTTCGACAATGTTTCATTTAATATGTGATTTGTCAATCACGTTAAGCTATGGTAGGTACATATAGTTCAAGACACCTCGGTATCACGGGAATAACGATTAGTTATCCAAACTGAAAATCGTCGTTTAACAGTTGTTGTTGTGATGTTTGTGTGTTTGATGAGTTGCAAAATATCACTTGCCTAGAGCCTAAGCCTACGCAAGTAGTAGCGGTCAACCGCGCGGTTCCAGTTTAATATGCAACCACTTGTCATTTAATGGCGGTTAAGTGCGTACAATCACTAGCGGTTGCATACTAAACTGGAAAAGCGGTCAGCTGTTCAATCGTAAAAGTAGTAATATAGTTCCAGGTAAACATCCTAAGGGGGGGCAACACACTTTAAAATTGTTTAATCAGAATATTCAAGGTTGCTCTTCCAAATTACTCGAAATAGAAATGTTTTTAGAACAAACCAAGTTTGATGTAGTTTGCTTAACTGAACATTGGTTAAAAGATCACCAAGTAGGTTCCATTAATTTCGAAAATTATTATGTAGCTAGCCATTTCAGCCGACAATGTATGATACATGGAGGATCACTAATTTTAATTAAAAGTTACATTAAATCTAAAGAAAGAAAAGACATTGTTAAACTGTCAGTTGAACACACCATTGAATTGTCCTGTGTTGAGTTGGATAAGCATGTTGTTGTATGTGTCTACAGACCTCCAAGTTACCAGAATCTATCTGTGTTTGATTCTATAATGGAAGATGTGTTAAAAAAAGTTTGTACCAGCGATAAAACAATAATAATATGTGGCGACTTTAATATTAACTTATTAGAAACTAACTCAAATAGTATCAGATTATTGAGTCTGTTTAAATCATATAATTTATCAAATGTTTTTATTGAACCTACCCGAGTAACAGCTTCTTCTGCGACTTGCATAGACAACATATTTTGTAATTGTGATTACTTACATAAAGAGATTGTTAATAAGTTGCCCTCTGATCACAGTGGACAAGCTATAACGTTTTGTACCTACATACCTTTACAAAAAATTCAAATTCAATTTAGACCAATAACAGATAAAAATTTAGAAAAATTTAGTAATACTTTGGCCAGTAAATTATGTGTTCAAAGTTTTAATAACATAGAAGACCCAAATGAGTTTTACGGCGAGTTTTTTTCAATACTAAACGCTCAATATAATGATAGTTTTCCATTAAAGTCAAAAAGTGTTAACACAAAGTTTATATTCAGTGATTGGGCAACTACGGGCATTCGAATAAGTAGGGAAAAGCTATACGAACTATATGGCCTTAAGCAACATGTGAATAATATAAGCTTTCATAAGTATGTCGCGAAATATTCAAAAACATTTAAAAGTGTATGCAAAATAGCAAAAGCTCTGTTTATTAGTAATAAAATAAAATCAGCAGATGACAAAATAAAAACTACCTGGAAAATAATTAATAATGAAACAGGTAGGAAGAAAAAGCGTGAAACTGAATTTAATTTAAAATCCGTACATGGTCCCATAAACTCAGATGCAGAGGTAGCTCAGGAATTTGAAAACTTCTTTGCTGATATTCCTCGTAAAACTACAGAAGCTCTTAACTCGTCACCCGCGCTCTCTGCTGCCTTACTTAGGAAGAATGTCAAGGTTTGTACATCAGAGTTCAAGTTTAAACATACAAACCCCCTAGCCATTATAAAAGCTTTTAAAGATCTTAAAATTAAATCAACAGAAGATCTTTGGGGAATGTCTGTAAAAGTCTGTAGATCTATTATTGAAACTATTGCTCCCCACTTAGCTCTTATATTTAACTCTAGTGTAGACCAGGGAGTATTTCCTGATCTCATGAAGCACAGTAAAGTCGTTCCACTGTTTAAATCTGGTGATAGTCAAGAACCCAACAATTACAGGCCGGTTTCAATCCTGCCGGTTCTCAGTAAGGTGTTTGAAAAGTTAATGCTTAACCAGATGTTACTACATTTTAATGAAAATTCCATCTTTCATGAACATCAGTACGGTTTCACCAAAGGGCGTTGTACAACTGACGCCGGTGTCACTCTAATAAAGAACATCTTTAATGCCTGGGAAGATTCGCAAGACGCCATTGGAATTTTTTGCGATCTCTCGAAGGCGTTCGATTGCGTTAACCATGAAACACTTTTGTTGAAACTGGAGCATTATGGGATTAGGAATACATCTCTTAATCTGATTAGATCGTACTTGAAAGACAGACAGGTTAAAGTACAGGTAAACGGCGTGAACTCACTGGGGTCTGAAATGACAATGGGCGTTCCGCAAGGTTCAATATTGGGTCCATTCCTCTTTTTAGTGTACATAAACGATTTGCCCCAATTGCTTCAAAATGAGCCAAAGATGGTGTTATTTGCTGATGACACATCATTGATATTTAAGATAGAACGACGGTCACAAAATCTTGATGATGTCAATAACTCTATTCATCAAGTTCAAGATTGGTTTACGGCAAACAACTTAGTATTGAATGAAAAAAAAACCAAATGTATTAAATTTACTTTACCAAATGTTAAAAGTAACGAATGTGACATCGTATTGAATGGACAAAAACTGGAATTTATTGATCAGACGGTTTTCCTGGGAATCACTTTAGACGAGAAATTGCAATGGGGACCTCACATAACATCTCTTGCGGCGCGGCTAAGCTCAGCCGCTTATGCTGTTAGAAAGATAAGACAGTTAACAGATGTAGAAACTGCGCGTTTGGTCTATTTTAGTTACTTTCACAGCATTATGTCGTATGGTATTTTGCTATGGGGTCGGGCTGCTGACATTGAATCCATATTTATTTTACAAAAGAGTGCTGTCAGAGCCATTTATAATCTACGTCGACGCGATTCTCTTAGGGAAGTCTTTAAAAAGATTAATATTATGACAGTCCCATGTCAATTCATTTATGAAAATATTATGTATGTAAGGAAAAATCGACATCTCTTTAGCAAAATTAGTGATAGACATAATTTTAATACTAGAAATAGAAATAAATTAGATCAGCCATTTTATAGATTAGCCAAAGTACGAACATCTTTCATGGGGTACTGTATTAAATGTTACAACAAAATACCTTGTGACATATTAGAATTAAATGAAAGAAAATTTAAAAATTATGTTAAAAGCACACTATGTAAACAAGCATATTACAAATTAGATGATTATATTCAAGATAAGAATGCTTGGAAACATGCTGGTCCTGCTCCATAGGACAGTCTAAGGTGTAGTAAACAAAGTCAAACTTATTGATAATGTTTGTATTAATATAATTATTTAGTATATCTATAGATGTCTTTAATGACTTTTATATTTAATTTAACTCACACACTGATTTATTGTTCTTTATTTGATAAATCAATAGTACCAACATTTTTAAATATGTGTGTGTTTGCATTGTATAGACTCAAGTACCCTGGCGGTTGGGAGTGTCATGCTCACTCAAAAGCCTAGCTGATGGTGGCGTATGCGTTAAATTATGTGGCTCCATTCAAAATGGTTGAGACGAATGGGCCTGGCGCATGTCATGGCACCGTCGGTTGGGACTGGTCATTTCTCAGCTGCCATGGTTTATTTTAATTTATTTGAATTATTTCTTTGAATTGTTCCTTTTTTAGTTCGGATGTTTTTATCATGCTCGTCACATCGTTCTCACATGTATGTATAATTTCAACACGATGTCAAGAAAACTTTGTAACAATTTATTATTTTTAAAAGAGTGTCCGTGGAGTTTCTTGCACGTTCTTCTCCATAGAGATCTACGCTTTGGAACGTGCAAATAGCTTCATCTTTTTGGACCGACCGACCTTGACAATTCAAAAGTGCCTGTAAATGGTTTAATTGAAATAAATGTTTGAGTTTGAGTTTTGAGTTTGAAATCGCTAGTGCGTAGGAGGGCTAAGAACCAAATGATTGTCACAAGACAGGGCAGAACTGTGTGTGACAAGACGTTTACCAATTTTTTCTTGAAATTCCAGGTGTAAAAAAAGTATGTGACCCGAACGATGAAAAATGTCTAACAGAGTGTGCTGTTAGGACGTATAAGGGGTTCATAGCTGGCAATCATGGAGTAGAGCCCTCTGATCCGTTACACGTGGACTTGATTGAAGGAGACCTGCCTACATTGAAGTATAAATTAACCAATGGTTCGCTAACTGGAATGATAAAATGTCAGGTGGATCTTGCCCAGTAAGTCAGATTCAGATGCGTTTCTCAGTAACTTTACATTTTCCGGGACTTATTTATTTAATTAATTAATTTATTAATTAATTACTTATATTTTAAATTTTAATGTGACGCGTCAGTAAATCTGCAGTTAAGTTTATCAAAAATATCGAATTATTCCAGAATTTTTATGAAGAACATGACGTATAACTGTATAATTGGATGTCCTCATCTAATTTTGGAATCAAACTATGATGTTAAGGGAAAATTAGGCCTTGAATTAATTGAAGGAACAGGTACTTGTAAACTGGATATTGGTGAGTTATATTTTTTTTTAATAAAACCTAACCTCCACCGACGTTAACCTCAAGAGACTGGTCAGGTAAGGGACTATTCTAAAATAATAACTACTTAACTAATAAGTATTTACTGTTCTTAATATACGCGGTATGTCAAAATGGTCACACTGGGGTCGCAATATGACTTATAATTATGACTTGTCAAGCCATTATTCTGATTCTGTTTTGAAAAATTTATATTTATCCAGTATAGCTCCGCAATCTTCTAAACATGTAACTATTATTTTGTAAACATTTACTGTTTTAAAAGATTGTCTTGCGTTTTCTTCTCCATAGAGATTTATGCTTTGGAATGTGACAATTTCAAATTGCCCTTTTTTTATTTGAGATGCGTTTGCTCTAGACTTTCGTCTTGGTCAGAGATGAAAGATGGAACATGGACATGTGCCTTTAAGTAAATGGATTATTTGAAATAAATGCTTTGATTTGATTTGATGATTTTCAGATGATTATCGTTTTGTCTTCAATGGAGACTTTGAAATGTTAACAAGCATGGATGGGAAAATGCACATTCAATTTAAAAATCACATTTTAGAAAATCAAGCAGAAACAAAAGTGAATTATGACTGCAAGAATCTTTTCAATGGCGACATAGAACCATGTAAGAAAGACTTTATTATAAGCATAGAACTAGTCGTGTTAATTTTTTTTGGTGTGTAAGGGCTAAATCTTGCACCTGAATTCTATACAGTTACCCCCTAACGATTGAGCTGAATGAAATATTACATACACGTTTGGTTTGCATGGCCGCAAAAACTATAAAGGGGTGAAAAAAGTAACGTATTCATTAGCGCTTTCAATGAAAGAAAGTAAACGCTTACAGCATGAGAAGAATTTATAATTAAGAAAAAAGAGAGTCAATGAGTTAAGGTTATTTGTTCAGCAGTGGACATCTCCGGCTGAGACGATGATAATTTTCACAAACATCATTAACCAGTACAACTGAAAACGGTCAATACCAACATATTTTACAGTTTTTACAATTATTTTCAGCTGATGTCCTGCACAAATATGCAAATGAAAACTGGCTGTCTGTACACAAGCTGATTCGCCAACCGGCTATGGAAGCATTAATGAAAAAATACGTAGACAACGTCAACGCTTTCTTTAAGGAAGTGGCCTTTGAGGATTTGTGTTACCGTGAATAAAATGACATGAAGCAGTGAAAAATAAATCTGTCATCTCATAAATCCTTTTTGTGTGTTTTATTAAACCTGTAATAAGTAATAATAAACTATGAAATACTTTCAAATTCAAATCGCAATATCACCTCAGCGACAATCAATGTCATTAACATATCAAAATGTAGAACGAATAGAAGGTTTTTCACAAACTGTGAATAAGATGCGACTGCGAAATATTCATAAATATGTTGCCAGTCACTTATAGGCTTCTGAATGGAACAAACAGACCCATTATCATGGAACTCAACACTATCGCAACCAAACAAGATATCCTTAACTCTGTCAGACGTCAAAACAACTCGAATCCATCTCAAAAGCTCAACACCACCCACTTTGGGATAAGTGGCCCCGCCAACGCCGTCTACATAGGGGAAGACTTGACTGGCAGTACTAGGAAGCTTTTTTTGTTTTTCTTTTTTTTATATTTAGTACGTGAGCTGTGCAAGGAAAAACAATACAAGTTTTGCTGGATCGCTCACGGGAAAGTTCTCATACGGAAAGTGGATGGCCAATCAGCAATGCTTATTGAAAACGAAGCCCAAATAAAAAAACTAAGGCAAGAATTACTAGATTCTTCTTGGGTGCTATTAATAAGCTCCTATTTACTCCGCACTTGCATGCTATTTATTTAACCATTTATGTACACACATTTAACAAGAACAAGAGAAGAAGGAAACAGAAAAATAGGTACAAAGGTGATGCTTATTTCTAAAGAAATCTCTTCCAGCATACCTGCGAAAAAAGAGTAGAGTAAAAAGAGATGTAGACATTGTGTGCAAAAGTTTTAAAAAGCTAAAATGAAAATAGTAAATTTTAAATATTACGTGCAATACATAAATAACAAACTAATATACATATTATACTAAATAATATTAAAATATAAATATTAATATATACTTATATGCAACTATGACGAGAAGGAAAGATAGTGTTCTTTCAGTCTTCTTTTAAAAATAGCAAGAGTTTGGCTCTCCCTAATGTCAGGTGGTAGAGAATTCCACAACCGTACATCATGCACAGTGAAGGAGTAGGAATAAAAATCTGTAGAGTGGGGAGGGGATTTAAGGAGATTTTTAAGATGTGACCTGCAAGGCGCATTCGAAGGACGGGAATAGGAGAAGCGTTCTCGCAGGTAGGAAGGCGGTATTATAAAAATTGTATGCTACACTACTCAGATTACAATAAAACATTCTACTCACGTTACACTACAAACTACGAGCACTTATACTCACACGCTAATACCTGTCAATCAGACTCACCATACATACAATAACAACTCAATTTTCATTCATTCTAATACTTACCTGTCAATTAAAATTATCGATTTACTAAGCGTGTCCCGCTCACTTCGTCATGCCTATGTCTTAGCGGGGATTTTAGTGGTTACTCTGTATGTTAACTGTATGACCGAAGAATGCTCAAATTATGTCACAAACCCGTCTCAACAACTAAAAATAGTTACAGAGAACATTCGCTCTATTCCTTCGTTGTAGAACAAATGTTGACTGTGAAATACTCGTTCTGACAGAGTGCTGGCGAATAATGCTCTCATTCCTTCCATTGATCATTACACTTATTATTATACAAAAAATCTCCTCAACCAAAATGATGACATAAAAAGCTACACAGTACAAAGCTATACAGTTAAAGAAACCGTTTTGCAGGACGCCATTTGACTAATACTAAAAATTGGCACCGACAAGGCAATAATCTGCATTTACCGTTCTCCGTCCATCAGAGAAATGAGTAAATTCCTTCAATCCCTAGATTTCCTCCTAGCGGATCTAACTTCGTATAAAACCATAGGTATTGGGGACCTTAACATTTGAGGGCAGCGCTGCCCTCCCGATGCCCACATATTGGTGGAGGGCATCAGGGTAGGGGTCCAGGCCCAGATGAAATATCTGGCCTGGTACTAGATAGCAGGTGGCGCTTCGACCCGCACTTTAGGCGCCTGCTGAAAGCCGCGGGCGCCCTCTCCTGGCTCCTCCCGAACTTGGGGAGGCCCAGTGCGCGATGCCGGCGCTTGTATGCCGGCATCCTGAGAAGCATGGTCCTTTACGGGGCCCCCATCTGGGCTGACTCCCTCAATAAGAGGGAGACCGCGACGGCCATCCGCAGGCCACAAAGGGCCATTGCACAGCGGGTGGCGAGGGCCTACCGCTCGGTAGGTACCCCTCCTTGGGAGTTGAAGGCGTGGGTGCTCGCCAGGGTGTACGAATGAACGGCGCGCCGATAAGCGCTCGGGGAGCGCCCTGTCGCGGAGGAGCGGGAGGCAGTACGGAGGGAGGCGAGGGACGCTATCATCGTCCATTGGACGGAGATTGGTCGTCGAACCCTGGACGCGCTCGGTCCAGTATTGCGAGACTGGCTCAAGCGGCCATACGGATTCCTCTCCTTCCGTCTGGTGCAGGTGTTGTCAAGCCACGGCTGTTTCGGCACGCACCTGCACAGGATCGGGAGGGAGGAGACTCCGGCGTGCCACGACTGCGGCGCGGTGGAGGACACGGCGCAGCACACACTCGAGGTGTGCCCAGCTTGGTCTATGAGCCGCGCCGCAGTCTGACTGCGGAGATCGGACAGGACCTCCCACTTCCCAGCGTGATCAGATGCATGCTGGGGAGTTAGGAGGCCTGGGCCGTGGTAGCATCCTTTTGCGAGGATATCATCTCGCAAAAGGAGGCAGCGGCTCGCGCGCGGGAGAACAATCCTATCGCTGCGCCGCTCCGAAGACGAAGGAGAGGTCGGAGAAAACGTCCTCTTCTCCCTCCTCTCCGTGGTATTGACAGGCGGGCGTCAGGCGCGGGGCCACCTCCGCCCGCATCGCACACGTCACCACCATCGTCAGTCGTTCCAGGCCCTTCCCCAACGGGGAGGGCGTGAAGGGCCCGCCATAAAGGCGGGCGGTCATCTGAGGTGGACTGACTGCAAAGGCTACGCCGATCTCCCAGTCCCCTTCCACACAGACGATGCGGGAATGTCGCCGGGTTGTTTTAGTGGGTATACCGGGTCAGACCGGGGAGTCCCACATACCCCTCCCACTCCCCCGAGTGACATTGCTTGATCTCCATCTTCTAACCAAACCTCAGACGATCTAGATCTCATTGCCGTTACTCATGGCATGTTACTCATGCCCTCTGATTACAGTGGACAAACAATAACATTGAGAATTTTTTTTTAAAGGACAAGCCCGCCACACATTCCCAACCACTGCAACTCCTGAAAGCCAGAATCAACAGTGGCGACCACCAGAAAAACGCCGAGTTAATGAAACCCGACGAGTCCCGGAGAAACGATTCAACTGTCTTGGATCCCGCAACGAAATTAATCAGAAGAGTACAGCGGAGGAGTAGGAAAAATAAATATAATTTCCACTTCCCTCCATATCAAGCAGGAGACAGATTAGAGCTAGGCCAATAGGCACCAAGGGACATATACAACTGGGTTAGGCCCAGTTGCCAAGCACCACGGATTATATATTAACATTTAAAGTAATGGGTCCTAAATTGTGAGCTACTTTTGATTCCAGTAATAGGTATGGCAAAATCGCCTGAACGCACGGAAATTTGTTCTGGTTTCTACAAGGTCCGTATAGTAAACTACTCCAGATTTGACCTGAATACTATCTAACATAACATTACGTTCAGTCTGCCAAAGAATACACTCCCACAAGATGTGATGTGCGGATTGTTCGTATTCAAGGTCAGCTGTAGAGCATTGACATAAAGGTGAGGCCACAAGCCTAAAGGAAAATAATTTACTCTTAAAGTTGCCATGACCTGTGAGAAATTGGGCAACACAGTGATCCACCTCCAGCCATGTCTTCTCCAGCCGCTCACGAACGGATGGAAAAAACTGGTGGAGGTGTCGGCCCTTGATGGATGATGATTTAAAAAGCTACGTTTATACAAATACAAATAATGAAACATTATCAATGAAAGACCCTTTGCCATGTGGTACTCCTAATTCGTATAATTGTTCTTGTAATAATGCTGATATTCCTGATCAAAAGTTTTTTCGTATATGACAGCTTATGCATATTACATCAAAACATAAATGGACTTTTGGCCAAAAGTGATATAGTGACGGTTCATTTAGACAAGCTTGCAACCAGTGGTAAGTGTGTTCATATTCTCTGTCTCACAGAGCACAACATGACGCAAAGTGATGTTAACTTTTTAAACATTCCTAATTATACTTTGGCTGCATGTTTCACTAGATCAAAACGAAATGGTGGTTCTTGTATACTAGTGAATAACTCCATTCGTTTCACGGAAATTGAATCTGTGAAAAGTGTTAACGTTCCAAACGTGTTTGAATGCTGCGCAATTGAGATACCTGACCATAAAATCATTATACTATGTATATATCGAGTTCCAAATAGTACTAAAATTAATATTTTCTTTAATAATTTGACATATCTATTACAACAATTTTGTTACAAAAATAATCAAAAAATAATAATATGCGGTGATTTTAATATTGACATTCTTCAGAAAAATAAAAATTCTACTTTATTCAAACGTATTTTAAATGAGTTCAATCTTATTATAGAAATAAAACAACCCACACGTCCTATCAGTGGCACGTGTTTGGACAATATTCTTCACAATATACGTGGCTGTAAGAGCGAGCTACTGGAGTTAGGTGTCTCTGACCACACAGCGCAAATCATGACGTTTCCTGTACAACGGACATGTGTCTTAAAATACTATTACGTGAATAAACGCGACTATAGTAAAGAAAATATTAGTTTATTTAGGAAATGTATTGCTAGTCTTAGTTTCTCTGAGGTTTACGAGACGGAGGATGCAAACGAAAGTTATGATAAATTTTTTGAGCTATTTAAATTATTTTATGATCTATGTTTTCCTACAATCAAATGTAAAGTCCACACAGTTACAAGACCAAAATGGATAACTCGGGGAATAAAGCGCTGTAGTAAGAAGAGACGAGCCTTATTATGGCAGTACAGAATAAAGCGAAATAGTGATACAAAGGCGGCTTTCAAAGCATTCTCAAAGAGATATCAAAAAGTGATCAAACTGACACAAAAAGCTCAAAACAGCTATTTTATAGGAACTAGCACTAACAAGTCTAAAGCAACCTGGAAGGTAATCAATTCTATGAAATCCAATATTCCTAAAGCGACTATAAATCTAATTAACGTAAATGAAAAATGTATAACAAATCCTAAAATGATAGCAAGACATTTTAATGACTATTTTATAGACTCAGTTCAATCGAATGCCGACAATTTACCAATAATTAATAATATTGAAACAGGTTCATCATTAGGATCATATAAATCTATTTTTATGCAACCAACAATACCAGAAGATGTAATTACAATCATAAACAACCTAAAAAACACCAACAGTACAGGTTATGACGATATTAACACAAGAGTAATTAAATCAATTGCGCCAGTTATAGCGCCCATACTAAGTGATATTATAAATAAAATAATCCAAAATGGTGTTTTTCCACATAAGTTGAAGGTTTCCATTCCACTCTCGGACTTCAGTCTTCAGTCTTGAGCTGAGTCATGGAGAAGTACTCATTATGGTGTTTACTTAACCCCTCCTTCTCCCTACATCGCAATTAAACCTTTACACAAAAAAGATGATAAAACAAAAGTCAGTAACTACAGACCAGTAGCTTTAATACCTATTTTCTCTAAAGTGGTTGAGAAAGTTATATATAACAGTGTTTATAACTACCTTGAAAAAAATAATATTTTTTGTAAGGAACAGATGGGATTTAGGAAGAGTAAAACCATTAACATGGCCATTTATAATTTTCTCGAAAAAATACATATCAACATGGACAATAGAAAACCAGTCATGGCAATGTACATGGATATGACCAGGGCTTTTGACTATGTTAACCATAAAGTGTTATTAGCTAAGCTTTCTAGATACGGCATCAGAGGTAACGTACTCAATCTCATACAATCCTACTTAGAGGATAGAAAACAAATAACTCAGATTAGTCAAGTGGATATTAATACAAAAAGTGAAGTTGTGTATTCATCTGACTCTAGAGTGCTTCGATACGGTGTTCCGCAGGGTTCTGTATTGGGGCCTTTACTCTTCATCTGTTACATAAATGATTTTCCCCAAGCCACTACACACCATATGTCTTTATTTGCAGACGATAGCACCGTTATATATAATAGTGGTAGTAAAGAAGAGATAGAAAGTGACATAAACGCTGGTCTGGTTACAATTATTGACTGGTTAAAATGTAACAATCTTAAAATTAATCTTACAAAAACAAAAATTATGAACTTTAAAATTAGACAAAATATAAAATCACAATTTCAAGTCAATTATAATGGAGATCCAATACTAGAATCTGATGTAACAAAATTTCTTGGCGTACATATTGATAACGACATGTCATGGAGGACACAAATAGACAGTGTATGTGGGAAACTTAGTAAGTTTTCCTACGCTCTTCGTAAGCTAGGTAAAATTGCAAACATGACCGCCCTCTTACAAGCTTATCATGGTTACGTTGCCTCCACTTTGCGATATGGACTGGTATTTTGGGGTAATGGTGCTAAAGTCGAGCAAGTACTTATAGCACAAAAAAAGTGCATTCGAGCAATTTGCAAAATAAAACGGACAGATTCATGCAAGCCCCATTTCCAAAACTTGAAAATATTGACTGTACCCTCACTTTATATCTATGAAGCCTGTACTTTTGTAAGAAACAATATGCATCTTTACAGACCTGTCGAAAGTCAAAGACGCTCAAATAAACTGCACTTACTTTTCACCAAAACCAAATTTCTCGATAAAAGTATATATGCAATGGCTCCAAAGCTATACAATAAGTTACCAAATAAAATTGTATTAGCTAACAACGCAAATAGTTTTAAACGGCAGCTTTTTAAATTCTTGAATGACAAGGCTTATTACTCTGTCGATGAATATCTTAATGACAAATTTTTGACGTAATTGTTTTGTATAATTTTTTTGTTTAGTGACATTGATATATTTTGCGATTATAATTGAGTAAATTTCGATTATTTTTTATTTTTTTGCCGACATAGTATATTTATTTTGTATTACTTATTTAAATTGATTTAATTTTGACATTTTGTAATATTGCTGACATTTTATTATCTTTTTGACGGTTCATTTCATTTTTTTTTTTTCTTTGACAATTTTCATTAGCTGACATTTTAATCTTGATTGTATAAATTGACATTTGCAGTAACATTTTGTATGCCCTTCGGCGGATCATAGGTTGGACGAAACACTTTATAAAAGATCATTGTATGTACCCTGTGTTCACAAAATTAATAAATGAATTTGAAATTTGAATTTGGAATCTTCCCACCTACATTGCCATTCGCATAAAAGTGCCTCCCAGACGTCAGTCTGGGGTTTTAATAATCTAGAGATCTTAGCACGGTCGCGTTGCGGTAAAAACTCTGGGTCCGTGATCTTTCTAGCGTAGAAGTACATTGCAGCACGCCGCTGCACCTCAAGATCGACTGGGAGAACACCCGCCAGCACCGGTAAGGCTTCAGTACTAACCGTCCTATACGCCTTGCATAAGAATATCAAAGCCAGACGCTGGTTTTGAAGTAATTTACGTCGTACCGCCCCTATGGTGGCCCTATCGGCCCAGACAGGTGCCCCGTAGCACATACAACCCAAGTAAGTAGCCCCATATATAGTTTTTAGGGTTTGAAATGATAGACCCCAAGTAGCCTTTGATATTCTCGTCAAGGCGTAGAAGTTCTTTTTTGCTTTTTCTCCTACTGTTTTTATATGATCAATAAATGAAAAGTTTCTTTCTAGTAGCATACCGAGGTAGCACACGGATTCTTTCCTTTTAACGGGTACGTTATTAAATTTTATACTAGGCCAGGATTTAAGGTTTCCTTTTAAAAGAAGTTGATAGGTTTTATGCGGTGCAAAGGTCAGACGGTTTCGATCGCCCCACTGAGATATTAAACGTAGGCATGTGTCAGCCAAGTTCTCGAGTCCAGCCCGAGTACTTGCCTGAATGAGCAGCAAGCCATCGTCCGCGTAACCGGTTAATGAACAGCCGTACGGGAGCGGAAGCGCGAGGAAATCATCGTAGCCAAAATTCCATATATATGGACCGATAACTGAGCCCTGAGGACATCCCATGGTTAGAGACTTAGTAATGGAATGATGTCCAAGTTTGAGTTTCGCGGAGCCATTTAGAAAGTACGAACAAATCAGATTATAGATGTTTTTGTAGCAACCACGGGTTTTCATTTTAAGTAGTAACATCGGCCACCATGCGTTATCAAAAGCGCCAGAAATGTCGAGAAAGATTCCAACCACGTATTTATGTTCCGATGAGTTGACAATTTTACGGACAGATAGAGCCGCATCTACAGTGGATTTTCCAATAGTAAAACCGTATTGATTATTATGAAATTTAGGTCCGTTCGGTAACAAGCGCGGAACAATCAGTCGCTCTAAAAGTTTTCCCAAAGATGGGAGTAGTGTTATGGGCCGGTATGACTTAGGGTCGTCCGAGGGCTTGTCGCCACTCTTTGGAATAATGCGTATAAAGCCTTGTCGCCATATTCGAGGAAAAATACCTTCCGCAATGCATCGGCTATATACTGATAAAATCGCATCGCTCGACGTTTTACACGCTTCTATAATCATTCTATTAGATATTTTATCTTCACCGGATGATTTGTTGAGAGGTATTCTCTTGACAACGTTTATGAATTCGTCAGTGGACGGAAGGTCTGACTCTGGTGATTCAGGTGGTACCGCGGCCCACGCCCTGATCTGCTGATGGTATTCATTTTCATTTACTGATGAATCATCTGGTATAAGAGAATCAAGCAGAACATCAGTTGTTTCTTCAATGCCGGTGGTATGTGTATTATTTACTTTAATGTTCTGAACGTATGCAAGGTCGACCGATCTATTAGCCTTAAACTCGTGATACAAAGGAGACCACGGACCCTCCTTATCAAGTTTATCAACAATTTTCCGGAGTAAACTACCCTTACATTTTTCAACCGATGCTCTGTAACGCGACTTGGCAACTCTAAAAGTACTTATGGCAAGATTAAAAACGTCTCCGGTAACATTACGTTTTTTAAGCTTATTAAGCTGTCTACGCGAGAATTAACCAAATTTAATAATCATCATCTGCCTAGCCTTTTCCCAACTATTTTGGGGTCAGCTTCCAGTCAAACCGGATTCAGCTGAATACCAGTATTTAACGTGGAGCGGCTGCCTACCAGACCTCCACAACCCATTAACTGGGTAACACGGTACTCCTTGGCAAGACTTGTGTCAGATTTTCTGGCTTCTGACTATCCGTAACGACTGCCTAAGATCCCCAATGACAGCCAGGACCAACAACTTAGCGTGCTTGCCGAGGCACGGTGGAAACTCGGTATATTAAGATGGTCACCCATCTACAGACCGACCGCGGCAAGCGTTGCTTAACCTTGAAGATCGACCCGTGCGGCTGTTATTATTTAGCCACGAGCTTCATGCTCAATTTAATGATAATTTTCCAGTAAAGTTTAAAAGTATTTACACTTAGTTTATGTTCAGTGATTGGGCATGTACGGGCATTCGAATAAGTAGGGAAAAGCTGTGAATAATAAAAGCTTTCATAAGTATGTTGCGAAATATTCAAAAACATTTAAAAGTGTATGCAAAATAGCTAAAGCTCTGTTTATTAGCAATTAAATAAAATCAGCAAATGACAAAATAAAAACTTCCTGGAAAATAATTAATAATGAAAGAGGTAGGAAGAAAAAGCGTGAAACTGAATTTAATTTACATATCGTATATCGTCTTATAAATTTAAATGCAGAGGTAACTCAGGAATTTGAAAACTTCTTTGCTGATATTCCTCATAAAACTACAGAAGCTCTTAACTCGTCACCCGCGCTCTCTGCTGCCTTACTTAGGAAGAATGTCAAGGTATGCCCGTCATAGTTCAGGTTTAAACATACAAACCCCCTTGCCATTATAAAGACTTTTAAGGATCTTAAAATTAAATCAACAGAAAGTATTTGGGGGATGTCTGTAAAAGTCTTTAGATCTATTATTGAATCTATGACTCCCCACTTAGCTCTTATATTTAACTCTAGTGTAGACCGGGGAGTATTTCTTGATCTCATGAAACACAGTAAAGTCGTATCACTGTTTAAATCGGGTGATAGGCAAGAACCCAATAATTACAGGCCGGTATCAATCCTGCCGGTTCTCAGTAAGGGGTTTGAAAAGTTAATGCTTAACCAGATGTTACTACATTTCAATAAATATTCCATCTTTCATGAACAGCAGTACGGTTTCACCAAAGGGCGCTGTACAACTGACTTCGGTGTCATTATAATGAAGAACATTTTTAATGCCTGGGAAGATTCGCAAGACGCCATTGGAATCTTTTGCGATCTCTCGAAGGCGTTCGATTGCGTTAACCATGAGACACTTTGAAGAGACTCGAACGAGATATGAGCGTACGAAATCACGGGCAAAAACTAGTTTAATAAAAATGCTAAAGTGCCAAATTACCGCTGAAAACGAAAAGCAACATGATCTTGTCTTGTATCATTAAAATCGATTTCGAAATTGAAACTAAGCTTAAAAACTGATACTAGATTAAAATGACGTTTATGGGGTTGATAAAAACCCTTTGAGGGCCAGATGAGAGGTGGCCCGCGGATCGTAGTATTTATCGTCAATCTTTTGCGGAAGCCATAAGATCAAAGATACCCATTGACGGGATTTCGGTCACAAATTCTGATATTAAGGGTTCTGATGAGGAACTTGTGTCCGTGTTCCTTCTAATGTCCTTTTCCGTGTTCCAGGACTGCGATGACTCTTTCGAAAAAATTGCACAACTCTAGAATATGTATTTACAGATGGCGTTGCATTCGAATACTACTTGAGAAAACGATTGCATATTCTTAATAATTTTTATTCGTGAATAATTTAGATATTATTATTATTTTTTTGCTATTCGCAGGAGAACAAACCAAAGATCATTGCAATTAGTCCAGCCAATCTTGAGTTATGAATGCTGTAACTTTATTTGTGTTTATTACCTTGTCCCAAAGTATTTACGTGTGAACATTTTAGGATCAAAAACTCTTCAGTTTTGGGATTCTGTTAGGAAATAGTCCACCACAGTTCGGCTCACGAAAATATGGAGAAAACGATTTTATTGCCTTGATGATTTGTAATCATCAAGGCAATAAAATCTCTAAAGATATATCTTTACGGCATTGAGAAGTGGTGTAGAAGGCTTGGCATATCCTGGACTAAGTTCCGAACCTACGTTTCAATGTTCTTAGAATTCGGTATCAAGCAGCGCCTTTCTTCCGTCGTCCAATTAACGTATTCTCACTTTCTTTGGACATATAAAACGTCGAATAAAAAATCAGAAGAATGACTTGTTAGTAGCGCAGTGAAAAGTTGAAGTCAAAAGAGCACGTAGTACATCATCACTGCGTTGGATCGATTAGGTAAGTTAAAACTTCCCTTTTAGTCCACTCCTAGGACCGACAAGAAGACCTACAGTACGGAAGTAATACGACGAATTATGAAGCTTGCCACCACCCCTGATATGACGACCAAAATCACTCTGCCAAGAGTGTGACGACGAATAAGGACTAAACAAAGGATGTTGTCGAAAAAAGCTTACAACAGTGCCGTCTTGGATTGCCATAGCTTCAGCGGCATTTGTCTTTAATTAGCTATGATTTAAAAATGATAATAATATGTGGTGTATGCTTTGTTTTTGTTGCTTTTATTTTTTTAAAAGTTGCCCCGGACTCATACAAACACAAACTTACATACACAAAAAGCTAGACCCGGGACAACTATCTGTAGGCATACATAAATATTTATTTCGTGCGGGAATCGAACCCGCGACACGCAGCGCAGCACTCAAACGCTCAACCACTACGACATTATTTATCTATTGCAGGCTCGAGAGGCCTTGCATTACTAGGCACATGTAATATGACCAGGCTAGTCTATTCTGTTGACATCTCACCATGTATAATTAGGTGGAGTGAACGACAAGTGAACTGTCATTCCATCTTGTTTGTATGGCTTAAAAGCTTACTTTGCAATCATTTCATTCAAACCTTCACTTCGAAATGTTTACAGAATCGTACTGCTTTTACGTTGGGAGATGAAAAAATCTTGCCTCAGAAACATTCACGACAAAACTTGGAAAATTGGAGGAACGTCCACCCAAAATATGGCCGTCTTATTTTAGTGTCCCAAATTCCCTTATATCAACACCGATGAGGACCTTATGAGTGCCACTGATGCCGTGGCTATCTCATCATCTGCCTATCTTTTTCCAAGCTGAATTGGAGTCGGCTTCCAGTCAAACCGGATTTAGCTGAATACAGAAAAAAATATTACATAGTGGTAGTACTTGGTACATTCTTGTGCCCAGTAGGTGTAGTGGGCCATCGACTCGAAAAGAAGAAGAAGACAAAATAACTGGACTCCAAAACACTGTTGAGCAGTTTCACCTCGCAAAGGATAAGGAACATCAAGATCAACCTTCATAAATTGGAGATGATAAGCAAAAGGAAGAAGTATCTGTAATTTCAGGGTTTGTTACTATCACTTCAAAGACTTCAAAGATAGAAAATGAAGCCATAGAGGTGTGACAGTAACTACCTATCTGTACTAATATTATAAAGCTAAAGAAATGGTCTGTTTGAACGCGCTAATCTCAAAAACTGCTTCTAAAAATTGAAAAAAGAATTCAGTGTTCGATAGCCTTTTTATTGAGGGAGGCCATTTGTTATATAACATCACACTTCGACCAATAAGAGTGGAGCGTTAATGAAAAATGTGAAACAAATTAAATGATAATGGTT
Organism: Ceramica pisi; assembly: GCA_963859965.1. Taxonomy (NCBI): domain Eukaryota; kingdom Metazoa; phylum Arthropoda; class Insecta; order Lepidoptera; family Noctuidae; genus Ceramica; species Ceramica pisi. The sequence goes on from OY982542.1 coordinate 8,050,394, forward strand.
TTGTACAGGCCTGTGAAATCTTGTCAACAAAATATGCTTGTTTACCTAATTATGACGCAAATCAGAATGTTTTATTTGACGGATATTATTATTTATTACATGTTTACTCAGCTTGGATGAGAACCTTCGTACTGCTCACACTGATTGTGTGCTTTGGACTATAAATATTCAAGAAATTTACAAATTTCACATTTAAATAACGGTCATTAAATCAGATAAAATGTTCTCAAAACGATTTTTATTTTTTGCATTATTGAGTGCTGGCTATGTTTTATGTAAGTGCATAGTGCTTAGTGCCATTAGAGAAAATTTGAAAGTGAACTGACTTGTTGTGTGCAAATTGGTTGTCATTGTACGGGAATGGGAAGAAGTGACTGAGAAAAGTGGCATCAAAAAAGTACTGAGTATGCCTGTGGATGGATGTAACAGTAGAAAAACACAAGATAATCATGGAAAGACTGTATGAAAGATAGTATGTTTAGAAATGAAGTGACCAATGAGATGGTAAATGTTGGAAAAGTGTGACAGAAAAAGACTTGTACAACCCCAAATTTACGCAAGGGAATGAAGAATGTAATAATGTATTATAGGATGTGTCCTTTTATGTGTTAGAATCATGAACTGGTTTATAATTCGTAGCTGATGTCCTAGCTAAGATTCAATTTAAGTATAGCTCTTCAACTTCTACATTATCTTCGACAGTGTTTCATGTAATATGTGGTTTGTCAGTCACGTTAAGCTATGGTAGGTCTAATTATAAAGTTCAAGACACCTCGGTATCACGGAAATAACGATTTGTTATCCAAACTGAAATTCGTCGTTTGACAGTTGTTGTTGTGATGTTTGTGTGTTTGATGTGTGGCAAAATATCACTTGCCTAAAGCCTAAGCCTACGCAAGTAGTAGCGGTCAGCTGTTCAATCGCTAGTGCGTAGGAGGGCTAAGAACCAAAAGACTGTCACAAGACAGGGTAGAACTGTGTGTGACAAGACGTTTACCAAATTTTGCTTGAAATTCCAGGTGTAAAAACAGTATGTGACCCGAACGATGAAAAATGTCTAACAGAGGGTGCTGTTAGGACATATAAGGGGTTCATAGCTGGCATTCATGGAGTAGAGCCCTCTGATCCGTTACACGTGGACTTGATTGAAGGAGACCTGCCTACATTGAAGTATAAATTAACCAATGGTTCGTTAAGTGGAATGATAAAATGTCAGGTGGATCTTGCCCAGTAAGTCAGGTTCAGATGCGTTTCTCAGTAACTTTACATTTTCCGGGAACTTTTTTTAAATTTAATGTGACGCGTCAGTAAAACTGCAGTTACTTATAAAAAATATCGAATTATTCTAGAATTTTTATGAAGAACATGACGTATAACTATAAAATTGGATGTCCTCATCTAATTTTGGAATCAAACTATGATGTTAAGGGAAAATTAGGCCTTGAATTAATTGAAGGAACAGGTACTTGCAAACTGGATATTGGTGAGTAATATTTTTTTTTAATAAAACCAAACCTCCACCGACGCTAACCTCAAGAGACTGGTCAGGTAAGGGACTATTCTAAAATAATCACTACTTAACTAATAAGTATTTACTGTTCTTAATATACGCGGTATGTCAAAATGGTCACACTGGGGTCGCAATATGACTTATAATTATGACTTGTCAAGCCATTATTCTGATTCTGTTTTGAAAAATTTATATTTATCCAGTATAGCTCCGCAATCTTCTAAACATGTAACGATTATTTTGTAAACATTTACTGTTTTAAAAGATTGTCTATAGTTTCTTGCATTTTCTTCTCCATAGAGATTTATGCTTTGGAATGTGACAATTTCAAATTGCCCTTTTTTATTTGAGATGCGTTTGCTCTAGACTTTCGTCTTGGTCAGAGATGAAAGATGGAACATGGACATGTGCCTTTAAGTAAATGGATTATTTGAAATAAATGCTTTGATTTGATTTGATGATTTTCAGATGATTATCGTTTTGTCTTCAATGGAGACTTTGAAAAGTTTAGAAGCATGGATGGGAAAATGCATATTCAACTTAAAAATCACATTTTAGAAAATCCAGCAGAAACAAAAGTGAACTATGACTGCAAGAATCTTTTCAATGGTGACATAGAACCATGTAAGAAATATTTTATTATAAGTATAGAACTAGTCGACTAGTCGTGTTATTTTTTTTTAGTGTGTAAGGGCTAAATTTTGCACCTGAATTCTATACAGTTACCCCCTAACGATTGAGCTGAATGAAATATTACATACATGTTTGGTTTGCATGGCCGCAAAAACCTTCAAAAATAACACATTCATTAGTGCTTTCAATGAAAGAAAGTAAATGCTTACAGCATGATAAGTATTTATAAAAAAGAAAAAAGAGAGTCAATGAGATAAGGTTATTTGTTCAGCAGTGGACATCTCCGGCTGACACGATGATAATCTTCACAAACATCATTAACCAGTACAACGGAAAACGTTCAATACCAACATATTTTACAGTTTTTACAATTATTTTCAGCTGACGTCCTGCACAAATATGCAAATGAAAACTGGCTGTCTGTACACAAGCTGATTCGCCAACCGGCTATGGAAGCGTTAATGAAAAAATACATAGACAACGTCAACGCTTTCTTGAAGGAAGTGGCTTTTGAGGATTTATCTTACCGTGAATAAAATGACATGAAGCAGTGAAAAATAAATTTGAGATATCATAAACCATTTTATGTGTTTCATTAAGCCTGTAATAAGTAATAATAAACTATGTAAAACTTTCAAATTTGAATCGCAATCTCAACTCAGCGACAATCAATGTTATTAACTTTTCAAAATGTAGAACGAATAGAAGGTTTTTACAAACTATGAATAAGATGCGACTGCGAAATATTCATAAATATGTTGCCAGTCACTTCTCACATAAATGTTTGGACATGGGTTCGATCCTTTGGGGTTCTCAATGAGGGTTGCAACTGAAGACTAAAGTTCTACTCTATTACAATTATATAATTGTAATAGAGTAGAACTTTAAATGCTTATCCCGTTTTTTCCCGTTCCTGTTTTCCTCCTAGTAGGTACTTCCCTACACTCTCCAAGGAACCTATGTGTCAAATTTCAGCTTTCTACGACCAGTCGTCGCGGCTCTGTATCACAAAGCTGTATATTCTTGGATACGCGTTATGACTTTTTCTTCAGTTGTCCAGATTGATTATACTGTGTCTGTATGTTGTCAGTCAGTCAGTCACTGAGTAACGGAAGAATTTTATAATTTGAAATAAAGAAGAAGAATATGATTGAGTTAAATCTCTGTTCAATATCTCGTTCACAACTAAAAAGGTGCCATTAAAGAAAATCAGAAAGATCAGTCGTTTTATGTAGTGAAGGCAACGACTAATATGTCCAATTTCGATCAGAAGTTATCTTTTGGCAAATATTTATTGAAACCAGCATTATTTTCATAACTCAAAGCAAATTGCTACAAAAGTGAGTTGGTAACTTGCTTTTCGTGGGTTTTGTACAGAATTGCAGGTCTTCGAACGACTTTGTCTCAATATTTAGGGCGATCTTAAAAGCAACCTTATGGTACCGAAGACAGAATAAAAATTAAATTGAGGTAAACAACTTAAAAGATGGGGCGATGACAATGTGCCTAAAAGAAAAACCTAGTCTAGGTAGCAAAGAAAACGGTAATTTCAAAATTTAGGGGGCGTTAATCAAATTATACTTGGCTATGTTTTCCTGAAATATGGCTATAAATAAGTATTGTTCTTTTAGAGTCGATGATTAATTCCTTAGATTTTTTGGGCCCAGTAATAGTGGAATTCATCAAATCCCACAAAGTACAGGTGCTTGGGCACTTGGGCCACTCCAACGTGTTGGTCATGTTCTGAAAAGGACACCGCACTCACATTGAGTATTCGACTGGTCTATGAAACCCCATTTCGCCAGGTTTTTTCGGCTGCGGCCTACCTGGATGTGCACCTGCAGATTACGTCCAGGTGGCAAATGTTCCTGGGGTTCTAAGTAGTCGGATGGTGGTGGATGATATTCATCTCCCAACTGTGTCCTTACAACAGGTGGATTGCTTTGAATGGCTTGTGCAACGAAGAAAACACAAATATTGTATTCGTGTATTATTCAAATATTTTTTTTTTTGGTTTTTGCTGTACGCTGAAGAACTAACCAAAGATCATTGCAATCAGTCCAGCCAATCTTGAATTATAAATGCTGTTACTTTATTTGTGTTTTTAACCTTGTCCCAAAGTATTTACGTGTGAACATTTTAGGAACAAAAGCTTTTCAGTTTTGGGATTCTGTAAGGAAATGGTCCGCCACAGTTCGCCTCACGAAAATATGGAGAAATCGATATATTACAAATCATCAGGGCAATAATATTTCTAATATATTATCTTTACAGCATTGAGAAGTGCTGAAGAATGCTTGGCATATCCTGGACTAAGTTCCGAACCCACGTTTCAATGTTCTTAGAATTCGGTACCAAGCAGCGCCTTTCTTCCGTCGTCCAATTAACGTATTCTCACTTTCTTAGGACATATAAAACGTCAAATAAAAAATCAGAAAAATGACTTGTTAGTAGCGCAGTGAAAAGTTGAAGTCAAAAGAGCACGTAGTACATCATCACTGCATTGGATCGATTAAGATAAAACTTCCCTTTATAGTTCACTCCAAGGACCTACAAAAAGACCTGCAGTACGGAAGTAATACGACGAATTATGAAGTTTGCCACTTGTTTGTATGTGCTACGGGGCACCTGTCTGGGCCGATAGGGCCACCATAGGGGCGGTTCGACGTAAATTACTTCAAAACCAGCATTTGGCTTTGATATTCTTATGCAAGGCGTATAGGACGGTTAGTACTGAAGCCTTACCAGTGCTGGCGGGTGTTCTCCCAGTAGATCTGGAGGTGCAGCGGCGTGCTGCAATGTACTACTATGCTAGAAAGATCACGGATCCAGAGTTTTTACCGCAGCGCGACCTTACTAAAATCTCTAGATTACTAAAACCCCAGACTGACGTCTGGGAGGAACTTTTATCCGAATGGCAATGTAGGTGGGAAAATTCTATCAAAGGCCAACACCTCCACCAGTTTTTTCCATCCGTTCGTGAGCGTCTGGATAGGACATGGCTGGAGGTAGATCACTGTGTTGGCCAATTTCTCACAGGTCATGGCAACTTTAAGAGTAAATTATTTTCCTTTAGGCTTATGGCTTCACCTTTATGTCAATGTTCTACAGCTGAACTTGAATACGAACAATCTGCACATCACGTCTTATGGGAGTGTATTCTTTAGCAGACTGAACGTAATATTATGTTAAATAGTATTCAGGTTACATCTGGGGTAGTTTACTATACGGACCTTGTAGAAACCAGAACAAATTTCCGTGCGTTCAGGCGATTTTGCCATACCTATTACTGGAATCAAAAGTAGCTCACAATTTAGGACCCATAATTTCAGTGTTAATTTATAATCCGTGGTGCTTGGCAACTGGGCTTAACCCAGTTGTATATTATGTCCCTTGGTGCCTATTAGCCTAACTCAAATCTGTCTCCTGCTTGATAAGGAGGGAAGTGGAAATAATATTTATTTTTTCCTACTCCTCCGCTGTACTTTCTGATTAATTTCGACGTGGGATCCAAGACAGTTGAATCGTTTCTCCGGGACTCATCGGGCTTCATTAGCTCGGACTTTTTTCTGGTGGTCGCCACTGTTGATTCTGGCTTTCAGGAGTTGCAGTGGTTGGGAATGTGTGGCGGGCTTGTCCCATAAAAAAAAAAAAGCTTGCCACCACCCCTGATATGACGACCAAAACCGCTCTGCCAAGAGTGTGACAGAGTGTGACGACGAATAAGGAGGAACCAAAGGATGTCGTCGAAAAAAGCTTACTTACAACAGTGCCGTCTTGGATTGCCAGAGTTTCAGCTGCATTTGTCTTAAATCAGCTATGAGTTAAGAATGATATGTGGTCAATGTTTTGTTTTTGTTGCTTTTATTAAAAAAAAAAACGTTGCCCCACACTAGTAATTTCACCTATATCGTGGGTGCATTAACAAACATACAAACTTACATACACAAACAGCTAGATCATACACAAGCAACTATCTGTAGGCCATGTACATAAATATTTGGGGGCCGAGTCACCCGCGTCCGTAGGAGAATACCCTTCAGCGAATCCCTACACGTGGTCTCCGGGTGGTGCTAAACAGGTGACACTAACCGCCTCCGTGGTTTAGTGGTTACACCACCTGATTCAGACCCAGAGGTCCCGGGTTCGATTCCCAGCGGGGGCAAATATTTTGCTCGGTTTGGCTGGTGGTAGGACTTGTTCTAAGTCCGCCTGGCAAGCAACCACCATCATGTCTAAGTCTGTCGCCATAACAACAATGTTAACAGCATTGTTGTGTTCCGGCAGTTAGAGGTATGATAGCCAGTTCCTCTGTGTAAGAGGATTCTGGGTGAAACACGCTTCCATCTTCGGCCTAATCATCACTTTCCATCAGCCAGATTTGGGCCAAGAGTTTCCCCGTTTTGTATAAAAAAAAAAAAAAAAAAAAACCGTGTGGGAATCGAACCCGCGACACGCAGCGCAGCAGTCAAACGCTTGAGCGTTAATAATTAAATAATGGCGTAGTGGTTGACCACTACGCCATTATTTATCTATTGCAGGCTCGAGAGGCCTTGCATTACTAGGCACATGTAATATGACCAGGCTGGTCTATTCTGTTGACATCTCACCATGTATAATTAGGTGGAGGGAACGACAAGTGAACTGTCATTCCATCTTGTTTGTATGGTTTGACAGCTTACTTCGTGATCACTTCACCCACGCCTTCACTTCGAAATATTTACAGAATCGCACTGCTTTTACGTTGAAAACATTCACGACACAACTTGGCAAAATTGGAGGAACGTCCTCCCAAAATATGGCCCAGTTATTGCAGTGTCCCAAATGCCCTTATATCTACACCATTAAGGATCTTATGAGTGCCACTGATGCCGTGGCTATCTCATCATCTGCCTATCTTTTTCCCAGCTGGAACAGAACTGGATTCCAGAGTGCTGTTGTGCAGTTTAACCACGCAAATGATAAGGAACAGCAAGATCAACCTTTATAAATTGGAGATGCTAAGCAAAAGGAAGAAGTATCTGTTATTTCAGGGTTTGTTACTATCACTTCAAAGACTTCAAAGATAGAAAATGGAGTTATAGAGGTGTAACAGTAACTACCTATATACTAATATTATAAAGCTAAAGAGTTTGTCTGTTTGTTTTAACGCGCTAATCTCAAGAACTGCTACTAAAAATTGAAAAAAAAATGAAGTGTTGGATAGCCTTTTTATCGAGGAAGGCTATTGGTTATATAACATCACGCTGCGACCAATAAGAGTGGAACATTAATAAAAATGTGAAACAAATGAAGTTGCGCGGGTCAGCTAGTGTATAATAATGATTATGTGCAGGCCTGTGAAATCTGGTCAACAAAATAAGTTTATTTACCTTATTATGACGCAAATCAGAATGGTATTTTTATCTTTAATCAGCTTGGTTGGGAACCTTCGTACTACGCACACTGATTGTGTGCTTGGGACTATAAATATTTGCCTAAGTTACAAATTTCACATTAAAATAACGTGTATTGTTTCAGATAAAATGTTTTCAAGACGATTCCTAATACTTGCATTGTTGGGTGCTGGCAATGTTTTATGTAAGTGCCCAGTGTACACCATTAGAGATAATTTGAAATTGAACTGCCTTGTTGTGTGCAAATTGGCTGTCATAGTATGGGCATGTGAAGAAGTAACTGGGAAAAGCGGCATCAGGAAAGTACTGAGTATGCCTGTGGATGGCTAAAAGAGTAGAAAAACACACAAGATAATGATGGATGGATTGTGAGGAAGCCAGTGTGTTAAGAAATGAAGTGACTAATGAAATGGTAAATATTGGAAAGTATGAAAGAAAAAGACTTTTGCAAATCAAAATTGATTGAGATGAATGCAAAAGGATTGAAGAATATTATGATGATGTATTATGGAATGTGTCCTTTAAGTGTGAGAATCATGAACTGGTTTATAATTTTTACCTGATATACTGGCTAAGATTCAATTTAAGTATAGCTCTTCAACTTCGCCATTATCTTCGACAGTGTTTCATGTAATACGTGATTTGTCAATCACGTCGGTATCACGGGAATAACGATTAGTTATCCAAACTGAAATTCGTCGTTTGACAGTTGTTGTTGTGATGTTTGTGTGTTTGATGTGTGGCAAAATATCACTTGGTTCCAGTTTAATACCGCTTGTCATTTAATGGCGGTTAAGTGCTTACAATCACTAGCGGTTTCATATTAAACTGAAAAAGCGGTCAGCTGCGTGGTCAGCCGCTAGTCGGTTCAATCGCTAGTGCGTAGGAGGGCTAAGAACCAAATGACTGTCACATGACAGGGCAGGACTGTGTTACCAAATTTTTCTTGAAATTCCAGGTGTAAAAAAAGTATGTGACCCGAACGATGAAAAATGCCTGACAGAGGGTGCTGTTAGGACGTATAAGGGGTTCATAGCTGGCATTCATGGAGTAGAGCCCTCTGATCCGTTACACGTGGACTTGATTGAAGGAGACCTGCCTACATTGAAGTATAAATTAACCAATGGTTCGCTAATTGGAATGATAAAATGTCAGGTGGATCTTGCCCAGTAAGTCACGTTCAGATGCGTTTTTCAGTGGCTTTACTTTTTCCGGGAACTTATTTTTTAAAATTTAATGTGACGCGTCAGTAAATCTGCATTTACTTATCAAAATATTGAATTATTCCAGAATTTTTGTGAAGAACATGACGTATAACTATAAAATTGGATGTCCTCATCTTATTTTTGAATCAAACTATGATGTTAAGGGAAAATTAGGCCCTGAATTAATTGAAGGAACGGGTACTTGCAAACTGGATATTGGTGAGTAATATTTTTTTTAAATTAAACCAAAATTCCACCGACGCCAACCTAGAGAGACTGGTAAGGGACTCTTCTAAAATAATCACTACTTAACTAATAAATATTTAATGTTCATGGTATACGCGGTTTAAAAAGATGGTTAAAATGGGGTCGCAATATAACTTTTGTGACTTGTCAAGCCATTATTCTGATTCTGTTTTGAAAAATAGTGATATTCATCCAATATAGCTCCTCAATCTTCTAAATATGTAACTATTATTTTGTAAACATTTACTGTTTAATAAGATTGTCTATAGTTTCTTGCATTTTCTTCTTCATAGAGATATACGCTTTGGAATGTGACAATTTCAAATTGCCTTTATGTAAATGGAATATTGGAAATAAATGCCTTGAACTGATTTGATGTCTTTCAGATGATTATCGTTTTGTCTTCAATGGAGACTTTGAAAAGTTAATAAGCACGGATGGGAAAATGCACATTCAACTTAAAAATCACATTTTAGAATATCAAGCAAAAACAAAAGTGAACTATGACTGCAAGAATCTTTTCAATGGCGACCAAGAAAAATGTAAGAAAGACTTTAGTTTAAGCATAGAACTAGTTGTGTTATTTTTTTTTTTTGGTGTGTAAAGGCTAAATTTTGCACCTGAATTCTATACAGTTACCCCCTATCAATTGAGCTGAATGAAATATTACACACACGTTTGGTTTGCATGGCCGCAAAAACCTTCAAGGGGTGAAAAAAATAACGCATTCATTTGCGCTTTCAATGAAAGAAAGTAAATGCTTACAGCATGATAAGTTTTTATAAATAAGAAAAAGAGAGTCAATGAGTTAAGGTTATTATTTTGTTCAGCAGTGGACATCTCCATCTGAAATGATGATGATAATCTTCATAAACATCACCAACCAGTACAACTGAAAACGGTCAATAGCAAAATATTTTACAGTTTTACAATTATTTTCAGCTGACGTCCTGCACAAATATGCAAATGAAAACTGGCTGTCCGTACACAAGCTGACTCGCCAACCGGCTATGGAAGCGCTTATGAAAAAGTTCATAGACAACGTCAACGCTTTCTTGAAGGAAGTGGCCTTTGAGGATTTGTTTTACCGTGAATAAAATGACATGAAGCAGTGAAAAATAAATCTGAGATATCATAAACCATTTTATGTGTTTTATTAAGCTTGTAATACGTAATAATAAACTATGAAAAACTTTCAATTTCAAATCGCAATTTCACCTCAGTGACAATCACTGACATTAACTTATCAAAATGTAGAACGAATAGAAGGTTTTTCACAAACTGTGAATAAGATGTGACTGCGAAATATACATAAATATGTTGCCAGTCACTTAAAGGACTCTGAATGTTGAAAAACACCTCTCACATAAATGTTTGGACATGGGTTCGATCCTTTGGGGTTCTCAATGAGGGTTGCAACTGAAAACTGACATAATAATTGTAATAAAGTAGAACTTTAAATGCTTATCCCGTTTTTCCCGTTCCTGTTTTCCTCCTAGTAGGTACTTCCCTACACTCTCCAAGGAACCTACGTGTCAAAGAAGATTGGCGACTTGGGTACCTCAATAAATCTAAACGTTTCAAAATCTTCTTATATGCAAATTATAGGTCTTATATCCGTAGTTATTTTCCAAGCTAAAATGGTTAATTAGTGTTTGGTAGTAATTAAAAAAACATGATTTTAGTGTGCTACCCCGTTACTAAAACAAAACGCATTAATCCATAACAAAACGCACAAAATAGAGCCAAACTTATTTCGATTCAAATTGTTAATTAATATTTGGCAACCCAGCTGTCACTTTGTCATGTCAAATACAAAAAATATGTAGGCAATACGTCATATTTCTGTGTTGTTTGTAGGTGTCCTATATAATTCGTCGTTTGGGATATTTGTAGTGTTCATATGCGTCTATAAATGAAGTGTGAACCCTGTGAATTTTCAGCCAACATGTTGCTATGACATTACAATTTGCGTTCAGTTGAGTATACTTTCGTGCAAGACGGAACTGGTAATAGTATAGGTGTACTTCAAATCTGTGCATGTCGATCCCGTTGTGTGCCCAGATAAAGAGAGATTTCAAAATCTTAAAACAAGAATATTCAATCGAGCGAGTCCTCATCTTATGAAAGATTTAAAAACTGCTTGTGCTGTATTAAATGCATTTGGAACTCAATTTACTGACCCAGGAAATGCTCAAATAATGTAAAATATAATAAATGAACGTTTATTTTTAGAGAACGAATTAGCGATTATAGCCATGGAGCACCTGAATCGTCGCAGTATTATGTTTCCGAATACAGATGCCTCAAATATATCTCTCTCTAGATACCCACGGCTCTCCTTGGAAGAATTGGTGTTGTTTGCGTGTGGCACATGCCAGATCCGTCAAGCTAGATCATACGTTGGAGAACATTTCCGCTTTCAAGGAATTTACACACTCGAAATAAATCGCGACCAGCTGGATTTGACCAGTTTAGGAGGATAAAATCCATTTTTGTTAAGAGCAAAAATAAAATCCCGTCATGTGGGGCGGATCACATATTTTGTTTTCATAGCCGTTGAAAGGCAACAGCGGAGCAGCGGAACAGGTCGGAGCGCCATCATCGGAGACTGTTGTAACTGTATAGTATCTCGCTTACGCTCGACACGAAGGAACAACCCCCCTTGCGGTATTTCTTGACAATGTATTGTTAACATTAGAATAAAAAGTTTTATGAAAACTATGGTTGCATTTTTTACCTATTCTATTTAATTATTCATTATCTTTTGTCCTGTTGACGACCATCTTGTGGGTGGGTCATGGCCCATCTTGGATACAGATTCAAATCCCGCTAAAGGAACGTTATTACTATTATAAGTGACGTCATAGCAACTGGATAGGCTAAAATCATTCAAAATCTTCTTACCTATATTTGCCGTTTCCTTATCTCAACTTAGAACACCTTGCTGTAACCTCAGACCAATAAAAAAGTTACTTTTTAATTGGTCTGAGGCTGTAACATCTACTAGTAACTCAAAAATCTTTCTATAATTATTAAAGTACAATCTATACACTTATCTGATTGAAAATAATGTATGATCTATAAGGGTTATCCTTTAGTTACAAAGTATGTAGGTATCTTTAAGAATTATTTTTGGTGTTCCATTTTGAGGTTATGTTTAAATCAATTAAATAACCCCAAGTCTAATGTATGGCTTACCATTACATATTCTGTTATACTCTATTGTAGCATTCAAATGCATATATTAATTCTATGAAACGCTAAGCCTTTATGTGGTACTAAAAATACATAGGTTTCTGCCAATCTCCTTTCAGCTTTCTACGACCAGTCGTTGCGGCTCTGTATGTTGTCAGTCAGTCAGTCACTGAGTAACGGATGAATTTTATAATTTGAAATAAAGAAGAAGAATATTAATGAGTTAAATCTCTGTTCAATATCTCGTTCACAACTAAAAAGGTGCGATTGAAGAAAATCAGAAAGATCAGTCGTTTTAATAGAATCTATACTAATACATATTATAAAGCAGAAGAGTTTGTTTGTTTGTTTGTTTGTTTGGTTGAACGCGCTAATCTCAGGAACTACTGGTCCGATTTAAAAAATTCTTTCAGTTTTAGATAGCCCATTTATCGAGGAAGGTTATAGGCTATATATCATCAGGCTAAGACAAATAGGAGCGGAGCAGTAATGGAAAATGTGACGCAGACGAAGTTGTGCGGGTCAGCTAGTAGTTCATATCGGGATTGCTACCATGTACCTTTTTATTTGCGAGTTTCCGATATTTCGGCACTGTTGCAAGCGCCATGATCACGGAGTAACTGAAGATTTTGCAGGTGGGATGTTATGTTTTTTACAATATTTTAAAATTATTACAGTTCGAGACGTTATTTCCGATTTATTATATTTAAAAGTCTGGGATAGAAGTCGGAGCCCTGAACACTGCCATAATTGTCATTGAGTGCCCTGTTTGACTCACTGCTGTGGAATGACCTCTTTACTTTTAACAAGTTATCGTCCTTGTATAAAAAAATTTAGCTTGTCTTGCGGTCTATAAGGAAATGGGTGTACGCCCCAAGGGTTGCTGGAGCCAATGATCTTCTCAGAAGAGACTTACTTTATGGCCAGCAGTGAAAAAAATCCTGGCAATTGCCACGCACAATCATAGAGTGCCGTTAACGTAGACTGTATACGTTATTTTCAATTAAATAAATTAAACAAAGCACATACAGTAATAACTGTGCGGATAATTATTATAATTAGCAAAGATTCAAATCTGCATTTTTATTGGTTTATTGACATTACGACTTAACTTAGTACTTAACGGTAAAGTTAGGACGTGTACATACTTTTGACAAAAATATGTACACGCCCAAACAATATCCCACAAAAGCAGCTAAAGAACTATTTAAACGTTTCAAAGCAATAATTAGAACTTTCCATGACCAAATTATTGGTATTGATGGATTTTTTGTGCCATTTGTAGATATCTTGATAAGTAGGACTTGAAGTTCGATCGTACAGTTATTGAACACCATGAAAATTTGAGATCGAGGAGGTTTAATCAACCTCCAATGTCCCGATGAGCCGTCATCTAGTTCACACTGCGAACCAACACAGGTCATCTGTCCTGGTACATTTTTTTTTTTTTTTTTTTTTTTCATTTTAAAGATCAAGTTGTAATTTAAACGTTATTAAAACTCCATCAAATGATTGCTAACCCTTCAAGCATAAATATTTTATAGAAAAAAAAAACATAAAAAATAATAATAATAATAGAGATAGGATATGCGTGTGCACTACGCTTAAAGTATCTAGTCCCGTTAATCCACATTTAACACGTTGATATAATATTATATTAAGCCGGATAGAACGCATTATTGTGAAGCGTTTCGAGGAAGTAAATGCACCAAAATGTTATCGTTGCAAATATTCGTCATTGTTGTGATTGGCATTCAGAATGTTCTGTGTAAGTGACACTTTGAATAAATTCCTACTCAACTTTGTAGAATTACTAACCAATCTAGCACCGTTAATTTTATCTATACTTTGTGAAATATCTCCACAATCCTTTTTAAATTTACACCCGTAACTTTTTCTACTACTACCAATATCTGCCCGTGTTTTCGAATTTGCCTATCAATTATTGAGTGAAAGGAGACTTCAGAGGATCTAGACAAGTGCCATTCTGTCAGTGGTAGCGTTGTGAAGCCGATTGTCAACACCTTAAACGCTGTCAAAATGTAACGTCACCAGTCCCTCACATTTTGGCATTTTGACGATCGCATTCGTTTATAAATTGGCACTAGTCTAGACCCACAGGATAACTCATCTAATCTAACCAATATTAAAAATGCAAAAGTCGGGATGATTGTTACTCAATCACGCCAGAACGGCTGAACGGATCTTGATGAAATTTAGAACAGAGGTAGATTATAGAGAACATTTATCCCGGGAATATGTTTTTTATCCCGGGAATGATTATGTTTCCTAGGGACTAGGGCAAAGCCGCTGGCACGAATTAGTTTTTCATAATTCTGAATTCTATTAACTTTCAACCCCGGTGTTAATATAACATTATCTACTTTACAGGTCTTAGAAAAGTGTACTGCGATGCTGACGATGGAGCGTGTTTATCAAATGCGGCGCACGAAAGGGTCTTCCCAAAATTATTGCCAGGAATACCAGGAGTAGACCCTTCAGAACCATTACACCTAGCAAGACTGAACATAGAGCTTCCAAACTTGAAGTATTTACTTCTTAACGCAACTATGACCGGTGTGAAGGACTGCACGATAAGTTTTAAGTAAGATCCATTTGTTATGCATGTATTTTTAATCAAGCATAGAGATCAGATTTTAAGTTTCGATAATTTTGTCATCGTTAGTTAACAAAAAAGAAAAAAAGGAGGTTAGTTGCGCCGAGTTAGATGCATACCACAAAAAAAAAATTATAAAAGCTAGTTAACTTGAGAAGATGCGTCACCTTCCCGCAAAATGACCATCGCTCAACATAATGCTTGGACTGCATGTCTGTTCAGTAAGAACCTATGAATATACTTACTTAAGTTAATCAGTTTTCTCAAAACCAAAAACTGTCGTCATTTTAATTCTTCTCACTGGCTTATTTCTTCACAGGCTAAAGACATGACTTCTGACTGCAAAACTTTTGCCTTAATCAAAAATTTGACAGTCCAAATTCTTTCGTCTTGCCAGCCGCAATAGTTTTTCTACTGCACTATTTTACATGTTTTCTTTGATTTCAGGAAAAATCCATCAGACACAGAATTCCAATACCAACCTTGTTGTCCTCGTTTGACAATAGAATCACAATATGTAGTGGAAGGCAAAGTGGATGCAGTTTCCGTTAAAGGAAAAGGGACCTTTAAACTCACTTACGGTACGGCATCTTGCATGCTTTATTTTTATTACTTCGCTCATATTTTATATTTACCTTCCATCTTGATATATTAAATTCTTCCGTTAATGTCTGAGTGAGTGACTGACAGACAACGCATAGCGCACTTGAGCAAGAAAACACTTAGAGAGGATTTCATGAAATATCTACCGAATCGGGAAAAACGAATTTAGCACGAAAATTCGAGGGCGAAAACCAGTCCATCAATACTAATATTATAAAGTAGAAGAGTTTGTTTGTTTGGTTGTTTGAACGCGCTAATCTCAGGAACTCCGGCTCGAATTGAAAAATTCTTTTTGCGTTGGATAGTCCATTTTTCGAGGAAGGCTATAGCCTATATAAAATCACGCTATGACCAATAGCAGCGGAGCAGCAATAAGAAATGTTGCAAGCGGGAAATAGCTTCCGTTGCGTGCGCTGCGTAAATGGTTTAAAATACGCAATAATCAAGTGTTACGAAATTATTTCTCTTTGAAACTTCTAAAAAAAAGTGGACAGTATATGTGTATCCCTTTAGGTTAACTCACTATAACCCCTTTTTATGGAAATCAAATTTGTTCTAAAATAATGCATTGAAGAGTTTGTTTGTTTGAACGCGCTAATCTCAGGAACTCTGGTCCGACTTGTAAATTCTTTCAGTGTTAGATAGCCTATTTATCGAGGAAAGTTATAGACTATATATCATCACGCTAAGACAAATAGGAGCGGAGCCTTAATGGTAAATGTGACGCAAACGAAGTTGCGCGGGTCAGCTAGTATATAAATATATTGGATCTTGTCCGGATTTTAAGTAGTAGTAATAATTTATTATCTCATATAAAAATACTTAGGTGTGACACTGGATCCCGCACTAGGATATCCTGTATCGCAGGATCCAGTCTCTTTAGATAAATGGTATGGTTGAACAAAATCCACTATTTTCAAGACTAAAAGGCAACCAAAAGTATGTATGCATGTGATGCGTATAGGAACTTGAATACTCTGTTTGTGTGAAGAGAGTGTGTATGTAAGTAAAGATGAGTATTTTAACAGATGAAAGATATAAGGTTTTCCGTTTTAGTATAGTTAAGACCAAACAGCCAGTCTCGAACCTGTTTTTTACACCAAAACTTCGTCAAAGAGATGATATTGAGCTTTTTGTTTACATTTTCGAACAGGTATGGTCCGACGCATGAGAAAACCTTATTGCCAAAATTAAGTTTGCAGAACACTCCATTTGGGTTTTCTACTCGTGCGCTGATCCCTTATTTGTAATTTTATTATAATGTAAACATTCTTCGTTGTTGCGTGACTAGTTGGTCCTATATAGCTATATTCCTTGAGAAGTGTAGGAGAGCTAAAAGAGGATTTATCGAAAATTCTTCGGAATCGGGAAAAACGAATTAAGTGCGTACAAAGTCGTGCGGGCAAAATCTAGTTAAGTATAAAGAAGAAAAAAATAATAATTGACTGACGTAAAATACCGCGGTTGTTCTATTTTTTGAGATGTATTATCTGAAACAAAAATTATCATACAAAGAAATAATAAATCTTCTAAAGGGGGTTGTAACCCTTTCTTTCTTCACTGATCTTACAAATTTTTTCAATAAAATTACTTTAACCCCCCTTTAAAATATTTTATTTAAAAATTTTTTTTTTATTTAATTCTTTTTATGATAGTTTGAAGACTTCTACATACCCAGACCAGTATAGTGTGTTGTTTTATTAATTTCTCAATCCTTTTTTACAGAAAACTTTTACATGAATATCACTGGAAAACACAAGAAAGTGGAATTTTCAGACTGCAAGCAACATATCCGAATTTTGAACTACACAACACAATTAGAATTGAGAGGAAAATCAACATACGACTTCAAAAACTTGGTGTTTGGTGATTCAGGAAGGTGCAAATGTGAGTAAACCAAAAAAAATTTTTTCTGCCTGTCATAGTACCTACTGTTACATTCTGAATACTATCTGTATGATCTCCACATCTTAAGTCAATAAGAATAATATAACTGGTTTTTAGGGTTCCGTACCTAAAAGGTAAAAATGGGACCCTATTACTAAGCCTCCACTGTCTGTCTGTCACCAGGCTTTATCTCATAAACCGTGATAGCTAGAAAGCTGAAATTTTCACAGATTGTGTATTTCTATTGCCGCTATAACAACAAATAATAAAAATTAAAGGTCATAAGTACGGAAACCTTCGTGTGCGAGTCCTACTCGCACTTGGCCGGTTTTTTTATTTAGCAACCATTTATTTGAATTTATAACTCGTGAAACCACACTACTAGTCGACTACGCCATATTTTACTACGTGTATTTACTACATACGTGTTTCGTAATTGTTGTATTTCCAGGTACAGCGGCTTTAAAGAGCAGATATTATGACCGATTTGAAGAAATAACCCGTACACCAATCATGGAAGCTTTTGTACACAAGTTCATGGAAAATGTCAGGGATTTTCATATTGCAGTGCCAGTGGAAGAACTCTATTATATGTACGTCTGATGTTAGATACAATTGTAAATAAATAAAAAAATATGGTAATACTATTGCTGTTTTTTTTTCGAAACTTCCTCGTAAAAGCTTGATATAATATCTGATATTTGAGAAAGCCAAATTACATTTTGATTCATTTATGGCTAATTTTTCCGTAAAAAACATTGTTTTACTGCAATGTCTCCATGAGTTGATATATCGTGGAAAACATCTATTTTGTTATTTGAGATGAGTTTGCTCTAGATTTCTAGTCTAGTTCTGAGGTGAAAGAGACAAAATAAATGATGGAGTGAGCTTGCCTAGAAAAAGTCTGTCCACTCTAAATTAGAAGAGATTCGAGTTGTATGCGTCCGGAAACACAGACACAGCTAGAGATCAAAGGTTAACTGAACAGGCTTACTAACTGGAAAAAATAAACAAACCTGGATGAAGTTTTCTGAATGTTTTTGCGAACTGCTAAATACCGACAAGGCTCCAATGAAAGATAAAACAAACAATTGAATGACACCTCTCATATTAGAGGTGTTTCCCAGAGTTAATTTTTAAATAATGGACCGTAAATCTCTTTACCGTAAAATTCGTCTTAAAGTTGAGATAAAAATTTGTTTTGAAAAGGTTATAATATTTGTGGGGTGCTGTGAAATTTAGAACTAGCTTCTAACAGCGGCTTCGCCCGCGTGGTAGTCGCGAATGATGCCAAAAGAATAGCCGCGAGCAGAAAAGTATCCTGTCTTATTCCGTGACATGGTCTATACGTGTGCCAAGTTTCATACAAATCCGTTAAGACGTGAAGAAGTAACAGACAGACATATTTACTTTCGGATTTATAATGAGAATGGATACACCAAAAAAATACTTAGTGAAAATGTTGACGTGTCTGTTATAAACTGTTGTGTTACTTCTTTGAGTAAATAAGCAATTCATCTACATTTTTAAATATTATGAACCCGACGAAACGAAGGTCCATTGCACTCGGTACATTCAGAGTTATTGCATTGATCAATCAATAGTTTCACCAGAAGATTAACATACAGCTCTTATTGGTACAGCAGCACTAGAGAATAAAAGCTGTTTTCCATTGTTTCATTAGCCACTTTTGGGTTTTGATCATAACTATGCACAACAATTCTTCTTAATGTAAATAACTTGCAAACTGTTGAATCGTCTCAAGCGTGTCAAATGATATCATCTAAAGACAGCATATCAGGGTCAATTAATGTTAATTTTAAGCATTTAAACTTGCGTAAATAAAAATGAAAAAAAAAAAAACTGGGACTATAAGATTTCGTTATAAAAAAAAACAGAATCCATTGACGTTAGCTGCATTCACAATTAGTTCTCCACTATGATGTGGGCAGTCCCATTTTTGCTAGTTTTGCTGAGTTTAAAGAATGCATTCGGTAAGTAAACATGTTTTTAACACCTGCATCGGTACCGTGTGGTATTAAGACGATAGTCTAACATATCTTGTTCTGCTAGCATCTTCCAATTGGGATAGCAAACAATGGTGTTTTTATAATAAAAAGATATTGAAACCAATTTAAGTTTTTTTAAGAGGCTTTCGACACCATGAGTAAATTCACAATTTAACTAAACCTCAATTATGAATTAAAACAATATTGTTCATTTTATTTTCAGCTCTCAAGAAAGACTTCTGCAAACCGACGGACAACGAATGTTTAACAAAGGCAGTGAGAGAACATATTTACCAAAAGGTTATGAAAGGTATGCCCGGGGTAGCATCCTCGGACCCATTGCATTTGGAAAAAATCGTCGCTGATCTGCCTAACTTAAAATATACACTCAACCATCCTTCTCTTCTTGGGTTAAAGAATTGTGATTTTCTTAAGTTACAGTAAGTTATAAAATTATTCTTATTGTCATAGTTATGATTTTAATCACACATATAATATTATCGTGTTATTTAAATGTTTTAGTGAATTTTAGGGGGCCGAGTCACCCGCGTCCGTAGGAGAATACCCTTCAGCGAATCCCTACACGTGGTCCCCGGGTGGTGCTAAACAGGTGACACTAACCACCTCCGTGGTGTAGTGGTTATACCACCTGATTCAGACCCAGAGGTCCCGGGTTCGATTCCCAGCGGGGGCAAATTTTTTGCTCGGTTTGGTTGGTGGTAGGACTTCTTCTAAGTCCGCCTGGCAAGCTACCACCATCATGTCTAAGTCTGTCGCCATAACAACAATGTTAACAGCATTGTTGTGTTCCGGCAGTTAGAGGTATGATAGCCAGTTCCTCTGTGTAAGAGGATTCCGGGTGAAACTCGCTTCCATCTTCGGCCTAATCATCACTTTCCATCAGGTGAGATTTGGGCCAAGAGTTTCCCCGTTTTGCATTAAAAAAAAAATTAAAAAAAATGATTTTTTTTTGGGTTTCAGGCTAACTCCAGAAAATGCTTCTGTAATTTATGAAGTTTGGTGCCCACGTCTGACTATAAAATCAGAATATGAAATAAAAGGTGAAATAGATCAAGTAAATGCAGAGGGCAAAGATGGCTGTGAAATTACTTATGGTAAGTCTTGCAAACAACGTTGGCAGCTTTTTAACTACACATAAGATAGGTTTTTCTGATTCTATAACGCCAAACTACAAGGGCGACCGATTACCTGGTAAGGGTCCCGGGTATCGCAATGTATGCCAGACGCAAAAGACCAGTTGTTTGAGGTGACATTTGACGACATTGTGTGGAGGTTTGGTAATTTAATTTCAGAGTCATATGGAACTCAAAGCGTGTCATGTTTTTTTTTTCCTTTACTAATTTTTCTATTATTTCAGAAAACTACTTGGTAAACGTTACCGGAAGCTATGAGAGAATAACGAGAGAGGATGGCAAACTACACTTTCATCTTATTGACTTCTGTCTTCATCTCGATAACCAGGCAGAAGCAACTACCAAGTTTCAGAATCTTTATATCCATGGCGAAGGAAATGGTAACTTCATTTTGTATATTTGGTATTATAAAATCTTAACTAATATTATAAATGCAAAAGTGAGTTTGTTTGTTTGTTACGCCCTCACTCCTAAATCGTCTACTAGTTGACTAGTTGACCCGTGCAACTTTGTGTTATGTGTTATATTATAATCCTCTCAAGTCAAACTTTTGTTTATTGTTAAATTAAAAATGTAGTGTAGCTGTTGCTATGTACAATGAATGCTGCTGCCCATTCTCTGGTGAGTCCCATAGTCGCCTCTTACGACACCCACGGGAAGTCGTGAAATAGTGCTAATTTTTAGGTCCGATACCATACAGAACATATTGCATATATCTTGGGGAGGGCCTATATCCAGCAGTGGATAGCGTCTTTCAGCTGATTTAATGATGATGAATTTAAAAATAACGTTACTTTTACAGTTGATCAATTTTCAAGAAAGCTTGAGGAGAAAACACGAAACATCGTTATGAAAACCATTCTGGATAGATTCATCAACAACCTTCGCGACTTCCAAAGAACAGTGCCTCTTGAAGAACTGCATTTTAGATACGTTTGAATGCCTTTCCACTATGTTTGAAATTTACTTTTTTATGATTTTCTTGTTTTAGACAAAATAATTAATTTTGTAATTATTTGTAAATCTTCTTAAATAAAACCTATTTTTTTTTTAAGAATTGTTTTAATATATTCTAGCTGACCCGTGCCAACTTCGTTGGGTGGAATTTTTTGGGGTAATATAAAGCCTATGACACTCCTAAATAACGTGATTTACTATTGATAAAAAAAAAAACTAAATCGGTTCAGTAGATTCAGAGATTACCCCTTACAACCTCACAACCTTTACCTCTTTATAATATTAGTAGAAGTATAAATGCAGCACGCCTGTTCTCCCCAAAAGGTTTCGTGTAAACAAAAGAAAGTTGAAAGCTGAAAGTTTTGAATAATATTTTACCGTGGAAAGAGTAATCAGAAAAAAAAAAAAAAATATTGTCCCGACATGTCTTAGTTTGCTTTTAATAACTAAAAATGTAAGTAGAAGCGATCACTAACAAAAACTAAAAATAGCCTAATTTCGTCATATTTTCTTATTTTTATGGATCGGTTTTTCTGGTAATGGACCTACAGTAACCCCCTAAACTGCTTTTGTCCCAAGATTCTAAATATCGCTCACCTATTTCTTCGGCAACTGTAGAACAGCTTCTTTATTTATTTTCATTCTAAAGCCTATACCCTGGAGGTGATACGATTTTAACCAAGTCAGAATCAGATGTTGGATCCCGGAAAAAATCAAGGGCATCCCTCATTATAAAGGGACGTACAATGCTTTTCATATAATTTCTAAAGCAATTCAAATATTTGCAACAGCATCTCATGTTGCTGAGTTGGTGATAGAAGTTATAAGTCAGGATTATATGATGAGATCTGATGAAAAATATTTGTTTAACGATCTTTTCAAATAGTGTAACGATCATGATAATTTTTATTTTATGAGAGAGAAGGAAAACTCATGCCCCAGCTATCAGAAGAAGACGCCCGGGTATCAGAAGTCGCCGAGCGATACCCAGTCACGGTAGGCGCGGGCCTGCGGACGGCAAGCGCTGGGTGGCTCGCTGTACAATCAGAACCAGGCCCAGGTCGACGCGCGTTATGTTTCACACGAGCCTCAAAGAGATGTCAGCATAGTAGTCGGGGCCAGCTAAGGCCAGTGCCTACCAGGGTTGCGGAATTTGTTCGAAAGTGTCATCGCAGCCCTAGAATGCAAAGGGCATTAGGAAGAACACGGATAGCAAACACTGTGACATGAGATTTTTATATACAAGAAGATTAGATTATATTAGAAGATAAATCGACCTTGATGATTTATTCCGTTCTTATACCAAGCACTGGTATTTGTTTCAACTCATATTTATTTTGCGATTTTCCCGATTTTTTCCGTTCCCGTAGGTCCCGTAATATCTCAGAGAATCAGTTTTTTTATTTAAGTTATTATTAGATTAGTACGTAATTATTAACGTGTAGGTACCTAACTATCTTACAATAACTACGTCAGATATTTTTTCCACAAAATAATAAACTCAATTTATTTGTGAAAAATAAAAATAAGTTTTTAGAAAAAAATACAACCGACTTCTGTGTTATTTTTTAAGATTTTTATAAAAATAATAAGGTACCAAGTTAGTATGTATTTCAACCAATAAAATGAACGTGTTCTTTTTTTACATGACTATCTTAAAAGTACATCAATGAGCAAATATGAAATAAAATACAACTGTTTTAGAAAATAATGGCCATTTAGTTTTGAGAACCAAAACCAAAATGTTCTCAGTTCGATTCATTGTTGCATTGTTCTGTTTTAAATACGCACTGTGTAAGTTTTTATTTTAATTAAATTTGTTAAGTTACTCTTTGATCACGTGTGTTTTTATCTAATTTTGTGACAGTAAAATAAATTATAATAATTACATAAGAACCTATTTAAAACTTTTTTTTTGTAAATAAATTCCTCTCTCTTCATTTTCACACTCTTGCCAAAATATTCGTGGCGTCACATCAGAGTGGTAGCAAGTTTAACAATCTGTCGCCATTTTCTCCGGTAATTTAATAAAAAGCCTACTTGAACGTTCGTGGAGTAGAACATTGAGTGCAGTTTTGACTTGGTCGATCCAACGCACTGGTAACCTACTGCGCGCTCTTGTGCCGACAACTTTTCTCTGCACTGCAAGTCATTTGAGCACAGATATGTCTTCGCTACATGTGATATGAACGCACCAATGTATTAACAGACTTAACAAGAAGGAGGTTCTCAATTCATCAGATTTGTTTTTTTCATTTTATAGGTCTACAAAAGCAACTATGTGATACGACAGATGACGAATGCTTCATAAACGCCGTGATAGCACGAGTATACCCAAGACTTGTGGCCGGTATGACTGGAGTGGAGACCTCAGATCCTCTCCGTGTAGATGCCATTATTGCAGACCTGCCAACTATTAGATACGAACTGTATTATGCTACATTGACTGGGTTAATGCACTGTGAGTTTGTGAAATTGGAGTGAGTAGACATGTCTGTTATCTTCTTCTTTTTAAGTCAAAGATTAATTTAAGGTACTTGACATAGATAGGTTAGGTTTGGTATCAAGAAGAAACCTAACGTCAATGGGAATTAGGTTCCTAGCAGACCCTGCAAATAGTGAATAGAAGTGGTGGACGAGAATCGAAACTTGGTTCTATCCAGAATGTGGGTCATAGTTCAGTCAGTGCTTCAGTAGTACTTTACTCGCACTAAGACGGATGTTTCCATTACTTTTTTTACCGATTTGGCCTTACAACAGCTATTTTGAGTGCGCAGATGAGTGGGTGCTATTGCTATCGTCTCAATTTACAATAGGTTTTGTCTTTTTTGAAATTCATTGTCATATGTTAGCTTTACTTACAGATGAGTACATTTATACGATCCCCAGTTAGCCTAATCTGTATTTTTCCTAATTAACATTTCAGAAACAAACGCGTCTCTGGATATACGTTATTTGACTACGCGATATCCTGTCCGGTTCTCACCTTGCAAGCACAATATGAACTGAATGGGATTTTAGATTCTGTACCAGTGGAAGGAAAAGGAGACTGTCACATTGTTTATGGTAAGTCATTTGTGATGAGAGATAAGTTCGCTCGCTTTGGTCGCTCCCGTCATCCCATTTTAACCTAACCTATCTATGTCAAGTTGCTCTAAATTATCTCAATACGAACCAGTCAGATACTTATCATTAATGATTCATAGGAAATTTCCTATGAATCAAAGAAATTCTAGTCTATGGGCTTTTGTTCAGGAGTACATAATAATATATTATGATTTCACAAAAACAGATTTCATTAAAATTATAAATGATTATTGTTTTAAAAATTGAGTAGTATGTAAGTAAATCTTTTACACGTCAATCTGTGCTATTTACGGCTTATTATTAAAACAAATATCTTATTTCATTATCAGAGAACTACCATATATCAGTCAGCGGAAAGCACGAGAAAGTAAAGGACGATAAAGGAAAGCACCACGTCAATATACTGGACTACACGGTAATCCCGGATTTGAAGAACGGAAAAGTCAAAAACCCGGAATACACAAACTTAGTTTTCAATAACGATGATTCCTGTAAGTGAAAGTTCATTTTTAGGGTTACGTGGCCAAATGAAAAAAAAACGGAACCCTTATAGATTCGTCATGACTGTCCGTCCGTATGTCACAGCCACTTTTTTGCGAAACTATAAAAACTATGCTGTTGAAACTTGGTAAGTAGATGTATTCTAAAAAATAAAGTTTTATAATGCATAAAATCAAATTACAAGAATATTAAGAAATACTAATAACGATTAAGTGCCTACATTGTTGGCAAAATTCAGAAGAAATAATATTTATCTCAAAAAAGTTGAAAAGTTAGTAGTTAACCCCCATCCCATCTGACAAAAGTAGCTAACTTAGCGCTAGAACGTAACTTGAAACAGCGCCATCTATGATTTGTTTTGGAAACTAACAACTCAACACACTGTGCCAAGATTTCGAGAATAGCACAAATTGAGTCAACTTTGTGAACAAGCGGTAGTACCTGTATTGCTATGTATGCATAAGCTCCTTCAGCTCCATAATATGAAAAAAAATGTAGAACCTGTATCTGATTTTTTTGTGAATGGCACGACTCACAAGTAAACTGTTTTATTCTTATAGTAGTACCTATAATACATAAACACTGTATAACCTAATTATTTATTTCCAGGTGTTAATCGTGAGAGAATGCTAGAAGAAATGACTCGCGATATTGTAATGCAGGTGTTCATGAAGAAATTAATTGAAAATCTGAAGAAATTCCACCACCTGGTTCCAACAGAACACCTACATTATAAGTATGTTCGTTGAATAATTAGCATTTTTGAAGCTTTATAAAAAAGGTTTAAAGAATTTATGAATAATAATCGAAAAGAGTTCCTAAAAGAGGATGTTTTTTTTTTTTAATAAGCCTCTTGTGTCCCACTACTCAGTAACAGCCTCTAATACATCAATGCGGTTAAAAAAGTGTTATAAAGTAGTTTCTTGATTGACGCAGAGGGTCAACCAAGAAACTAAGAGGGCTATGACAGTGCGTATTCGATTCTAACATAAAAACTTTACTTTTTGTAAACTTTTTGGTAGTGTTTTGCGGTCGGGTTTTCGTTTGAAACAGCCTATACCATATATCATCCCGATATAATTATATCATTTACCTATATATCAAGGTCATTGCACTCATCATTATGAACAACTTTTACCATGAGACCAACTCTGAAATCGCGAAACAAATCGACTGTCCGATATATTTTGTGCCCAAACCTCGACAAAATATTCAACAAATATACACACTTTTAGGATTCCGAAAATCCGTAAAAACAGAACCCTTACAAGATCACTCGTGTGTCTGTCCGTTTGTCCGTCTGTTGGTCTGTCCGTCTGTCACAACCAATTTTTTCCGGTTCCACTTAGATAACCGATTCTGTTGAAATTTTGTATACATGTGTACTTCTGTGACTCAAACATGAATGGGTCAATTTTTGGGGGTCAACCCAAAAAATAAAAAAATAAAAATTTAAACTATGTCGTGTGGCATATCAAATTAATGTGTTAATTAAATGATTAATTAAGGAGCTTCCTGTGGGGAGTTTAATCATATATTTTTTTTATTTTTTTTAATAAACAGTTTGGAGGTAATTCAAGAAATTAGCCTTTTTTTTTGGGACAAGCCCGCCACTCATTTCCAACCACTGCAACTCCTGAAAGCCAGAATCAACAGTGGCGACCTCCAGAAAAACGCCGAGCTAATGAAGCCCGACGAGTCCCGGAGAAACGATTCAACTGTCTTGGATCCCGCATCGAAATTAAGAAAATACAGCGGAGGAGTAGGAAAAAAGAGAAATTAGACTTACAATGACCATTACCAAATTACAGGAAAATGTATAAAAAGTCTATTGTGTTAAAATAACATGTAAAAAAATAAAATTGGTTCGGAACCCTTTGCATGTGAGTCAAACTCGTTATTGGCCAGATATTTTTTTTGGAACAGAAATAGATTATAGTCTGGTATAGCACAGAGGCTTCTTTTCATCCCAGAAGTATGTTCCTTTGGTATAAATTCCGACTAACACGCGGATGAAACCGCTGGCATAAGCAAGTTTTAAAATGGGTACAATTTTATTGTTCAATTAAACGTTTATTGAGTTCGTGAGTATTTAAAAAATACAGTAAATATTGTTTAAAAACCTACACTGCACCATTTACATAGCATTATATAAAACAAAGAAAAAAATAAAATGCTACTGACCTCACAGTTGTTCCCTAGCAGTTCATTGACTGTGTGGTGAAGTGCTTTTTAATAAAAGAGAAATAAAACTTGTAGTACCAACAAGGCTTGCATAGTCAGGGTTCCTTTCCTAAAAGCTCTGAAACTGGAGCTTCTCTATCCTTGGGTTTATAAGCAACTAGCTGACCCGCGCAACTTCGTCTGCGTCACATTTTCCATTAATGCTCCGCTCCTATTTGTCTCAGCGTGATGATATATAGCCTATAGTCTTCCTCGATAAATGGGCTATCTATTACTGAAAGAATTTTTCAAATCAGACCTGTAGTTTTGGAGCCTATTAATTTCAAACAAACAAATCTTTCCTCTTTATAATATTAGTGTAGATTTATCTGTGTCTTCAAACGGTTTATACTGACCAATATATCTAGCTAACTACTTAAGAAACCACATACCTACTCATCGGATAACATTTTATTTGAGTAGTATTATCGTAATTGACACAGAAGGCGCGATGGTTGAGCGATTGACTGCTACGCTATGCGTCGCGGGTTCGATTCCCGCACGGAAAAAAAAAATGTATGACGGTTGTTCTGGGTCTGGCTTTTTTGGCACCTACAATACAGTAGAAATTCCTAGTCTGAAATAAACCAAATAATCCCGACTACTTCCACTTATTCAGCTTATGCCCATAGAAAACTACGATTTCGTATGTAGACGCGAACGCCTTCGTTCAGCTTTCCGCGGCAAACAAGTACCTATAAAATGAAGACAAATGTGTTACGAGTATTATTATGCAAGTGTTATAGATAGAGTTCAGTTCTAATCTAATCTGCCGATGCCTTCTTCTCATTCGCTGTACGTGGCTGATAAAAACAGAACTGTATAAATGTAACCAAAATCGTTCAGCGAAACGCAAATAGAGCTGAATAAGTGTGAGTAATCCTTAAAAGACCAGCTTCATTAGCCAATAAATAATTAAATAAATTTGTAGACTTTGCAATGGATGACATGTAAAAAAGGTTGTGACATCGTACCGGGACTCAAATAGAGCTTACAAGGTGTGTGGTGTTGATTGGTGAATCAGGGCGTTGATTAAATGGCATCCGCGGACTGGAAAGAGGTGTAGCGAAATGAGCAGACATTATGTAATCGCGGGTAGAACTTACTTACCTACATGAGGTTAGCACAAGAATTATGGGGATTAGCACAAGAAAAATTACGGCTTAAGCGGTTGTGGGGTTCAGGCTACGAATGATGATAAAGGGTTATTGAAATATGATGATATTTACAATTTAATAACTACACTATTACAATGATCAGACTGACTCCTAAAGGTTGATTCAAGGCTTTTTTTGCTTCCTTGCTATGCTTTTTAAAAAAAATTTGGAGGAATACGGAACACGTACTGGCCACTTGTTTGATGTTATTTTATTTTTAAACCTTTTAAAAACTCGTTCAGTACCTAGATATGCTGTCGTTTGTAGTTTCATATTCAAGTATATAAAATGAAGATGTCAGAAATGAAATCTATTTAATCTGGAGCATCTCAACATAGAGTCGTGATCATGTCTGGAAGAATATTGTTGTTGTGGTGTGTTGTAATTGTAGCACAAGCTGTTCCAGGTCAGTATTTACTTTTATTTTACATTTATCCAGAATGTTCTTAAAAGTTCAGTACATTCTCAATTTTTACCGAAAGAATGATGCTTCTATCATTAATTAAAATTCAAACAAAATGCTGTTATAGTTGGTCCTATATCAGGTTCTTTTGAGAGACCTCCGGCCAACAAAAACAGAGGATAATTCAAAAGTTTCTGCAGAACAAGTTACACTTGTTAAGGGTTAATTTCAATACAAGTATTGTAAGACTGATGTATTTATTTTTAACACAAAACTTCGATCATTACCCTATCTTACTCTTTCCATTGTTTATAATTTTTTTGTTTCTATTATTGTTCTTTCCTATATATTTTCCACTATTATTTCAGCACCGAAACTTACACTGTGCAAAGAAGAAGACTCAGTATGTCTGACAAAAACTGCAAACGTGATATTTAAGCTAGCCATACCAGGTGTCCCGGAACTAAATATTGAGAATCTGGATCCCTTGTTTCAACATGAAATTAACGGAGACCTTACTGGCATAAAGTATAAGCTTACAAACACCACCATTGAAGGATCCTTAAACTGTGGCGTGGTTAACATGAAGTAAGATTCAAATAACTTAAAATTTACCTTTCTTTTATTATTTCAAGTATCATCGTCTACCGAGCCTTTTCCCAACTATAATGGGGTCGGCTTCTGGTAAAACTAGATTCAGCTGAACGTTAGTATTTTACATGGAGCGGCTGCCTCTAGTACAGTGTTACGAGTACAATGTTACTTAGTAAACGGGTTGCCACAACCCGTTTACTAAGTAACATTGTACTCTTTGGCAAGACTAGAGTCAGGTTTTCTTGCTTCTGAGTATCCATAACGACTGCCAAAGATCTACAATGACAGCTGGGACCAACGGCTTATCGTGCTTCCCGAGACAAGGAGGAGTCTTGGCGTGTTAAGATGGTCAACCATCTACAGACCAACCTCAGCAAGTGTTGTTTTACCTTGAAGATCAACCCGTGTGATAAAATCATAGTTACAGATGAAAGTAGTAGTAATAATATAAATACAATTCTTTGGATTTCAGACTCAATTTACAAAGGGAAAAGCTATATTTGGATATGAGGTGTCCACTTTTCAACATGTTTGGTCTCTACGATGTATCCGGAAAGATTTTATCAATACCCATTGCAGGAAACGGAGATTACAAAATTCAAGCCAGTAAGTTTTTTTTTTTTTTTCTATATATTAATATGTTTTCCAGGAATTAAATAAAAAAAATTACGACACGGTTGTCGCAGTGGCTGAGCAATCGGCCACTCGCTGAGTGTCGCGGGTTCGATTCCCGCACGGAACAAATATTTGTATGTCCTACAGGTAGTTGTTCCAGGTCTGGCTGTCTGTGTATGTGAGTTTGTATGTTTGTAAACAAAACAACGATCTGGAGAAATTCCTAGTGAAGGACAACGTAAAAAAAATATATATATAATATGCCTGTTCCAAAAAACACACACTAGGATATGTCAACCGGAACGAGAAGCTTAAAGTCAGATCAGTCAGAAGTCGGTTGAAGGCTACCAAAGACGATGAAGTGTCCGAGATTTTTATTGATTTGATACATTTGACTTTTTAAACTACCTCCAAGGCTCACGAAAATCTAAGGAAATCAATCAATCAAAACACGAATACTATAATCCCAATTAGTGCTTAAATTGAACCGATACCTGATCCATTGATATTAAATCAAGCTGACCCGCGCAACATTGTCTACGTTACATTTTTCATTAATGCTTCGATCCTATTGGTCGTAACGCGATGTTATATTTTATCGTTTTTTTACTCTTCCTCGATAAAGGAGCTATCCAACACTAACATAACTTTTTCAATTCGACCCAGTAGTTCCCGAGATAAGCGCATTCAACGAAACAAACTCTTCAACTTCATAATATTAGTATACAGACATAATAGAGATATATCTCATTTGATTATGTATGTTTAATTTTTTATATTAATTACAGAGGACTACTCTATTCAAATCGATAGTGACTTAAAGATAAGTCAACGGAAGGATGGAAAGAAATATATTTCGTTCAAGAGATACCAATTTAACAGCGAATTAAAAGGAGGGATGGTTTCTGACTTTACCAACTTGTTCAATGGGAAGCAAAAAGAATTGGGTAAGAATATAATATTTACTTTTGGTCTTCATAACAAAAGCTGTGTAAGAAGTGTCTGCTATAAGTTTCAACTACTACTAAGAACGTTTTTTTTTAGAATATATAATTACTTTTTCGCTCGTTACATACAAAGTTTTTTTTAATTAATAATTCTGAAAGATCAAACTGATAAATCCGAAGAAAAATGTTAAGTTTTAGTGCGTCACACTTAGCGTTAAACTTCTTGATTTCGCAACCTTTTTTTTATAAGGATGGGAAATCATCAAATAACTCCTTCTTGAGCGAAAGGGAGTATCAGGCTCTTACTGACTAAAATCCATCCGTGTTCCTCCTAATGCCCTTTGCGTTTCAGGGCCGCGATGACTCTTTCGAACAAATTCTGCAGGTAATTTCGTATCCTATGACCACCCTTTCTACTAGCAGTACTGTTGAAAATATTCTCTTTCCCTCTCTCATTCGAACCATTTCATCTTCTCCTAAAGCAAATACTTCAGCCTCATCTAATACATTAGCCTAATCATCTTTCATTTGGTGATTAGCACAGCATTTTGTTGCCTTTAGTTAATTGCCACCCACCTCACTTAAACTGAGCTCCAATATTATTCGGGTCAACGATTTTCGGCTCCGGTAACTGGGCCAAGGCAAAGATCCTGTGGCTTTCCTAATAATATAGTTTGGGTAGGCTGGTGGCAATATATTAGATTAAGTCAAATTTACTGGGTTGGAGAACCAAACCTTTCTTTGACTTTTGCGGCATTGAACTTTATTAGACTGGTATATATCGCGACCGAGGATTCTGGGAATGTAATATTTGACGTAAAATTTTTATCAGATTCTAATTTAGCACAGTTTTTAACTTGCTTTTTTGGCAACTTCCTTTCTGTGACTTATCTCAGAAAAACCGTGCATTGTTTTCGGGACTAAAATATCAATTAAGTGAATTTTCTTTGCAAACGAATCAGTGCTTCTCAAGATGCCCCATCCAGATACATTATATGTCTTTATAGTATCAGTTCACATGAGTTTTTTAAAGCCTTTTTAACGCTGCAAAGAAGGACATCCATAACTTTAATAAATAAATGAATAAATAAAATAATAATAAATTTATTATTTATTTATTTATAGTATCAGTTCACATGAGTTTTTTAAAGCCTTTTTAACGCTGCAAAAAAATGACATCCATAACTTTATCAAGTAGAATTTCAGTGCCTTTATTAAACTTGACGAACTTTCCCACTACCTTTACTTTTTCAATTTCCTTACTTTTGCCCATAAATCTAACGCACGGACTCACTGTCTCAGCATACATAAATAATTCTTTTGCTTAATGGACCTTAGGAATGTTTATGACTGAAGTTTTCCTGGCTTCGGTATCCAGCCGTGAAGTAAGGGCAGTTGTTGTTATTGTGTTTCTGCCATAACGATTTGGTAGTACTGCAATAATGTTTGCGAACTTATTGTAATCGAAGATGTGCTGTCATGGCCTGATATTCATTTAAATTTAACTGTCAATAAACTCTGTTAATTAATTTGAAGATTTGTTTCTAGCTACCTTGTCACTAGAAATAGAAACACGTTGAAACAGTAATTTTAAGACTCTTACTGTCCTTTATATTTCTCAAATTTCTAGGCTTATTCCCTTCTTAATTTCATGATTTAACTCAATCCTCTCTCTCATATCATCTTAATCTTGTGATTTCTTTTGACATCAACTTTTTGCAGATCCTCTTACTTTATATTTATCTGATGCCTAGACTCCGCTGCCTCTGATGAAAGGATTCCTAGTATACCTGGTGACATCAAAGGACTCTTTGCCTCAAAGCATAATGCTTTAAAACTCCAAAAGTTTTTAATACATATTTTTTTTCTATTTACAGCTGAACAAGTTCTTAAATTTGTGAACAAGAACTGGAAACCAGTCGTGAAGGAGCTGCAAGGACCAGTTTTCAACGCTAACCTTAAGAAACTCGTGAAGAACTTCAACAAATATCTAAAAAGTGTTCCGCTGGATCAAATTCTTATTGATTTTTAGTTCCCTCAGAATAAAATAAACTTTAAGTTGCCTTTGCATGTTGTTTTTTTGCTATCCTGACCCTTTTCAGTAAAAGATACTTAAATGCATCAGACTCAAGAAGTTTTTCACTAAGATCTAACTCAATTCTTATCATAATCCTAATCATTTATCTGAATATGGTACATAAATGGTTCTTTAGATTAGTTAATGGTGTCATCACATTCTGCCAATTGTGGCGTGCAAATTTAATGTTAGGCACATACAGATAATAAAGGAATTAAGCATTAACATTCGATATTGATAGCAATTGAAAGTGTGGGGCAACTTTTATTTAAAAAAAAAAAAATGAATATAAAAAAAAAACAATATTTCGGATGTATCAGTTAAAAAAAATATCTAGATATGTAACAAACCTGTATGTTGAAATCCAATTATTTTTACCTATACTATGGATAATTTGGTTTTTGGAGTTAGTTTTTGTTCAATTCAATTCGTTAAATTGTTCCACCTCTTCTTGAATTGTGAAGCCGTGGCTTCCCAAGGCGTTTTCCCAATCAGCAGAACAGAGATCAGCCGCGAAGCTTGTGAAGCTTCTAACTGGCTCCTGGGCGGTACTAGGCTGACCATGTTAAGGGACCTACACACCGGACCTATACCGTATGTGTTTGTAAGTTTGGATGAACCATATCTATACTAATATTATAAAGCAGAAGAGTTTGTTTGATGTTTGTTTGTATCTATCTCAGGAACTCCTGGTCCGATTTGATAAATCTTCATACAAGAGAATACATACTAACACCGCACTTAAAGTTTTTTGACCCTTCTTATCATAAAACCTAACCAAAGCTGTGTTAACAGGTGAGTAAACAAATGGTAGCTTAAACAGCCCGGCTATTCTGTATACCAGAGTGAACGACAAGTGAGCTGTCATTCCATCTTGTTTGTATGGTTTGACAGCTCAGTTGTCGTTCACTTCGCCTAAGTTTTCAGTTCGACATGTATACAGAATCACACTGCTTGTACTACTTTTAAAACCTTGACACGCAGTTCCTGAACATTTAGGGCCAGTTTCACCGGTTACGGATAAAGTGTCGGTTAGTTATCTGATAATTAATACTATCTACCACTTAAGAGTGTGTATTCCGTCCACTAGCGCCGCCAATCGTTTTTTATTAATTGTGGTAAATTTAAGATACGTAGATAAAAAAGCGCTCTGTAGTGCACTAAAGAAATGTATCTATAGGGGAAGCAGGTTACAAAGATTGGCGCTCTGACTGGAGTTGCAACACGACTATAGGTGGCTCTACAGTGCATAGCTTGCTCAAATTACCAGTTTAAAGAGATGGCGTCTTAGTATATATATCGTTTATTTATACAAGCGGCACATTACATTAAAGATGACTTACATTTATAAGAACACAATAGTTAATTTGCCTGAACTAGGATAAACCTGTGCTTCAGGCTATAAAGTGCTTATTTAAACCTAATTAGCTTAAAATAATAAATTAACAATAAATCAAATGACTACAATTAAAAATTAAAATAAAAGGACACAACCAGTTTTACTTACAGACCGAAAGAAGATCTTCTGTCTCTACGTAAGAAATGCTTTGTAAATATTGTAAAATTGTTTTTTTACAGCTATAATAATTTAACTTATAAATACTTAGTTTTCTATTTAATCTATTGTACAGAAATGGACCTAAAAATGAAAAAAATCTTTTTACAAACACATATTTTGAAATCGCATTAGAGTCGCATACAATGTCATTCCGTCTCTTATTGGTATTTTCTTCGTTGTATGAAAGCAAGGTGTGCTGTTTTAATACCAAGTGCATAATGAAAAGCTGGCGAACAGTTAGTACGTTGCAGGATTTGTATAGGAGATCTGTGGGATAGAGAAAGGGATGGAAATTGGCAACTTTTAAAATAGCTCTCTGAGCTCTTTCGAGAGGGAGTAAGTGGGTTTTGAGTGCCCCACCCCATGAGGTGATACAGTACTGGATTACAGATTGAGCAAGGGCCAAATAAACTTGTGTGATTAATTTTAAATCTGCAATCGTCCGCAGTGTTTTAAAAACATAGATTAATTTGCGCACTCTTTTAACCAGACTTTCAATATGTGGTCTAAAAGAGAGTGTTTCGTCTATTATAACTCCGAGATATTTAACGTTGCATGTTTGGAGGATAAATGGACAATCGCATGTACTGATTGAGTGGGATCCACATTTATGAACAAGCAGCTCAGGATTAGTACCGTTAAATTGAGGCTTGCGCATGGAAAAGTGAATATATTTTGTCTTGTCAGCATTTAATGTTAGTAAATTGCATTGAAGCCAATTAGTCACAGTATTGAAACCTAATTGAGCGTGTTCGTACAATTCTTTATTGGTTTTAGCAGTAAATACTAAAGCCGTGTCGTCAGCATATGAGATAATTTTGCCATGTTTAATGTTTAAATTGCACAAATCATTAATATAAACCAGAAAAAGGGTTGGGGCCAGAATGCTGCCCTGAGGAACACCAAAACCAGTATTTTTTTGCTCATCGCTCGTGATATTGTCTATTTTAACACATTGATATCTGTCGTCTAAGTAGTCAGCAAAGAGTTTAAGCGGCGTACCCCTAATTCCCATGGCCTCTAATTTGGTAAGGAGCTTAGAAGCAGAAACTGTGTCGAAGGCTTTTGCTAGATCAAGGAAGACCCCCAGGGTCTGATTTCCTTTGCCAAGTTCCACTGAGACATAGTCGGTCAGATGGTGCACCGCGTCGGCTGTGGATAATTTGGCTCTAAATCCGAATTGTGCAGATGATATTAAATTATTTTTTTCTAGATAGTTAACTAGCCTGCTGTTGACAATTTTTTCGAGCACTTTAGATATTGATGAGAGTATCGATATTGGCCTAAAATTATTAACTAAGTTTTTGTTCCCGGATTTGAAGATAGGGATTACAACTGCTTTTTTTAGGCATCTAGGAAAAATTCCTTCGGAAAAACAAATACCAAAAATATGTGTTAATGGAGGTACCAGGATATGCTTGAATTGTTTTAGGATTTTGTTGCTAATATTATCCCATCCCACTGCACAGTCATCTTTTAGACCACTAATAATTCTGGTTACTTCCTCCTCGTCAGTGCCTAGCAAGCCAAAAGATTTTAACGTGCGCCCATTACTGAATTTTTGGGAAGGTTGAACACAGTTATTCTTAGGAATCTGATCGGCAAGAGTTTTCCCGACATTCACAAAAAAATTATTGACACGGTTGGCTGATAAAAGAGGTGAACTATTAGTTAGCAATAAACTCGAATTTGACTCACGCTGTTTTGACCTATAAGTAGCGTTTTTAATGTGTTTCCAAAGTAGCTTGCTATTTTTTCCTGCTTGATTTAATACATTTTTATCGTAGTTATTTTTTAAACTCTTTAAGAGGTTGTTACAAAAGTTTCTGTATCTTTTATAGATGGTTTTAAGGTTATCATCCCCTGGGTTTTTTCTTGAGGCCTGATGAAGTTTGTCTCTGTGTCTTATACATCGGATAAGGCCAGGAGTAATCCAAGGTTTGATATTATGAAGTTTCTTGTTGGTCGTAATTACAGTAGTATTACGTAATATTGCTAATTGAACATGTTTTATTAAGTACGATAAAGCAAAATTTGCGTCAGCAGTATTGTAAACTGGGCTAAAGTCAAGTTTGCATAAATCATATTCGAGTTTGTTTATGTTTAATTGCGTTTTGGTCTGGGAACGATTTAGCTTAGGCAGCATTAAGTTTAGGGTTAGTAGGACAGCGTGATGGTCAGTAATAGTTGAGTTAGTAACAAGCGTAACATACGATAGACTTGATTTGATGATCATATGATCGAGGCAGGAACCGCTATCATGTGTAGGTAAGGTGTGTGCCGGTAGAAAACCATGGAACGAACAGATATTAAGATACTCTTGGGTCCCTGCATCGAGGTTTTCAGAGTTTATGTTTATATTTATGTCACCTGTTAGTATAACATTCTTGAATGAGCTGAGGTCTTGAAAAATTTGATTTAGGGAAGCGTTAAAAGAATCTAAGTTTCTAGCGGAAGGAGATCTGTACATAGCGATTAATGCTGTAGTTGTACCAATTTTGATGATCAAACAATTAGTCATACAGTCTTGTAAACTAGGTTCTTCCAAAGTGACCATTAATGTTTCCTTATAATAGACCACGACACCATCATTTTGGTTGTTATTTTGTTTGGTATACAATAAGTTGTACCCTGGAATTACTGGGAGGTTATCTTGGCGATTAGACAGCCAGCACTCGGTTAGAACTATTATATCACAATCAAAATTGAGTCTATGAAGAAAAATGTTGAAGCTATCTATATTCTTATAAATACTGCGAATGTTTTGGGTTAGTACGGTTAGTGACTTTTGGTAAACTGAAAGATATTGTATGCAATCCTCAACCTGGCATGACTTTGAATCGGGTACAAATGTGTTATCTATATCGGTAATTAAATGATTATCCATAACTAGTATAAGAAGAATATAAACAGTAAATAAGTCTAAAATATGAATAAATTATTGGCGCTCTTAGGCGCCTTCATAGTCGATCGAGTTTAGATACCTGTTTTCGGCAGCTTTTTTAGCAGGACACTCTGAATCTCCCGTCTTATGGTTGGCTGGTTTTTTGAAGCGCGAACATGTTGCACATTTTGGCGCAACGGCTTTTTTTGTACAGTCTTGAATAGCATGTCCTTCTTCACCGCAGTGTCCACATGTAGAGGCAGCAACTTTGCACGTCTTAGCTGCATGACCGTACTGCTGGCACTTGTAACATCTCGTTACCAGGGTGAAGTCTCGAACCGGACAGGATGTCCAATTTATAAATAAACGGTCCTGTGTGATGAGTGCCTTACGGATGTTAGCTGGAACTTCAACTATATAGTTACAGTGCTCTGCATCCTTTCTGCCCGATTTGTGGCTTAGTTTTATTGAGGACAAAAAAGTTTCACTGGAGATAGACGGCTGTTTGTCGGCCAAGTTTTGGTCATAAATACATTTGTAAACCTCGTTTTCAGCCATAGATGCAGGGACTCCTATAACTATTACACGAGGTTTGCGCTTTCTAGGCTCATCGATGGTGAGAGCTGATGAAGCCGATTGGACTGTTTGTTTCAGCTTTTCCAGGTCTTCCTTAGTCTCCGTGCTGATTATGAGTCCTCCTTTTCCTATTTTGCGTACGCCTCTGACTTTCAGTTTCATTTCACCAGGGCATATGATTTTTTAGACTAAGTTCTTGGTTTCGTCACTGGTCTTTGAATTGTCGCTAGGAAAAATCGCTACGGAACTGAAAGTATTTGGACGAACAAAGTTGTTGGACCCCTTCTTCACCATCTCGGCAAATGATGTTGTTCCTGTTTCTGGCCTTGCACAAGACTCCTTAATGGTCCGGTTCATCTCCATTACGTAGTCCTTAAGGTTGCGGTCTTCATGAAATTGGTTCAGGGAGTTGTGGGTCTTATAAGCATATTGCTTAAGGGACTGGTATTGAACGGCCATTTGCGAAACTCCATGTCCCACTTTACGGCATAGAGTGCTTATTTTTAGCTTCTGCTCAGAATTCAACTTCCCATCAGAAGCAATTGCACATACCTCCTTCAAGCACTGTTCAATAGAGGTCATCCAGTTCTGAATCTCAGGAGTCGAAACTGTCTCCATTTCCTCGTTTCCTACAGCTTGGTCACGTCTTGATTTTTGGGGCTGTGTCGATGTGGGTGTTGGGGGAGGGCTGCGACGCGTCAACCCGCTCCGGTTAAAGGGGCTGCCTTCCATATTTCAGATAACGAATATGATCGACTCAGTCCATTTTGTTTATTTGACTTAAACAACACTTACAAATTGTAATACGCAAAAACACGCTTGTAAGAACACTTAAATGTAGGTCACTAATTATGCAAATGTTAATTTATTATATTTATTGTACATTGATGAGCACGTCTGTTTGCATTGAGCGCAAATAGAGAAATCCCATTAGTGTAGATGCCTTAACTCTCCGGCAACTCTTGCGCCTGCCAGCGAGGAGACACGACATTCAACGACATCTGGAACGCCTTGAGGGTCGGAGAGCTGAACAGCGAGCATCTCGCAGTATTGCTGACTAAGGTCTCATCAAATGCTTCCGGCGAGTTTTCGCTTGAAAAAGCACAGCGTACCTATTTATCCAACAAACGACCAAGTACAACAATGAAGTTCTTACGAACGAAAAGGTACTCGAATGTACGACATAAACAAAGACCAACTTATTGACGCGATCCGAAACCGAATCCGAAACCGAATTTTAAAAGGGGCTAAAATCATGCTGCGATCCAATATAGACGTGGAGAAGGGGCTAGTGAATGGGAGTATCAGATTCATTTCGGACAGCGTCTGTCCGCACTTTAGACGCGACCAAATGTATGAAACCGACATACCGTCCTAATTCAGCCTATAGGCATCCAATTCCCGGCCAAGTACAGCTACGGTGCGGTAGAAAGGCGCATGTTTACAGTGATTTTAAGTTTGACATCTACCGTGCACAAGATGCAAGGATGTACGGTAGACCACGCAGTGTGTGCTTAGGGTCCCGTACTTTTGCGGCTGGAGAGGCGTATGTGGCCCAAAGTAGAGTAAAATCACTTAGGGCCAGTTTCACCGGTTACGGATAAAGTGTCGGTTATTTATCTGATGGATAACTAACCGACACTTATAATACTATAATCCTACTAATATTATAAATGTGAAAGTTTGTATGTTTGTATGTTTGTATGTTTGTATGTTTGTATGTTTGTATGTTTGTATGTTTGTTCGTCAATCACGCAAAAATGGCTGATGGGATTTGAATGAAATTTGGCACACATATCGTTGACGTCCTGGAATAACACATAGGCTACTTTTTATCCCGATAAAAGGCATAGCTTAATGGCGGCGGAGGAGGAAGTGGAAATCAGACGTTTCTGCTGCCTTAGTACTTCAGATTCACAAGTACCAGGAGAGCATAAACATGTCGAAATATTTTCGGGTCTGAATTTGTGAGCGCCAAAGATTCTCGAGTACCAGGAGAGCAGACATATATGTCAAAGTATTTTTGGTCAGGTTTTTTATTTGCTGGAAAATAGATTGGCTTTCATTGCAAGCGTTCATGTTTGTATGTTTGTCCGTCAATCACGCAAAAACGGCTGAAGGGATTTGGATGAAATTTGGCACATATGTAGATTACATCCTGGAATAACACATAGGTTACTTTTTATCCTGGTAAAATACATGACCAAATGGAGACAGAGGAAGAAGTGTAAGTCCAAAGTTTCTGCTACCTTAGTATTTCAGATTCAAAAGTACCAGGAGTTACAGAAACATGTCGAATTTTTTGACTGGGCTAGAATTTTGTTACGAGTACTAAAAGATTCACAAGTATCAGGAGACCAGCAACATGTCAAATTATTTTTGGGAGAGCAAAAACGTGTCGAAGGTATTTTCGAGACCGGAATTCCGAGCGCTACAGATTCACAAGTACCAGGAGAGCAAAAACATGTCAAGGTATTCCGGGACCGGAATTACAAGCGCTACAGATTCACAAGTACCAGGAGAGCATAAATATCTCGGAAATTTTATTGGGGCTTAAATTATGAGTGCTTTAGACTAACAAGTACCAGGAGAGCAGAAACGTCTCCGACACTTTTTTGGGGAATTACGAGCGATTTAGATTCACAAGTACCAGGAGATCAGAAATATGTCGAAACATTTTCCGCGCTGGAATTGTGAACGCTATATTTTCACAAGTATTAGGAGAGCAGAAACATGTCGAAGTATTTTCTGGGCTGGAAATTGTGAACGTTATAGATTACCGAAAATAACCAGGAGAGCAGAAACATGTCGATTTTATTTGCGGGGCCGGAATTGTGAGCGGTTAAGTTTAAAAAATACCAAGAGAACAGAAACATGTCGAAGTTTATTTTCGGGCTAAATTAATGAGTTCTAAAGATTCACAAGTACTAGGAAAGCAGAAACATATCGAAGTATCTTCGGGGCTGGAAACTGTGAACGCTATAGATTACCGAAAATAACCAGGAGAGCAGAAACATGTCGATTTTATTTGCGGGGCCGGAATTGTGAGCGGTTAAGTTTAAAAAATACCAAGAGAACAGAAACATGTCGAAGTTTATTTTCGGGCTAAATTAATGAGTTCTAAAGATTCACAAGTACCAGGAAAGCAGAAACATATCGAAGTATCTTCGGGGCTGGAAACTGTGAACGCTATAGATTCTCAAGTACCAGGAGAGCAGAAACGTGTCGAAGTATTTTCGGGACTGGAATTCCGAGCGCTACAGATTCACAAGTACTAGGAGAGCAAGAACATGTCGAACACTTTTTTGGGGCTTAAATTATGAGTGCTTTAGATTCACAAGTACCAGGAGATCAGAATTTTCACAAGTACTAGGAGAGCAGAAACATGGCGAAGTATTTTCTGGGCTGGATATTGTGAACGCTATAGATTCCCGAAAATAACCAGGAGAGCAGAAACGTGTCGAAGTATTTTCGGGACTGGAATTGTGAGCGGTTAAGTTTAAAAAATACCAGGAGAGTAGAAACATGTCAAAGTATTTTCGGGGCTGGAAATTGTGAACGCTATAGATTCTCAAGTACTAGGAGAGCTGAAACATGTCGAGGTATTCCGTGGCCATAATTACGAGCGCTACAGATTCACAAATACCAGGAGACCAGAAACATACCCGAAACTGTTCACAAGTACCCGGAGAGCAGAAACATGTCGAGGTATTTTCGGGGCCGGTATTATGAGCGCTGAAAAAATCAAAATTACCAGGAGATCAGAAACATGTCAAAGTTTTTCTGGGGGTTAATTAATTGCAGACCGTTAGGATTCCAAAAAGTTCCAGAGGACCAGAAATATGTTGAAGTATTGCCGGCGCCGGAATTTTGAGCGGTTATGATGCAAAAGTAGGTACCAGAAGAACAGAAACACGTCAAGTATTTTTGAGGCTGCAAATATGAGCGCTATAGATTCACAAGTACCAGGAAAACAGAAACATGTTAAGTAATTTTGAGGCTAAAAATATGACAGAAACGTGTTGAAGTTTTTCTGGGCTGGAATTGTGAACGCTATAGAATTACAAGTACCAAGAGAGCAGACACATGTCGAAGTTTTTTCGGGGCTGGAATTGTGAGCAGTTAGGATTCAAAAGTAACAGGAGAACAGGAACATGCCGAAGTTTTTTCCGGGCTGGAATTATAAGCGCTAAAGATTAACAATTACCAGGAGACCAGAAATATGGCGCAATATTTCTGGGGCTGGAATTGTGAGCGGATAGGATTGTAAAGTACCGGGAGACCAGAAACATTTCAAAGTATTTTTTCGACAGGAATCGTGAGCGCTTAAGATTCACAAGTACCTACCAGGAGATCACAAACATGTCATGATGTAATTTCGGGGCTGAAGTATTGCTTTCAGCGCACCGCAAAGACTCACAATATCTGGATACCTGAATCATAAAGTTGCAGTTCCAAGGATGAGACAATGAGGCAAAAAAGTTGCGCGGCAATTCTGAAGTCTACGCAGACGAAGTCGCGGGAAGAAGCTAGTACTTTATAATACTCAAATACTTAATAAATCTGCCAGATATTGCTATCCGACACCTGTGAAACCAAAAGTTTTAGTTCATCTGCCAGATAAGTTCCTAATAGGCTAACCGACACTTTATCCGTAACCGGTGAAACTGGCCCTAAGTGTTCTCCAGATTGAGGAGCTAGACAGACTATTCTAAGCTGACAGGTAAAACACCATGCAATACAGACGCACTGGCGAAGATGGAGAGGATGCGGGCTCATTCGCCTACTTGATAAAATGTATAAATGTTCAAAATATTTCGTTATCAAAGACTAAAAAGTGCAAAATATTTTTTTTTAGTTTTATCATTCTCTTTTTTTAGAAGTTACAGGGGGGTGACACATTTTACCACTTTGGAAGTGTCTTTCGCGCAAAATATTCAGTTTAGATAAAAATGATATAAGAATCCTCAATATCATTTTCGAAGACCTATCTATAAATACCCCACACGTATGGGTATGATGAATTTTTTTTTTGAGTTTCTGTTCTAAGTATGGGGACCCCCAAAATTTCTTGTTTCTTTTTTTTCTATTTTTGAGTCAAAATCTTAATGCGGTTCACAGAATACATCTACTTACCAAGTTTCAACAGCATAGTTTTTATAGTTTCGGAGAAAACTGGCTGTGACATACGGACGGACAGACAGATAGACATGACGAATCTATAAGGGTTTTTGCCGTTTGGCGACGGAACCCTAAAAAGTGACGCTACCACTTGGCAAGATAAAGAAAAAGCCTGGAAAGACATCGAAAAGGCTTTCAATAGTTCGTCGGGTTCGGTGTTTCGTGATCACAAACACCTGAACCGCTGGTACCG
Organism: Ceramica pisi; assembly: GCA_963859965.1. Lineage (NCBI taxonomy): Eukaryota > Metazoa > Arthropoda > Insecta > Lepidoptera > Noctuidae > Ceramica > Ceramica pisi. Next base: position 8,093,805 of record OY982542.1, read on the forward strand.
CCTCAAATGCAATAACAAACTTTTCCCACTTGAAATGCAATGATATTACAACTTGAATTGTACTATAATGTAGATGATAACTTCCTTAACAGCCACTTGATTCGGCTGATAACTTAATCAATACTTCATCTGCCAGATATCGCTATCCGACACCTGTGAAACCAAAAGTTTTAGTTCATCTGCCAGATAAGTTCCTAATAGGCTAACCGACACTTTATCCGTAACCGGTGAAACTGGCCCTTAATGTGACAAAATTAACATCATACTAATTCCAAAAAGTTCTTATCTTGTCAGTCTACTTATGTTAACACATAATTTTAATAATACATAATTAGTATAAAGTGCTACTTTTGTGCTAATAACACATTTTAATAATAATAGTGACATCTGAACAGCTTAAGCCCAGTACACCCTTGCAAGCAATACTCACGCTAGTAATATTATAAATGCAGAAAAAACTCTGTCTGTTTGTAACCTATCCACGTCCTAACGGCTCAATGAATTTGGATGAACCTTGGCTCACGGGTAAACCCCGGATGTGCGAATCTTTATACCTCGGGAGTATCTTCCCTTGGGATAGTTTTTGAATATCGATTTACCAAAACCTATTTGTTGTTCGGAGTATTTTTAGATGTCGCAGAACCCAATAGGATATCGCACCAACACGACTGTTGAGATTTGCTAATTAATTTTAAAAAATAAGGATGCTGCGTCTTTAGCACCTGCGAACTATATGTAGGTAATAATGTTATTTCCTACTCGTCCGCAGTTCTTTTCTAACTTAAGGTTGAGCAAAATATCAGGGCCGAGACCGAGCAGCCCGTCACAACGTGATGTGATTTGTCCCGCGCAAGGACACTGACATTGGTGAACGAGTTCATATAAAATGTACGCACGAACGTTAAAAGACCACGGCCCAGCAACGGCTCGGATATACTGTGTGTGGATCAATCTTAAAAAGCTAGTATTCGGTTTTTGTTGCCTCGACAGTTATCTGGTGGTCACCACTGTTGATTTTAGCTTTCAAGCATTTCAGTGGTTGGAATGGGCTTGTGTCAAAGACCTTTATCACAGCATCATCTGCCTATTGGGGTCAGCTTCCAGTCAAACCGGATTCAGCTGAATACCAGTATTCTACGTGTAGTGCCTACCGTGTTACCCAGTTAATGGGTGGGTGCTGCTCTTGTCGCTAGCGCGGCAGGATTAGCTTCCTCATTTGACTGACACACCTTGACTATTCAAAAGTGCCTGTAACTGGTCTATTTGAAATAAAGGATTTGTATTTTGTACTGGAGTCAAATTTCTTGGCTATCTATTTTATCCCACAATAAACATTCCATGTAAATTGTTTGCCAAGACTCACAAGCTCAGATGACTTTCAATGTTAAAAGTTATCTGATCCCCAGTCGAAGAAAGCCCTATAACTCTTAAAGGCTTCGCTCTATAAACTCTTCATCTTGTTAAAAAAAAAGAATGGCATAGCCGTAAAATGCATGTTCGCTTCCATGGAGATCTTCGCATTGCAATGTGCAACTATTCAACAAATTAAAAAGTTTGAGATTTAATGTTCGTGCAATAAAAGAAAAGGTTGGTAGTGCCCTGATCCCTTTTCCTCGTTTTGGCGGGAGCAATGCCATGCTCCATAATTATACAGTATCAACAACACACAGGTCTTATGTGTACAACAAGCTTCTTTAAAGAAATATTATAAAAGATGACTCAACACTCAACTTGAGACACTAATATGAATCTCTAACGTGTTACTATAATTAATGGAGCTATTATAATATTTATCTAGTCCACAGGTTGTAACTGATTTAGATTTTACACCAAAATTATCCTCCACGTGTATCAATTAGCACACTCAAGGCTATCTACCAGTCAGTGATTTCGGAGATCGTTGTATTTTGTTTGAACCAATATTATTCCTTTTATTAAAAGAAAGAAAAAAAATACTTTTATTCCGCCAGAAATGAAGCAAAAAAACACAAAATTAAAAGGAAATAAGTTACCAACTAAACTACAAATTTATAAGAAAATAAGTTACCGTCATTGAGTCCCATTACTGGACAAAACCCCTTTCCAAAAAAGTAGATACTTTTTTCTTGCGTAACCACGAACCAGCCGGCAAAAGCGATTTTCGAAATGCGCGAAAAGTGCACGTGACAATCCTACAGTGTTAGGCAATCCAATACATTTTTGACGTTTTGACAATCGCCTTCGATACGCTACTGCTGCCAAAATGTCACTTATTTGTTGTCTTACCTCAGCAGTGCGATTCTGTAAACTTAATTTTTTACTTCGTATTTTAAAGGTTATGGTACAAAACTCATTTTGTGAGAGTCCGACTCGCACTTGCCTGTTTTTTCACACATTCAAATTATTTTAAGTAGATTTGGAAACCTGTTAATTTTGCCTGCCTGGTCAATAATGATGTATAATATTAATTATCATCATACAGCAATAATAATAAATGTTTGAGTAACTTTTACTAAATATGATTTCTATGAGAACGATTTTTATAAAATAGTTTATATAATATAAAAGTTTTATACAAATTGAACATAATATTTTAAAGCAGGCAATTTTCACGATAAATTAACACCAAAATTGAGAAAAAGAAGTTCTAAATTACTAACTAGCCTTTAATTTAAACAAAACATGTAATGTTGAAGGTTCGCAATCATAGTAATCAAAAATTTTCATTCAGCGTAAAATGAATGTTAGAAGTTTTATTTTAATTCTTATATTCAGGCTTCTTAATATAAAACAGGGCCAAATCTTAAGATCCTGCACTCGGCCACGAGTCACGAATGTCGACGGAAGTGAAATCCGTGTTCATTATGTTTTCCTTATTGCTGCTATTGTTCTGTGCGATCGTCAATGTGCTGTCAAATTCAGGTTAGTGAATTTGATATTTTATTAGCCCGTTTTATTCAACTCATATCAATGCTGGAATAAATAAAGCTCTCCCAATATTTAAAGTATTTTTAACCGACTTCCCAAAAAAGAGGAGGTTCTCAATTCGGTTGCATTTTGTTTTTTGTTTTACTAAAGAATCAATAGTATAAATTAAATCAATTATGTGAAATTACTCGAACCAATTAAAAAGGCCAGAAACTATAAACAAGCATGAAAAAAAAAGTACATTCTATATCATTCATAGTTTTAAAAAATGTGACTAAAGCTATATCTAAATGGTAACTAATTTAAAAAAAATGCAATGATGCATTTTTAAATTCTCGGGCCCGATGTTGATGAAAACTAAATCTGCATAATTGTTTTTTGCACAAATTTTGTCTATATTTTTTCTTTGAAGATTAAAAAACTAATTTGTTAAAAAATTGAGCTTTCCTTTAGTTTGCCATGTGTTATTACTTCCCAGAATTCGATCTATATTAGCTACACTTTTGGATGGTGTAATAATACAGGGTGTTTTTTTTTTTTTAATCATCCATTCGCTGTTGTGGGGTAAAAACAACGATTATTAAAAAAATCAAATGATGCCGTTACAGTTGTTTAGTTTTCGGGCTCTAGACTCCTTTCAGTGTTTTTCGATATTCCTCATAGCTAAAGATTTGGCCCTGAAGGCACACTTATAAATTCCTTTCTTTATATCATGACTTTCTCAGGGTAACTGAACATTTTTTTTTTTAGCTTACCGTAAATAATCTACGATTTTCTGACTTTACTCGCTTCATTATTCCAGCACTAAGTTTATACCAATGCAAGCCCAATGACGACGCGTGCGTGACCCGTGCGGTCAACGCAGCGTATCCATTAATTTTGGAAGCCAATCCTGAAATTGGCGCTGAACCTATGGATCCTATGTACCAGTCAGAAATTGAAGGAAACCTTTCAATCCTGAAGTTTAAGCTGTTCAATACAACTATTACTGGATTCAAATCATGTGTTTTTGAGAGTGCGAAGTGAGTTTTAAGAAAAAATAATTTTATGCTTTTTCTAAACGTGACTGTAGACTTGCGGATAACAACTTATTCGGAACATTGTTTAACAACTATAATTCTGTAAATCCTTGCGTAATATTATGTTAATACTTTGATTTAAAGTAAATAGGTTCTGGGCACGTCTGGTAGGCAGCTGTTACACGTAAAATACTGTTAATTCACCTAAATTGAGTTTGACTGGAAGCCAGCCCCAATATACCTGGAATAAGGCTAAACAGATGATAACTTAAAAATAAGAAATAAATTATGACTTTAATCCTCTCGCCGTAAGTGCTACTACTGAACATCAGCTTCTAACTAATGTGATTTCCAGTTTTATTGGGATTTGCTTAAGAAATAACTCAGTAGAAACATGGAGTCTAGATTTGTGTTGGTTATAGATTTCCCCCAGCATGGGATTTAAAGATAACCGGCACAGGGTAATGTTGGTGTCTAAACGTACACTTCTAACTGAAAACTGGTGGATGCCAAGCTACACAGCTTGGCTAATCGCCGCAAGGGTGCCTAAAAACTCCACGACCTTATCCCACCGGACCCCTTCTACCAACGGACATCCAGACGCACTGCAAGTTACCATCCCTAATTGTTGCTATTCCACCAATTCGTACTATGCGTTTCCAAGCGTATTTTATAATGCGCACAGCAAAGGAGTGGATTTCTCTGCCTGCGTCTATGTTTCCGAACGCTTAAAACCCTAATCTCTTCAAAGTTAGAGTAAACAGGCTCCTTCTGGGTAAGTTCACTCCGTCGTAGACTTTATCTCTGTCATCTCTGACCTAGACTAGAGTCAAGAGCAAAGCCATCTATACTAATATTATAAAGCAGAAGAGTTTGTTTGTTTGTTTGTTTGGTTGAACGCGCTAATCTCAGGAACTACTGGTCCGATTTGAAAAATTCTTTCAGTGTTAGATAGCCCATTTATCGAGGAAGGCTATAGGCTATATATCATCACGCTAAGACAAATAGGAGCGGAGCAGTAATGGAAAATGTGATGCAGACGAAGTTGCGCGGGTCAGCTAGTCTCAAATAAAAAAAGACGTGGTTAGGTATAAGTGCAATATTATATTATGTATGCGTGTAGACACTTATTTTTCTTTTCCAGGTACGACGAAGAACATCAAACGCTAAATTTGGATGCTCTATGCGCTGCATTTACTTTAACCGGCTTATATGACATCAACGGCCGACTTATCGTGCTCCCAGTCCAGGGAAAAGGAGACTATACCCTTATTACAAGTGTGTTTGAGTTGGTTTTTGTTTGGCAGTATTTGGCAAAAATAATATTGTGTTTTAAAAGTTATTTGACCCTGCATTTTTTCGTGCAATGTAGATCCTGTTCAACTTGAAGTTATTTTAATTTAGCGTCTTTTTAGTGGAATTGTTTGTTTTATAAGTAGGTATACTTGTCGTAATGACAAGGTAGGCGGTTGACCTGGGGGTCTAAAAGGCCACTTTAGCAGAATCAGAAAGCAAATCACGCTACCCGTTACTGTAAAATTTTCCAAATTAACCTATCTATATTATTTATCCTCTATGTTAGAGGATTCCGGGTGAAACTCGCTTCCATCTTCGGCCTAATCATCACTTTCCATCAGGTGAGATTTGGGCCAAGAGTTTCACCGTTTTGAATATAAAAAAAGTCTAATGCGTTAGCGATAAAAAGATAAATATGAAATTTGACAATTTGACAGATTGTTGTATCGTTAATATTATCTATACATATAATAAAATCGTAGAGTTGCCGTGTCTGTACATTGAATATTTTCGCATAAAAAATACATAGAAATGTCAGAAAAATGACATAGAACACAAAAAAGCAGTTTTTGAAATTCTTTTCTGTTTGTCTGTTTGTCTGTGCGTCTGTATGTCTGTGCGTTTGGAGGAGCATCACGCATAAACCACTGATTGGATTCAAAATTTAGGTACTTCGAAATATTAAGTGATAATCGGAGCAACATTTAGTGTTTATTTCATCAAAATCGACCCACAAAATCAAAAGATATCGAATTTTAAAGTTTACGAAGAAACTTCATCGAGCGCTAAAATAGGTTGTTTTCATTGAGACTTCAGATACTTGCAATGCCATCTATTGAGAAATTTTTTAATAAGAAATGTGTGAAAAGACCCCGAAACAATGTATTTTTGAGTTATTTTTTAATTAAACACATAATGTTTATAATTATATGTTATTATATTATCATTATTTATCGTAACGTGTAAGCTTCTAAGTTTGAACTTATGAGTAGTTATGAGCATAAAGACAGTTCAGTTACGTTGTAGATCGATAGATGGCGTTGTACTTATGACGCGTTTTTCTGAATCGCGGTGTTAAGATTCTCCGCAGTAGCATAAGGTCAGCCCCATGTTTTATGTTGTTTAACTTAAAGACGTATAATGTTGAAATTATTAGCTATGGATGGATGGATGGAAGTATGGATTTGATTGAATTACTAGATTGTTTTTCGATTTACTGGGAGGAGAGGAGAGTCTCCTCCGGAGTCCGGAGTTACCTGTATCCATAAGTAAACTGTTTTACTAACAGAAGAGATGAATATTTGGTATTATGTTTCAATGTGGCTAAACTATATCAGCCGAACACGTCGATCTTCAAGGTTAAGCAACGCTTGCCGAGGTCGGTCTGTGAATGGGTGACCATTATAACAACCTAGCCTTTTCCTTACTATATTGGCTCGGCTTACAGACAAACCGGATTCAGCTGAATACCGGTATTTTACGTGGCGCGGCTGCCTACCAGACCTCCACAACTCATTCAATGCAAGATTTCAGTCAGATTTTACTGGCTTTTGACTATCCGTAACGACTGCCAAAGATCTACAAATGACAGCCGGGACCAAAGGCTTAACGTGCTTTCTGAGGCACGAAGGAAACTCGGTATGTCAAGATGGTCACCCACCCACAGACCAACCTTCGCAAGCGTTGCTTAACCTTGAAGATCGATGCGTTCGTCTGTTATAGTTTAGCCTTGAAGATCGGCCCGTGCGGCTTTAGCCACGAGCTCCTCTATAATAAATCGATTCTATGAACCCAGTAAAACAACGGCATTTCAACCGATAGAGATGATACAGTGCCCTGCATTAGGTACCCTCTTCATAATTATATTCTTAATTCGAGAGAGGATAGATAGGATACGTAACTGAACGTAGATTTTGTATATTATGCAATCTATACTAATATTATAAAGCAGAAGAGTTTGTTTGTTTGGTTGAACGCGTTAATCTCAGGAACTACTGGTCCGATTTGAAAAAATCTTTCAGTGTTAGATAGCCCATTTATTGAGGAAGGTTATAGGCGTATATATATATATATATATATATAATCACGCTGAGACAAATAGGAGCGGAGCAGTAATGGAAAATGTGACGCAGACGAAGTTGCGCGGGTCAGCTAGTATCTAATATTATTCTGCTAAAATGGCCTTTAGACCCCCTGGAAGTGAGGAGATTGCAGTACCGGATGCGAGGCACATAGAACAGTCCACGTGGCGAAGTTTTGGAAAGGCGAAATGTTCAGCAGTGAACGTCGTTCGGAAAAGACATCTTAACTGTGAAATTCTTTAACAATTTTTTTGTATTATATAACTAGCTGTCCCCCGCGGTTTCGCTCTTCGCAACTTTTTTGTTTGCTTTTAGTCCATCCCTGTATTCTGGCGAAATCGGCCCAGCCGTTCTCGAATTTTAGTGAGACTAACGAACAGCAATTCATTTTTATATATAAGAAGATTATAAAGTACATGGTTTCCTAACATATTATCAGTCAAATTATAAACGAGTTCATTGCAGTAGGTTTTCGTAAATTTCGAAAAAGGCATTTCAAAGAAAATGTTAAGTTGTAAGATTGTTTGTTAAAGTTAGTTTTGTTTTGGGATAGGTCACGTGAGTGAACCCACGGAAAGAAACAAGTTAATATTAATTTAACTACCTTTTTACCTTCAAAATTGCCTTTTGAAAGTCTAATTAACTAATTTACATTGTAACATTCATTTTTTGTGGTTTTCAGAAAAATTTCGCCTCATACTGAACATAGAGTTGAAAACATTTACCAAAGATGGAAAATCTTACAGAATCGTTAAGAACTTCAAATTAGAAGCAGAAGCTTTGGAGCCAGTGACATTCGATTTCAGAAACTTGTTTAATGGGCAGCAAGACTTAGGTAATTTTGCTTTTTATTTTAGGTGGGTTTGCGCTTGACTCTAGTCAAGGTTAGAGATGACAGAGACAAAGTCTACGATGTTAAGTTAATATTTTCTTACTAAAAAGCTGTCGCTTTTTAGGGTTCTTTACCCGAAGGGTTGCCAACAGAACCTTATCACTAAGCCTCTCTTATCCCCCGGGTCGACGGCGCGTTGTGATCCACGCGCGCCTTAAAGCGGGGTTGCAGTACTTTTTAAGATTTTTGAACGTCTGAAAATCTTATTAATTATGAGTTTTTTAATAAATAAAAATCATTACATAAAAATTGAACATACCTTCAAGTAAAGAAAAGAAAACGACGACGACGTGTATCGTAAAGATAGAAACGCGATTTAGAATGATTGGCTCGATACTTTTTTTATCAAACATGACACTAAATTACAATTTTAAACGTGTACTGCTAAGAGATTTCATCACGAATATATATAAAAGTTATATCAATAGATAGAGCTTTTTATTTTTGAGTAAATGTTGAAACCATATTGCATCATTTCTTTATCAGTTTTCGCCAAGAAGAAAAAACAATCAAAATTTAGGCATTATTTCGCTCGCCGGACAGTCGCTGTTGTTCGTCAAAACACACAGTACTGCAACCTCGCCTTAAAGAGATGTCAGCATCGAGATGGGGCTAGTATGCTCGCTAGGGTCAGTGCCTGCCGGGGTTGCGGTATTTGTTCGAAAGAGTCACCGCGGCCTTGAAACACAAAGAGCACTATGAGGAACATGGATGGGTTTTAGTCAGTAAGAGTCTGACACACCCTTCTGCTTCGCCCAGAGCGGGAGGAGTCATTTGATGATTTCCCATCCTTGAAAAAAATAAAAAGCCTCTCTTATCCATCTGCATGATAGTGGGCGATATGTCATAAACCGTATATAGATAATCGGATTTTTTATAGAATATGTGGAAAAAAGAAGAAATTAACATTTTGAGGGAAATACAAAAACAAACGCGTCTTTTTTCGGTATTATTTTTGTATTCACATAAAGGCTCGTGCACCAAGTATTGCCGCAATGCCGTATTTTTAGATACTCGCAAAACCTATGGGACACTTGCTATTGATCTAGGAAATTTAAAAATGAGGTTGGAAGTACTATTAAATTTTTTATCCTCCAGCTGCTAATAAAAAGAAAAAAGATTTTTTTTCTTTTTTCCTCATTTTTAAAGACACGATATTGTGTTCCTTCATTTTTTTGCCATTGTGTTCTGCGTTAATTCTGACACTCCTTTAATTGGTCTGCCTATGTATCTCAATCTAATTTTTTGTCAGTTCTTTCTGCAAAAATGCTATTTGAATACCTGTTTCAAGACATGTCTTTTAAATACCTACTCAAACGGTTAAATATTATTATTAAGTAAATGATTATGTTATCCGTGCATGCCATCTCAACGGAGAACACAATTTTGTTTTAATTTTCCTTGTTTTATTTCATACCTATCTCGTCAAATAATTATGGTAGAAGAGTTGTGTCTTTGACTAGTACTTTAGGTACCTACAGGAAATAAAGCAGTCTTGCTACATACTTAAAGGATATTGCTACGAGTCCATACATCGTTAAGCAACAGAGACATAAATTTCCTTTCTGTTTTCCTCTTTATCAATTCTCTGTCCATTGATATTTTATTCTCAACCAACTAATAGACTTTTCCACTTATTTCAGCTGACGTTGTCCTGAAATTCGCCAATGAAAACTGGAAAGAAGTCGCCAAGGAAGTCCAAATGCCAGTATTTATGGCAAATATCAAGAAAGTTGTGAAAAATGCCAATAAATATCTGAAGACCACACCGATAGATGAATATATTGTTCAGTAATATGGAATTTGAAGGAATAAGATCAAGACCAAGATTCTTATATGAAACTGATAATAAAATTAAAGTCTACTATCTGACTTCACGTCATAAGGAAGAGGGTTTTACTCAATGAGTCTTTTTTTCTTTACTTTTCTTTTGTATAAAAAAACCTTCGCACTAATTCTCTTTTGTAACTACATTCGAAGAAAAATAGTTATTTATGATATTAGTGCGGTAAGTTGGTTATTACAAACGAGTAGACGAATGTAAGTCCGCGACGAAGTCGAGGGCTTTCCATAGTCACAAGTATGTAAATACCAGTCATAATAAAATCCACACGTGTATCATAATACATTTGCAAGAAAAATTTAGATATCAGTCGAAAAGTCACAACAATATTTGCAATATGAAAATGACTCGAATTTGAAAATTTAAAATAGAACTACCTACATCGTCATCTCATCTTTGTCTCAAGAGAGCTTCGAAGGAGGTTCAATCATTCAGCTTATTACCTGTTATCTTTTAACGATGATATTGTACTTTTAAAAGGAAACTTCAAAATACTTAAAATGAATAAGCATTTATTTTCGGACGTTCCATTTTTAATTTAATTGAATTTAAAGTTCTTAAAATGAATGAGCTTAAGTTGAATACAATTTTGTTAATAAATTGTTAGTATTATTAAAATAAATAAGGAGGCTTTAGAAAAGTATAATGCTCTATATTTCACCTCTTAGCTTAAATTTTTTTCTTATTCTCGAATTGCGAATCTCTTTGGTGAAATTCCTGTTTATTTTTTTTTTTAATAAAAAAAAAACTCCGTAAAGAATACGCACGCTCCGATGTATGGCGCCGTGCGAATCCTTTACGGTATCTTTCTAAATTTCCATAAACAATATACTTAATTATTATAAGAATTCAATCCGTCTGCATCAGTCAGTAAACAACGCTTCCTTCTGCGTCTGTACGCAAACGCAAACGGAAACGTTTTTTTAATGAAGAACTTGTTGCTCAGATGGTTTGTCTCACTTTAATATTAAAGGAAAAATTAGACAATAGATGTAGTTTTAATAACCCGAGTGTTACACTGATGTTTTTTTCGAGTATTGATGTATATTTCTTTGACACACTCTGTAGCCTAACCTTGTGGCTTGATAGATTTTTGCTTGAGAGGTGTCGTTAGATTCTTGTCCTAGTCTTGATAGTGAGAATGATACTGGGTAGGTTGGGTATAAAAATTAAAATAACTGCACATCGACGCCATATTAACTTCAACTTTTTTTAACTTGTCGAGTGGGTGGTATCAATATGAAGTGCTCGAGGAGACAATTTAACAAATGCAACTTACTAAAATGTAGGAAATAAAGTAAATGATTTTGTCAAAAAAATCCGACTGGTACAATATATAATACAATTTACAATAACTATATTATTATAATTATAATTCCACTAAGTAGTTTCACGCAGACGCAGACGCAAACGAAGCGCGTTCTTATATAAAAAACGCACAAGTTTTTTCATTTGCAAATTCGCGCCATTTTCAATTAGAAACGTCAAAGATGTTGCGACTTTTAATTATAATATTTATTAGAATATGAGAGGAGCTCGTGGCTAAAATATAACAGCCGCACAGGTCTATAAAATAATGTGTCGAAAAACGTTGTATGACACACGTGCGGATATTGTACAAATTCGTGACTATGGTAAGCCCTAGATTTCGTCTCGGACTTACATTTGTCTACTCGATTGTAAACCAACTTACCGCACTTGTATCATAAATAACTATTACCTACAATCCTTTGTTGTTCGTATGTTTTCACTTCTGTTACTAGATAATTCTACATAATTATAAAATAAAATGAATTAAACCAATATTAGACAGACAGACAGACAGTTCCATGTCATGTGTGTTGTATCCATGACAGTTTTTATTGCTATTTCTAGTAATATTGAATAACTTATAATATTAAAAACCCTCGAGTTACATTATTACCACTGAGGTACCTTAGTCATTACCTCCACTATTCCATCCAGCATACGATGAAAGTAATTTTTTGACTATTCGTGTCCAGAAATTGCTTCGCTTGGTTAGACACGCATAGTACAGGACTACGTCAAGCTTATCACATTACAGTCACAGTATCAGAAATTATCCTTTTAGTTACGGTATTTTGATCATATTGTAATGTTTGATCAAAGTTACTGCAAAAGAAACAAAAGAGTCAATCGATGTAGGTACTAGTATTTAAATAGTTTTAATCAAAACTAGCTTCTGCCAGCGGCTTCGCCCGCGCGATCCCTAGGGAACATGTTCCCGGGATTAAAAGTAGCTTATGTGCTATTCCAGACTATAATCTATCTTTGTTCTAAATTTCATTAAGATCCGTTAAGCCGTTCTGACGTGATTGAGTAACAAACAACCAAACTTTCACATTTTCATTTTTTTTTTTAGTTTTTTTCTATTGATTGTAGCGTGTTGAAAAGTATACTATAACTAGCTCAGGAGTATGAAAAATAATTATACCAAGTTTCGTTAAAATCCGTCGAGTAGTTTTTGTTTCTATAACGGTTATACAGACAGACAGACAGACAAAAAATTTACTGATTGCATTTTTGGCATCAGTATTGATCCCTTATCACCCCCTGATAGTTATTTTGGAAATATATTTCATGTACAGAATTGACCTCTCTACAGATTTATTATAAGTATAGATAGAAGATAACTGCAAAAGGTATGAAACAGTCCATCGATGGTATAATAGGTATGTTTATTAAAAATAACTGCAGTAATAAAGCTACATAATAAAATAAGATTGACATTAATGAACACTAACAAGTACGTAATATGTATTTCTAGGAAGAAACCTACCTTATGAATATGAATTAGTTTAAGTGACCTCAACTGTCTATCATCTTACTGAAAACAATTAATATGATTATTTCGGTTTTTGTCTGATTTAGATATCGCGATCGTGCTATGAAAAACCTTACAACGGGTCCCAATATTTAAAAAGATTAAGGATTTCATCGTATTCGTATATGTATAATACAGCGACGGCACGGTTGGCGCAGTGGTTGAGCGATCTACTGCTGCGTCGCGTGTCGTGGGTTAGATTCCCGCACGGAACAAATATTTGTATGGCCTACAGAATAGATAGTTGTTCCGGGTCTGGCTGTTTGTGTATGTGACTTTGTATGTTTGTAAACGCACCCACGATACAGGAGAAATTCCTAGTGTGGGGCAACGATTTAATAAATATATATATAAAATTACTCCAGTATGTTCTTGTTTAAATCAGAGCAGATTTTTAAAACTCGAAATGAGGCCGTTTCCGACCTCTCAGTTGCAGTATTCTACTAGTTTTTAAACAAGTTCGCATTTGCATGTCAGTCACAATCTGTCGAAACTGTATCAAAATTGAGGTTTTTTTGTCAGATTCCGACTTAGATGCGAATGCAAATTAATGTTGCTTGAAAAGTAGAAGATAGAATTGTCGCTCTGAGGACAAGGCTTGTCGATTGTTGAGGTATACTTTGAAGCGAGCGATCCCAGAAGATATCTTAGCAAGCAAACCTACGCAGTCATACTTTTTACTCTTACGTTGTCCTGCTAATGTATATATCAAGACTGACAATCCGATAAAACAAATACTAAAAATAAACCCCCTGGTCGAATTTTGGTCACAGTGAGCCACAATAGAGATTAGTCAAATACGCAGAAAATACTTTAGTGCACAAGTATGTGTTTGTGCACAAACAAATGTCAACTTTCTGTTCCTCTAGTCTTCTGATTATGAAGGTGAAAAATCCATCACGCCCGGTAAGAAATCGGTCACTGGACCTTTACGTGCTTTCCAAGACATTGGGTCACACACCACTAACTACCAAACTCCCGGCTACTACCACTAAATTCCTTAAACATGACAGCGCGTATTTACGATGACAATTAACAAACTTCTGAACTGAAATTGATTGTAAAATTCTGTCGAATAGTATCAGTAATAATTGTTAAGTTGTGATTTATTTAAATTGGTCGAATATTAAAATATGGGCGGGTAACCAAATAGGGTAGCAAGTGGGGTACAGTGCCTACACTGTGGCAGCTGGCAATTTGGTATTCGAAGAAAGACAGCGCACGAGGTGCACGCATGCTAACCTATTGACTCGCAATCCAGTTTCGTCGTGTATTCCACCGTATATTTTCAGTACAAGTGTAATCAAATTAAACGAGTGACTGTTATTAATCACAAACGTGGTATTATTTCAACATTCCTGAGGGCCAGTTCTAAGTTTTAAACAACTTTCGCATTCACATATGTCAATCTCAAACCGTCAAAAAAGCCTTAATTTTCATACATTTTTGACATTTTGCAATTGAGATGCGAATGTGTAGAATTGGCACACTGATATTATTACACGCCCATGATGAATGACGATCACCAGGCCTGCTCCGCTGCCTTTCCTGATATTCTACAGTATACAAAAGCCCAGTAACATTTTCTTTCCCAAACTCGAATCAAATCCAGGCCTTCGCAGTGGCAGTCGCGCTTGTAAACACAAAATCAATCTTAATTTCATACAAATCGCATTTGCCACATTTAGTATTTTTTATACCCACAATAAAAACATTTGATATTTTTAGGGTTCCGTATCTCAGTCGGCAGAAACAAAACCCTTCGGCATATTTAAACTTAGTCTACAGCCCAGATCGCATTTTGTCCATCTACCAGGACCCTTCTGCTCAGGTACATGTGGATGAATCAAGCTCATAATAACCTGAAAACTCGTATACACCTTATTTTTGGCGTTTTTAATATTGTGTCAAAAGTCTCATAAAATCTCGTGTCGTTGAAGGTAAAAAGTAAAAAAGTGACAAGATAATCACGAAAACCCTTTTTAAAAATTCACCAGTGCGCGGCTAGCCTTATTCAAATGTAAAAAAAAAACAGTTTTTTGCAATCATCTCGGTTTCTATGGCTCCAACAAGGTCAACGTTTATAATGAAATTTGTAGAGCGCAAAATTTGCGACAGTTTTTGCAACAAACATTTTTCATGCGCTTGACCATTTTTGAGACAGGAGGTGGAGAGCGCGCATCGGCGCTTACCCGTATTGTAATACAAGTATGGTCAACCGTGAATTTCGCTTAATAGGACATTGGTTAAAGTTAAGGAATCATTGAAATGGTTTCTCCAAAGTAATAATAATAATAATAACCCTACCGCAGTATCTCTACGTTGACGTCGTGGTGGGGCTTGCGCGTCCCGATGAACCTTAGGTCATACCTAGGGTGAGGGGCCAGACAAAGAGAGATACAATCCGCAAGGCAGTTTTGTGGCGAACTGTTGGGCAGTAGCGACCCCACGAACCTTATCTCCCGGGAGAAGTCTTGTTCCTCATCTACGGCTTGCCTTTATTGGCTGGCCAGAGTGAATACTGACGAGGAACAGAGCTCCCACCTCTCTCTTGCCTTAATTGGCCGGTCTGAGTGGAGATTCGCTAGAGCACACGTGCTCGGGAGAAGGATGTATAATCCAGTAAGATGCTGGTAGGGATCTTGACCGCACTTCCGGGATTGTCCTGATAGCCATGGTATACCTCTCCACTCCTCTAGCACCTCAGGCTATGTTGCCTCCTTGGCGCTACGTCACTTTGTGCTAGCGACCGTTTTCGGGGGCCCATTCATTGAGTGTGCAAGTCACCCCCTGCCATTTAAAAGCCGTGTATATTGTTAGTGGTCAGGCAGGGGCCAATAGTTCTATAATAAACGATTATCAGTCCACTAAACCGCCCAAACCCATAGCGTTTCATCTTTTTTTTTTTCCATATTCTGCAATATTCTTGCTCCAACCGGGGATTGTCCTTGGGAATACTTTCACAGTGCATACAGGGATAATCGCCGGTTGGTGCCCCATTACATTTGAAATTTCTAACGGGGCCTCTGCGAGTTGGTTTCGGCCCCTCGTACGCCTACCAAAGGACCGGGTCTCCAGAGACCCGAGAAAGAAAACAAAAAAAAAAAATATAATAATATCCTTGGACATTTCACACAACGCCATATAGTCCCAAGCTAAGCAACTTAATGCTTGTGTTATGGTAACGAGATGGCTGATAAACTACTTATATACATTTTTTTTTTTTTTGTAAATACATACATATTATAGATAGAAAACACCCAGACTCGGAACAAATACATGTAGGCCGTACAAATATTTGTTCCGTGCGGGAATCGAACCCGCGACATGCTGCGCAGCAGTCAATCGCTCAACCACTGCGCCAACCGTGTCGCCAATACAGTAATCTTTTACTTCTTCCGCTATTTAACCGACTTTTTTAATGACACTGTCATTTAATTTAAAAAAAAAGTTACACTTTACAATTTTTGATCATAAGACTTATTCATCATCGTTGGAACTATAGAAACCGAGATGATTGCAAAAAACAGTTTTTTTTTTACATTTGAGTAAGGCTAGCCGCGCACTGGTGACTTTTGTCACCGTGACAGTATATTATCTCTCTGATACACTTCACAATCGCGAAAAATAGAAATGTACTGTCACGGTGACAAAAGTCACCAGTGCGCGCATAGGCTAACTTACGACGCAGACATGAGATTCCATGACACTTTTGACATAACATTCAGAACATCAAACTAAATACTAGATTCATTCCAAGAGCTCACCATACTTTTATTCGACACAGACACAACACAACAGCTAAAACAAATTATGAAAAAAAAAATAAGAAAAAAGAGAAACAAAAACATAAAATTAAGACAAAGAATGGTATAATAATTATATAGTAGTGCAACAGAACCTAATAAGAATTAACAGCGTTGATATTTGTTTGAAAGGTTCCGTACGATACCAGGCAAATATATGTATATCACTGGTCAATTTTCGGCCCGTAACATGGGGGCCACTTTATAATCCCACAACATCATCATATATCTAGCCTTTTCCCAACTATATTGGGGTCGGCTTCCAGTCAAATCAGATTCAGCTGAATACCAGTATTTTACGTAGAGCGGCTGCCTACCAGACCTCCACAACCCATAAACTGGGTAACACGATACGCTTTGCAAGACTGGTGTCAGATTTTCTGGTTTCTGACTATCCGTAACGACTGCCAGAGATCTCCAAATGACAGCCGGGACCAAAACCTTTATAGTCGCACAAAAATCTGCTAAATTTAATTTTCATTATTATCGCTAATGCGTTAAGTAGCCTCCACACTATTCCCGAAGTTGATCGAAGTTGAGCGAATACGATAGTGTGGAGGGGCACTTCGCTTCGCCTCGTGCAACTTCGCTTCGCCTCGGGCGACTTCCAGTTGTTGTCGGTTTTTGCGCCCGAGTCAAAGGACTCGAAGTTCGAACACGAAGCGTCTGTCCACACTACTCGGGTCACTTCGGCTCACTTCGGTTCGCGTCAGCCATAGTAAATAAGCACGTATTTTTATTATGCGAGAGTACACATTGCAACGGCAGTTGCCACATGAACGTTATCCATTATGCCTATCGAGAGGGGAACGGGGGGAACGGGCGACTGAGTTCCTCGCGAAGTTGCTCGAGGTGTGTGGACACCTACTTCGGACTTCGGTCAACTTCGGAGAGAAAATTTTACAGTGACGGGTCGCGTGATTTTATTTTCTGATTCTACTGAAGTGGCCATTTTCTAGGCAGGATATTCAAATAAGGTTCGGATTTATAGGTATTACATAGACTTATTTGAACGAGGCCCCAGAGAAACCCGTCAAAGTGCGTGAAACAAGGATATACCTCAACTAGCTATTGACCGCGACTTTGTCCGCGCGTATACCGTTTTTTCCCGTTCTCTTAGGCATTTCAGGAAATCCTCTCTTAGTGCTCCCCAAAGGAGTGCAGGCAAGCTACAAGCCAAATTTCAGCTTTCTACGAGCAGTAGTTTCGGCTGTGCGTTACCTGTCAGTCATTCACTCAGTCACGGAAGAGTTATATATTATGTCAGCGGAAAATGACAAACACCGTAAGATTGTAAAATATCGCGTGAAATTGTAAACTAATCTTTTCTAAATTTGACAGAATTTGGATAGGGTATACTTTATACAATACGATTTTTTCATAATACCTATATAGAGAAATTATAATCTAATCAAGATTTATTACAGTCTTACGAAGTCTGCCATTTTCCATTGACATTTACATTTTGATGGTGGATGATAAGCTTTTAAATAAAAAAAATAATAAGAAAATTATCTATTTAATATTTTCTATGCTTTTGCCTACGACTTGGTACACGCATAATCCCGTTTATCCCCGTTTCCGTAGGATGTTCAGGAAATATTCCCTACAGAGTGTTTGAAAGCTACATGCTCAGCTTTCTACGACAGAGTCGCTTAGTCATTCAATCAGTCAATAACGGAAGAATTCTTTATATTAAGATTAATTGAAAACAACTCAGGTTTCACAGATGGTCAAGTTAATGATAATATTTCAGAAAGTAAATAGCTTTTGTAATGAATTGACTTCAGTTATATACTTTCTTTTATAAACAAACAAACAAACCAAAAAAAAACGTCTCACTAAATATGTGTGTAAAGTCGGTTTAAAAAATAACAACATGTTATCCATACGTGACTACGAGATTCTAATCTAAAATACTTTTAAGAAGGTGAATTTTATTTTTATTAAGCTTTTTGCTGGCAAAAAATACAGATCAGATTGTGAATTTGATATTAATACTAATAATGAAACTAACTAGGTATTATAATATAAAACACGAGATCAACTCAAGCGGAGCTGCAGTTCAATCTTAGCATTCGAAGCAAAGGACCACTTTACGCATTTTAAGGATTTGTATATAAAAGTGGGCATTTCTTGATAGAGGAAAATATTCACTGTTTATCCTTTTGCGTGCAGTCGTCTCTGATATAGTCAGACTAAACATATTTAAAATGACAAACAAAGTTTTTATTTTAGTATTTCTAACGTATATTTCTTTAGTGGCGTCTGATTTGGGTAATGTATTATTTCATTGAATTTTACTTTCTACTTTACTACTTTCATTCATTCGATTTAGTTACAAACTTTAAATTTGAGAATTAATTCTAAACATGTATTTTGTCAAAAATGGCAGTCAACTGAGTTTCCCGCCTTTTTATAATATTAGCGAATACTGTCCCATACCCTTTTTTTTTTTTTTTTTTTTTAGGGATGGGAAATCATCCAATGACTCCTCCCGCTCTGGGTGTAGCGGGAGGGAGTGTCAGACTTCTACTGACTAAAACCCATCCATGTTCATTCATTGCCCTTTGTGTTCCGGAGCCACGGTGTCTCTTGCGAATAATCCCGCGACTCCGGCAGGCGTCGGCCCTTTCGGGCCCCTCTGTGTGCTGACTCTCTTTGAGGCACTGTCCCATACCCTGGAAAGACCTTCTGTCATTCTTTTTTTCACATTTCTCTGTGATTTTCGACCAGTTCTTTGAGATTCTGTCTAGCTCATCCTTAGTTAGGTACATGTCTTTCGATTTTATAATGCAATTTTTACTTTTTATATTTCTTTATTTTATTGAGGAATGGGCTTGCTCTCGACCTCGATCACGTCTGATGGAAAGCAATTAATGAGGTGTATAATGGAGCGAGCATGCCCAGAAGATATCTGGTCACTCTTGCTTTAAAGCTTTAGTTTAAACCGATTTTAGTTGCTGACTACTGTTTCTTCACATTAGACTTTGACAAATTCCAAATTATTGTAAGCACTGCAACCCTTCATAATTTAAGGTTTCGTTCAGTTTTTGTTTTACAAAATGTCTTTAAAACAAGAGTGAATGGGGTAGCCCATTTCATAGATGTAGATCTAGGCAAGGTGCTTCATCTTCGACCCCAACATCGCTTAACACCATGTGAGATAGTGGTCAAACGTGTGCCTATTAATGTTTTAAAAAACGGATACCCTTAGTTTACTTGGCACATAAAAAAATAATAATTCACTTACCCTGTTCATCTGTTTGTAGCACCTTTCGTCACAAAATGTAAATCGGACGACTCCAAATGTAATAAGGAATCATCGCAGAAGGTGATTCCACTGTTCGCCGATGGTATTCCAGAGCTGAATGTGGACAAGCATGACCCCCTCGTGCTTAAACACGTTGATGCCAGTTCTTCGAACTTGAAGCTGATTGTCACTGATATCAAGGTTACGGGACTGAAGAAGTGTGAAGCTAAGAAGATAACGTAAGTGAATTTTTATTTTGTTGTTATGCTTAATAAATCTTACCCATGTCAAGACAAGGGGAGCCATCATCATTACTTGGGTTATCAGGTTTTGTTTCATTATTGTGATCGTATATACTTATCCATGACCAACCGACCCTCCGTCGTGTTCTTCCTCTTCGTGGTCATCACATTTTTCTTTAATGCTCCGCTCCTATTGGTTGTAGCGTCTACAGCTTTCCTCGTTAAATGGGCTTTCAATCACTAAAAAAAAATCAATTCGAACCAGAAGTTCTTGAAATTAGTAGATAGTTCAACCAAACATAAAATTAGATAAACTCCTTAGCTTTATAATATTAGTAGAGATGTATTTATTGCATTCGTAAATAGTACACCTAAGACAGCAGTAATATCTTCTTTTGACTCTTAAAATCCATGAATGATGATTTCTTCATCTTCTTTTCTGTAATTTATATGACGGACATACTATTTTTTTTTATTATATTCTGCTACATATAAACTGGATCACGTTGAAATGTAAATGAAGTACTCAAAAGTTGCCTTCTTTTTTGCATATATGTCATCGGAAACTGGCGAACCCCGTAGGTAAGTTTGTAAAATAACGCGTGAAATTGTGAACTATTTTTTCCAAATAAGACATGGATGTAATGGAAACTTTTGAATTCGGATGGGATATATTTAATACAAAACGATATTTTCAAACTTTATCAAGAAACTAGCTGACCCGTGCAACGTCGTCTGCGTAACATTTTTCATTACTGCTCCACTCCTGTTGGTCTTAGCGTGATGATATATAGCCTTCCTTGATAAATGGGCTATCTAACACTGAAAGAATTTTTCAAATCGGACCAGTAGTTCCTGAGATTAGCGCGTTCAACCAAACAAACAAACTCTTCTGATTTATAATATTAGTATAGATTATAATCTAATCAATATTTATTATAATCTTACGGAGTCTGCTATTTTCCGGTGACATGTACAAAACCTATTTTTCTACATTGTTAGTTCAAAGAACACAAATATTCTTGCAAACAAATGAATAATAACAATTACTTTATTTGACACTAGCTTCTACCAGCGGATTCGCCCGCAACAGAAATACTCTCTGTGAAAAATTCTACTTTCTACCTATTACAGACGTGCAAATAGCCTGACGATGGATGACGGACGGACGGACTTAGCGGAACCCTAAAAAAATACAGCCAGGATTAGCCTGATTTCCGTTTAACGTAGGGGTCTTAAATGGTAATACTGGGTAACAATGGGCAACCTCGGCAAATACTGTTTAACCGTGAAAATTGACAGAATGAAGATGAAGATTAGTATAAGTATTGTAATTAATAGGAAAAACGATGCATCGTCAATCTAGCCGCTTTTGGCGAAAAGAAAAATTATATACGTCAAGAGCTTACTAAATAATCGGTACAAAAATACACCTATTGTAGTTATGTAAAATGGATTACACACATTGGCCAGTCTTTTGGGCTCACTTCGAGTCGATAGCGATGGAGACGAATTTGTTGACGCCATATTTTAGTTCTGTAGGAGTTTTATTTTCAATTTCAAATATAGGTATATAGTTTGCCATTTAAATAAAAGATTAGATAGGCAGGATTCTAGGAACTACTGAAACCGGTTTTTAAATTACTAGATAATAACGATATTAAAACTACGAGGGAACGAGCAAATGTCCTACAATTATGTCGCTATCTTAGACTGACCAATTAACTCTTTGACATGTTGTTATTACAGGCGATTGAGCGTGTCTTCTAACATTATTAAACTTAATGTTTTTTACTTAGATTTTCCTCGTATCGACATCCAATTAAAATCAATTAAACTTCATTTGATCTTTCTTTATCCGTTATGATGCAGTAATTATTTATATAAGTTGACCTTTGTGCAGTTGAAGGTAGCATCCTCGTTTAAATCGGTAACAGATACTGCGATGTATAAGGAAACAACTTGTACCCGCGGTTTTACTCGCGTGAAACTCGAACTGCTGGTCGATTCTGTTAACATCTCACCATGATGTCAACCATGATGTTATCCTTGGACATTTCACACAACGCCATATAGTCCCAAGCTAAGCAACCTAATGCTTGTGTTATGGTAACAAGATGGCTGGTAAACTACTTATATACATTTTTTTTTGTAAATACATACATATTATAGATAGAAAAACACCCAGACTCGGAACAAATACTTGTAGGTCGTACAAATATTTGTCCCGTGCGGGAATCGAACCCGCGACATGCTGCGCAGCAGTCAATCGCTCAACCACTGCGCCAACCGTGTCGTCAATGTTAGGTGGAGTGAACGACAAGTGAGCTGTCATTCTTATCTTGTTTGTTTGGTTTGACAGCTCACTTCGCCTTAGTGTTCACTTCGACATGTTTTCAGAATCCACCGGCAGTATTCCAAGGAAACCCCCTAAATAAAAAGTCCTATCTTATGTTTTATTCTTCTCTCCCATTGTCCTCTTCTTAATCCTTTCAACTGTTCGTGTCAGATGAACAGATTAAGTATAGATAAATGCGAAAGTAACGCATTTAGACATTTATCTATACTTAATATTATAAAGCTAAAGTGTTTGTTTCTTTATTTGACCTCAGGAACTACTTATTCGAATTAAAACATTCTGTTAGTGTTGCCTGCCAGTCTGCGTCACATTTTTCATGAATGCTCGATTACTTTTGATTGTAGCGTGATTTATATAGGAAGGCTAGCCTTCCTCGATAAATGGGCTGTTCAACACTAAATATTTTTTCAATTCGTACCTGTAGCTGCTGAGATTAGGCGTTCAAACTAACAAAATAATCTGCCTAATTTATTTATTTAGACTTAATGTACAATAGTGGTACATGGGCGGAATTAATGCAACAAGGCATTCTCTACCAGTCAACCTTTGGGTTAAAAAGACTGTGGTAGCTGTACAACAAACAAATAAAATAAAACATTAAATTGGATCTTATCGATACAACACAATATACACATAACATATTGAATACTAATAGAATACATATAAATGCTAAAATATTAACCAATAAATGCGATGTTTAATCATATTTTTTTCTGATTAAGAGAACTTACAATAATTATGACGACACCAAAATACGAATGACAGGCTTTTAAGTAGTGTTTTCGGAGTTTACGCCTTGTAATAATTATAAGTATAGAGTCAAATATAGATTAACAGCGACGAAGTATTAGATTAGAGGTCAGTAAGGCTGTTTTTCCATGTAAGCTAACTGGTATTCAAGTGCGTCCGGTAATACTGGAAACAGAAACGAATACAATTGGAAAAATGCAAGGTTCATAATGATTGCTGAGATGTGACCTATTAAATTTATAAACTAGCTGTGCACGCGACTTCGTTCGCGTGGACGTCGGAAAATGATGTGATGTGTTGCATACACAAAATCTACGTTCAGTAACGTATCCTGATCTGTCTCAGAATGCAGGGCACTGTATCATCTCTACCGGTTGAAATCCCGACCAGCCCAGGTAATTTAATCTCCTGGTACAAACCTATCTTATATCAAAATCAACAAAACCGGCTATCGAACGAATGGTGGAAAATCAAGTTGATTCTTAATTTCGTCCAGCAAAGTCCAAAAAGTAACACATTTTCTCCGATTTTTACTGACAATATTGCTGATTGTAGACCACTGATTAATTTAATTTGTTTTAACATAAAATTTAATAATATTAAAAATATTTTACTGGGTTCACAGAATCGTTTTACTATAGAGGAACTTTGAAGCATAATACCAAAAATACACCACTTAAGTTAGTAAAACAGTTTACCTATGGATGCAGTTTATAACTCTCCTCCAATAATCTAGTTGTTGAAAATGGTCTAAAATCGAGATTTGATGGAATAAAATAGAGAGTTTCAAATTATATGCGATAGCTCATTGGATCCGGAATGACGCCTAGAAAAATGTGCCAAAAGCGTGTATTAGCACATAAAAAAATTCAAAAGTTATGAACAATTAAGATTAAAAAAATGGCATTGCATTTTTGAGCGGAGAAATATTAACCAGTCATAGCAGTCAAATTGTCAGTGAATCACGTGATGCGCAGATTTTATGCAATTCCATTGCTTAATATATCTCCGTTTCTCCGCTTCGCTGTAACGGACTGGCATTAGTATAGGATGTATCATTTACATGGTTGTAATCAGTGAAGCCTGGTTAATATAAATGCTAACAGTAAGTTCGCTATACTTCAACATGATCAATGTCTAGGTTAAAACAACCTGCAGATAAGATCTTGAAACTCGTATAACTAGTTACTGCATTTTCATTTAATACTGCCCTTGCAAACACTATGCTCATTGCCCGATCTACATTTTTAAAGGTCAAGGATAAGGATTTATGTTCAATGTGGTGCAAATGAAAATATATAAAAAAAAATACATTTTGAAATTTTATTTTATTCTATCAATCTGAGGGCCAATTCTACTAACTTTGAAACAACTATCGCATTTGCATGTCAGTCGCAAACTGTCAAAAAAGGCTTAATTTTGTTATATTTTTGACAGATTCATAAAATTCTTCTAATTGTCACATTTGCATCGTATTGCACTCTGATGATTGCGTTTGGAATTTGTTTTTGTTCCACAAAAGTAATATTTCGGACCATTTGATGATTTTCATTGTTCTTACGAGGCAACTTTACCTTCAAATATCTCGGCAACGTGATACTTTAGGGCACCATGGTGCTTTTATTTATTTATTTAGACTTTATGCACAATAGTGGTACATGGGCGGTCTTAATGCAACAAGGCATTCTCTACCAGTCAACCTTTGGGTTAAAAAGACTACACTGTGGAAGGTGTACAACAAACAAATAATAATAAATAAAATTGAATCTTATCGATAAAACACAACATACAATTTATAATATATTTAATACTAAAATATAAATCATAATATCTATAATTTTTTGTTTGTTGAGTGTGTCCTGTAGCCATTATTGCATGTCAGAACATTTAAAAAAAACAGGCCAAGTGCGAGTCGTTTATTACTTGTTATTATGGCGGCAATAGAATTTTTGTTTTTAACTTGAAATGGATTTGCTCTTGACTCTAGTATAGATCAGAGATGACAGAGACAAAGTCTACGATAGAGTGAGCTTACCCAGAAGTAGCCTGTTCACTCTCACTTTGAAAAGATTAGGGTTGTAAGCAGACACGGGCAAAGAGTTCCACTCCTTTGCTGTGCGCATTATGAAAGACGCTGGAAGCGCTTAGTGCGAGTTGGTGGAATAGCAACAAGGTAGGGATGGTAAGTTTCAGTGCGTCTGGATGTCCGATGGTAGAAGGGAGCTGGTGGGATGAGGTTGTGGAGTTCTTGAAATCTTTGAAAATGTCAACGGTCTATCTATTACGGTTCTTGAGATACAGCCCGCTGACAGTCGAACAGCGGAGGTTTAGTAATAGGGTTCCATTGATTATCTTTTGGGTACGGAAGCCTAACAACCCAGCTCCCATAGAAAAAACTCGAACCTTTTTGAGAGCATTAAAAAGAAAACTTATAAATGTAAACTCCAGCTTCCATTGTACATATTTTATTTTATAACTTAAGTTTAAAATGTCGATTACATAAAGTTTCGATTGTTCACGTTTTACCATGTCTAAAATCAGACTCAAATACTAGTTTTAGATATTTGTTAGGTCGTCAGTGTGTTAGGTTAGGTTTAAAAATAAAAACTTGTTCATAAACTGGTTCCAGTGTGATGCATATTTTGCAGTACCGATTATTATTTTAAGTGGATATAAAATCGGTATTGAAATTATCAGAGGACAAAATGACTCGCTATTAAGAATGTAGGTATTATTCTCAAATTTTGTAGGGGAAAAAAAAATGTACATATCTTTTTTTTTTTTTTACTTGGTATCGGTTTGCTCTTGACTCTAGTCTTGGTCAGAGATGACAGAGACAAAGTCTACGATGGAGCGAGCTTACCCAGAAGTAGCCTGTTCACTCTAACTTTGAAAAGATTAGGGTTGTAAGCATTCGGAAACACAAACGCAGGCAAAGAGTTCCACTCCTTTGCTGTGCGCATTATGAAAGACGCTTGGAAGCGCTTAGTGCGAGTTGGTGGAATAGCAACAAGGTAGGGATGGCAAGTTGCAGTGCGTCTGGATGTCCGATGGTAGAAGGGGGCTGGTGGGATGAGGTCGTGGAGTTCCTGGGCACACTCTCCGAAGTACAATCTGTAGAAGACCGACAAACAGGCAACCTTGCGGCGATGAGCCAAGCTGTGTAGCTTGGTATCCACCAGTTTTACGTCACCAATGAGCCTCTTAGCTCTGCGTTCCACCGAGTCAAGCGCGGCAAGCTGATACTTAGCTGAGCCATACCAAAGGTGGCTGCAATACTCCATGCAGGATCGGACTTGTGCTTTATAAAGAGTTAAAAGCTGCTCAGGCTTGAAGTATCGCTTCACCCTATTTAGGATGCCCAGCTTTTTGGCCGCAGTTTAGGCTTTGCACTCAATAGCGGCGCCGAAGTTGAGACTGGATGACAGCTCCATGCCTAGGAGCTCGAGCCGATCAGTCACTGGAATAGATGCACCCCGAAAAATAGGAGTGTGGTTGAGACATCTCCTTTTTGCGGTAAAGAGACACGCCTGTGTTTTGGTGGCGTTAAAAGAGACCAGATTGTCGTCACCCCACTGGGAGACAAGGCTTAAGGTCAAATTTGTCCGCTCTACCATGGCCTCTCTCAAGGAACGAACTTCATCTCCGCCGGTTGTGGCGCCAGACAAGTATCTCTCTGTAACCGTACTGTCATCTGCGTACCCAACAAGACCAGGCTGAAGTAGGTCATTGATGTGCAGCAGGAAAAGAGTTGCAGAGAGAACAGACACCTGAGGAACACCGGCATCAATAGCCATGAGGTCAGAGGAGCAGCCGTCAACAACTACTCGGATCGACCGTTCTCTAAGGAAGTCCGATATCCAGCGATATCTTTGCTAATGTAGAGCATTTTTTGCGATGTATTTTATAAGTTGTGCCAAAAAGCCAGTTTGAAGAATGTAGCCAGTATGCCTTGGCTAAACACGTGGGGGCGATGAGAAACCACTTTAATTTATGTGTTTTTATTTATTACTTTTTAACTTACACACAAATCCACACTAATATTATAAAGTTGAAGAGTTTGTTTGATTTTTTGGTAATCTCAGGAATTCCTGGTTCGAATTTAAAAGGTATTTTTGTGTTGGATAGCCCATTTATCGAGGAAGGTTTTAGGCTATATAACGTCATGCTACGACCAATAGGGACGGAGTATTATTGAAAAATGTGACGCAAACGAGGTTGGGCGAGTCAGGTAGTATTTTTACAAGATAGAAAATATGCCTTGTTCATAGGAGGAAATATGACATTGCGCAATATTTATGTTTCAGTTAGTTTCAAACTATGCCTCGGATTTTTAAACGATGATGATGCCGTGATTCAGGAATTTTATTTTGCTAGGTTAATGTGATAAAAATATAGAATAAACTACTTTAGCGTACATCAAAAATAGTAACACAATACTGTTTTCACACACAGTGACTTATTTTAGAATAATAAAGTTTTTGTAAAGTTATTAATACTCTCTTATTTTTTAACTCGCTGATTTTAAAGTAAACCCGGACGCGTAAATAAAAATTTGGAACCAACACAGAGACCCATAGTCTGTGCTGCCCTTTCTTGTGGATGTATTAAATCAGTCTGTCCAAACCCAGCTGAAACACAACGCTCTGTAGTGCAACCGCATTTGTTTCAATAATTCATAAACAAAATGAAAAGGCGGATTTAACACAGACACACATGGTCTGCATTGCATTATCTTACGAATCGCTTATCGTAGTTATAGTCTATCCGAATCCAGCTGCAATGCAGCGGAACCCCGCTTAGCAGAGCTCTTATTTCTGGGTGGTTTTAAAATAACCGCGAATGGCATGCCGAGGTCTGAAAGACCCGAAGAACTTCGTGGTCAAATGACATGAAAATAAAATATTGGAGTGCTTTGTGATCCAAGGACAGCGCAGAATGGAACGGCGACATTGTTTTGATACGTAAACATCATTAACAGGGTGCTTCATAAGTCTAATGCATTATTTATTTTTATTGTACACTAGCTTCTGCCAGCGGCTTCGCCCGCGTGATCCCTAGGGAACATGTTCCCGGGATTAAAAGTAGCTTATGTGCTATTCCAGACTATAATCTATCTATGTTCTAAATTTCATTAAGATCCGTTAAGCCGTTCTGGCGTGATTGAGTAAAAAACAACCAAACTTTCACATTTTCTTTTTTTTTTTTTCATTTTTTCTATTGATTGTAGCGTGATGAAACGTATACTATAACCTGCTCAGGAGTATGAATAATAATTGTACCAAGTTTCATTAAAATCCGTCGAGTAGTTTTTGTTTCTATAACGGTTATACAGACAGACAGACAGACAGACAGACAGACAGACAGACAGACCGACAGACAGACCGACAGACAGACAGACAAAAATTGTACTGATTGCATTTTTGGCATCAGTATCGATCCCTAATCAGCCCCTGATAGTTATTTTGGAAATATATTTCATGTACAGAATTGACCTCTCTACAGATTTATTATAAGTATAGATTATCTTAATTAATTATTTAAATAACAACGATGGACCTTAGGTCTAACTAGGGTATAACTAGGGTTAGGGGCCAGACAAAGAGAGATACAATCTGCAAGGCAGTTTTGTGGCAAACTGTTGGGCAGTAACGACCCCACGAACCTAATCTCCCGGGAGAAGTCTTGTTCCTCATCTTCGGCTTGACTTAAATGGCTGGCCAGAGTGAACACTGACGAGGAACAGAGCTCCCACCTCTTTCTTGCCTTAATCGGCCGGTCTGAGTGGAGATTTGCTAGAGCAAACGTGCTCGGGAGAAGGATGTTGGAAGGAAAAAATAAAATAATAATAATATAATAATAGTGGCCCGCCCCGTCTTCGCCCGGATGTATTAATTTTTTCAAAAATTTATTTTATGTAAACTTCGCACTGACAAAAAACGCAATCACTACATAACAAGAACTATCTAATTTTTTGGTCAGTCGTAACGAACTTAGCGCATGTACGTAAATGTCACCGGAAAATGTCAGACACCGTCAGATTGTAATAATTCTGGATTAGATTATATTTTCTCGATATATTGTAAAAAACTGGTTTTGTTTGTTAAAGATTCCATCCAAATATCAGAATTCAATAGTTTCCAATCTATCTTGTGTCTTAATTAGAAAGAAAAGTTTACAATAGGCTAGTTTCCATCATCCACAAATTGCAAAACTATTTAGTCCGTAAGTTAGAGTATTGAAAAATAATGGACAAATATTTTTTGTTTTTGTAAATCAATGAATATTGACAAAGATAAAACGCATCAAAACTCGTGGTGGGGGCTCGTGACGTCACTAACCGCTAAAAATTATGCCTCGGCGTGACTTATTGAGAATTTTAAAAGTGTCGTAACTTCGTCAATTTTGGTTCCCGTAACAAAAGAAAAAAAAAAGGGTCAAATATTTTTTGATAATCTAACTGACGGACTAATTAGATTTTATGAGGACACAAGACTATTACACGTGATATTTTACAATCTACGGCGTTTGCCACTTTCCGGTGACATATATTATATTTCGGAGATTCATTTTCATTTATAACCTAGATAGATAACGGCAAATATTTTTCTTTTTCCCAGGAGAGACGCCAAGACGTCGACGCTGGTCGTCAAAATTCTTTGTACAGTAGACTTCATCGGAAAGTATGACATGAAAGGACAACTGTTCGTTATACCTATTGAAGGCCATGGAAACCTAATTGCTAAAGTCCGTAAGTACTATTATCGACCTTGGGTATCAAAGTAAACTATCTTCATATTTTTCTCGTAAAAATACCATTTCGGACACTAATCCGTTTGGTCGCCAAACGTGATCAAGATGTGAAATGTCTTTTAAACCAATTGAAGAATAAATTATTAATAATATAATATAATTATTTATAATACAATTATTAATTTAACTATAAAGTTACAGGTGTTTGCTGAATCATACCTCCTTTTGACATTTATGTAGCGAAAAACAGTATTATGTCGCAGCCAACTAGCTTAATCAGCCATTTGAATTGCTGCCTACTGTTTTCGTTGCCAAATCACCGTTTCATGCGCCTTAAGTGAAATTCCGGCATTTAATTTAACAGTTATGCAAATGTTTTGCCTAGCCAAGTAGCGGAAGATAGGTCACAGGATGTTTAGGGCAACCCGACATGGATCTGTTCGGTTCGAAAGGTGTGACGGGAGCTAGAGTGAGCGAGCGAAGCAAACGAACTTAGCACTTCTTGCCATTCAAGTTAGACTCCTTTAATCCCTGTAGACAGAAAAAGGAGCCCCGCGCAGCTGGACTCAGACGTCGAGACAAAAATATTTAAATTTATTGCTGTTTGAGTACAGAATTTCCAAAATTAAGTAAATATTTATCGCCACCGCACGTTTAGGCCATTCATAAAGTATATGGGTAACCTATACTCTATGAATGGCCTAAGCTTCTAGTAAGCCCGTGCATTCAATGTTTTATTAGACACGTTGGCTAAAATTTAGGCCGCTGATTAAACGGCGCGCGTGAAAAGGCTAGGCAATCAATTAAACGGCTGATTAAGCCTATTGGCTGTGACATATAAAAAAACTTGGTTTGCATAAATACTATGTTGACCTATTTATTTATTTTATTTATTTATTTTATTATTTATGTACACACAGAAAAATAGGAAACCTATGTAGGAAATGTATGCATAATTAAATTAAGAAGAGCAAGAAAATGTGGTGAACAAAAATTTTGTCACATTTGTAGCAAAAACTCTTAAAAGGCAAAATTTATGAAGCCATAAAAACCTTATCTAATGACGAATCGTATGCGAGTTGTAAATATTAAGTACCAACCTAAGATTGCAAGTACCTATATGTATGCAGGGAGCTTTTAAGGATCGGGTCATCTAGATCTGATGACCGACAACATTATTTATTTATATAATATAAAACGTACAGGAATACTAAAAACATACAATTGGCGGCCTTATCGCATTCCGCGATCTCTTCCAGGCAACCTGGAATCGAAGCGTGAAACATTATGCAGGAGAGTAAACATGTTGCTAAGAGTAACCTTTTCAAAGGTTATTTAGGTAATAATAAGATGAGGAAAACATTACGAATTCTTAAGAGTCAAATGTGAGTACAAAGTAACTTCAAAATGGTTAAAGATGACAACTTGGGGAATGTTTTTTTATTAACTATTTTGCTATTGACTCTAGTCTAGGTCAGTGATGAGAGATACAAAGTCTACGATGGAGCGACCTTACTTAGTAGTTCTAGGTAGGCTAGTTGCCTAGATGTTTTCTTTTTCTATATTTTCATTAACTTATGTGGTATAAACAATCAAGATTATTCTATTTTACAGCTAAACTGTAACTAGATCTTTCTGAGAGTGGACACGATACAACCATTTTGTACCATAAATGTATACATGGCGAATTTAGGTGTGAATTTATTTATTTCTGGCAAGGAACTACCAGCTTATTTTTTTAATTTCAAAATATATATTTTTTGTATTGATCAAACCTGCATCAAGGAACTTCCGTAACAGTTCCAGTAAGGTCAAAAAGTTAAACTGACAATTCAAGTTTAAATATTTTAGGCAAAGTACAAGATTGGTTTCTGACGTCAAATATTTTAAAGACACGACGAGAATGAGATGTAAATGTTGCGATAATATTAAAAACATGGGTAATTTTAATAGAAGAAATGAATATGAAAATCATGTTACTTGTATTGGTTCTGGTTTTGGAGCTCTAAACGTCGTGTTTAATCTATTTACAAAATATCCTTTTTAAAATACATAACCTTTATAGAATCACGTGTCTGTCACCGCCAATTTCCTCCCAATGTACTGCCGGTCGATTCTGTAGATATCCCACCGTGATTACTTAGGTGCAGTGAGCGACAAGTGAGCTGTCATGTCATCTTGTTTGTATGGTTTGACAACTCACTTGTAGTTCACTTCGCCTAAGTGTTCACTTCGACATGTCTATAGAATCGCACTGCAGGACCGATTCGTTTGAAATTATGCACATACAAGTGTGAACTTCTATGACCCAAACAAATAGACGAAAATTGACCTCAATTATCTCCAAAACTTCAGAACCGGAATTTCGGATAAAATCCAGATAATCGTTTTTCAATACAGGAAAACCTATAAGAAATGTGTGTTCTTAAAGTAAAAAAAAATATTATTTCATGGAAAACTTTTACGCGTGAGTTCTTAAAAGCCGGTTTTTTTTTATTACACATCATTGCTGTATATTTTCGTTAGTATGACGTGTCGTAAGCACGTCATGATTCAAGGTGAAG
This sequence comes from Ceramica pisi, assembly GCA_963859965.1. Classification (NCBI taxonomy): domain Eukaryota; kingdom Metazoa; phylum Arthropoda; class Insecta; order Lepidoptera; family Noctuidae; genus Ceramica; species Ceramica pisi. The sequence goes on from OY982542.1 coordinate 8,126,415, forward strand.
GTTATAGAAACCAGTAGCTAATAATTCTTGCTAGGAAAACTAGGTGGCACTGCAAATCTATACTAATATTATAAAGAGGTAACATTTGTTTGTCTCTGCAAATCTATAGTAATATTATAAAGAGGTAACATTTGTTTGTAAGTTTGTATGTAGGGGGTAATCTCAGGAACTACTGGTCCGATTTGAAAAATTCTTTCAGTATTAGATAGCCCATGTATCGAGGAAGGATATAAGCTACATATTTTCACGCTAAGATTAAAAGGAGCCGAACATTAATGGAAAATATGACGCAAACGAAGATGCGTGGGTCAGCTAATGATTAAATAATAAGCATGTGGCAATCTAGATCTTTCCCGCGACGTGTTTTTCCTGTTCCCGGAGGAATTTTGGGAAATGCTCCCCTACAAGAATCATGTCAAATTTCAGCTCATTTTTACGACCAGTAGTTTCGGCGTTGTCTGTCAGTTACTGAGTCACTCATCAGTAACATTACAATTTTACGATTGAGTAAGACTTAACTTTATGTGCAATTATAATCTATTCTTTCAGCAAAAATTCTAATAACCGCAGAAGTAGATTACATGGACAAAACAGGAAAAGATGGAAAAAAACATTGGGGTGTGAAATCATGGAGACACTCTTTTGAATTAAAGGACAAGTCCGATGTGAAATTCGAAAACTTATTCCCTGACAACGAATTTTTACGTAAGTACCTACTTAAAACCAGCTTTTGTTACCAGCATCGCCCGCGTGAAGAGTCCTGATCTTCCCAGGTTCATTCGGATAACGCCTGGTCAGCTTTTAACACACTAACTTTCAAAATTAGCTGCATTGGTTTTGAAGTTATGTAATTTAATATCTGTCTACATGAAATTTAAAGTTTTCTTCAACTAGAGACATATAAGAGATTTAGAGAGTTGGTGGAAGTAGCGATAAGAAAGCTGATGAGAATATATGATGAACTTTATGCTTTCAAAAACAGAAAAGTGACTGGAGCTTGGCGATAAGCCAAACAAAGCTAGCTCTGTCCAGAAAGAGTTGAAGACGGGCTGAAGATAACGATGATTGAAAAATGACCCAAAGACGTACCTACGTATCATCATATCGGCAGAAAGGCGTCCACTGCTGGACAGGCCTCCCGCAAGTGTCTACAACAACCGGTCCCATGCGTCTCACATCCATTGGCTACCGCGACCCTCACGTCCAGGTCATCGGTTCACCTTGTGCGAGGCCTTTCAACGCTGCGTCTTCCTGTACGCGGTCGCCACTGCTACGTTTTGCTAAATTTAAATACGATTATTTTTAAATATTACAGGAAAGTCAACAGAAGAACTAATAGCTTCGAACGGCAACGATGTCATCACAGAAATCGGAGGACCAATCATCAAAGCTTTAGTCGCTAAAGTCATTGACAACATAAAGCATTTCTTCGACGCAGTACCAGCTGAAGAGCTCGGTATAGACTATTAAAATGTAATACAATATACCAAATATATCATGACTTCAAAGAAACGGCTTTTATTGAAAAATTATACCTATTACCTTTGCTTCTTAAAGATTACCAAAAAAGTGGCGTAGCTGAGATTTAAACTGTACGTTTAATATTGTATGTGATACTCAATTCAACTATAAGACACATAATAAGGAAATACTTCAGGGCCAAGCAGATTCAAATGCCGAACCTGCAGGACCATCACATGCATTACCAATATGTAAATAAAGGATTATTACAACTAATGGCAAAAAAACATTAGGGAGTAAAACGATAAATTAAGGCGCAAAAAAGGTACTTAATACCTTTTTTAGGGTTCCGTAGCCAAATGGCAAAAACGGAACCCTTATAGATTCGTCATGTCTGTCTGTCCGTCTGTCCGTCCGTATGTCACAGCCATTTTTCTCCGAAACTATAAGAACTATGCTGTTGAAACTTGGTAAGTAGATGTATTCTGTGAACCGCATTAAGATTTTCACACAAAAATAGAAAAAAAAAGAATAAATTTTGGGGGTGGAAATTGAAACTCAAAAATTTTTTTTTTCCTGAATCCCATACGTATGGGGTATCTATGGATGTCTTCAAAAATGATATTGAGGTTTCTAATATCATTTTTTTATAAACTGAATAGTTTGCGAGAGAGACACTTCCAAAGTGGCAAAATGTAAAACCCGCCCAGTAACTTCTAAAATAAGAGAATGATAAAACTAAAACAAAAAAATATGATGTACATAACTATGTAAACTTCCACCGGAAATTGGTTTGAAATTGGTTTTTAGTAAGTAGTTTTTTTAATACGTCATAAATCGTATTACACGATAATGGTACGGAACCCTTCGTGCGCGAGTCCGACTCGCACTTGGCCAGTTTTTTAAGTTTAAGGTCAGAGCAGAAGGGATTGTCAGACTTAACTGACTTATACCAATCCGTGTTCCTCCTAATGTCCTTTGCGTTCCAAAGCTACGGTGACACTTTCTAACAAATTCCGCAACCCTGCTACCAAAATAGACACCTAGGTATATAGATATATCACAACCTTCACCTATAAGACAGCTCCAATAGTCGCTGACGCTTCTGAATACGTCCATACGTCTTTTGAGTAAACACATAAGAGTATCATCCGCAAACATTGATTAAAGTTGACAGTCATTTACTGGAGGTCTTTCGTTTTTGCACTCTGACTTACAACTTTAGATTGTAGACATTACTCTTGTAGATCCACAATATTAATGTTTTATCTACCATGCGTTGTTTAAATAATATCTGACATAATATTTATTGATCACTCTAAAATTTTACGACTGGATAGTTTGAGATTATAGATGTTTATATTTGAAGTTCTGCAGAATCTTCTATTAGTGTGGTAAGATTGCAAGAATTATGTATCTTTTTCACAGAAATAGCATCACGCGCAAAGGGTAGGCACTGGTTGTGGTTATTCTCAACACCCAAAAGAAGACTATAAAAAAGAAGGTTGTAGTGAATATACAAACTAATCAACAATACGATTCTGTAAACATGTCGAAGTGAAGTCTCGGGTGAAGTGATATGTCATTCCATTTTGATTACTCGGATTTTTGACATGTTTACAGGGGCTAAAAAGGCCACTTTAGAAAGAAGAATTATGTTAGAATCATAATAATCACCACACAACAATTTGTCGAATTTCTTTTTCATCTTTATTTAGTAACGTATAAGGTTCACCACGTGCCAACAACGCATTCTCTCCTATTTCGGCCACACAATGCGCAGAGGCGACGAAAACCTTGAGAAACTGATCGTGGTTGGGAACACCGAAGGCAAAAGATCGCGCGGTCGTTCACCAACAAGGTGGACCGATCAAGTGAAGAACTCATTGACCTCTTAATTCTACTCAATTGTAAGAGACGCGCTGGACAGACACCGGTGGAGGCATATCATCGACTCCAGATGCAACCCTTATGCTGACCACGATCCTCAGACATGAGGGACCGACTCCAGAGAGAGAGAGAAGGTTCAAGATTGATTAGGAAAATTTGACAGTGATGGGTAGCGTGATGTGCTTTCTGATTCTACCATAGACCAGAATCAGGCTTTTAGCCCTGGAAATGCTAAAAAAAAACAATTCAAATTATTGGTTCCTGAAATTAGCGCGTTCAACCAAACAAACAAACTCATCAGCTTTAATTAAAATCTTAGTATAGATTTAGGTAGAATGTCTTACATTCTTCGAAGTAAACAACTGCCTCTGCCATTCTATTACTTTATATTGTATACCGGTTTGGGGAGGAACTTACAAAACCTCCTTACTCAAAGTTGAAAGAGCCCAAAGGGCGATCTTGAAGGTCATGCGCTTTAAGCCCAGGGACTTTTGTACCAATCAACTTTATTCAGAAGCCAAAGTATTCAGTGTGAGACAGCTTTTTGTGCTCCGCACTGTGCTAAGGATTCACTCTACTCTGAATATATATCTCTGAAGAAGCTGGTGGAATGCATCGGCATCTCTAATCTCAAGCTTTCCGATGACCTCAGATATCTATTACTAGCTGACCCGTGCAACGTCGTCTGCGTAACTTTTTTATTACTGCTCCGCTCCTATTGGTCTTAGCGTGATGATATATAGACTATAGACTTCCTCGATAAATGGGCTATCTAACACTGAAATAATTTTTCAAACCGGACCAGTAGTTCCTGAGATTAGCGCGTTCAACCAAACAAACAAACTCTTCTGCTTTATAATATTAGTATAGTATAGATGTGGTTCCGTACCATCATATAAAAATTGGAAATTCTTCAATGTACATCGGCGGGGCCTATATTCATCATAGAAATTTTAACACTGCAGTTTATATTGCAGTTTTAAATCAGCGCCATCTCTAGACCGCTACTGGAACTAGAAAAATCTGAAATTATATTAATTATATTATAATTAATATAATTTCAGATTTTTCTATATGCAACATCGGGGAAAGGGGGAAGGGAATGGTCCATTTATCGTTAAGAGCGTGTATTCCGTCCACTAGCGCCGCCAATAGTTTTTTATTAATTGTGGTAAATTTAAGACACGTAGATAAAAAACCGCTCGTAGTGCACTGAAGAAATGTATCTATTATTTTTTGACAGCTATTTTTAATACATAACTCATGGCTAAATAGCCAAAACGGCCACTTTTAGCAAAAATATCGACTTTGGCAACTATTTATGTTCTAAAGTACAAAACATAGCTCTCAAAACATAATAAATACATTTCTTTAGTGCACTACGAGCGGTTTTTTATCTACGTGTCTTAAATTTACCACAAATAAAAAAAAACCGATTGGTGGTGCTAGTGGACGGAATACACGCTCTTAAAAGTCAAAAACCATGCGGCCTAAAACAATTTTTTTTCTTGTAGAATGTCCAAAAACCGTTCTTTCATATGACACCCCACATGCCTTAGTAGCCCCCTTCGAATTTTTAAGAATTACTTTTAGTCGCTGTTGCAACAAAAATATGTTTATCCTTTTTTATTTATTTCTTATTTGCTAAATAGTTAAAACAACGTCATCTAAAACTACTCCAAATTTCAAGTTTATAGCATTAGTAGTTCTTGAGATAGCCAGCTGTGACAGACGGCAGACTTAATCACACCAAAAGGGTTCTTTTTTACCATTTTCGTAAGGAACCCTAAAAACAAATTACAACTCAAGTTAGATATAGATTTATTTATTTTGCATTTTAAACACAAGTCGACGTTTAATAATAATCTCCGAATATTACATAACACACTAAGAATTTGACATTAACCATAAATAAATAATAATTGCAGGTCATGTTCAGAAACAACAAGGACAAGAAACCCGGTTTTACGAGTACGAAGTTTTCTTGTTTCCTCTAACCGATTTAGATGAAATTTTGGTACAAAGATAAATGGGATTCTGAAGACACAGTTATAGGATACGATTTTTGAACGTGAGCGAAGATACCAAAAGCTAGTCTACACTAATAGTCTAAAGAGGAAAGATTTGTTTGTTTAAATTGAATAGGCTCCGAAACTACTGATCGGATTTGATAAATTCTTTCAATGTTAGATAGCCCATTTATCGAGGAATATATCATCACGCTAAGATCAACAGGAGTGGATCATTAAAGGAAAAAGTGACGCAGACGAAGTTACGTGGGTCAGCTAGTTTATACTATAGCTATACTAATATTATAAAGAGCTAACATTTGTTTGTAAGTTTGTATGTAGGGGATAATCTCAGGAGCTACTGGTCCGATTTGAAAAATTATTTCAGTCTATACTAATATAATATTATAAAGAGGTAACATTTTTGTAAGTTTGTATGTAGGGGATAATCTCAGGAACTACTGGTCCGATTTGAAAAATTATTTCAGTATTAGATAGCCCATGTTTCGAGGAAGGATATAGGCATATCATCACGCTAAGACTAAAAGGAGCCGAGCATTCATGGAAAATGTGACGCAGACGAAGTTGTGTGGGTCAGCTAGTTAGTAATAAAAGTAAAGAAGTAGTGTCGAATTTGAACGCCTTATTTTCCTTTAAAAGTTATGAATAATTCTAAAAAGATGTTTATTCTGCTTCAAATTGTACTGAATGAGGAGATACTAATAAATCAATATTTAACTCATTGAAAGGTTAACCTTAACCTTCGTCTTGGACGTGTTTATCTTGAGTTCTACTAGATTTATTGTCACCAACATTTAAAGATTTAGCTTTTCTCCTCTCATTACTGACAAAGACAAAGAAGCTTCACCAAACAACACAATTGTGCTTCTCTTTTGTTCTATATGGAGATTAAGACGCTCAGGCGTATATATGGGACAAGCCCGTCACACATTCCCAACCACTGCTACTTCTGAAAGCCAGAATCAACAGAAGCGACCACCAGAGAACGCCGAGCTAGTGAAGTTCAACGAGTTCAACAGTCTCGGAACCCGTAACGAAATTAATCAGAAAACTACAAAGGAGAAGTAGGAAATAAAATGTAAATAAATAATTTCCACTTCCCTCCTTATCAAGCAGGAGACAGTATAGAGCTAGGCCAATAGGCACTAAGGGACAATAGGGTAGATGACTAAACAAATCGAATTAGTCCGTCAGTTAGATTATCAAAAAATATTTGACCAGTGTTTTCTTTTGTGTTTTTTTTTTTAAATTCTCAATACGTCACACCTTCGCACAATTTTTACTGACTCGTGACGTCACGAGCCCCCACTCGCGAGTTTTGATGCGTTTTATCTTTGTCAATATTCATTGATTTACAAAAACAAAAAATACGGGTCCATTATTTTTCAATACTCTAACTGACGGACCAAATAGTTTTGCAATTTGTGGATGATGGAATGTAGCCTATTACAACTAGGTTAAGCCCAGTTGCAAAGCACCACGGATTATACAGGGAAATTGAAAAAATACCCGAAACCTCTTAGGCAGTGAAAGTACACATGATTATAAGCAACTTTTGTTTTGGTAAAACTCCGAAATCTCGAAAAAAATATCAGCTGTTTCATACAAAATGCAGTATTTAGCCAATGAAAATGTATGAAACAGCTGATATTTTTTTCGAGATTTCGGAGTTTTACCAAAACAAAAGTTGCTTATAATCATGTGTACTTTACACATGATTATAAGCAACTTTTGTTTTGGTCAAAAAAAATATCAGCTGTTTCATACATTTTCATTGGCTAAATACTGCATTTTGTATGAAACAGCTGATATTTTTTTCGAGATTTCGGAGTTTTACCAAAACAAAAGTTGCTTATAATCATGTGTACTTTCACTGCCTAAGAGGTTTCGGGTATTTTTTCAATTTCCCTGTATATTAACACTGGAACTAATGGGTCCTAAATTGTGAGCTACTTTTGATTCCAGTAATAGGAATGTTTTCCATTCCTATTACTGGAATCAAAACCGCTTGAACGCAAGGAAATTGGATCTGTTTTCTACAAGGTCCGTATAGTAAACTACTCACTATGTAACCTAAATACTATCTCACATACAGCCGCTCACGAATAAATGGAAAAAAACTGATGAAGGTGACGGCTTTTGGTGGAATTTTGACACCTACATTGCCATTCGGATTAAATTTCCGGGGGGGGCGGCCGGCTTAGTGCGCACGCTGGTGTACGCCGCGCCGCACTTTGCCGAAATAACATTTGATCTAAGTATAATGTGTCCGAAAATTTATTATACCACTGTTTTATTTAACATATTTACATTAAAGAAACAAAAATTAAAAACCTTATGAAAATTAAAGACAATTTGAGCGAAATTAAATATTTGAAAGAGCTTTCAAAACTAATATAATTATTACACCGGCGTTATAGATTAAGGCAACAGGAACTAATTTCAGTTTTACCTACTATTTATTTGTTTAATTAATTATTTAAATATAATGGCACTTAATACATGCAAGGAGGCATATGGCAACATGCAAACAAGCATGCAGCATGCAAGTAATTATGCAGCATGCAAGCAGGCATACAGCGTTCAAACAAGCATTCAACATGCAAGCAGGCATGCAACATGCAGCAAGCATAGATTGTGTCAGGGCTCCGGCGCTGCAGGGTTTAGGCAGCCCCACATGAGCTAATCGTCGCAAATAAATTAACGCTCACCACTTGCTCCTCAGCTCGCGGGCCGCCCCATGTAGCACATTAGCGATGAATTAGGTCGTAAACGAGCTACATTACAGTCTACAGCTTTTATGCAGATGTACTAAAGGATAGGTAGGAGTCTTTAGACTGTATTTAGGAAAGATTATACAATATTAAACAGTATAGCTGGCTAATGACGAAAAAGTATGTAAAAGCATTTGATTAGAATTTTAAAACGATCTAGTGCAGCTTTTGGCTACATGTGATATTTCTAGCTGGTTTAGAAGTTCAAAGTTTTTTAACGACTGGTTAATACGAAAATTCACTATTTTGAAATGCTGCGGGCTGTATTAATGTTTCGAATAGTGCCACTGACTTTTAATTGGTGTACACTAATTACACTAATTCTGTTTTAATTCTACTTCAATGAGCTGGTTAATAGCTGATTTTAAAGTGGGTAAATAATCTCGACAAACTCCGTTACATTTTTTTTAAGAGAATCACTAGACACCTTCAGTTATAAATTGGAGTAACACCTACTCCAATTTGCAATTGGCATAAGAATAGAGTACACCACTGTATTCTTATGCCAATGCATAGGGTGTAGCTGACAGCTATTTTAGAGCTATCGGCGTTGTTAATGCGTAAATCTAGATTATCGGTTTTTAAATTACATCAAATGGAGATGCAAAGAATCAGTAATGATACAATTGATATGTAAAAGCCAGTGTCGTTTACGCAAAGTGATCCTGACAACCAGATTTTGATCAAAATATTGATGCTTATAATAATCATGATTTTCGTAAACCAAGCTGCAGTAAAAATAACGCGTCGTAACCCAACTTACGACGCGTTCTTTTTACTGCTGCTTGGTTTACGAAAATCGCGAAATTAGAGTTTCATCATTTATTGGATTCTGACAGAAACGAATTTATTAAAGACTAGCTTGCTGTTTTACCCACTTGACAAATTATATACATAAACCCTCCTCAAGAACCACTCTATCTATTGGATAGTCTTTGTACAGCTATAATACAGCTGTTAACGAGCCACTATCAGTTCAAGGCCGATTAATTTGTGGCCCATTTAACATGTACAAAGGCTGTGTAGGCTATGCAGCTCTTTAGTAGAAAACTTAAACAGCCTTGAGTTCCAAAATTCTATAAACGAGCCACTGTGCGGCTGTCAGGTGCTACTTGGGACGCCCCACCACTTTACGCTTACGCGGACCTAAATTAAAATCTAGGGTTAGGGCAGACAAGACTGCGTGTAGTTGGTTTTGCAGCGATTCGTTTCTGTCATAAAAAATTGTAGCACAACATAATTGCCTTTTTATGCTACCAAGTATATATTTTTGTTACCAAATAATAAACCGTAAAATTTTGTTTCGGTGTGGTGAAAATATGGCAAATTAATCATTTGACAAATAAAAATGAAGTTCAAAAGAGGCTTTGGCCAAGCGAAATGTAGTTCGGTAAAATAATACCTATGACACATGATAAGATTCGATGATCTAAAAATATGACAAATAATGCATACAACAAACAAGACATCGGTCAATAGTTTTGTAAATGAAAGTCGAACAAACTTTTCAACTATTAAAAAAATTGGAAAAGTGATTGAATCCCTGCTTCTCTACTACGCTATGAAGCTCTGAGAGAAATAGACACATACTTGGAGTTGACAGTTTGAGACTGTTCACATTATATTGCTCTTTTTCTAATGATTCACTTTAAATATTTGTTTTAGCAGACAATCTATACATCTATACATATACATAAAATTGGAGTGTCTGTTTGTAATAATGAAATACCCGTTTTTTACTACATGTACATGAATATAATACGGTACATACACCAAATTAACATTTTTAACAATTTTTGTCAGACTGTCTGTCTCTTTGTTCCGGCTAATCTCTGAAATGGCTGGACCGATTTTGACGGGGCCTATTGGCAGGTAGCTGATGTAATAAGGAGTAAGTTAGGCTACGTTCATTAAAAAAAATAAAGAATCGACTGTTAGGCTGAGCGAAGTTCGCCGGGTCAGCTAGTCCTTCTATATAATAAGAGACAATAACCCTATCTCTTCAAAGTTAGAGTGAACAGGCTACTTCTGGGTAAGCTCGCTCCATCGTAGACTTTGTCTCTGTCATCTGTGACCAAGACTAGAGTCAAGGTCAAGTGAAGGGTACAATGGCAAAACAAGGGATGTGGCAAAACCAGTTTTTGTGTAATCTACATTTTTTTTTTTTTAAGCGGATGGACTTTCTTTTACGTATCTAATCTTAGATATACTTATAGGATCTCAAGTTTACCCTACTGAGGTTATCTTTAGGTACAAAGAAGCTTTAGTAATTGTTGAAGTCTTTCAAAAAATAAAGAAAATATTTGACAGTCCTTGTTTTTCTCCTGTACCCTTCAAGTGCAAACCCATCAATTAAAAAAAAGACATGATGACATTTTAATTATGTATCTGAACTGTGAAAAAAATAGACAAGATAGCATATAATTACAGCCTCTGACCCTGAGTCTAAATAAAAGATCCAAGAAATTGTTGATTTAATAGGTCACTTTGTTATACTATGTTATAACGATTGACATAAGTATCAAAATGCCTTGAACATGCCTAATGATTTTATTCAAATTTAAAGGTTACCTAATACAAATTAAAAACCGTAAAATTTGTATTAATAACCTTTGATATAAATGATTTGGTTAGTATATTTATACGCTCAGAATTGATCAGTTTGCTGTTGATTTACAAACAATTTTTATTAAATTAAAATGGTAGCTGCAATATTGATAGTCGCAAGTGTTGCTTGTGTTCTTAATTTAGCAAACGGTTTATCAGGTAAGTCAAATAACACTTTTTTTATATTTTTATTCAAACTCGTTAAGCATTCGCAACAGACTGACTTTTTATTTTAAACGTAAAAAAATCAATTGTCATACATAATTTAATTAGACTTACTAGATGGCATTAGTTTTAAGTAAAAAGAGGTGTTACTGACATAATAATTATTATCTTCTTTTTATTTTGATACAACATACTAACAATTTTATTAGTTTTTTTTTTTTTTATTGAAATTTTTATCTATGACCTCTTACCTCTTTTCAACTATCGCAGGTATGTCAGTACACTATCTAATAATGTAAAGTACTTCATGGGTTTATTCCTGAATCGGACAAAGCGTGTATTTGAGTTTCTTTTCGAAGAAACTTTTAAAAGCAGCATCTGTGCAGAATTAATTTAAGTTTCATATTTATATCAAGATTGCCGCTTAAATCATGATAATAGCGTTATGTGGGTTTACGACACGTCTGATACATTTAACACGTTCATCATCATTTATATCAGCCGAAAGACGTTTACTGGATATAGGCCACCCCCAAGTCTCACCACAACTTCGGTCCTGTGCGTCTCACATCAATTGGCTTCCTGGGACCCTCAGCACGTCATCGGTCCACCTTAAAGGAGGCCTTCCAACGCTGCGTTTTCCGGTACGCGATCGTCACTCCAGAACTTTTCGGTCCCACCGACTATCTGCTCTGTTAATTTGTCCTGCATACTGCAATTTCAGTTGGCAGTCCCTTAAATGTGTTATTTAAAGCCAAAACATTTGTGTTATTAACTTGGACTTTCTGTTATTTCAGACCCTTTTCCTGGCTTTAGACCATGCAAAATCAACGATAACGAATGTGTGTTAGACAATGCCAAAAAAGGAGTGTCGTCATTTGCAAATGGCATCCCTGAACTAGGCGTAAAGCGTTTAGATCCTGACTTTTTCAAAAGAGTTGATGCCAGTTCACCAAACCTGAAATTCATTCTTAGTGACATAACCTTAACAGGTTTAAAAACTTGTGTACCAACCAAAGTCATGTGAGTATATTTCTTTCGTTATTGGTGACAAAAAAAAACTACTGGCCGTAGACAATTGAAATTTGGAATGTTAGTTCCTTGGGGAGGATAGGGAAGGACTAAGAGAAGACTTCCCAAAATTACGAGCATATTCCGTTCCTATATAGCCTATAAACCTTCCACATTAATGTGGCGACCTTTTACAAAAACAATTTTCCAAATCCGATCGGTAGATCCAGAGATCAACGTGTTCGGTTCAAACAATCAAACTCTTCAGCTTTATTATATTTAGTGTAAATTAATATGGATATGTATTTGTCGATCGAAAGTCTCGCTTTTGGAGTTAGGTAGTATCTCACCTGATAGAAAAAAATGATGCGACTGACAGTGAAGAAAACCTCTAGTATAATATCTGTAGACTAGAAAGAAAACAGGATGATGCAAATCCTTTTTATTAGAATATTCCTAACGATTGCATAATTTTAGCTGGTCATAGTTTTGCAACTTCATCAGTGCAAATTAATAATACGTAATTTATTTTATTTGTATTTTTCAAGGCTACATAAAATACTAGTTATGCTGGAAATGTTAGACTGGTTTTTATCAAGGTGATTTGTTTGCCTAAGCAAATAAACTTAGCAATGCTTCTTTATTGCGCACATTTTAGGCTTCATATTTTCTCTGCTCACCCCTTTTCATTCTACTACGACTGTCGAAATCTAGACTTCTACAGCAATATTTTAAAGGAAAGATTTATATGTTTGTGTGTTTAGAATGAATAAACTCAAATACTGCTGGAACCATTACAAACATTCTTTAACCATAATCATGCTACGTTATCTTTGAGTTACATAGGTTGAAAAAATTTTGTTCTCATAAGAGCTTAAGACAGTAACAGTTCAATTAAAATGAGATACAATCATAGTATATTATATGTAAGATCTAAAAAGTATATTCGCCTCTCTAGGGTCTTGGCAACGTTACAGGGTAGATATATGTTTATTACGCTTTGTCTTACGTATATTTTTTATGATCCCACTCTTTTCAATCTTCTGGTATATCATTGAATCATTGGGCTCCCTCAGCTAATATTTTTTCCTTGCCAAAGTTAGTCCGTTGAAACTTGTTTTTAGTTCTTGTAAAAAAAATCATTAAGAGCGTGTATTCCGTTCACTAGCGCCGCCAATCGTTTTTTATTATTTGTGGTAAATTTAAGACACGTAGACAAAAAACCGCTCTGTAGTGCACTGAAGAAATGTATTTATTATGTTTATATTGTTTATTTTTTTATATTGATCACGTGACATTTTGACAGCGTTTGTCAATCGATCACGTTTTTCCACGCTGCCCCTGATAGAATGTCACTTGTTTAAAGTCTCTTTATTTTCCAGGCGTGATGCAGCTAAATCCCAGATCAACCTCGTAATTCAATGCTCCATAAAACTTGACGGAGATTATGAAATGAATGGAAGGATCCTCATTCTTGACCTACGTGGAAAAGGGAAAATTCACGTCGACATCAGTAAGCATGGCTTAGAATATTATAAAATAGGATCTGAAAGAAATGCAATCATTTTCATTCTATTATCTGAGATATGATTACACTTAGAGAAAAAGAAAGAGCTTTCTTACTTACGTTCATTTTAAATATTTTTATTTTTGTATGAAAACCTGATGTACTAAAATATGATGAATATTTAAGAGTCATAGAGCAAAAGTTATTGATTATGATGTTAGTAACATAGTCCTGTGAGTTTGTCGGTGTTTTACTTATAACCCTATATAAAAGTTGGTACACCTGTTAAGAAAACCACATAGACAGTAGCCGGCTTCTTAATAAAGTACGAAAAACACTAAATTAATACTCATTGTGTTTTTTACAGAAAATTGTATCAATACCCTTAAATTGAACTACATTATTAAAGACGGAAAAGACGGCAAGAAACATCTGCGTGTCAAGAACTTCGAGAACAAGTACGAGCTTACAGAAGAGTCCATTGTTGAATTTGGAGGCTTGTTCGAGGACAATGAAGTTTTACGTAAGTACAAAGTTGAAAAAGTGATGCAACTTATTTTCACGCAAAATCGCAGGAGCCCAATTATGATGACGTTAGTTTGGAAATTAATGAGGATCTAAGGAAGACTCAAAACACGGTAGAAGTCAAAAGGCACTGTGTGAAAAACAATGTGGCAAATGTGTGTAAATTCAGATACAAATATTTTGTTAATGAATAAATGACTAATGACTAATGACTAATGACTAATGGCTAGATAGTGGGAAACTGCTGAGATGACGACTAATAGAAAAGTACTGAAGAAGAAGATGTATTGCGTCAATCCCGAATAAATTGGGATAAGAGCTAGCTAATGATGATGACGATGGTGCGCAATTTTTAACCTTCCCAAAAAGGAGGAGGTTCTCAATTCAATTGTTTTTTTTTTACTTATTTTTTATGTTTGATACCTCATAACTCCGATAATTAAAAACCGATTTGAAAAATTCTTGTTTTATCTGAAAGAATATACTTGCGGATTGGTTCCATTCAAATTTTATTAAAATCGGTTACGAACTTTGGATTTATCGAAATAGCTGGAATTCGTTTACTTGGATGATGGTTTTATGTCATCCAAGTAATCGAAATTGCGTATTTTGCTGTGGTGTTGTTAGGTGTGGGGTACCACTAAAAAGTGAAAAACAAAAACTTTTTACAAAAAAAATACAACCGACTTCCAAAAAAACAACACTGAAAGTAAAAAATAACTTTAATTTCGGAAGTCGGTGTCAAAATACGAAGAAACTAACAAAAACACCGACTTCTGAAATTAAAGTATTTTTTTACTTTGTAGGTAGTGTTTTTTTTTTGGAAATCGGTTGTATTTTCGATTATAAGAACATGAAGCTGGAACAAGTTGCCAGTCACATTGAGCTAGTAACTTTTGCCGGCTCTCGTTTTTGTGGCTAAATATTCAATGAAAGCTCTTATTGATCGAAGAAGAAAAAATATAAGTGATCATAAGAATGAAACCCAGTTACACTATGCAAGTTCTTATCTGTGGCTACAGAGAACGGAACGGCGGTAGATAGAGACGTCATTATTAATAAATGAATAAAATGTAGACACTTAGAAAATACTTGCTCCAAGCCACTCATATTTTAATAGGACACAAATGTTTTGCCGCAAATCTGTTTCTAACCCCCAAGCTAGGCCTTTTTTTTTTTTTTTTTTTTAGGGATGGGAAATCATCCAATGACTCCTCCCGCTCTGGGTGTAGCGGGAGGGAGTGTCAGACTTCTACTGACTGCTACTACTGAAGCTAGGCCTGGACCTGTAAAAGCATCCTTTCTGCTTTTTAAAAGCATCAAATGACTTTCATCGTATTAACACTATCAAGGACGGAGCACCGTTTTTGTTGTTACAACCTCTGTTAAGCCACAGACAATTAAATTGACACTGTGCAGATTAAGCTTTAGATTTTTCAGAGATCATATCACTAATGTGTATTTTTTTTAATCCAGGCCAAGCTACGGAACCTGTTATCAAGAACAGTGGCAATGCAATCATCGACGAGGTTGGGCAAGAGATGTTTAAAGCCACTATTAAAAGGATTGTAGAAAATATGAACGACTTCTTCGCAAAACTCGATTATACTGAATTAACGCTTGATGTATGAAATTAACAAAAAGGCGATTATGATTATGTATTAAAAACATTATTTCTTTGCTGTTATTTACTTGATTTTTTAACCGACTTCATATAAAAGAGGAGGTTCTCAATTCAGTTGTTTGTGTTTTTTTCATGTTTGGTACCTTGAAACTCCGTCTTTTATTTATAAAACAATTTGCAAAATTCCTGTTTAATTTGAAAAAATATTCTTCCTGATTTCATCCATTTTATCAAATTCTGGTTTTGCTACAGGAGAGGTTAAAATTTACATTATAGCCCGCTGATTTAAGGGTCGAGAGGAGGGACGAGGCTGAAGTGAGTGCCCCCTGCGCCACCCCCACCCCGCGGAGCCCCATGGTTAAAGTTTTGAGGTTAGAATAGCATTTGAGTAAAAAAAAGAGGTAAAATTTAGTATCGTTTAGCAGGAGGAGGGAAGGGGGAGGTGCCCCCTGTGCCTTAGCACCACTCCCATGTAAAGGCGACAAACCGTTCTTGAGAAAAATTAATTATAGTACCCTAACCTCAAAACGTTTTATATTCGCTCAACATTGCACAGTCAATGGAGGCCCAGTCGACGGAGTCCCGCTTCGCGGGGCTCCTACTTCTGAGAGGTTTATAAAAAAATAACCACGAAGGGGATGGCGGGGTATATTCGCTTGCTTCGCTCGCTCACTCGACCCTTCTAACCTAACCTGTCCGAGTCGGGGTGCCCACAAGTCCAGAGCTCGCTTCGCTCGCTCTTACATCCAATGGCACTTCACTTGGCCAGTCAACGGAGGCCCAGTCGACGGAGCCCCGTTCGGAGTGGTTTTTTGTTTTTACGTAATTTTTTGTGTAAAAAAGTCAATGTAATTGCATAATACAGCAACAATTTTTATGCACATTTATTACATACCATAAGTATAATTATGAATATATAAAATTAATATTATATTTTTGAAAAAAAAAACAAGACATAAAATGGATTAAAAAACACTTCTAACGTCAACGGAACGTGAAATGTCAACTTTGACGTCTACCATAACAATTTATCTAACCAAAAAATTTGCAAATGGCGTACTATTTTTCAATTTTTATTGAAACTTTAATGAACTTTATCTCGTAAATCGTGATTCCACGCATCTTGAAACTTTGTAAAAAGCTTTCTATTTGTGAGTACTATCTACAAAAAAAAAAAATACGAACTTCCACAGCAGCGGGCTATAATGGAAATTCTAGCCCCAGGAGATGATGATTGTATTCATGAGACATTAAGGGAACACTTTTAACATTATAGGCATACACAACAATTAATCAAGCATTTGCATTCTACATAGTATCAGTAGTTGAAGTGGAAGTGTGGAACGTATGAAAAAGACAAATATCACAAGAGCAAGAACTTGTCAATGATGAGTATTTCACGGGTGGTAATAAGATATGTGGAGGAGCTCGTGGCTAAATAACAACAGCTGCGCCGTTCGATCACCAAGGTTAAGCAACGCTTGCAAAGGTTGGTCTGTGGATGGGTGACCATCATACCGAGTTTTCTCCGAGCCACGGAAAACACGTGAAGCCGTTGGTCCCAGCTGTCATTTGTAGATCTTTGGCTGTCGTTACAGATTGTCAGAAGCCAGTAAATCTGACTTCAGTCTTGCCAAGAAATACAGTGTTACCCAGTTAATGGGTTGTGGAGGTCTGTTGGGCAGCCACTCTACGTAAAATACTGGTATTCAGCTGAATCCGGAAAAGGCTAGGCAGATGATGATAATGCTTTTGACCACGACTTCGTCCGCGCATATACCATTTTTCCCGTTCCCGTAGGAATTTCGGGATGAAGTAGCTTTCCTCTTGTATAGATTATTGCGTAGTTTTAGATATAAGCGTACAGACAGACGGACTGACTTGAAAAAGGAGGAGGTTTTACATATGCTCGACTGTATTTATGTATTTTTTATGTACCTTATTTCTCCGCTAATTGGGGAGAATTGGCACTCTAATAAAAACTTTGGAGGAACGCATTGGAAGTCTTCAATAAATTATAGCAAATCTCCCAGGATTTCTCAAATTGCATATGTCTGTTTATTGTTTACCTACACCTGTTTCTAACATAACATCACGCCAGTACGCTGTGAAGAGATACGCAGACTTTATGCGGCATCGTAAATGACCTCAGTGGTTCCCAATATGGTTCCAAATCGGTTCTATAGTTCCAACTGGAAGCTTTAGCAACCATCTTCGACCTAGGGTCGAAAAAATCTTTTATTTTGGAAGTCAGTGTCAAATAAGAAACTAAACCAGAAACACAGACTTCTAAAAATAAGTTTATTTTATTTATTTATTATTATACTTTATTGTACACTTCATAACAAGTACAGGAAAACACTTTTTCGATTTTTTATTGGGAAGACGGTGGTAATTTTTTAATAAATATAATTTGGGTTAAGCACCCGATGTCCTACCGTGCTATTCCTACCGGTATTCAGCTTAATCCTATTTGACTGAAAGTCGACCCCAATATAGTTATGAGAAATCTAGGCAGATGATGATAGCGAACTGATCCTTCGCAGATTGGGAACAGGTACACCATACATAAACGTTGCGCTTGGGAAAGGTTGAGCAGCTGTTGCGATATGAAGAACCGTGGCACCTTTTTTAAGATTTCCAGCTATTGGGTAGCCAGTTGACATCTTAGCAAGATACTGTGATCTACCAAGTTATAACCGATTAAATTGCAGGTTGTTGTGTTAATGTTTAAATATAATTCCAAAAAAGCTGTCAAAGAGCACTATATCTCTTCTATACCATCATATAAATATTAAAGGAATGACTTATTTTTTTATAATTATGTATTTATGTTATCTATTTCTGTACGTTGCTTAATATGTTTATTGTATTCTGATGTATTTATTAGTAGCTAATAATAAATGTTTAAGTTAAGTTAGTTTATTCTATTTTTAGTTTCCTTCTTTGTTTGTACACACTGTGTCTATGTTTCTTTTCCCACTCTCCTGACGCAGGTCTGCTGGAAGAAATTTCATATGAAATAAGCAGTACCTTTGTGCTCTATTCTGTGTATTCTTTTTTAAAAGTTTCTTGTGTGCACATAAATAAAACAAACAAAATTATATTTAAAATAGCACTAGTTAGGACAAATTATACAAAATGGTAACAAAACAGTACGTTAGGCACATAATTCAAAACCTACGAGGATAAGTCAACACATTCTCCTAAGATACAATATTTATTTTGAGAAGGTTATTTAGAATTTACAGTAAGATAATTTTGAACATGTACTGACAGAACAATGAACAATGAAATTGGTGACAATTATAGAAAAAAGTTACATTGACACTACCTACAGGCATTTAGTAAACCTATGAGTCACTACAATGAAGTCTTACTAAGCACGAGAGAGAAAACTACACTTATCTTCTGAAAATTTTAAAGTATAGCTCATTAACATCATGATTTTAGCAGAAACATGTCCACTGGTGGACATACTCTTTAGGCCTCCTCCAAGTGCCACCACATCGATCGGTCTTGGCGGCCTACTCTCTAAGCCCGAAGTCCGTAGTTTTGGGCTTGGTTGCAGGCGTATTTACTCCGTATCACCTACGTACTTACGACTGATCCCAAACCCGAACTAATAGTGAATGACAACACGATTTGAAAGTAACTATCACATCGTGATGTCATTAATAAATTAGTGGTTATTTGATACTGAGTAAAATACGCCCGCAACTAAGCCCGAAATTAGGGGCTTCGGGCTTAGAGAGTAGTCCTGTACATCTCGCATCCAGTAGATTACTGAGGCCTACACCAGGAATTTAAATTTACACCTTTGAATGAAATGCTACTAGGATTCATAGCCTCATCACTGTTGATTCAAAGCCTTAATTATCAGACAGTTATAAATATAAAAACAAAAACTGCCCAATTGCAAGTCGGACTAGCGTGCAAAGGGTTCCGAACGAATTTCATTTTACTAACCATGTTATTTTAACACCATAGACTTCTTAAAGGTTTTCCTGTAATCTATTATCTCGAATCGATTTTTTCAAAAGTTAGTACTTTTAGTTTAGTTTTGGAGAAAATGGGAATGGTCATTTTTCGACTATTTTCTTGAATACTTTGAAAACCTTTTATTTTAAAATGTATATTCAAACGAGTAGTATCTAAAGGAGTGACTGTAAATTAAAGTTTTAAGTGACAAAAATGCGACTGACTGCGAGTGACGAGAAATCAACAGAACAGCAACATACAAACATTCATTTGTGTTACTTAAAATACAAAATGCTAATCTAACCTAAACAGGTCCGCGGAAATTAACTCTAACAAATAAAGTAAAGAAACCTAATCTATCTATCTTTATATTAAAGTTGCCCCTCAAGTTGCCCTCTGTTTTTTTTTTATTTGTGATTGGTTTGCTCTTGACTTATTCTTTTATTTCTAGTTTTTCTAGTCGCTCACTTAGTCATTTAGTCGCACGGCTAGAATTTTAATATCTGAAATGGATTAATCACAACCCATGTTTTGTAAATTCGTTTTAGATTTTATTATTAATCAATATTTGTCCTTAGTTTAGTTAATTTTTCGCTAACTCAAATTCATACCGCTCAAGTTATTAAAACAGTATCTCGTCTACAGTCGCAATTTGTTTTTTAATTCCCCTCTTAAAATTACGAAAAATATAACCAAAACCTTCACAGTAATCCCTTTCTTTCATTTGGTATGTCTCACAAAATTGTTAAAAAACCTTTTTTTTAATTTTCTAATTTGACCCCCAAAACCCCCATACTAAAAATTTAATCATTTACGGAAAGCATCCGTGTTTGGGTCACAGAAGTCCATGTGTATCAAATTTCATCAGAATTGGTCTTGTGGATCCGGATAAAACTGGTTGTGACAGACAGACAGACAGACTGACACCCGAGTGATCCTATAAGGGTTCCATTTTTTGTTCGAAATCCTAAAAAACATCAAACGACCCATCGTCATCCTGCTATATAATATTATAATGAGAAAAGGGTACTTGTGTAGTAAAGGAAAATGAAGATTATGAAAACTGTCATCTTTATCAGTCCTCTGGTCCTTAATATTAATGTAATCTTTTGCGGAATAAATACGTTTGATTTATTTCTTTTAAACACATAAGCTTTACGAAATAAATGGAAAATGTAACATCTTATTTCACGTCTGGATGCGACACCGGTCACCTTTTAATCGAAACTAAAGAATAGGAGGCGAGCCTACCACCATCATTACTTCAACCGAAAGACGTCCACTGCTTATGATGGGTCATCCCCAAGCGTTGCTGGCTTTTTTTTTTCTTTTCTTTGGGCGGAGCGGGAGGGAGTGTCAGATTTCTACTGACTACAACCCATCCATGTTCCTTCATGTGCCCTTTGTGTTTCGGAGCCACGGTATCTCTTTCGAATAGTCCCGCGACTCCGGCAGAGTCCCGTGACTCCGGCATAAGCGTTGCTGCCTTAACTGGTCTTACGCATCCACAATAAGAGCGAACGCAGTCTAGATAATCTTATCTAAAGCTGGCTTATAAAAAATGATAAATATAGAAAAATAATAGTTTAAAAATAGATCGACAATCACAAAACGAAAATCCAATCCAATCCATCGATGATTCCAAAAATCAAGGTTCCCAAATAAAAACCTAAAAAAAGTAACGACAAATTATAATATTATCCTCATTATACATTTATGTATGTATACCAAACACCCGTTACTGTAATAAACACTCCTAAAGACTTCTCATCGAATATTGTGGGGTTCATATTAGCGTCAACGTGATAAATGGCTTAGACAATACCCCATTGTCCAAAATGTTTGGTTTAACGGGTTATTGAACTTTATGCTGCCGACCCTGATGTTATAATCCCAGACATTTTTTCAGGCATTGAGGATTCCTAATACATACATACTACGTTTACAGAGTTTGCTTGTGTGGTTATTCATTTTGAAGATGTTTTCATCATTATCATTATTTCAACCAAAAGACGACCATTGGTGGGAGGCCTTCCCAAGTGTCGTCACATCGACCGGTCCTGAGTGTCTCATATCCAGTGGATTCCCACATCCTTCACCATTAGCTTTTTCATCTATATCTATACATCTTCTATACATAAAATTGGAGTGTGTTTGTAATATTGAAATAACCGTTTTTTACTACATGTAAACGAATACACCAAAATAACATTTTTCACAATTGTTGTCTGTCTGTCTGTCTGTTTGATCCGGCTAATCTCTGAAATGGCCGGACCGATTTTGACGGGACTTTATTGACAGGCAGCTGATGTAATAAGAAGTAACTTAGGCTAAATTTATTTAAGAAAAAAAAAAAGTTAGAGATTCGACTGTTAGGCGAAACGAAGTTCGCCGGGTCAGCTAGTCTTGAAATATATAGATAATCCACCACAGGAGTGGTGATCGCGTACCGGAAGGCGCAAGTAGGCTCTCACAAGGTGGACCAATGACCTGGTGAAGGTCGCTGGTAGCCGATGGATGTGAGACACACAGGACTGGTTGTTGTGGCGAGACTTAGGGAAAGCCGACTGCTGACATGATGATGATGAAGCAAAACGTTACAACTTTGTATTGAAACACGGCAGCCCAAAATTTGCTCCTGTTAGAAGAAATCATAAGCGTTTATATGATAAGCAGTACCAATAGGAGCACTTAAATGAATGACCAAGGTTCCATTTGGTAGATGAGTCTACAGCATCTGACTTATCTAACAGATACAATATCCTGGCGCAGAATAGAGGGGAGACCCTACCTCAAATGATGGGAACGGAAGAGGACAAAGAAGTAGAAGTAGAACTTTGCAGCATCTGACTGAAAACACATTCTTATCTAATACCGCAACACTTATGTTATTGTAAGTCAGGACCACGATCTCAATCTTCAGCAGACTTTGAATGCTTGTAGTTCTCGGTTTTTACACCAATGCCTATACTGGGCTTCTATTTGCATATTTTATAACCGAACTTGAAAGCTACACATAAAAGTACGGAAAGAACAAATAAACGATGGATGGAACATGTGAATATTAAATTAAAATTAAGTAATTTAAAAAAAAGCTATTTCCTTTTTCATTCTTCTCTCAAAAATCGCTAGCGTTTGATACCCATATCATGGGTGTACATTAAAAGAAAATGGTTCACCATGATTTAGAGTCCGCCTTACAGGGAATTTCTACGCCATCTGGTGATGCATACTCAAAACTTATTAGTCAAATATACTTGAAGGACTCTTTTATGCTGCCACCTATAGTTTCTGCAAGTTTGTTTGTTTTTGTTTCTGTTTCTGTTTCTACGCCTATCAATATTAAAAAAAAAGTTCCATTTAGGATACCATGCACGAAGTATACTGTGCCATCTAGCGTTGCAAATTAGAAACTTATATGTAAAATACACTTGACAATGACGTTTCTGTATTGCCACTTATAGTTCCTGGATGTTCCCAATTGGATTTAGCTGATAGCACTAAGCTTACTGTGCATTTTGACCCAAACCAAACGTGAATGCGAAAGGGGATAGATCCTTTGTGGCATAGCCCCATATCGCCATTTTTATTTATCTTCAAAATCAAGGTGCGATGAATAATTTATGTATAGGTAGCGGACGCTTAAACAAAGAAAAAAAAATTGCAACGTGGTGCCCTAAAGTTCAGAACAATCGCTATAAAAATTATTTACTGATCACGTGCTTAGTTGTACTAACAGAATTGGTTCCTTATGTTGTTCCCAATAAAAACAATTTGTATTTGTATTTTGTATTTTATACGCAATAGATGTATTCAATAATAGTATGTATTAAATGTATATACTAAGTAATTTAAGTTAAAGCTAAAAAAAAATTTTTTTGCCAAGTTACAATAATTGCTTTGCCCGATCAAGAATCTTCTATTTGCAATTTTCTAACACAGGCTTGTCGAAAGGTGTTTGACTCTATACCGGTATCGCCATCGAGTCGAGAATTATTAAAATTAATCAAGATGTTGACTGTATTAACCAGTTTCGTATCCTTCCGCAATGATCTCGAAAGACGTGTTAATCTTTAGAGCAAAACTAAACGAGAACAAAGACAAGATATTGGCAAAAATAAAATTTAATTCTTTAAGCCTATGTTGTCCGACAGCTGGGTAAGGACCTCCCCATTTTTATTTTTTCCAGCTGTTGTTATCCTTCGTTGTCCCTTTCCTTCTCCTGCAAATCTTTCACAATGTTTCCAAATCTTCAAACCAGCATTTATTAGGCCTGCCCCGGTGACAAGACCCGTCTAGTTTCCAATACGTGGCGTGCCACGCAAATGGAAAAAAAAAATGCTAAACTATAGTCCCAAAATATGCACTGCTTAATGAACACAATTAATATTAATCCTTTGAAATCATTTTTATTTCCTCCAACATTTTTAAAATAAAACTTTCCGGAAGAGTTTCCAAGACTCTCTGTGATTTTAGTTTCTCAAACAAAGAAAAAGGCAAAGTACTTGAACAGACAGACATAAGACTCCATGCACAAACATAATGAAATGTCTACTAAGAAAAAAACTACTTACAGATTCTGATCTAACTGAACAAAAAAAAACAAAACACAATGTCAACGTACTTGAAAATTTTGTTATTTATGATAATCAATTTTTACTAAAGGCTTAACAAGTGGCTCCGTAATGAAAGAAACTAGTTTGTCTACATCGCATACGTATATATAGATATTTTTATTATCCTATATATATGTATGTGGATATTTAGTGGTTGGTATATACTGCAGAGTATCTCGGAATCAAACAGTTGTGTCCAAGTGAACAATTTTATTTTTCGAAAATGTACTCTCGGTATTCTTTTTTGGTGCTTGCATTGTGCGTAGTTTATTCGGCAAATGCCGCCTTGGGTACGTAATTTATATTTATTTTATTGAATTAAATAAAAAAAAAATTTTTCAGAAAAAAAAGAACTTTAAAAATACCCAAAAAGGATTTAAAATAAAAGTGATCGTTAGTCGATTTCAAATAATTAAACAAATTCCACAATTCTTAAAACAGTAAAGTTCCGTTTTTTAAAATTCCAAATTGACAAACTGCCTAGGTACTTTTAAACTTATTCATGTGAACAATATATTCATCAATAAACAAAATATTAAATTAATGAAACATCATAAAACAAAAAAAACATTGCCCCTTTCAGAACAGTTTTTTTTTTTTTTTCTGTTATTTGTACATTATGCAAATGTACAAATAACTCAACAAAATATTTTTTACAGCACCGTTCATTAAAAAATGTAAAGCGGAAGATTCAAAATGTCTGAAGGAGACGGCTCAGAACGCGATCCCAATATTTACCAATGGTATTCCTGAGCTTGGAGTTCAGAAGCTGGACCCTTTCACCATGAAGACTTTGGACGCAAGCACCCCTGGACTTAAGCTGCTTCTCTGGGATATCCAAGGTACTGGACTTAAGGATTGCATCGCTAAAAAAGTGAAGTAAGTGTTTTTTTACAACAAATACATTTTTAAATAGCAGTCGATAGTGATGCGGAGAATTTTTATAACGCGCTTTTTAAATGTTTTTAGGGTTGGTTAATATTTTCATTTCGCTTGCAAGCTTCATGAATATTTCTAGGTTGTGTTTATTCGGAATTTGATTTTTTATTTTTTTGTGTAGCTATTTTGTGGTGTTTGTTAATCGATAAATCATTGAATCAAAATCAAACGCTAACTTGGACATTTTAGGGCCGATTTTTCAATAGTCAGATAATATTTAACTGAAGAATAAAATATGGCTGCTTGACATATTTTCTATGCAAAAGCTGTCAAACCGGCTTTTTATTCCTCTGATAAAAATTATCTGACTATTGAAAAATCGGCCCTAAATTATCAAGCTTCATTTATATTATAGATTTTCGAGAGCTATGACTCGGGTTACAGAAGTCAAATTTCAGTTTCAATCTAAAAATACTATCAAGCTAGATTCAGACAAGACGCTTATTCCCGGTTTAGGTGTGGATATCATAGTTTATCTTCAAATTGCCATACTTTATTCGCACAGCCGAAAATACTGGTTTAGAACGCTGAAATTTGTCATGGTTACTTGGGGAGTGTAGGGAGCACTAAGAGTAGATTTCCTGAAATTTCTACAGGAACCGGAAAAACCGGGATATTCGCGTACGAAGTTGCGGGAAAAGTTAGTACGGTATAGTATTGTACCCTACGAGTACTTGAGGAAATGAAAATGTTCCCATTTTTCAGGCGTGACGTTAGCAAATCCAAACTTCAAGTCAAGCTCCAGTGTAGCGTTGACTTCAGAGGCAAATATGAGATGAAAGGAAGGCTGCTTATTCTGCCTATTGAAGGAAAGGGTGACGCTCACGTTGTTCTGAGTAAGTACTACAAACACCTTCTACTCTACACCATCTTTTCAAAAGATAAATGCTATCTATTTAAATTATAGTTGACAGACAGATGGCTTATGGTTTATCACGACAAGTTTTACTTATTAATGGTGGCTGTCATCTTTAATCCAATATCGCATATTTTTCAATAAAAACAATGTGCGTATATTGTACAATAAGTGTTATGCACTTATTGCTTATTTGCTTATTTTTGTTGACAATTACAATGCTATCGAAATGTTCAAAATGTCGAAGGTTAAATTAAGCTCACATCTGCGAAAAAACAAAAGCCATTAGCCACTTATTATGATGTTTTCTTTCTCGGGTCTCTGGAGACCCGGTCCTTTGGTAGGCGTACGAGGGGCCGAAACCAACTCGCAGAGGCCCCGTTAGAAATATCAAATGTAATGGGGCACTTATTATTATTATTATTATATATTAGTATTATTTTCAAGGCAAACTTGAGTTCACTTTGTTTGTTCAGTCCAGTTTCAGAAAAAATTGTTTATGTTTAACTATTTTTGAATTTATTTTCTTTTACGCCATTAAAAAACTTTGTAAAATCTGTTCACAAAACATCACCAACCGTCACTCTCACTCATAGTTAGTGATGTTTAAGAAATCAATTTCTTTGAGAACTCAATTCGTCTTTTGCTCCTCATCCCGGCTTTCTACATACCTCAAAGAATGAAACATTACTATATTATTAAATGAAATGGTTCTCTGCATTTTAGGGAAGGTGGTTATTTCTGCTGACGTTGACATGGCTGATAACATTGACAAGGGAGGAGAAAAGCACTGGACTATCAAAAACTGGAATCACTCCTATGACCTAAAGGACAAATCCACCATCGAATTGGAAAATCTATTCAACGGAAATGAAGTTCTTGGTAAGTTCCTTGATTCTATTTTTACAAAAACCAGATTCTTCTTAAATTAGTTTGCTAACAGTTTGAAAAAATAATCTATCAATTGATGAAAGTAGTCCTTGATTTTTGTTCCGGTCACCTAAAGTAGTAAAGTAATAGGTAATACCTGTCTAAGATCTCTTGATATATTTGTTTTAGGTTCTTTTATTAGGTATAGATAAATTATAAACACAAATAATGGCTAACGCCACTATAATTTATACAACGTTAATTAGTAACGTCAACGTTATTTAGTATATGTATACGAACTTTTGCTCATCGTCGAAGAAAGCTGTTACTGAGTATTATATGTAAAAAAAAAAAAAAAATGTTATAAGTACTTATGAGGCTCTTGCTCGCTAAGAAGCAGCATCTTAATTTAACCTGTTTAATCTATATTTATACCCTTTTATTCTTCATCGTCACAGGTCGTGCTGCCCGTGAGCTCATTGCATCCAGCAGCAACGAAATCGTAAAGGAAGTTGGACCTCCAATTGTTAAAGCTATCGTCGCTAAGATCATTGAAAACATCGAAAACTTCTTCCAAAATGTCCCTGAGAGCGAATTGACCGAATAATGTTTTTACACCTTACTTATGATTCTTACGATAATGATATTAAAAAGAATTTGATTCACATGAGGATCGTTAATTTATTAGTAACTGTTGCTAAGTCTGATTTAAAAAGGATAATATTGTGATTAGTGATACCAACATGATAATTTGGAACTGATTCATTATCATAATAAACTGGTGATATTAAAAACATATTGATTTTTATTATCAAACCTGTTATTTTCAGTATCTGACTGGCGGTTTGGTTTTGCTGGACGTTCCACATTTCTATTCATCATTAAGTATCAAATTTAACTGTAGCAAAACAAGACGTATGTTTAAGGTAAGAAATACAATTTCATATTAATTTTATATGTTTAAAATCCAATTTCAATTCACATAAATATTGCATTCGACGTCGCAATTACGTGTGCATGCAGCATAGTTCTAGAGTCCCTGATACTTTTAGGAAATAGTTCTGGCGTTTTTTCCCGGAAAAAAAGACAAATTAAAATATGATCTGCTAACTTCCGGTAGCAGAACATTTTTTCTAAACCCAAAATTTTTTAAGTGTTTTTGGTCCATTAAAGTGAGTTCTATAGTTCCTGATACATTTTAGAAAGAGTTCTGGAAATATAGGCTCTCAAAAAAAAATCAAACATGTGATACAACTAACATCAGAAATAAACCGATATTTTTCGTCGTCGCAAAAAAAAACCAAAAACATCTAAAAAAATATCCAGCACTGAGAACTGTTCGTTTTTAGATGAATACATAACAGGACCATACGACACAGGGCAAAGTAAGCCCAGAACACACACTTAGGCATTAACATAGCATACAGGAAGCTAATCCTAGATAAGACTTAATCATGAAAACTTTAAGTGTCAACGTGAAAAATTTAAAAAAAAAATGTAGCAGTAACGCAGCACTGAGAACTCTTCGTTTATATTACAAAAACAAGAATGTCATACGTGGCAATAGAAGTTTCTTCATTATTCAAACTCAGATATCAGCAGAGCACAGTCGAATATCAGGATTAGACAAAGTCTTGACAAATTTTAGGTCTCTGCGTTAGAAATCTATACTAATATTATAAAGCAGAAGAGTTTGTTTGTTTGTTTGTTTGTTTGTTTGGTTGAACGCGCTAATCTCAGGAACTACTGGTCCGATTTGAAAAATTCTTTCAGTGTTAGATAGCCCATTTATCGAGGAAGGATATAGGCTATATATTATCACGCTAAGACAAATAGGAGCGGAGTAGTAATGGAAAATGTGACGCAGACGAAGTTGCGCGGGTCAGCTAGTTAAAAATAATTATCAAAAATATATCTAGGACGGAGAACTCTGCCTCGTAGAATAATTCTCTGATAAACTACACTTATAAATACAAAATGAGCTCAGATCTTAGGTACCAACAGAGCAATGTTGAAGTCCTAGATTAGACAAAATCATGAAAACTTTAAGTGCCGCAAAAAAAAAAACAAAGAAATATCTAAAAAATACCCAGCACTGAGATTTCTTAGTTTTTAAATGAAGACATAACAGAACCATACGACGCAGTGCAAAATTAGCCCAGAACTCAGGCATCAACAGAGCAATGTTGAAGTCCTAGATTAGACTAAATCATGAAAACTTTAAGAGTCGTTAAAAAAAATCCTAAAATATATTTTTAAAAATATCCAGCACTGAGTACTGTTCGTTTTTAGATAAATACGTAAGAAGACCATACGGACATATATCAGGATCTCTAGAAATATGCTGCATGCGAACAGAACTCACATTTTGTCATGCTCTGCCAGGATATGATCTGATAAGTTCACCGGCATCGTATTTACGACCCGAAAACCCAAAACAAAATATTAAACACGACTCATTTTAACAGCTCCAAATAAATAGTATTATCTTGCCATCAAACTGTCATCAGCACTAAACACTGCGTTGGTATCATAATAAACCATAAAAGTACAATTATTTTGGATCTTCACACGCAGCTAAGGAATATAAAAACGTCAACGGAGCAGTGAATGCAAGAAACACATGGTGGCAGTGAATGTCATCGGGTTATTTACAGACAAAAGGAATGCCGCTGTTAAATCTGTTTTCGAATAAAACAATAAAAGGATATGACTCTTTGACATAACACTGGCTAAATATGACAATATTCATTTTAACATATTATATGAGTATTCATCCAGTATATTCTCTGTCTGCTCTCACTATTTTCCTTCTGCAATTAGCTCAGTATACAGGGTAAATTTTACAAGTTTACCTCCGTGGTCTACTACCGAATTAGAAGTTCTAGGTTGGACTACACAGGTCAAAGTGCTATTGAGTTTTTCATTAGGAATTTGCCAGTAACAGTTTGGAGTCTAAGTTTGTAACCGGTTGTTGTCAAAAGGCTCGCCCCCTGTTACGTAGGACTTGAATGTAACCGGCGAAATGTGGGTGAACTGTTTGTATGCTTTTGTTTAAACATTCGGAAAAAGTAGGTAAGATGCCATGTTGTGTTCTATCAACTGGTTTGATCTTGAATTCTATTCTTTATAGAGTCAATTCTAAAAGCAATTGTAGTGTTACAGTGGTTTTAATTGTATAATGCAATAGTTGTGTTAGGTTAGCATTTTTATTATGACAACACCTAGTTACTCGTAAGACCAATTGGCTCATAATGTAATATCAGCTAGATATCTAACATATATTATAAACGTAATAACGTTTATTTTATTATCATAATTATGGGTAATGGAATCTTTTAATTAATGGTGTTTGTACTTTGATTAATGCTTACTTTGTATAGAAACTGTTATTATGTTATTGTATCAGAGATTCCAGGATAAATCGTTTACCTATTGGTAAGCAATTATTAGATGAAACAGTATTAAACAAGATACCCGTTACCTCACAATACCTTGAATCAAGTAGTTGCTATGCCATTGACTCGTTAGACTAATGGTCGCAAGTGTTTTTACTGAGCTTAAGGTCCTGTGCTCGATTACCTATTAAAGTTAAGTTTTATTTTTATTTTATTTTTTTATTTGTGATGGATTTGCCCTTGGCTCTAGTCTTGGTCAGAAATGACAGAGACAACGTCTACGATGGAGCGAGCATACCCAGAAGGAGCAGATGGGCTGTAACCAGGCATGGTTGTAGCCCATGATTTTCGGGCGGGTTTGGTATCACACATTTTTTTTTTTGATACTAACATGGCATCGATAAGTGTAAAATGTAAGAGCTTAAAAATGTTTGCACTCTACCTCGGATAGGTTCGAATTTCTTTTGATTATATTTATTCTTATCTAATCGAACTTATGCAGAAAAGCTCAAGAATTTTTCTATGAAACAACACAAATAAATCATAATTTATCATGTAATTTATAAATACTGTTTTAGTAAGAAGTCTTACAGGGGATCCACACGATACCAACTTTTGTCTGTAGTACAGATATTGAACTCTGAAAAAAAAATCAAAGACACTTTTTTCCAGCACAGATTTTGTTGCACAGAAAATTCCAGAAAAGTTTACGGAAGTCTGTATCGTGTGGACGGTCCATTCATCATCTTCATATCAGCCGAAATACGTCTACTGCAGCTGGACATAGGTCTCCCCCAAGTGCCGCCATTACAACCGGTCCTGTACGTCTCGCATTCATTGGCTATGGTCCATGTGAACCGATAAAACAAATAATACAAAGTAACATTACAATCGTATTTCCGCCAGCATTTATCTTTCCAACTTAGGAAAAGGTACAAGTTATGAGGGTCAACTGAAGGAAATTCTTTGGTGTTCGCAAAAGATTTGTGTTCGGTGTGCGCGACCCAGTAACCTATATGATGACGCTTGTTCAGAAGAACAACATGGTTGCAAGAGTAAGGTACTAAAGAGATCCTATTTCACCATGACCGAATCAGGGGTTTCAAACTTAATAACTTATTTATTTGATAATTTCGAATTATATCATTATCATCTATATCAGCCGTTAAGCACGTTAAGCTGTTGGTCTCGGCTGTCATTTGGAGATCTTTGGCAATCGTTACGGATTGTCAAAAGCCAGAAAATCTGACACCAGTCTTGCCAAGGAGTACCGTGTTACCCAGTTAATGGGTTGTGGAGGTCTGGTAGGCAGCCGCTCTACGTAAAATACTGGTATTCAGCTGAATTCGGTTAGACTGGAAGCCGACCCCAATATAGTTGGGAAAAGGCTAGGCAGATGATGATCTATATCAGCCGAAAAATGTGCACTGCAGGACATAAGCCTCTCCCAACTGTCGTCACAACAACCAGTCCTGTGTGTTTTGCATCCATCATCCACCAGGTCATCGGTCCACCTTGTGGGAAGCTTTTCAACGCTGCATCTTCCGGTTCGCGGTTGCTACTCCAGAACTTTTTGGTTCCATCGACCATATGTCTGCCATTTCAGTTTGGTAATCCTTATGTATATGTCGATAACCTTGGTTCTCTTCTGGATTTCATCATTCCAGATTCGGTCACGCAAGGAAACTCAGTTTGGATTCGGACTACAATTTAGTCCATGATATATTAATGTTTATTTATTTTTCCTCACAAAAAACAGATCTTACATAATTGCAAAGTTACTTATATTTTTGAAGTCGGTTATATTTTTTTGTAAAAAGTTTTTTTTACATCGCCATATTCACAGTAGTGTGATTCCCAAATCAACACCTGGGCATTTACTTCTTAGTGTAAATATAACTTTTTAACGAAAAAAAAAAACCGGAAGTCGGTGTTTTTGTTAGTTTCTTCGAATTTTGACACCGACTTCCGAAATTAAAGTTATTTTTTACTTTGTAGTTTTTTTTTATTTGGAAGTCGGTTGTATTTTTCGTAAAAAGTTTTTTATTTTTCATTTTTAGTGGTACCCCACACCTAACAATACCTACTTTATGTAAAATCCAAACTTCATAGCTGATTTTGATTAAATTTAATTGGGACCAATCTGCAAGTATATCTTTTCAGAAAGAACAAGAATTTTTCAAATCGGTTCATAATTGACGGAGTTATTAGGTGAGAACCTCCTCCTTTTTGGGAAGTCGGTTAAAAATACTAGTTGGGATTATTTATAGGTTGGTTATTATTCCATGAACCAACTAGGTACATTATTAAGATAATTGGTAATTCAGAATCAAACAACAATATTTGGCAACCAGTAAAACCTGTACCACTGAGAAATGGAAGAAGTTAAATAATTATATATTCTAAAATAGGCAATTTTATGTTCGTGCGTCAGTAAATAGAATAAATCAATGATAACTTGTTTGATTTGGCTAGACTAATTTATAATTGTCTTAGGTATTATATTATTTAGATATTATATTAGGTACTCTCAAGTCTTGAATTACAAGAAAATTATATAGTTACAATCCTAGAATTTAAAGGACTAGTCGCGCATCAAGAATGATAAATTTTTACATGCTTGGCAGTACGCATAAATTAAGAGCGTGTATTCCGTCCACTAGCGCCGCCAATCGTTTTTTATTATTTGTGGTAAATTTAAGACACGTAGACAAAAAACCGCTCTTTAATGCACTGAAGAAATGTATTTATTATGTTTTGAGAGTTATGTTTTGTACTTTAGAACATAAATAGTTGCCAAAGTCGATATTTTTGCTAAAAGTGGCCACTTTTAGCAATAATTGCCGTTTTGGCTATTTAGCCATGAGTTATGTATTAAAAATAGCTGTCAAAAAATAATAGATACATTTTTTTAGTGCACTACAGAGCGGTTTTTTATCTACGTGTCTTAAATTTACCACAAATAATAAAAAACGATTGGCGGCGCTAGTGGACGGAATACACACTCTTAACATGGTTTTCCTAACTTCTCATGAAGCTAGCAGGAACACGCAAGTACGTACATAGTATGGACTATTTAATACTTCTCTAATATATAACACACTACAAGTACATACATACTAACACTATCTATATTTACTGAGAAAGTAAGTAAGGACTGGGGGCCCTTGGATCTTAAGGTACAATTCCAATAAAGACAACCGCGACTGCATCCGTCGACCGTGACCGGCGACCGCGACCAACTAATTTGTATGAATTACTATAGAGCATTTACAGGTGCACCCGTAAGTACCGTACTACCGTATTATGTCGGCTGTTTCCGATAATGTAGGTACTCATTCATAAAACTTCAATTTCATAAACAAATTTCAAAAAGTATATTATAATATTACTCAGATTAAAACCCATTAGTCATTGTAAATAAGGAATTCATTGACACTACTTCATGTTTTTCAAAAGTCCTTTATCGTTTTCGGACATAAATAGTACAATTATCAAAGCCGATTCATGTCAAACTATTACTATAAAATGCGTAATCAAACACAACTAACCGCGTAAAGAGCGTACCCAAGCAGTGGCCATTTTGTTTATCTACAGGATAAGACACCATTGGGCTATCGCCAAATCGCAGAGATAACCTTTTAGCTATAAATCAAAGGGAAGTCAACAACAAAGATTAGATATTCATAATTTATGAGTACAATCAATAAGCTTCCTGGATTTTAGTAAGGACCCAGTATTCTATGATAGCGATAAAGCGAAATAACTAATTCACATTAGATCTTATTTTAGAATTTATTGAAACTTTATGTACAGTGCGACTGGTATATAGGCGAACTAGGTAAATGCAAAAAGTAATTCTCTACCAGTCAAACTGTTCTTCAATATATAATAAATTGCGTTTTCGTATCGATTTTTTTTTTTCTAAACAATACTGTAGTTGCAAGTGCAACAAAAATTTGTAAAACCTTTTCTTTAAATCATATGAAGAAAGTTGATTTTTGACGGGTCTACTATTTTTAACCGTCTTCCACAAAAGGAAGAGGTTCTCAATTCGGTTATTTCTATGAAAAAATTAAAATCATATCTTTATTGTCGCGTTGCACCTAAAATTTTCTGAACATTGGTAAGTACTAAAAAGTTGTAAAATGGCAACCGCATACCGGAAGACGCAACGTTGGAAAGCAATGACGGGAAGCCAATAGGTGGGAGACGTAGAGGACCAGTAATTGTTCGAAAGACGTCGTTCAGGCCAGGCCTATGCCTAGCAGTCGACACTGCTAGGCATAGGCCTGGCCTGATGATGATGGTGACGTATTATTCTGTCAAAATCGCAGAAAAATATTTGGATACATAGTTAGAGACTAACAGTCAGGGCTAACTAATTAAACGGTGTCACGCTATTTATTTTTATCCATTGACGAGTCTCACTAGGGTTATTTTCTGTAAAACTTAGCAATCATCTTAGTTATTCGGGTTCATCTGAGTTATCGCATCACAAGCGACAAAATAATTATATCCGTACGCGTTAACTTGGCACCCGGCTCAAAACAATTTTAATAGATATTATTGAAAAAAAAATATATAAATGCAACGGTATTTTTGAAATAAAAAATTGATTTTAATTCGTGCCAGGTGCCAAGTTAACGTGTACTGGATAGGTGTTAAATTAATAAATTCTGAGAAAAATATTATTTTTTATTTTTGCGGTTTTGTTTCTAAACAACAAGATTATCTATAGTTCGCAGAATCAAAACCACTATAGAACAAGGAAATAGAAAAAACAGGTAGTTGCGAAGAGAAGTCAGCGGCTGCTGGTACCTAAACTTTATTTATTTCTTCTAACATTTATCATTACAGTCTAGACCAATGCGATAAATGCGCTTATCCTTACTTATTCGAACATCTATAACTAATTACAAAAAATGCATTCCTTGTGAACTCACCCAGAGTACAACAAAATAGGTCCATTTCATTAGCAATCTGCAGTGCGATCAGCCGGTCGATTCTGTAAACATGTCGAAGTGAAGGCGTGGGTGAAGTGATCACGAAGTGAGCTGTCAAACCATACAAACAAGATGAAATGACAGCTCACTTGTCGTTCACTCGTTGTCGTCACGTTGAGATGTCGACAGAATAGACCGGCTGTTAACATGTCGAAGTGAACACTTAGGCGAAGTGAACGTCAATTGAGCTGTCAAACCATACAAACAAGATAAAAATGATAGCACACTTGTCGTTCACTCCACCTAGGTGCAATCACGGTGAGATGTCAACAGAATCGACCGGCAAGTTGAGCGTGCGAAGTGCGCGCGTCAGCTTAGACTCCGTTTTACGTCTTTTTTATTTAATTTCTTACCTAATTCACAGTGCCAATCGGTGTTATACTTTCTTATCTTTACAAATGCGAAGTAATCCTGTCAGTCTGTTTATGGTATTATCTTAATATATATAAATCACGTGTCACGTTGTTTGTCCGCGATGGACTCCTAAAGTACTTAACCGATTTTAATCAAATTTACACACCGTGTGCAGTTTTATCCAACTTGAAAGATAGGGTAGCTTACATCTCAATTTTTTTTGCAATATTATTTAGGAGCGGAAAATGTGACGCAGACGAAGTTGCGCGGAGCATCTAGTAAAGTATAAAATGGCTTTCATATCCAAATCGCAGGGCAAAATGACTGACTAAAATCATTAAGAATTCTTGTCCGACTGACTCAATAGATGAATGCGGTTGCACTAACATTATCCTATCCGAGAGAACTCGACCCACATAATTTCACAGAATCTACGTTATTTTGCAACTACTTCATTGATAAAAGTCTGGGTTATCGGGGGCAAGTCTTAACGGCTGGACGAATTTGGACGGGTAGACCATGCCCTAGATGAAAAGTATCCTATGACATAGGATACTTTTCTTTTTACTTTTTTTTATGATTTTTATGATATGTTCCCTTAGTGCGATTTCAATTTTTCACAGGGGCGAAGTTGCTTGCAGTATCTTTATGTTTTCTAATAAAAGTATCATTTGACGCGAAATATTTTTGAAACAAAAATCTCGTTCTAAAACTCTCACATACATTATCATAATGTAACATGAACCCCTAAATGAGGAAGAAGCCGAATTAACCGGGGCGTTACTAACTGCCAATCAATAACAAACTGATTTATTCCCAAGGGGTGTTGCTGTTGATATCAATGAAAAAAATCTCTAACTACATTTAGGGTTTGGTCATAGTGCAAGTGGACATTAAACTGAATTAAAGTAAGCGCGCGATAAGTACTCCAATGGAAATTGGAATAAATGAAATAACACCACTCGAAGACATGTTTAACAACTTTAGATGTTGTTATAAAATTGGGAACAATCAAATGCCTCTAAAAATGGTTGAGCAAATATGAGCGGATTAAAAAGCCATTTTTTCTTTAAAAAAATCAGGCAAAAGGTTACTTCGAAGCTTCAATGATCCATAGTGCTTTAGGTAGTATGACCAAAGTCAAACAGGAATTTAATTAATAGATCACTCCTATTTTATGAACTCGAGCAACATAAAATGTTAATGTCATTGCCAATTAAAAAAGCAAAAAGTTTTAATTACTTATCATTTTATAAATAGCTCGTTTATTTACCACTAGTCTTTCCAAAACAAAGATGTGACGAACAGGAAACAATCTACTTCGAACATAATATGACTTAGTCTTAAAAAACCTGTTATGTATTAAGACCAATTCATAAGTTATTCACAAAAAAAATATTTTTTGCTTGTCAAATAATTCACAGACTTATAGCAATTTTATGTTTTTAGGTATTGCTGTATTCGTTTTTTCTGCTACTATTGATGCTGATTTATATTATAATTTATATCTTTGAATGATGAATTATGAATATTTAAGTGAAATTTTTGTGTTCCGAACATAAACAAAAATGAAACCCTTATAGAATCACTCGGGTGTCTTGGTTTTTTTAAGGCTGGAAAATTTCAGGAAAGGAAGTGTCAGACACTTACTCACTAAAACCCATCCATGTTCCTCATAGAGTCCTTTGCGTTTCAGGGCCGCGGTGACTCTTTCGAACAAATACCGCAACCCTGCCAGGCACTGGCCTTAGTGGGCCCCGTCTTCTATGCTGACAGCTCTATGAGCGTGCCGTCGACCCGGGCCCTGGTTCTGATCGGACGGCGAGCCACACAATGCTCGATCTCGGATCTATGGGACCGATTTAGTTAAAATTTGGTACACGTATGGTCTTTTATGACCCAAACACGTAAATAAACAAATTTTGAGTATGAGGGTCACTTTTAGGGGTAAAACCAGAAAATTAAAAAAAAAAAAGTTTTGTCTTTATATTGTGTGTCATATCAAATGAAGGCTGACTGTCAGATTTTTTACTTACCTAATTTATTTCCATAATTTCAAAAAAAATTGTTTTGAATTTTTTCAACATATTACAAGAAAAATTATCATTTCCCCACCCTTATTTCCCAAATTGCCAACTCTGTCCCACAATTCCACAACATTACAGCATTCTTATTGCCCTAGGTTAAAGTAACCTATTAAAACTTCCATCCGCTCACACACGCACCTCGCTCATACCACCGATATCATGTAAACAGCGACATTTTACCGCTATCGCAGAGGGGCGGTTGACACGTGCCGAAACCATTCGCGAGACGTATCGAGATGTGCTCTTGTAAAACGACTAACGAATGAGTTTGAGGTTTTGTTCCCGTTCCGAGGGGAAATGGCTTTACGAGCTACTGGTATCTGATTGGAAGTGTAGGGAAGAATCTGTAGGTTGTAGCTACGAAACATGGTGTTAATATTTTTTTTTGTCGTAAACATGCGAGAAATTTGACAGTTCGTCCATAAGGACACAAACAGATGAAGAGAAAAATGTATGTGGGTCAATGACCATTATTACACATATCTGGCGCCTACTGTAGTCTCAAATTTCTTGGCTTCTAACTACCGCTAATACCAGTCTACAAATAATAGTACTAGTGTTATTTGTAGACTGGTATTACCGGTAGTTTAGTAAGATCGTTTTGATATCAAAATAAATAACAAATAACTTTCCTTCTGAGACAAACGCAGAACCGAAGACAAGATTAAACAAATCTACCCCTTTACGTCCAATGTTCACTCACTCAATTCAAGCTAACAATGCCATCTGTCAGCGGCTAACGAATTAAAAATCTCTCACAATTATGGACAGAGGTCGCTACAGATTTAGAACTCCTTTGGTTTCCCAACAACCTTTTTTTTTCACTCAGCCAAGACTCACGAATTCAATCATTACACAATTAGAATATTTAAAAATCGAATCAACTTTTTTTTCAACGTTCCAAAACGGCCAAATATGACTCGGCACTTTTTTTGCTCCTTTTAATGTAATTTAGAGGGTTCGTATGTTCGGTAACTGCCTAATCTGATGATAGATAAGGCTAATTGTATCTAAGTGACGGGAAAAAAATAAGAGAAGAAAATCAGCCAAATGGTTGAATATATTATTACGCTCGCAAACAATTTAGTCAAGGACGAAACTGTTGATGATGAAACTTCTCTTGAATTTTGGTTTTCTGTTTTCGGGAAGGTACTGCAATATAATAATATAATATAATATTTTTCAATTAGTGTCAATAGGATAGTATTTTCATCTTTCCCATCTAAATAACTGTAGCTTCAGAAATTAATTCACTTCATCAGAAAATAAAATCATGTATCTTTATTTATGGAAAATTGAATCTGTAACTATACCTCCCTTCCTATTCAGGAATAGGTACCGCTTTTAAGATAAAAAATATCAGAATGTTAAGTAAAACAAACAGTCGTCATTTAAATTTCGGTATTTTCCAAAATGCCGCTGCCTATCATAATTATTGTTTTCTAAACATAAAACAAAACAAAAAAATACTTTTTCACAGCAATATATTTTCATGTTAATTCGGGTGTAGCCACAAACGAATAATCACAGGGTTAATTCCACTTCCGTTTTGCATACGCGTGACAGTAATTAACATTATTTAAAGTTTAATTTGTTCCTAATTAAATATTTCTTTTTACAACGAACCATAGTAAACACGAACGGATTAAAAGACCAAATTACATTAAGGTGCTACGTTGTTTTTATCGCAGCGAAATAAGGTTGGTAATGGTATGAATGGAGTGTATTGATAAGTTGTTTTGGCATGATTAGTGGTTGTCACACTTTGCAGTTGACATGCATTAACCGGGGCTTTGAAAACGGCGATTAACTTGAAATTGGACCTTTTCAAGTGTAAATTAGTCTTGGAGGTCTTGACGAAAATTGTTAGGGACCTGTAATGTATTGATGGTATTGAGAACTAAATTAACGGTTATTAGAGTTATTAGTAACAGGGAAATAGCAAAGGTACTGAACGACATTAAAATATACAGTGTAGGTCTTTATAATGTGCACAATGCACATACTAAAATGAGGGAAACTATAACTAATATTATTGACGGCAAATAGGATTTTTATGGATTTTTTAAAAAGTTTGTTCACGACTGTGAACCCATTGTAAACAAAACTGCGTAACTATTCAAATAAATAATCTATCGCAATTAAATAAACTCTATAAGTAATTAGCCATCCTCATAAAATAAAACCAACCTAATAGTAAAAAGTGTAAATGGATAGCCAAATCCGAAACTATGAGGATAACGAAAAAACAGTGAAAAGAGTCTAGAGCTCGATTTTGATGAAAATTAAAAATATGAAGATATCTGACTAAACCTAGGTACATACATATTATATCTATGTAAACCGTAACATAACTTACATAAATACAATGACGTAGTAGTAGATTCTCGGATCCAGTCTTTTTAACCGACTTCCCAAAAAGGAGGAGGACAATTATGAACCGATTTGAAAAAATCTTCTTTTATCTGAAAGGATATACTTGCAGATTGGTCCCATTTAAATTTTATGAAAATCGGTTACGAACTTTGGATTTTAAATCGAAATAGCTGGAATTCGTCTACTTGGATGATAGTTTTATGTCATCCAAGTAATCGAAATTGCGTATTTCGCTTTTCTGCGATTTCGCAGTGGTGTTGTAAGGTGTGGGGTACCACTAAAAAATGAAAAATAAAAAACTGTTTTACAAAAAAAATACAAATTGTCAAAAAATTCAAAAAGTCTGTGTCAAAATACGAAGAAACTAACAAAAACACCGACTTCCGAAATTAAAGTTATTATTTACTTTGTAGTGTTTTTTTTTTGAAGTCGGTTGTATTTTTTTGTAAAAAGTTTTTTTTTATTATTCTTTGATCCTTAATTAAAAGCGACACTTTCGAATGGTGTAATAACACAGGACATTTTTTTTTTTCAAAATCAACCTGTTCGATTGACTAAGAATAACGTTTTTTTTTTAAATCCAATGATGCAGTTTTAGTTTTCTTCGGGTTCGAGACCCTTTCGTGTTTTTCGGTAAATCCTCATAATTTCCTCACGCTTGAAAACTTTGAAAATTCTATTTACGTGAAAGCCTTTGCCGGAGTCATCCGTGTCACCCGCTACCTTAAAGGCCTTACGAGTAAATGAATACTGTGATTAAACTTTAAATATGAAATATTGTAAGAAATAATTTTCAAGTCAAACGCTAGTATTTTCATGGAATACGTCTATTACAGTAACAAACGGGCGAAAACGATCACACTGAGCAAGCTAATTTGTACTCATTAAAGTCATTTTAATTTTTGTTATTATTTTTTTTTTTGTGACAGATTATAAATTCTGAGCGTGCTGCACGTGTAAGACGTGTACCGTTGTAGCTAAATTGATTTGAGAAAATAAAAAGTTAAAAACCGGCCAAGTGCGAGTCGGACTTGCGCACCGAGGGTTCCGTATAAACCTGTAGGTATATATAATTAGCAAAAGTTGCGATTTACTATTTAAGACGTATTAAAAAAAAACTACTGACTAGATCTCATTCAAATCAATTTTCGGTGGTAGTTTATAAGGTAATGTACATCGTATATTTTTTTTAGTTTTATCATTCTCTTATTTTAGAAATTACAGGGGGGGGGGACACATTTTACCACTTTGGAAGTGTCTCTCGCGCAAACTATTCAGTTTAGAAAAAAATGATGTGAGAAACCTCAATATCATTTTTAAAGACCTATCCATTGATACCCCCCACACGTATGGGTTTGAGGAAAAAAATAATAATGTTTTTATTTTCTATTTTTGTGTGAAAATCTTAATGCGGTTCACAGAATACATCTACTTACCATGTTTCAACAGCATAGCTCTTATAGTTTAGGAAAAAGTGGCTGTGACATACGGTCGGACAGACAGGCAAAAGCTAATGCCCAATAAAACAGAAGTTCCATAAATTGAAGGTCTACAAATTCATACTTCGGGCCGCTTCTGAAGATCGAAAAGCCCAAATGTCTGACTTGGGAATGGAACCCAGTACATCATGCTCAGCAATACTGCTTACGACCACTAGACCAACGATGCAATCGTGGGTCATATTATTATGACATACAATTATCGAGAGATTCCGATTACGTTGCAAAATACTCGTACAAGCTACAAAAAGCTTTGTAGTTAAACTTCTTTCCTGGTTTCTATAACTACCGAAAAAAACCGCGTCAAACAACTCGTTTGGTACCCACATAATGGGAAATACTTGACTCATATAGAGTTCATAAGTCATCGTAATCTATAGACTTGACATTGATTGAAAACATTTTCTTAGGAAGCGTGTACAGTTGCGCTCCATGTTGTGAAGTTTTATTAATGTTATAAGATTTTTTTTAGTTATTTTGCATCTTCTAAAGTATTATGAAACTAGACAACCTACTATGACATGCCAATTCCGTTGTGAAAAATAGAGAGCGCTATGCGTCTTGCTTTATCATAGTTCCGTCTCTCTCGCTCACCGGAATTGTGTTGGTTTTAAGTTGTCATAATTTAACCCTATGAAGCTATTTCAGAAATAAATAATTTTATTTATCTCTCTTTTTAATACTATGAGTACGTAGGCTTAGGAAACGAAAGCCTAAAAATAAAGAGATTTTTTGTTTAAAAACAAAATGCCCTGAAGGCTTAACGATCAATGTATTCATACGTTTTTATTATTTATATTTTAAAAGTGAATTATTTCATGTCATCGCAAGAACGCATAAATTATACATGTAAATTTACTTAATAATTAATTCCTGCTTTTATCTACCCCATAAACAAGAATATCTAAATAATTATCTTGACATAACTAACAAGCGCACAGTATTAAAATTTAATAATTTATTTCATTCATTCACGCAAACATCAACCCTTTGTATATAGGAAACCTTTTTGACATGCATGTGTGAAGGTTTATTACTAACTAGCTGACCCGCGCAACTTCGTCTGCGTCACATTTTCCATTACTGCTCCGCTCCTATTTGTCTCAGCGTGATTATATATATATATACGCCTATAACCTTCCTCAATAAATGGGCTATCTAACACTGAAAGATTTTTTCAAATCGGACCAGTAGTTCCTGAGATTAACGCGTTCAACCAAACAAACAAACTCTTCTGCTTTATAATATTAGTATAGATTGCATAATATACAAAATCTACGTTCAGTTACGTATCCTGATCTCTCTCTCGAATTAAGAATATAATTATGAAGAGGGTACCTAATGCAGGGCACTGTATCATCTCTATCGGTTGAAATGCCGACCAGCCCAGGTACCTAATCTCGTGGTACAAACTAATCTTGAATCAAAATCAACAAAACCAACTATCGAACGAATGGTGCTGAATCAAGTGGATTCTTAATTTCGTCCAGAACAGTCCAAAAAGAAACACATTTTCTCCGATTTTTACTGACAATATTGCTGATCGTAGACCACTGATAAATATAGTTTGTTTTAAGATTTTATAATATCAAAAAAGTTTTACTGGGTTCATAGAATCGATTTATTATAGAGGAGCTCGTGGCTAAAGCCGCACGGGCCGATCTTCAAGGCTAAACTATAACAGACGAACGCATCGATCTTCAAGGTTAAGCAACGCTTGCGAAGGTTGGTCTGTGGGTGGGTGATCATCTTGACATACCGAGTTTCCTTCGTGCCTCAGAAAGCACGTTAAGCCTTTGGTCCCGGCTGTCATTTGTAGATCTTTGGCAGTCGTTACGG
Source organism: Ceramica pisi (assembly GCA_963859965.1). Lineage (NCBI taxonomy): Eukaryota > Metazoa > Arthropoda > Insecta > Lepidoptera > Noctuidae > Ceramica > Ceramica pisi. The sequence continues at coordinate 8,169,830 of OY982542.1, forward strand.
ATAGTCAAAAGCCAGTAAAATCTGACTGAAATCTTGCATTGAATGAGTTGTGGAGGTCTGGTAGGCAGCCGCGCCACGTAAAATACCGGTATTCAGCTGAATCCGGTTTGTCTGGAAGCCGAGCCAATATAGTAAGGAAAAGGCTAGGTTGTTATAATGGTCACCCATTCACAGACCGACCTCGGCAAGCGTTGCTTAACCTTGAAGATCGACGTGTTCGGCTGATATAGTTTAGCCACATTGAAACATAATACCAAATATTCATCTCTTCTGTTAGTAAAACAGTTTACTTATGGATACAGGTAACTCCGGACTCCGGAGGAGACTCTCCTCTCCTACCAGTAAATCGAAAAACAATCTAGTAATTCAATCAAATCCATACTTCCTTCCATAGCTAATAATTTCATCATTATACGTCGTCTTCAAGTTAAACAACATAAAACATGGGGCTGACCTTATGCTACTGCGGAGAATCTTAACACCGCGATTCAGAAAAACGCGTCATAAGTACAACGCCATCTATCGATCTACAACGTAACTGAACTGTCTTTATGCTCATAATAACTACTCATAAGTTCAAACTTAGAAGCTTACACGTTACGATAAATAATGATAATATAATAACATATAATTATAAACATTATGTGTTTAATTAAAAAATAACTCAAAAATACATTGTTTCGGGGTCTTTTCACACATTTCTTATTAAAAAATTTCTCAATAGATGGCATTGCAAGTATCTGAAGTCTCAATGAAAACAACCTATTTTAGCGCTCGATGAAGTTTCTTCGTAAACTTTAAAATTCGATATCTTTTGATTTTGTGGGTCGATTTTGATGAAATAAACACTAAATGTTGCTCCGATTATCACTTAATATTTCGAAGTACCTAAATTTTGAATCCAATCAGTGGTTTATGCGTGATGCTCCTCCAAACGCACAGACATACAGACATACAGACGCACAGACAAACAGAAAAGAATTTCAAAAACTGCTTTTTTGTGTTCTATGTCATTTTTCTGACATTTCTATGTATTTTTTATGCGAAAATATTCAATGTACAGACACGGCAACTCTACGATTTTATTATATGTATAGAGTATAGATATTGGAACAAACATGGTGCATTATTTAATAAATCATTGGAAATTTATGATGGTGCCTTTGAAAGCAAGGAATTAATAAAATTTCAGCTTATCATTGCAACAAATTATAGTTCCCGGCGGTATCCCACAAGGCAAAAACTAAGTAGTAGATATACAGGGTTATTTGTAAAACACCAGAAACCTCTTAGGCAGTGAAAGTACACATGATTATAAGCAACTTTTGTTTTGGTAAAACTCCGAAATCTCGAAAAAAATATCAGCTGTTTCATACATTTTCATTGGCTAAATACTGCATTTTGTATGAAACAGCTGATATTTTTTTCGAGATTTCGGAGTTTTACCAAAACAAAAGTTGCTTATAATCATGTGTACTTTCACTGCCTAAGAGGTTTCTGGTGTTTTACAAATAACCCTGTATAATCTGCATCCTCACATTTCAACAGCAAATTCATACAAATGAAATGAAAATCTCTTAGGATGAGCTGAGCATGAGGACTAACCTGACTAGACAAGGAGCTATATTATTATGTCAGAGATTGTTCACTTGCCATGAATTTGTTTGAAAGAGTTACGGCGGCCCTGGAACGCAACACCCCCCTGGAACACGGATAGGTTTTAGTCAGTAAGAGTCGGACACTCCTTCCCGGTCCACCCAGAGCAGAAGAAACCATGTGACGATTTCCCATTCTTCAAAAAGTGGGATTGTTCAAGGCACTGATTGAAGAAAAGACCACACACTGTGAGAAGACGGTAGTGCTACGACCTCAGATAACACAAAAAAGCTCACTAGTTCTGATGTACAGAGAGACCCAATCGCAGCAAAAGAAAAGAGTTTTTTAACTGTTTATAGGCACGCGTTTGACCACTTTCTCACCTGATGGTAAGCGATGATGCAGTCTAAGATGGAGCACGCTTGCCTAGAAGTAAACTATATTTTAGAGTTGGACAAATATGAAATAATCGCGAGTGCCAGCGGCTTCACGCGCGGGATCATACTCCCGGAATATATATAACCTATTTACACTCATAGTTCCAGACAGACAGAGTTACTTCCGCATTTATAATATTAGTAGGGATATATCTCACATTTAGCAGATCTATACTAATATAATATTATAAAGCAGAAGAGTTTGTTTGTTTGTGTGTTTGTTTGTATGGTTGAACGCGCTAATCTCAGGAACTACTGGTCCGATTTGAATAATTCTTTCAGTGTTAGATAGCCCATTTATCGAGGAAGGTTATAGGCTATATATCATCAGCAGGAGCAGTAATGGAAAATGTGAGGCAGCCGAAGTTGCGCGGATCAGCTAGTTATTAATAAAGAAATTTCATAAAACGTGCAAATGCTACACGCCATCATACTCGTACATACATCCCCTTTTTGTGTATTAAATTAATATAGAAATCTGGTATAAAAGCTTAAGCTTTAGGAATATAGCTTTAGAAACTATTACTGTCCAACGTTGGATCCAAAGTGTGACATCAATATTGTGGGCTCGTTAACTTGTGGAGAACGCTAGGGCCAACCTCCCCCACTCAATAATTCATTGGCACCGCAAATCACGATAAGTAAACAGCGACAGGTCGCGTGCTGTTAGCAGCGATGAGTAATACTGAGAATGGTAATACCTATGCAGTTCCTATAATTATACAATTGTACATATTTATGTAAGATATATTAGCTTAAATATAAGGGCTTTCAGAAAATATACCTCATACTTTACATTTATTAAATTTGGCAAATAGTATTTTGACCAGGAATTTGATCTAGAAATACATATTTGAATTATTATATTGATTTATTTACTAGCTTTTGTTAATAAACTCAGCAATAGCGTTAATTTTCTAGCGGTGAAAGATTTTCTGTAATCGAAATGGTTCATCAAGAGACGAAAAGACACATACCCTTTATAATACTAATTACGTTACATTTATTAGTCAAATGCTTTTCAAAAGATAATATTACGGCATTTAATAATTTATCCAGCCAATAATTAGGAAAACATAAAAATTATATTGTAATTTTTTCATTTATTTAACCAATAACTAAATTACACATACAAAAAAAAGTGCAAAATAAATCGAAACCACTAAACGAAAATATTTGAAAAGTAATTTTTTTATATTATATTAGTCAATCTATACACGTACTTCAATATTAACACAGCCGTACCCATTAAACTTGACCCTAAGGCACCAATCGCCTCCGTTCACCACGACGCCCATACATCACCAAAACGTATCTCAGATTTCGGGTCAATGACCACGCAAGCTTTCACCCAGCTGATTGCTATGCATTGTTTATATTAGCGCCTATTACAGCTCCTGAATATTAGAGAATCGATTGTTTGTGTATTTAAATATAAATTAGGTGGAGTTATGTTTGGAAGTAATTCAAGGTGTGTCAAGAGTAGGTTATCCATTTTATAAATTACTTACTAGAAATTGACAGCGGCTTCGCCTGTGTCGCAATAACAATTGAGCCCATGTCTTAATCTAGGCTAGTCTCCTAAGTTCTGATTAAGGGACTACTCACACTTATACAGCTCTATTCAGCTTATACCCATAGAAAACAACCATTGTGTATGGAGACGTGTACACGTACAGCTTTCCGCGTCTATTCAGCTTTAGCGGCAAACAAGTATAAAATGAGGACAAATGTGTTATTATCATGCGAGTGTTATAGATTGACTTCAGCACTGTTCTGCCGCTGCCGCCTTCTCATTCTTACGACGCTGTACGCGGCTGATAGCTAAGCAGAACTGTGTAAGTGTGACCAAAATCGTTTAGCGAAATGCGAGTGGAGCTGCGTATGTGTGAGTAGTCCGTTATATCTAAATCTGTTCCGCTGAGATACCTATATCGGACATGTATAAGTATATCTAACACTAGCTAACCCACGCAACTTCCTCTGCGTCACATTTTACATTATTGCTCGGCTCCTTTTAGTCTTAGCGTGATTATATTTAGCATATAGCCTTTCTCGATAAATGGGCTATCTAATACTTAAATAAAATCAAATCGGACCAGGAGTTCCTGAGATTACCCCCTACATACAAACTTACAAACAAATGTTACCTATTTATAATATTAGTAGGTAATAGTAAAGAGTAAAAATTAGTAAGACACGATCAAATTCATATTTATATTCTCAAGAGTTTCAAGGTCTATCTACCTTGCACTATTTTCTGACTGAATCCCCACTAATATTATAAATGTGAATGTAAGTTTTTTTGTTACGCTTTCACGCAAAAACTGCTTAACCGATCATCCTGAAAGTTTGTACACATATCCTTGGAAATATTAGAAGTTACTTAAGAAATTTATTTAAAAAAAAAAACGCGAACGAAGTCACGGGAAACAGCTAGTATAAATAATATTCTTATCAGTACTATATTAATCGATATAAGACCAAACAAACGTGTTACAACAGCCATCTAAAACTATAATAAGCACTGCAATCAGCGGTCAGATATAAAGATTGTATGTGATACCAAAATAGTAACAGGCGCCGCCATTTCTTTAGACGACAGCGATCTTGTAGAATACCTTCACATCACCTGAAGGGTGTTAGATATCAACAGAAAAAGGTACCTCGAAAACAGTTATACAACTGACCATGGTATCTAACAAAAACCTTACTCACGTCTCATTTGCGGGCACAGATAAAACAATCGAAGGTATTTAATCGACTGTCACTCACGGACAATCGTGGTAAGATTTTCTTATCATAGAGAATGTATCCATGCTACGTTACGGTAGTTCAAATGATAGGACTATCACTGGCACTGTGGCAGTTCATTAATTATTTCTACACTTCGGGTAACGAATAGATCTGCAGAAACATTGTGGGATCAGTTTGTGAGGATGTATATCCTATCCTACTAATATTATAAATGCGAAAGTTTGTGAGTATTTATGGATGTTTGTTACTCTTTCACGAAAATACTACTGAACCGATTACGATGAAATTTGGTATGTAGGTAGCTGAAGACCCAGAATAACACATAGGCTACTTTTTATCCCGGAGTTCCCGAGACGAGAATTTATACGCGGACGAAGTCGCGGGCGGCCTCTAGTTATTAAATAAGAATAATAAAATCTATGTTTGTTACTCTTTCACATCAGAAGGGCTAAATGGATCTAGATAAAATTTGAAACAGAGATTGATTATAGTCTGGAATAGCACATAGGCTTGTATATTATATATTACCCCGGGAGTATGTTCCCTAGGGATCACACGGGTAAAGCCGCTGGCAGAAGATAGTATTATATAACTACACAAGCATTCCTCCTATGAGAAGCAATTGGTCGAAGAACCACACGATCGCAGTGTGGGTTACGTATTGGATAATACTCTTAATGAATACTAGAACGTCAATGGGTAGAAATCCAATTTTCAAAAATGAAGGAATGCTGATTTATTCAGCCTTATTTGAACAAGAAACATTTTTGATCGATTTTGATTTGAACAGTGACATTTTCTACACATTAAATCAAATCAAGACCAACCAGCTAACAAAATCAATAAAACCCTTACACAATTTGCACAGTCCCAAACACTCACGAAGTACTTCACTTCAAAATTACCCCATCTCTCACAACGTCCTACGTCAATCAGCTGACACTTCATGTATTCCATACTTACGTCACATACATCTGTGTACAAATAACCTACTTAAAAGCACCCATCGAACAGCCATTAGCTTAGTTATCTCACGCCGGCCCAGGAAGGACAAGTCGTTATTACGTAGGCAATAGGGATGAGAGAAGGAAGGGAAAACAATTGAAGAAGCAATATGACTGGCATGAGCATATTGACATGGATGATGACGATATCGACGTGATTTGACGACGATGGTGACGTTGGATAAAGAACTATAGGTATATTTGTATCGTTTAATGTTTGTGTCTGAAGTCGGACGACGCCGCCGAAGATGGCCCAGAAAAATCTGGTGAGATTACACGTCACATGACACGTCGCCACGTCAGGGCTGATACCAGCCCAATGTAGCCCAAGTACAATGAGGCGCGTGAGAGAAATTCCTGGAAGGACTCACTCTTATACTTTTTCTTCTTAAACTTAGGGGAGGATTTTGCCCAGCATTGGGTAGAGTCAATATGGAATAATATAAAAAAAAATACTTGATTTCCCGGTAGGCTTCTTTATGTATAGGCAGGTTGATCCGATAAAATACAGTTAGCTACCAGAACATTTTGTTCAGTTTTCAGAAAGCTATTTATAAAGCTACCCAATTAGGTATAATATCTGTTTTGACCAATTCACAGTATTTGAATAATTTTCCATGTAACTTTTCCACCACAATAAGTGTTCCTTTGCCAACATAAGCTCCATTGTGCAAAATTCTTGAAATTCATTCCAAAATTAAATCCCAGCACATCTGCCTGTCTTCTTTGATCTCTGTAACGCACATTGATCGCTTTAGCCATGAATAATGTGTTTTGACAGCAGTCATTACCGTCTAACCTGCCAGTATCATTAGCTTTTATGTCCCTTATATCTTGGGATATTACGCCATCGGCAGAATGCTTATCGTATCGATTATATGGCGCGCGTGGATTGTTAAGACCTGATATTATAGGTGCCTCTGGGGATGTAATTAGGTACTTAGATGTCTAGACTGTACCTACCAAGAGAAATGGGAAGCTGAGAAGATGCTAATCGGATTTTCAAAGGTTGTCTTTTGTTTTTCTGAAGACAGTGGGTTTCTTTTTCAGCGCCAACTTTATTTATTTATTTATTTATTTATTACTAGCTGTCCCCCGCGGCTTCGCTCCCGTCAACTGGCTATTTTTTTTTGCTTTTAAACCTTCCCTGTATCCTGGCGAACTAAACAAAAAAAGAATTAGCGAAATCGGCCCAGCCGTTCTCGAGTTTTAGCGAGATTAACGAACAGCAATTCATTTTTATATATAAGAATATACTATACAGAAGTATTGCTTGATAGGTATTTATACTTTACAGAAGTATTGCTTGATATTTACTTGTAAACCTATTTATAAAAACCAATTGCCGTACGTTAATCTAGCAAAGCACAAAAATGCTTCAAACAATTTCATATTTTTCGTATTAATTCCCTTTAGGTATACTAAAGTACTTAGGTGATGTAGAAAAAAAAAACTGTTATGGTAAAATATAAATTCCCAGTATTCGGTTAACCTCAATATGCTAATGTCAGCACCCTGAAGGTTGCACAATAGTACTACAGATAGCTTTGTTCTCACCTCTATATAACACACATACATACCAATCTATGGGTATTCCAATATCTATTCACTCGGAACGATCTAAATTAAATAGCAAAGCGTTAAATCCTTCCTTCATAGGCTTATCACAGAACAATAGCGGCTTACACGCAAACTAATCTAGCATTTATTGTTTAAGATCGACAATGTCTGATCCTTCTGTCTATTCGATAGGTCGGATTGCTCTATAGCGATTTAATTGGCGCATTTCCCATACAACCATGTACTGTTAGCCCGAGATACAAATCAAATAGCGGTATAGAAATCAACATTAATTGTTCAGCATGATTGTACTGCTCAATGAGTTTGTTCAGACGTGAATTATGTACACGCTATATCTACCATTATTTCAATTGAATCAAGAGCTGTTATAGTGTGAATGGATGTTGTGTTTTGTATCGTCGTGTAGTGCGTTGTATGGGACTCATCAATGCCTTTAATTCTCCAGTAATTGAACTAAATAAAAAATGGTTAAGTGCGTGTTCGCTACATGCAACATTACGCTTCGTTCAGATTATTTGATGGTTGAACTTTATTGAGTAATTTTATAAGGATCGTGACAGTAATTTTTCACATTTCATTTTTTATTAGAACCTGCCAAATACATTTCCATACAAGTTTGAATTTATCGGTCTCTCAGGTCCCCAAGTTGCAGGTTTAATCTACATAGTTTGGTGAATAGAGTACAAAACAACTGAATACCATCTAATAGTTCCAGATACCTGTGTTACAGTTCTAAAGTATTTTTTTACCAATGAAGAAATCAATTCTGATTGTAAATAAATCAAGTAAAAAAAAAAAATTGTCTTTCGACACAATAATTTCGGTATTTAAGTATCCATAGACTAAAGATATCAATTACATTAACCGATTACCGAACCGATTATCATTTACCGATTATTTGTACTGATACTGATTCTCAAACTAGACCAGGAGCCTGTATCTTGGGAGTCAGTGTTCAGTCGCACAAAAGGTATACAATACTGTTCGTACATTAAGTCTCTGTTCAAGATTCTAATTGTTTTAATATACCACGTTCAAGCATCATCATCTTCATAATAAATTGTACACTTGTTTTTATAGACATTTTTCCTGTTCTTGTTATGAGGTGTTCAATAAAGTATATCGTAAGGGCATAATGATAATCTTGACTTGGCTTTCGAGGTTGTCGACATGTGGAATGTGGATTCCGCAATAATTGTAACGATAGTCGTGTCGGCTAATGGCTTAATAGCCACGAGCCTCGACCAACACCTCAGGAAGCTCTCGTTGGGCAGCTGCATCAAGGGCTTGATTCAGACAGAGGTACTTCTGGACACGGTTCGCATTGTCAGGAAGTTTTTCTTTCTGCTGGAGCCCTAACTGCCGGTAGCTTGGACCCTGTTCCTGGTACCGGTGGCTACTATTTTATATTTTGTTTTTTTTTTATCATTTTTGGTGGAAATATTTCAAAATGTAGAAATAAGTTTAAAAATGAATAAACGAAATAATATTAATACAGTAGCTTCTCACAGTAGGTTATTTAAATTATCAAGTCCTCCCTTCCTGCTCGAACCATAAATAGCTCTTAAATTTAGCAGTTGATTACTATCAGATGAATGAGCAATAGATCCACCTGTACTGTGAGTCTCTGATATCATCTAACTGAAATTAACAATCCATCTGTCAGGCGGGGTGATTATGGGATTATCAGCCCCAGATCGGTCGTTAGCAGTGTGTCGGGGGACGGCTATAGTGTATTATTTACTGTGGATGTATTTTTGGAAAAGGCGTAGTTTCTTAAATCTGAGGCAAGTTTGGCTAACTCGCGTTGAAAACGTCTCGAAAACGTTTAAAAGTTTTAGTCAAACTATCTATATATCTATATTTAAATACAACATGTAACAGAATAAATGCAGTACCTTCCTGAAAAGAGGTCATAATTACGCATCATTATAACTTTACGAACATAAATCATCGCAAAAAAAAGTTAGTTGTTTAGTATATGCATCATGGGGGGTAGCGGAACATTTGTTGAGTGACAGTGTCAAAATATTCTCTATCGTTTAAAAATAAAAACAAGTTCTTTTAAACAAAAACTTTATTAGAAAAATACAACAATAAGTGCAAATCGCAAGTGACATTATTAGCAAGTGATATTGTGCTGTGTACAACATACAAAAACAGTAAAAACCGTAGTCCAAACTGCTACCGGTAGTTATCTACCCGATACATGTAAATAATCACAGACATTTTTGCGAAGTTCCTGTAAACATTCGGTTACCTAATATCGGTGTGTGCACGTCTTTACGTTGAAGCGGTGTTTCGTCATAGGGTGTCAGAACTTGCCATAACACCGTGATAACTGCCGTAAACGCATTACTGAGAACAGCGCCATCTATTGGTCACCGAGCGAACTGCGTTGTCGGTCAGCTGCTCTAACGAGATATATTTACGGGAAAGGAATAATTAATTATGGTTAAGTGTGGTGGCTGCGGTAAATTTCTTACGTCGACTGATTCGGCTAAATGTGACAAATGCCGGTCTTGGTACCATAGGCAGTGCGTCGGAATGAAGAAAACCGGCTCCATAACGTCTCCATGGCAGTGCCCGGAGTGCGAGAAAAACCTGGTGCGGGACAACCGGTCCGAAACGCCTGTTAGAGGGCGTGCAGATGCGCTGCTGGAGGACAACATGATGGCTGATCACATGGACACGAGCCCTATAAATACCGCCGCCGCCACCACTTCTGACGCTGCTCAGGAAATGGCAAATAATATCAGAGCTGAACTAAAGAGCTTCAAAGAGGATTTCATTAAAACGGTGCGCAGCGAGTTTCAGTTGCTGCGCAGTGATCTGGCGGATTTGAGATCTTCATTGCAGTTCACAAATGACCGTTTGGGCACTTTGGAGGAGCGAGTGGCGGTTATTGAGAACCGAAAACCGGTTGAGTCCCAGGTGTCGTCTGATGTACATCAATTAATTGCCCAATTGCGGAGCGACATAAACGACCGGGATCAGGAGCTTCTTGCCACTGAGATACAGATCTCAAACTTACCGGAGACGGGTGGTGAAAACCCCATACATACAGCTATGCTTGTGGCGTCTAAGATTGGGGTAAAGATTGAGGCTCGCGACATTGTGAGTGCCGAGCGTATTGGTGGTAGACGCATCAATGCAACACAACCAGCGCCGGTTGAGCCCCGCCCGCGCATTCTTGTCGTGCGCCTAACGCGATGTGACCTTCGGAACGAGATGCTGGAAGCCGCTCGAGTACGTCGTGGCATGACTTCTGCTGATCTCGGGATGTCCGGCACACCAGCGCGTTTTTACGTCAACGAGCGGCTTACGAAACAAAATCGTGAGTTATTTCGGATGGCACGGGAGGCGGGGGGTCGGCTCGGTTGGCAGTTTGTTTGGTGCAAGCGAGGACGTATTCTTGCCCGTCACAAACCCGGGGACGCCGCTTCCCAAATCCGCTGCGAGGCTGATATACAGCGTATCTTTGTACCGATTAGCGACGGCCATAGGTTGGCCTAAAGTTTTAACTGTAACTGTCATTACTGGCCTGAATATTGAAGTTTTTCTCTTTAATGATGTAAGCTATAAGATCTTAACTTTAAACACACCCATGACGTGTATTTTATTGTATGTTGTCAAAGTATCATGGTTCTGTACGTGTCTGTTAGTGGAATCACCTGTATTTGTTGTTTATGTTTTGTTAATTGTACTTAATGTTTGTGTCAGGGCGCCGCAACTCGGAGGACTCGTAAACCGGTTTCATAATAATATTCTTATAATATTATGTATTTATTACTATATTCTACATCCAGCTTTTTTGTCTAACCTATTTACATATGTACACAAAACATTCATTGATGACTTTCCTATTTCCTATTCAATAGTTACAATTTATTATACAATTATTCTTTTCATAAATACTACTACTGACACAACAATTTTGAATCAATATGGAATGCAGGTCGAGACACATCAATTAGTCACTATGATAGTAGTCAGACATTATAGATATGATGCCTAAAAGTGGTAAATATTTTAAGATTGGCTTTCTCAATGCAGGTTCTCTGGGTACAGGCCACGACGATCTGATTTGTGCAATGGACAGGCATAATTTTGATGTTATAGCTATAAACGAGACATGGCTTCGGCCGGGCGAGGAGGGGCGCGCGCCAGTCGTGCCCGGCTATCGGCTACGTCACACGCCGCGGCCGACAGCTGTTCGCGCGGGCCGTGGTGGGGGCGTTGGGTTTTATCTACGCCGTGGCTTGAGCGCGCGTACCTTTACTTGCACGGTCGATCCTAGGTTCGATTCCGTCGAACAGATGTGGTTGACAATCTCACTTAGTGGAAAAAAGATTGCCATTGGTACAGCGTACCGGCCGCCTTGGTTCGACATTGATCTGTTCCTGGATGCCATCACAAGTACTTTTACTTCAATAGGTAACTGTGACCATTATATTTTAGTGGGCGATTTTAATGTTAATATGCTCAATTTAAGTGAGAGTAAAACCAAAAAGGTACAGGAATTTTTAGATTATCTTGGTCTCGTTCAGCTAGTTACGATGCCGACTCACTTCACTGATACGAGTGAGACTCTGATCGACCTCTTGTGCACAGACCTTAAGGCAAGATACACGACAGTGGAGGCCTTCGGTTCGATTACTGGCCACTCCATTATAATCAGCGAATTTCACGTAAAGCGGGACAAATTCATTCCATACGTAACCAGATTTAGGCCGATAAAGGATATTTGCAGGGATAGTTTTTATACGGATTTGTTAAAATCAAATATAGAGCGTATTTGTGAATTGGCCGATATTAATGACATGGTTGATAGTTTTAATAGTTGTATATTAGCTTTGTTTGATGTCCATGCACCGATTAAAACTTGTACAATTAGGGAAGTAACGCGTCCCTGGATCACTGACACTATTAAGCTTATGATGCGGTTACGAGATAATGCACTAGCTAAATACAGGACGACTAAAGCTGATACAAAAAAAACATACTATAAACAGTTAAAATCCTTAGTGCAAAGTTCCTTGTTTAACGAAAAAACTGCATACTTTAGGCAAAATATAAATAGCAAAATTAAAAATCCAAAATTACTATGGAAAAACATTAAATCCATGTATGCACCTACAAAGCAAGGACATGACCTGCCAACACACTTTAGGAACCCAGACTTGATTAATAACACATTTTTGAAAGTCCCTGGTAACCCGGTAGCTAGCGCGTCACTTATGTCATTTTATGAGTCCAACAAATACAGTGAAGCTAGTTTCACGCTCGCTCCAGTGGACCAAGATGACATATGCCGCATTATTTCTGACTTAAAGTCTAATGCAGAAGGGTATGACAACATAACTTTAGACATGCTTACCCTAACCTTACCACATACTTTGGCAGTTATAACCTACATTATGAACTACTCCATATGGTCAGCTAAGTTTCCATACCAATGGAAAATTGCTACAGTCAGACCACTACCTAAAAATCCAAATCCTGTAGAAGTCAAGGACTTGCGGCCGATCAGTATACTGCCTTGTCTATCGAAGGTAATGGAGAGGGTAGTGTGCCGTCAACTGACTCGGTTTTTGGAGGAAAATGAAATATTACCTGACCTACAATCCGGTTTCAGGAAGCAGAGAAGTACTTCTACGGCGTTGCTGGATGTTACTGACAACATTCTAGCTGCCCAAGATAAGGGTTTGTGTTCACTGATGGTGCTACTAGATTTTTCCCGTGCGTTTGATTGTCTCAATGTCCCACTGTTACTGTCAAAGTTAAAATACTACGGATTTGACGACAATGCAATCCAGTGGTTCCAAAGCTACCTCAGTGACAGAAAGCAACTCGTAGAATTACGTTTGGCGGATGGTACTACTTTGGCCTCAGCTCTTTCTTCTATAGAAAGAGGAGTTCCTCAGGGATCCATTTTGGGTCCGATTATTTTTATACTTTATTGTGCGGATATCATAAAGTGCCTTCGGATATGCAAATATCACATTTATGCCGACGATGTGCAACTATATTTGTCTTTCAGACCGGATGATTATGACACAGCGATTAGGGACCTAAATGAAGACCTAGACAGAATCTCCGCCTGGTCAGAGGAGAATAGTTTGGCATTAAACCCTTTAAAAACCAAATACATGCTGTTTGGTACGAAGCAACAGTTAAATCGGCTACCTGCAAGTCTAAGTTTGTCTCTGATGGGTAGGCCTATTGAGCGAGTAGATGAGGCGCGGAACCTTGGATTGTGTATGGACAGCGGCCTTAGATTTGAGAAGCATATCGCTGATTCCGTGAGAAATTGCTTCTATCGCCTGAGACTGCTGTACAAAATGAGGCCCTTCCTGTCCGAAAAGCTTCGCGAGCAGCTAGTCGAAACCCTAGTCCTTTCTAAATTAAATTACGCTGATACGGTTTACGGCCCGCGCTTGCTGGCTCGTACCGATAGGCTTATACAGAGAGTCCAGAATGCCTGTGCTCGTTTCTGTTATTTAGTTCCCCCTAGAAGCCATGTCACCCCCTTTCTAAACAGCCACGCTATCCTTAAAATGAAGTCGAGGCGTAAATTACATCTAGCCTGTCTTCTATTTGGTGTCGTGAAGTCTAAGAAACCGAGGTATCTGTACGACAAGCTTAGTTGGATGGCTAGTAGACGAGAGTGCGCCCCCAGGCTTTGTGCGCAGCAACTGTCAACACACTCGCATAGAACGGCAGCCTTCAGAGGCAGTTTCCGATACGCTGCATCTAAGGTTTGGAATAATATTCCACCACCATTGAGGGTGTTGGGAACCATCCATACGTTCAGAACACGTTTACGGCAGTATTTAATTGATGCACAGCGAAAACAAGACATGGTCACCCGGAACGTTTCTATTATATAAAAAAAAAAAAAATGTACTCATCTTAAACATAATTATTGAGTGATAGGTTTGCGGGTAGTCTGCATTATTCTCGATCGGCATACTTTCTCCGGGTGTCGCGCAAACAAACGCGTAAAGGTATTTCAACTTAGCAGAAGACGATTTTCTATTTGAGTAAATAGGGTTTATTATTATGGTGTCTTTAGAAACTTGCAACCTTACAGAGCTGGAACAACAAATGAGTCTTGTCCGACATTTTAAACCTACTAGCTATAAGGAAAGTATACATTTAAATAGAAATATTATATCACGCTTGCCTTCATCTGTTTCCGTTATACATATATATATATATATATATTTCCAATTTATTCACTTCACACTTTCTTCGTTCAGTACTTATTAACACATCACACGTAGGTACACAACTAAATTAACGAACATTCTTATAATATCCCGACCTAACTTTGTTTTTATTTTTTGTATAATTTGCTCCATATTCTATTATGTTTATTTATTCAAATGAACCGCTACTCGTCCTTTGAAAGGTTCATTAGAAAACCAGCGTCAGACAGCATCAGTCTGTCTGACATATCGCTGAAATGGACCTTTTTAGTGCAGCCCTGAGACACGCACTTAGTTTAGCATACCTACCATTTTATTATTAAGTTTTCACCATGTACCGTGCGTGTTTTATGTATGTGCTAAATAAAATATATTCTTTCTTTCTTTATTCTTTCTATATTCTATATTTTGTCGAGTTGTCTATGGGGTAGTCATTTTTTTTTTTCGCGAATTCCCTGTTCGTCGTATTGCAAAAATAATTCATATTGGCGAGTATAATGAAAATGACCTCTTTTAGGTGTTGAGTTTATTCTGACACACGTTTTATTTTGTTCGTCAGTTTTCAGCAGGAAAATAAATAGCTTTCGATGGAACTTTCGTTACGTCGAGCTTATACCTGTAGATTATACCTGACTTTTAAATTGCATTTTTATGATCCTGTACTGTCCCATTGCAGGCAAAAGGCCTCCCTCCATCCGCATTCTCGATACTTCAGCGATTTTAGGCCAGTTCTTTGAGAAAGAGTCCAGCTCGTCTCGCTGGCTCTATCTGGGCTTGCCGCGTTGTCGTTTCCTTAAGTTTGGGATCCTGCTAGGTAATATTTGCCCATTGCTCCTAAATTGCACTAATTAAGTTGTTACCAGTTTGGCTAAGACATTGCAGGCTTGAATCACCTGGTTGTCAGATAAGAAGATGATTCCGTGCTTCGGAGGGCACGTAAAAGCCGTTGGTTCCGGCCGCCAAATGGCGGTTGTCAAATAAACCATGTCAGACCACCCTTAGACATCACCCTTGACTCGGTTTAGAAACTCTAACGCTAGGGTGTGTGGAGCCGTTAGTCCTTACTGCCTACACTATAAGAAGTCTAGTTATGTAACGATGACTGATAAAAACAGCATCAAATGCCCATTGCTCACCAATCTCTTTTTTCTAGTATGCTCGTAGATTTAAAAATCGAACTGCCTATCTCCAAAAATCGTAACGAGCACTGATACAAATGCGGTATGTCGTCTTCGAAACAAATCGATTATTTGCCTGTTAGTTTAATGATTCGTCATCGTCATCGAGTTGTAAGTTTTTTTAATCAAATATTTATACTGGTTTTAGTTACTTAAATTGATTTGATATGCCGGGAATAAAATCCGCTCGCTCGTGTAGTCTTTTTTATATAGCAAATTGTCTAAATTAGCAGTTATTGATCCAATTACCTAGAAACATAAACGTAGATGAAAAACTAATTTAGTCACATCTTCGGCAGTAGGTACCTATGTTCCCTATAAAAAATTTTGCTCGTTGAGCTTCATTGCAGTAATTAATATTGATTGACCGTTAGAGCCTCAATAAATAAGGAAGTAAATAAAAAATATTAACTATAATCTCAAGCATTCATAAAGCTTATTTTAAGGGGACATTTAAGTACAAACAGAACATCATGACACATTTTGTAAACCGGCAGCCATCCATTAGAGTACTCATAACTTTTAATACTGAAAGAGATGCATTCATCTACAGTCGCACATAAGCACAAACATTCTAAAACAAGACAGCAATATTCATATCGCCCACAAACTAAACAACAAATGAAGGGCCATTACAAACGTGTTCGTGCAACATGCAATCAGTTACAGAAACATAAGTGATTGCCGCGAACTTGCAAACTGCCCTGCTTTGTGCAACGCCAACACACGTTGCATAACGACTCATTAGTTTTCTATTTGCTTTAAATATTGCTCGAGTTCGTGTATTGAAATATGAGATTTTGTTTCCAACACTGAAAGTTGAAACAGCTGGTGTCCTATATATCAACATTTATTTTTGTGATGTGTTCTCAGGTTGTGATGTTTATTTGCGAGAATAAATGTCTAAACGTGAAATTAATATACATATATCTCAGGAAAAGCTTATGCGTCCTATTCTTAGCCGAGTTTATTCAATAACTATATATACATCAACATCTGTTGCGTAAAAATAGAATAACGGCTGCACGTAGTGACCATACAGTCACTCTTACATTCAAGTATTTGTCAAACTCGAAGCTAAAATCCTGTCGAACTTAGGCACTAAAGTATTGCTCGTCATTTTTTAACTCCAAATTCAGAGACTAGCCATAGATATGTCAAAATTATCTCAAAATCTTATTATTTATTATATTTTAGCAAGATGTAGGTATTTACTACTTCACACATGCTTCTTTAATCCTGAGGTCATTAGAAATACTACATGCAAACATTATAACACCCAAGTCAATTTCTTTTCTCATTTAAGACTTAACTGAGGAGAGTCAGACAGCTGAAACATACGTGAAATATTTCTCACAGAAATTTCTGTAATATTACTTCCACATTGCCAGACCATTTTATTCACAACGAACGGAAATAAAAGAGTTGAAACAAGTACCTGAGTAAAACTTCCTTCAGCATACAGAAACAGAATATATTAGACGATGTAGGAATAGGCAGGTACTATCTTTACAGCCAATAAAGGTATGAAGCACGTGACGTAATAAAAGTCATCGTAAAATATTCATTGTGGTCATACCTTTTCTGTAGTTACGAAAAACGATATGAGGAAATTTCTTGTCGATTATTAAATTTTCTTCATTTTTAAGGTCGGCTACCTCGATATTATAAAAACGGAAGCTACGTTATGAGGGTATGCTAAATTTTAGTGAATAGCCAAGAAACAATTTGGCTGCGCTGTTGTTTAAGTCATGAATAAATTTCAAATTGCTATGACGTCATAAATAGTGCTTTTCAAAGTATGCTGTTGATTTAAATTACCCTGAGATATCTGTATTTTTGTAACACATTTCGCTACTCCTTCTCATACTACTTTTTCATACTTCTTCATACTACTCGCAACTTTAAACTATATTTCATTTCACACTCCTCCACGCGCACAATATAATCAAAGGGATGCAAAATGTTCTCTTCACGTGCAAACCAATGACAATGTCCACCTTTCCCATTTAACCTTCTTGACAATACTCAGTGTCATTCATATCAAATTGTATAGTAACATCCATATAAGTATCCCCATGGACATCCGACATTCCGGTCAGCGTGCATTCAGCTCCCCACGACCTTTATGGTCGTCAGTCTATCTATAGTGTACCACACAATAGAATTCATAGGCACTTCGCAATACCCAGTGACGATACTCAATGCATTGATTTTTCATCGTTTGACCTAGTTTTTACCAGTGGCTATTTCATTAGAATCAATGCGAATATTGGCATCGATGCTCCTTTAGCGTGAAATCGCAATACATGAAATTGCAATGCAAAGCGAAATTGTTGCGGAACTTCCACTATTTACGTAAAGAGGATTATTGTTTGTTATATACGTGCAAGTTAGCTTACGAAAAGTTGAAAGTGACTGTTGATATGCATAATGCATTTAGAAGTGGCAGATATTGTGCTGAGTGTATAACATTAAATTATATTGGCAACTGAAGTGAAAATAGCATGGTATTAGAATAGAATGATCTTTAGTAAAAAAAGATAGATGAGGAAAACATTACATAGTGTAACATAATGGGCGGCCTTAATTAACGCTAATTTAAGCGATCTTTATAAGACAACCTTCAAAATAATTACAAATATTTATTATAAACTTTATTGTCGATTCAAATGTACAGCGCAGCGCTACGTTCAAAACTAAGGTAAATGATGAATTTACCTAATCCAACCAAGACGTTACTAGTAAACCATCCAGATATTGGAGTATAATTAACCAACTAACTACAGCGTCAATTGATCCCAACAGGTCTATTTTTATCCTCACTTACATTCTATTCCAGGAAAACAGCAACAAAATCTTAGACGGCAAAAACAAAAGCCGACCACAATCCGCTACTAAATTCGAAAGCTGCAATTATAAATTGTGATCTTTGCTCGGAACTTATTACACATGAGTAATGTCCTCTCACGTCGACCGTCTTTTACTCCACTTATATTTATTTTACCGATACATCACACACGCTGGAAACGCATTAAAATACTTGTATGCCACGATAACTCATAAACTGTTCTCCGAAAGGTACTCGTATATACGGCTTTGGGAGTCTTGGCACGATATTGACTAATAAATTGAATTAATTACTTGAGCTTGCGGTTTTATTTGGCAAAGGATAATTTTGGTGGGATTTGCTGCTGGTGTCTCGTTTGAATTGCTTTTGTGGGCATTTGAAACAGGTGTGGCTGGAATTATGACGTGTTTTGAGTATCAAGAATTATCGCTTGAGGCTGTTTTATGTGTTAATTATCATACCGTGTACATGTTTTATCTAAATCTGAAGCAGACTACAAATAAACTATAACATCTCTGAAACACGCCAAGCTGAAATATTTCAATTTATATTTTCTATCTTACACCACGCTTCATACACATTCAACCAAAAAATTACCTTAAAATGACTCGCAGCGTATTCTTATTACAGAATGCACTAAGCCGTCAAGCTGGTGAATCATTTCGAGCCCTCTCACAGAATTAACCCCCGGAATAAACCCAGCGAAACCCCACTCGAAACGTCATTCCATGATACTCGGTTATAAATGACAAGGGAAGATAATGCCCGTGGATTTGAGGCGTTCTGCAGGGGCCAATAATAGGTACTCCTTGATATTGGTGAGTACGGTAATAAGTGGTCGAATGTCATTACGTTAGCAGCTGTAAGGTATAGCCATAGAAAAAAAACCTGCCATGTGCGAGTCGAACTCGCTCGCGAAGGGTTCCGAACCATAAACCTAACTTTTGTTGTTATAGCAGCAATAAAAATGTACAATCTGTGAAAATTTCAACTGTCTACCTACGTGTTTATTATTACGGATCTTGAGATACTGTCCGCTGAAAATTTCAACATGTCTATTATTACGGTTCTTGAGATACTGTCCTCTGACCGACAGACAGACGGACGGACGGACGGATGGACGGACAGACAGTGGAAGCTTAGCCTTTCGGTACGGAACCCTAAAAACAAAGAGATTTCACTGAAACTTGAAAACTACCAAAATTTAAATCATTAAGTTTTATTTTTATATGACACTACACCTGACCCGGCAGCAATTAAACCTAATGATGAACATATAGACTAAGTATCATTTACCCATGTTTACACCAATTTTCAACCTTACCTTTTTTGCAAATCCTATCTATGTTCAGCCAGACAATCAGCTATATCTCATCAATATAAGGCATCAGACGCGTCTGAAATGGTGTCACGGCCGCAATCCGCTTTGTGTGCACCGCCTCAGCAATTTCAGCATTAACTGGATGCTTTACGAGCGTTCCGTGTTGACAATCCCTGGGTGAGGCACCTCGAGCGGACTAACCTGTGCACTTACCGAGAATACTCGTAGATGCTTTTGGAATTTGCCATCTACTTTAGGCTATTGTAGTTTTTAGAAGGGTGTTTTAGGGATTTACAAGTTGATGAAGTATTAGAGTAATATTTGATGATTGACTAATGACTTCAACTTATATCAATAGAAGCTGACCGAGAAAATGTAGCTTTGCGAAAAAAAAAATACCCTACAACCTATTCTCAGACCTACCAAATACTTATACCCAAAAAAAAAATCATTACGATTGGTCAAACACCGTGACATGAGATATTTATATATTAGATTAGATTATGTTTGGACTTACAGCTAATAACACAGTAATGCTTACTTAAGTATTCCAATACAATAGATCCCATTTTATCAACATTTTTTTATTTCTATGATTTCTCTTTTGATTGAGAAGTATTGTTTGTGAATGAACCATGGTGAGTATAATCAGTGCCCCATTCAGTTTGAATGTAAATTAAGACTAGATATTTGTATTAAAATTCCTCTTCAAAGAAGTCTTTGTGAATTTTAAAACAGATATCATTTTACCAAGAAATCTGCGAAGGATTTTAAAATCACTTATAAAGCAACCCCTCGTTTCACTAGCTAGCTACTAGTAGAATTTCAAGAAAACTTTCAACTCTGGCGGGAAGCATATACAGATAGTATAATAGCTTCACTGAATGACCCGAATGCCTTTTTAATGCCCAAAATATTTAGGTTTTCTATAGAAGAAAATATTGGTATTTTGGTACTTACTGAACAATTAGACTGTCATCATGTTAATTGTAGACTGCTGTCAAGTTTTGTCACAATGACGGCTGTGTCTGACGGATAACCTATCGGGTAAAGCAGTGACTGATGATGATGGTTGCATGCAATTTAAAACTGGATCTAAATAATTTATTAATTATTTATTAGTGGATTGGACTTTTATGTGAATGGGTCTGTTTCAAAACCTAAACTGTTTGGGAAAAGGTTTAACAGATGGTAAGAATTAACATACATTGGCCGGTTGAATTAATGTACTTCCACTTACCGGCCAAATAGTGGGGCAGAATAAAGTGGCAAGTTACTCAGGCAATAAATTTTAACGCTATTGTGATTTTTAAGAAGCGAATTAATCTTAAGACTTATTCATATAACCCTTACTGGGGATGAGGTTTTTATTTTTTAACCGACTTCCAAAAAAAGAGGAAATCTATTCAGCAGGTTTTTTTTTGTTTTATGATGTACACCGATTACTCCGAGGTTTTTGATCCGATTTGTGTGATTCTTTTTTAGTTCGATACAACATACTTGCCATTAAGTCCCGTTTAATTCAGTTCCGCTCAGTAGTTTTAATTTTATAAGCATTTTTGCTTATTTAAATTTCTGTGTAGACCAAGTATCACCACTGAAAAGTAAGAATTTTTTTTTTTTTTTATAAAAAAATATAACCGACTTCCAAAAAAACACTGCAAAGTATAAAAAATAACCTTCATGTTGTAAAAAAGTTTTTTGTCCATCCATACACCATGAGATGTACATCCACTGTTTTAAAATAAAAAGGTAACCGAAAACTCAAAAATATGAAAAGAATTCAATAACACTGTCTTTCTAACTTTAAACTAAGCAGAAGATGTCCCCCACAATTCTTTTAAAGCCTCCTCGGTCCACTACTTTCATTCTACGCCAAGACAAACGCCATATTTCCTTGGAACTTTAATTCCACGTCCGCCATCCACCTGACGGCCGTAATATTGAGGAAGTAAATCATCCTGGCCTCCTGACCTTTCTGAAAAAATGCTTAAACTGTTCTCTTGGACGCTGCGATGTTTTAGCTTGCTGTTTTGCAGGGTGTTTGTTATGTAGGTCAATAGGTGTTTTTCCTGAAGTTTTTTAATTTTAATTTTGTGATGAATTTCAAATTGGATGTATGTCAAAATTTAATTTGAAAATGGAAGAAGAAAAGGCACCTTAATTAGAATATGTTTTTGATCCTGTATTTGTTTAAAACTGCATTGCAAAAAACTTGCATGTCAACTAGACTATATTACTATGTATCTTGAGTTCACGTCTCCTTAGATCCCATTGACGGATAACAGAACCGGAAACCTACACTGAGATTACCTACTACTGTCATTTCATTCGATATCCCTGAAGACTGATGGAGTGATGGCGTTTCAACCCATTACTACATTGCATTTAATTGCTAGGTAATTTCTTTCACCCTTATCGTAAAAAGTATTAACATTGGGTAAGCACATAAATAAAATCACATGCTACTACCCCCTAATAACTCAGCACACAATAAACCATAAACATTGTAAACATAAAGTTACCAGCTTAAAATATATTTGTGACGTTATGACGTACCAACTTAAAAATGTTAACGAAAAAAAAAAGCGGGGCAGAACGGAAAAAGCGAAACAATTCCGCTTTATAGCTTCCGCCCCTCGCATTATGAAAATGAAGTTTTTATGTTCAAAAGAGGTACAACACTGGAATCTTTGGATTTTGCTCGAAATTAACACCGGCCGGTGTTTGTGATATCAGTTTTTAAGAAAGGAGCTATTGGAGTTTATATTATAGGTTTTTAAGGTTCCGTACTTCAAAAAAAAAAATGGAACCTTTATAGGATCAATTTGTTGTCCGTCAGTCGATCCGTCACGACACTGTTTCTCTGGAACTGATCGAAGTGTGTTGAAATTTATATCAAAAGTTCGCTGGTTAAGCTACCTTTTAGCTCTAAAAATATGAAGCTTTTAAGTCAACCCGATAAAGATATTCATGAATCGTTTTTGCGACATATTTTGCCACCTGATACTTTCCACTGACAACAATCATGAAACATTGGATCTTACAGCACAATTTATGGAAAAAGTCTGAAATTGATCATTTGTAGTTTCGAGGATCACGAAACCCGATTATTTAGGAGGACTGTTAAGTTGGCGGGTCAATCCGTTAAAGCTTTATTGTTAAAGCGCAACGACTATAGATATAATAATAATAATAAATTTAATAAATATCTTTATTGACACAAAAGATTACAAATTCTTGTTTGAAGCCTCTGACTCCTGAACTAGGTGTACCTACATGTACCTATGTCAGGAGTCAGCGCCCTCTCTCATAACATATTATTTGGCTTAGTATTACTATCATATGTCAACGTAGAAATAGAAAAACGCGCATGCAATAAAAACAAAATGAATTGAAACACATAGCAATAAAAAGAAGAAAAAAAGATATCAATGAGAAAATTAATAAAATTATTATACCTTAATTATATTTATTTATATTCTATTAAAATTTTATTTATTTAATTATATTACTTAAATTAAGTTATATCGTGCTGTGTGTGTGTGTGTGTGTGTGTGTGTGTGTGTGTGTGTGTGTGTGTGTGTTGGAGGTGTTTACGTGTGCTTGTGGATGCGTGCATGTGCCTGTTTGTGTATGAGTAGCATGATGAAACGATGCTATGTTCTATATTGTGTTATTTTGTCAAATGAGATTATTTATTCATTATTTTCTCTACATCCTCATAGTCAAGAGAAAAGAGCCAGTTCTTTAATTTAACTTTACATTCGTGTAGTCTAAGCGGTTAAATATTTAGGATTTTATTAATTTTGTTGTGTAAATATACAGATCGTTTTGTCGTCTTGCAAAATCCGTGTGGCATATAGACTCAATTACGTTTGGAGTTATTCGTTTATTTCGAAGTTTACTTGGATCATATGGGGTAGATACGTGTTTTTTTGTGATTATGTGGAAACTAAAAAGTTGTCGTACCGTCAAAACGCGGCACAACTCGTATAATGCCTTCGTGGAATAAAACTGCAGAACTAGATAATTAGCTTTTGTCGCATAGCCGCAGCTTGTCAAGTTTGATCACAATATAGCTTGGCCAGTTCTCAGTGAATTTTGTAGTAAAGCAAAATTGGCTGTGCTAGTAAAGTTTTCAATCCAGTAAGTTTCAGTGCTTTCGCTTATACTTATAATATTTATTTCTAAAAAAAAAAAGTTCTGTTCGTTTAAATAAAAAAAATGTTTCAGACACATACAGACTTATTATATGGTAGGTATTATAATTATGTACAAGCCAGTAAAAAAAGTACAATCGGAATACAAAAGGGCGGGAAGAACGCACACGTCATCGATAAATTCATCCACATCGCTGTAAACGGAAAAATGTCAGAACCCAAGCACCACGTAGAATGGCAAATCTGATTCTTATTGGTTCCATAATCAATAATGGAAAGTCTGTCGGAAGACACCGCGTGGAAGCCGTTCCACAAGATGGACCGATGACGTGGTGAGGGTCCCGGGTAGCTGATGGATGCGAGACGCACAGGACCGCTTGTTGTGGCGACACTTGGGGTCTCTGTCCAGCCGTGGATGCGTTTTGGCTGGTCTGATGATGATAATGAATCTGTAATCAACACTTGTAACACAGGCAAGGTAACATTTTTAATTAAAACCTGGCTGGCATCTTTATTCCATCTATAGACTAAAACAGTGAAGGGATTTGATCAAATCACTTTCTTAAGGGAAATCATATCTCTGTACGTGTTGGTTTTTACTGTGAGTGTAGAGAGTTATGAAATAAAATAAATAAATAAATATTATTATTAATAGTGAGTTTTTTGGCACGTTTGCAGGCTTTAATCACTAAAACGATTTTGATACATTTTGGTGCAGAGATAGACGGGGCCCTTTTTTGGGACAGGATATGCTCTTATCTCTGGAAAACTCTGGGCGGATTGGAAAAAAGAGAATAAATAATAGAAACTTCACACTCTTACTGACTAAAACCCACTCATGTTCCGGGGCCCTAGATCCGCGGGCACAAGATACAGTATTAATCTATCTGTCTGTTTTTCATGGCCTTAGTAGCTTCAGCTTGATACAAGGGGTGGACCGTAATGTGCAATAAGACATTAGAAATGTACTTTTTTACCCAGAAGTACCCTCAAGATATTTTCTGAGGTTCACGCGGGCAAACCCGCTGTCAGAAATATAGTAGGTATTCTATAATCATCACTTGACTAAATACACCCACGCCCGCAAATGCAGATAGACTCATCTGTCGTTTTTATCAAGTCGTGAACACATATAAATTGAAAAGCAAAAGCATACTAAATTGCAAACACCCAGAACTCCATTAAAACCCTGAACAAAAACAGTCACTATAAAAATATCGCTATAATTTGCAAAAGCAACTGCGACGATCATAATTCCGCAAAAACTACATGCAATCCAACCACCGTGTGTGCGGATGTAAAACATTCCACGATCAAAAAAGACTCATTATACACTGCTGTATGAAAACTATCACTAAAATGCCTCTCGTTTAAAAATAGCTTCACGACCCAAGAACGCAGGAAAAGTATCAACTGGATATGACGGGGAGTGTCTGTCGGCATTTATGTTCCATCTAGTAGACACGGCGGCTAAATTAAATCAGTCGGTCGTTTTAAGCTTGCTTGGCTAGTTTATTATTCTTGTTTGTTTACATCTTTGTCGCCATCTTCCCGAGTTCCATAGATCAAGAGATCCCAGTTTATCATGTACTAGATGTGACTTTTTAAATAGGAACTAAGTATCAATGCCAACCTAGGAACTTGAAAGAGTAGAACTAGAGGAATTAGGTGTTACTAGCGAGAGGGGCAGTTTTATGTTTGATTCGCAAGGAGTAATTTGATGAATCCCGTAGTAACTGACAAATAATTACCTATTGAATTCAATATAAGATGTACTGCACAGAGAAAACAAAATAACGCTTAGTACCTATGACATTGCAAGAAAAAATCAGCAATTTATTTTTCAAAGACTCACCAACACAGAAATTGCAAATTGAACCAGACAGAAAGTCGGGACCGCGCGAGCTGAATGAGAAACAACACATGGCCGTAACGTTTTACAGCAGAAATGCCGCTCCCAAGCAACTTAGCAAAATAATTTTCATGTGAAAATACAGAACAGTTTACTTAAACGATGTTAGCGAGTTGAAATAACGCTCCCACACGCCCCACGCCTAGGAATTCTCTAATTGCAAGGAGACAAACCGAGGTACGAATAATTGCTGTCGAGGCTCACGCGATGCAACGTCAAGTGACAACGTGCATTTACTGGGACCTAGGAAATTACTTCAGTGAAACTCTTTAGCGCGGTTAGTGAGAAAAGTAATAGCCATATTTTGTACTAACAGGTGTTTGAGTTTAACGGAGATAAATAACTGTACAGATGGGGATTATGATGGCGGTTTGTGAATGCGCGAGCAATGATCGTTTACTTTTCATTTGCAAATGGGAAGATGCAATGTGGCTTACAGTAAGCAATCAAGGTGATAGTAAGGTGTTTTATGCATCTGATTTCGATAATTTGTCCATCAGTACAGTTGATTGTTAATAAATTCTGGTATGTCGACAGCGGAATAATTAATGTAAGACGCAATCAATACACCTTTTACATTATATCAATTCTATTGTATTTATTGCATATGTCGAGCAGACGAGTTTTTAAACATTTCATTTTGTTCTGATTTAAACTAAATTAGTGTGTGAGTTGTGGAGGTCTGGGTGTGTTACGCAATTTGGGTACCAATCTCTTATGTGATTGACAATTTCAACCAATTCCTAGCTTGTGTTTTCCGATCCCGAGGAAACTACCAAAGTATCTACGTCAGACCACAAGGGATTGAACCCTTTGGAAGACTTACGTCCCTACGTATTTCAGTCCCTAGTCCCTACATACAAATATCCCTTTCGAGAATTAAGTCCCTAACGTAATGGAACCAATACTTTCCCGTTATATTCAGAGGTGCTAAATTCGAAGATCTTTTTGAATATTTTATTTAAGTATCTATTATATTTAATGGACAATAAATTTTCACATTAGCTTTTCAACATAATTTACAATTTACCGTTTCTTTTTCAGTGTTGTTAGAATACCGCTAACCGCAGACGGTAGGTATATCATCACGCAATGTCGTTGGCAGACAAAGCAATAAATATTTCTGCTGTCACGAGGTCTGGGAAACCTTCTGTTACACTAGTGTTTCATAAATCTTTATTTTATATTTCTACACTTTTACAGTTTCTATTAATGAATTTTGTTAAAATCAGGACGATCCCCAAGAGCAGTACTACACATAAATTAGAATATTAATGTAACTCACACTTAATATTTGAATGTATTTTTATACTGTCATCCTACTAATATTATAAATGTGAAAGTTTGTATGTTTGTATGTTTGTATGTTTGTATGTTTGTTCGTCAATCACGCAAAAATGGCTGATGGGATTTGAATGAAATTTGGCACACATATAGTTCACATCCTGGAATAACACATAGGCTACTTTTTATCCCGATAAAAGGCATAGCTTAATGGCGGCGGAGGAGGAAGTGGAAATCAGATGTTTCTGCTGCCTTAGTACTTCTGATTCACAAGTACCAGGAGAGCATAAACATGTCGAAATATTTTCGGGTCTGAATTTGTGAGCGCCAAAGATTCTCGAGTACCAGGAGAGCAGACATAATTATGTTAAAGTATTTTTGGTCAGGTTTTTTTTTTTGCTGGAAAATGGATTGGCTTTCATTGCAAGCGTTCATGTTTGTATGTTTGGATGTTTGTCCGTCAATCACGCAAAAACGGCTGATGTGATTTAGATGAAATTTGGCACATATGTAGGTCACATCCTGAAATAACACATGGGCTACTTTTTATCCAGGTAACATACATGACTTAATGGAGACAGAGGAAGAAGTGGAAGTACAAAGTTTCTGCTACCTTAGTACTTCAGATTCAAAAGTACCAGGAGAACAGAAACATGTCGAAATTGTTTACCGGGCTAGAATTGTATTACGAGTGCTAAAAGATTCACAAGTACCAGGAGACCAGCAACATGTCAAATAATTTTTGGGCAAGTTTTTTTTTATTAGCAGAGCAGAAACTTTTCGAAGTATTTTCGGGACTAGAATTCCGAGCGCTACAGATTCACCTGGAGAGCAGAAACGTGTCAAAGTATTTTCGGGACTGGAATTCCGAGAGCTACAGATTCACAAGTACCAGGAGAGCAGAAACATGTCGAGTCGAGGTATTCTGGGGCCGGAATTACAAGCGCTACAGATTCACAAGTACCAGGAAAGCAGAAACATCTCGGAAGTTTTCTTGGGGCTTGAATTATGAGCGCTTTAGATTCAAAAGTACCCGGAGATCAGAAATATGTCGATGCATTTTCCACGCTGGAATTGTGAACGCTCTATATTTTCATTAGTACTAGGAGAGCAGGAACATGTCAATTTATATTCGATGCCGGAATTATGAGCGCTAAAGAATCAAAATTACTAGGAGATCAGAAACATGTCAAAGTTTTTCTGGGGCTTTAATTCGACCAAAAACATGTCGTCGTTTTTCCATGCAGGAGTTATGAGTGGCTTGGATCAATAGTCCAGGAGAAAAAAAATGTCGAAGTACTTTCGAGGCTGGAAATATGAGCGCTAAAGATTCAAAAGTACCAGGAGTGCAGAAACATGTCGAAGTATTTTCGGGGCTGAATTTATGAGTGCCATAGATTATCGAGTACCAGCCATGGAACAGAAACATGTCAAAATACTTAGGGTAGGTTTTTTTACTGGAAAGAAGATGGCTTTCATTGCAAGCGATTCAAAAGTACCAGGGGACCAAAAACATGTAGTTTTTTTCCGTGCAGGAATTTTAAGTAGCTTGGATCAATAATACCAGGAGAACAAAAACATGTCGGAGTATTTTCGAGGCTGCAAATATGAGCGCTTAAGATTCACAAGGGTCTACCACGAGATCACAAACATGTCGAAGTAATTTCGGGGCTGAAATCTTACTTTCAGCTGCAACGCAGACTCACAATGTCTGGATACCTGAATCATGAAGATGCAATTCCATGGATGAGACAATGAGGCAAAAAGTTGCGTGGCAGTTCTAAAGTCTACGCAGACGAAGTCGCGGGAGGAAGCTAGTATAATATAATCAGTTATTAAATAATTCGGCTAAAATACAAAAATTATAACGCTGAATACGGTCGGTACAGATGGCGAAACATCTTCAAGCAAATGACATCACATCGAGGGAATCAAGGCTCTTAGTAATAAAGAAAACGACGCGAGGAGGAGGAAAGGGGACTTGCATACTCTTACAGCAGTACCAATTATTGTTTTGGTATTGATAACTTATAAGGAGTTTTAAATTCACCTGCGATTTAAAGCGTGACGACTGATAGAGGTAAATGACAGAAAAAATGTGTAGTACTGACCCCAAGTAACAAACCAGGGGGTTACTCTCTAAGCCCGAAGTCCGTTGTTTCGGGCTTAGTTGCGAGCGTGTTCTATTTCGTATCACCTAACCACTAAGAATGAATGACAACACGATTTGACGGTTACATTCATAGTTCGGGTTCGGAAGTAATCAAAAGTTCGAAGGTGATACGGAGTAGAATAAGCCCGCTACGAAGCCCGCAACTACAGACTTCGGGCTTACAGAGCAGCCCTCTTGGTCCCAGGGCAAGAAGATCATCATTTTCGTGCCCTGGGACTGTAACTATAAGGAATTTAAAAGCGTTTCGATAACCATCATCTTCCTACCTGTGTAGCCTGTTACTAAATGAACTCCAAAAAATAACATTTTATAATCAAATGAATATGTTTGATAGGTATTAAAAAAGTTATAAACTTCACCTATAAAGGTTTCAGAAATGCAATAAAAACAGTTTTTATTTAACTTCAAAGACGCACTACGCTTTCGTTACCCCTTTTCATAGTGGTTAAATTTTTAATGCCTACAATAAATATTTGTGGATATCAACAAGAATCATTTTAGGCGTAATCAAATTGGGCAGGTGATGGTTGGCCATAAAACGAGAACAATCATTTTATTGCAACTAAATAATTGTATGTGTGTAAATCAAACTTGTAAAACAACGAACTCCATAATGATAGTGTAATGCACTTATTTTCCCTTTTGTTTTCATATTTTATATTTGTATACGTAATATTTCAGGAAATAAACTCATCTTCTTTACATCCTAATGACAAAAAGCCTACACTGTTCGGAGTGTGCAAAAGGATCGACCTGCAGTCTCAGTGGGTCTTTGTAAGATGCCTATTTACACTAAGTTTTTTCTTGACTACATACAAAATTGAAAAATATTCAAAAGTTTTGCACAAGGGATAGAAGCATTATGGCATAGCCCCCGCGTTTTTTTATTTATTTTTTTATATTTTTTTATTTAGGGATGGGAAATCATCCAATGACTCCTCCCGCTCTGGGTGTAGCGGGAGGGAGTGTCAGACTTCTACTGACTAAAACCCATCCATGTTCCTTCATTGCCCATTGTGTTCCGGAGCCATGGTGTCTCTTGCAAATAATCCCGCGACTCCGGCAGGCGTCGGCCCTTTCGGGCCCCTCTGTGTTGCTGACTCTCTTTGAGGCGCGCGTGGAACACTAACGCGCCGTCGACACGGCCTGTCGTCACTAGACGGATGGACGACGAGGCACCCATAGCTCGCCGTCCACAGGCCCGCGCCTACGGTTGCCGGAGGTCACCAGGTGGTGGCCCCCGACGCCCGCGGCGTCTACCACGGCGGCCGGGACGAGAGGGTCTCCTCTCCCGATAGCCCCCGCTACCATTTTGATTTTCCAAAGTAGCGGCGCACACTTTAACATGCATATAAAGGTAGACAACAAATAAACGTTATTACAAACATGGTGCCCTAAAGTGTCACGTTGCCGAGAACAAACATAACACACATATTTATTTAACAATTTATGTACCTACACACACAAATTGATAAAAAAAGGAAACAGAAAAGTAGGTACAAAGGTGATGCTTGCTTTGTTGTTTGGTGGTGGTCGTGTTGCTTTTGATATATCGAGGTAAAGTCATCATCTGACAAACATCAATAACTATCGTTAAAAATACCTTAATTATGTGTTTACGTACATATGATTAAATTCAAATAATAGTTCCCAGTTTGATTTCATTCTTTTTTAAGAATTAATACATAAAACAGATCACAGAAGAATTCATTATGGCATAGCCCCCGCTACCATTTTGATTTTCCAAAGTAGCGGCGCACACTATAACATGCATATAAAGATAGACAACAAATAAACGTTATTACAAACATGGTGCCCTAAAGTGTCACGTTGCCGAGATATTTGTTTATTTAACAATTTATGTACACACACAAATTGATAAAAAAAGGAAACAGAAAAGTAGGTATAAAGGTGATGCTTGCTTTGTTGTTTGGTGGTGGTCGTGTTGCTTTTGATATATCCAGGTAAAGTCATCATCTGACAAACATCAATAACTATCGTTAAAAATACCTTAATTATGTGTTTACGTGCATATGATTAAATTCAAATAATAGTTCCCAGTTTGATTTCATTCTTTTTTAAGAATTAATACATAAAACAGATCACAGAAGAATTGTTAGTAAGTAGTTATTGGTAGTTTTATTCCAAAGCAAGTACTGTAACATAGAAAGCCACTTACGATACGATAGCATTCAAAAATAAGTTACTCCATTCTTCTTTTATAACTTCAATAACTCTTCAGCTATATAAATCCTTGAAGGCGTTCTTATAATAAAGCAGTAGCCTCTTTTATGGGACAATCGATATTATTACAATGTTGCTTAGATTTATAATGGCATAAACTTGTGGGAGCTATGTAACTAAAAATTATGTGAGCTGTTAGTAATCCAACCAGTTAACAGTACAAAATAATATGATAGCGTTATGTGTAGTTATGTAAGACGAGACACCACAAAACCTATATCACAAAAACCGAGACAGAGAAGACCAAATAAATTCCCAAGACCTAACCTAATTTTAAGGCTGCAATAATAACAACATATCAGCAATTCATATGGAAAAAAAGACCAACAATTTAAAATATCCAAAGTATCTATAACAAGCAACATATACTGGAGCCTTCGTGGAACAAACACTTAAGTACAAAATAGCTATTTGCTTGTCTAAATCATGGTTGTCACAAAAAAATGGTGTTAAAATTTTGCAGGTGCAAATTTGCCTCCTCGTACTGCCGGAGAATTCGAACAGATTGCGGAGTTTATATTTACGAAATATAATTGACACGCGCTACCAAAATGTCACTTGATTGTCCTTTCATCTAGAGTTTTTTTAAGATGCGCTGCGCAATGCGTCTAAAAAGATAATATCACTATTAATTTACTCAAATTCTAACACAACGCTACGCTAAGTCAGCAAACACTCTAAAGACCCAAAAAAGTCTAGCTCGAGGCTATAAAAGTGTTATGTGAACTGAACAACAAAGTCTTGTACATTGCGAGGGATTAGACAAAGTGTGGACTAAATTAGAAGGATACCTAAGTCAGATAGCAAAACTGTTCCACTTTGAAACAACAAAGTAATTCAGCTTAGGAAGTTGATTGAAAGTAATCAGAAGTAGTGTTACGTTTAACTACCTCTAAGTTATCTAAGTGAAATTAAATCCAAAAACAATCTCTATTTGGCACAAAATTTAAATGTTATGGCTGTTTGTTGGCTATCTCTATTGCGAAAGTGCTTCTTTTTTTCTCTTTCAATGCCTAAATCGTAAACCTATTTTAATGTATTTTGCTACTGAAAACGTGAAGAAACCCGCGGACAAAAGTTAGTGTCCCATACCAAAACGGTCCTTTTTATTCTTGAGGTATAAATTGACTACATATTGAAGGATTGGTCCCTAATTTTATAAAAGATAAACAGACAAAAGACGGTTTAGAAGATATTCAAATACCAAATTATGATTGTTTGTTATTAACTATTCTAACGTTAGTGACCATGAAAGTTTAAAACAATATATGCTTGTTTAAAGGTTTTTGTTTAAGGTTTTTTAATTACGCGCAACGCAGCAAGTGTTCCAAGTTAGTAATCTCTTTTTGTAAAATCTGTGTAAGACACAGGGGTTGGCCAAAATTTCGACTAATAAAACCACAGGATATATAATTAATTGCATGTAGCATTTAATTAAAACGTGCTAATGGTGATGCACAGGAGGGGATCATGGTTTTCTAGAAAAGATGCCTGAAGCCTTTTAATGAGCAGAATGCGGCCTGTGGTTTTATTACAAAGAGTTTTGGCTTTTCAATAACGAACTTCTCAATAATGAGCTTCTAATGCGGTTCGCATTAGAAGCTCATTATTGAGAAGTTCACCAACAACATGGAAAAAAATCACAGTCTTCAACGTTACACGTGCCATTAAGTACATTGCGAACTTAAATCTTCGTGTAAAGTAAAACTTAGAGCAGTCCTTATTTAATAATTAGCACATCCATTAAGGTGAAGTGAGATAATCTTTATGGTTTCTCCGAAGGATAGCGCCGTTTTAAATCACGGCCGATGTTATCACCCCACGGGTTTAACCTTAATGTCGTCTTTTAGTCAAAATATCACGTATCCAGCGGATAAGTATGATATACGGTGAAGTTTATGTGAATTTTAAATTTAGGAGAAAGGGGAGGTTTTATCCAAAAGTTTCTTATCTAGTTTGGAAGGTTTTCGTAGAAATATATTTCTTTAATGAAACGAATGATAAGTTTAAGCTTTCACAATATTGAAGTACACAAGACTTAAAAACAAACCACGGTATTTAAATCTAATATATCTAGCTATAAATATGATGGAACTGTGTTAACATCCGTGTGACACATGACCTTACCACAATAATGCTAAATGCTAATACAAAAATTAACACAGCAATACTAATAAACAATAACCTGCACCTGCAAAATTCTCGATAAAAGCTAACACCAACAATAATAAAAAACAAAACGAACACGAAACCTTACTTTCGGACAAAATCGCAGCTTATTCTTATCGGCGACTATCTAAGAGGCCAACACAAAAGAAAGGCCAACATTAGCCTCCAATTAACACCACGGATGAAAACCTTACGTTATCTTTGAAGAAAGATAGCGATATTTTGTTTTGTTACGCTTCTACCGTACGATAAGGTAGCCGAAAAACAGTCGCCGCGTTTTGTCGCTTCGACCAGACGCAGGTGCCAAGTTTTCGGTTGTAGATACAGGACCACAGAATAAACATGAAGCTTTTACAGATAGAGCATTCGAATCAGCAAACCGTAACTTCAGGTATGACACGGTTTTGCTTCAGCTAATGCATAATTTACAAGTAATGGTAACAGGTGAAGTAAGTTGGCCAACAAATGGCATCCAAGAAAAACATTGAAGATACTAGCCCAGCCCACAATCTCTATTTAGTGAATGTAGTCAGGCTGTGGAAGATTTTGTAGAATGCGTGTTCGTTTCATTTCAGGGGGTCTTGTGACCTCTTAAAACAATTACGATTGCGGGTTGTTAGAGAGATGGTGCAATACAAAGCGCATAACACTATCTTTTTTTCACACCGGAATTTTCCAAACATCTTGATCTAAGCAGTAGTTTCAAAACAGGCAGCGTCCTCCATAATTGCTACAAAATCGAAATCGATCAAAGTTCTAATCGCAATACACTTTAGAAACTGCCTCCATGTTCCACAAGCCACTTAGGCATAAATTCCAACCATCCGACCAATCCCATAATCTATGCTACCGTCAGCTTGTCCAATCATACCACGGATTGAACAGTATC
Organism: Ceramica pisi; assembly: GCA_963859965.1. Taxonomy (NCBI): domain Eukaryota; kingdom Metazoa; phylum Arthropoda; class Insecta; order Lepidoptera; family Noctuidae; genus Ceramica; species Ceramica pisi. The sequence goes on from OY982542.1 coordinate 8,204,603, forward strand.
AATATCGGTGTCATGCTAAACACCTGCCACTCGGGTTGCCAGCATTTTATCTTCATTTATTGTTTTTTATCCTACGTCCATTGACACACCTTGTTCCCTTTTTTGGTCCTCCTACCCGCAATAATAAATCAATATGTGTTCTGGTTACGCCTCATTAGATTCGGGTTTGCCATTGTTTGGGAAAGGTTTAAGGGAATTATCGAATGAATTATTTAAATGAAATATGTTGTCATTAAATCATGACATGGTCAATGAATGGCTTTACGGCGGTGTAAACACAGCATTGAAAATAGTCGTTAGAATTTAAATGTTTGAATCATTATTATTTATCTAAATATCCATATAAATTCAAGTCACCACAGGAATAAACACAAAAAAAAAACATATTTCAACGGTTCATAGAAAGGATCAAACCAACCGAATACCATTTCAACAATTAAAATTCACTTAATAAACTTTACTACAGTCATAACACTTAATATAAAGCCGTAAACACATCAATTATTTTGATTTAAATCTTCTCATATTGCATAAACATCACGTTTGTGTAAATCACAATACATCAAACAATGCGTTTTACGTCCACCATCGTTTTTAACACTGCGAGACCAGAAACAAATGAACCGTGCCTACAACTTGGGTTCCTTTGGCTTCTGATAAAAAAAAGAGGATTTGCGAGTAATGAAAGCTCTCTCCGACTGGTTTCTTAAGTCTGGGAATTCAATATCAAGATTCTAAGCAGGTGTGTTTTAATACAAGGCGCCTTTATAAGCGTGACACATTGCTCTAAAGAATAGGGAACAAATTCAATCCTTTAAAGATAATAAAAGACTAGAAACATGGATAATCCAAACAGGTATTCAAAATCACAAAACAAAATTAAGCGCGGAGACGTTGAAAATAATTCATAATAAAAGTTTGGAATTCATTAAATTCTCTTTTACAGCGTAACAAGTCAGGCCAGGTAGATAGAGAAATTTAGACCTCCTCCAGAGAACCTAAAAATGTTCCACAAAAATTGAATCCCCCATTCAAGACTCATCCAAATATACACATGTAACAGAATAAACGCAATACCCCGTAAGGGATCATAGAACTCATCAATATTAATAACTTTTACTATTGAACCAACCACGAAATAGCAAAAAAAATTAGCTGTTCAGTACCATCTTGCCGAGGTTTAAGCATATAAATGCATATTTATTTTCGTTAGATCCCGATTTTGAATCCCAATTTAATATTTTTGGCGTTGGATCTCACAAAACATTTTCATGTGTTAACGTTGGTTCCCAAATTTAAAAAATGCTAGAAAATTACTTTTTGGTAACGTTGAATCCTAAAAACTATTTCTGTTGGATCCCAAATGATTAAAAAATCTGAATGCTGGTAATTTCAACAACAAAGTTTATAGAAAAATGAGAGTATATTTGAGGGTTTGTATATTAGATTCACAAGTACCAGGAGACCACAAACATGTCGAAGTAATTCCGCAAGGAAAGTAAGAACCGCAAATACTGACAAACTATCAGGATACCAGAATTATGAAGATGCATTTCCGAGGATGTGAATATGAGACAAACAGTTGCGCGCCAGCTCTATATAGTCCAAGCTAAGTCGCGAGGATTGAACAGACGAATACTATTTTCCTTCTTTTTTCATTGACGCTTGCTATCGCTATAAATGGTTCTAAATGCATAGGGCAGTCAATTCTTTTTTCGCGATTTCAATGTTGGTATCATAGTAAAAGTTGTTCATAGTCATGAGTACAATGATATATCCCTTAAGAAGTATTGCGTTTATTCTGTCCCACGTTGTATGTAGGTATGTGAATGCCTTGCAATTATAACGGCCCTTTTCGTCTCGTTAGGCCATCACCTCATCAGTGTGTCCCATCTGGAAGCGACAACGTGCAAGAAAAAACGTCCGGTTAGTATGAACGGCGCGCCGTGCGTCTCCCGATGTCGTCTGCCAACCTTTGTCGGCACTTTTTCCACCCGTGACTGTTTTAGTAATCGGATAGCGATCTGTTTGAATCACCGAAGACTATGATCAGGTAGCGATGAAGTAATAAAATATGAATGAAATAAAAACAGTAGGTAATGAAATTTAATTTCATAATCCGGTATCTTCTGCTTTGTCGCATGTTTAAGTTGATGGCGTAGGACGCGTATTATAAATAAATAATAATAAATAATAATAAATAAAATTTATTTGTGCCAAGAAACTTACAGATAAGAAGTACCTACAAGTATAGAACTTATAGTAAAAATTTCAAATTACATAAATAAATGGACTGTTTGGTAGAAGAGGACTAGTCAGGTGTTACATGACCAAAGATCTGTAGGCAAAATGATGAACCCTGCCTCTTAAACTAGGGAAGCCCTGTATCTTAAGAGACAGTGAGCAGCTATTATTACAAAATAAAGCTAGTGAAGTGTGTCGGTCTACCATCGAATATAAGAAAGAGAAAATAAATGTATATTATAAACTAACCCTTTGTATAGGACCAGAAAAGTAACCTGTTGGCTTTTATAGGACAAGTTTATATGAGTATTGAACAAACCGCAAGGCAAGCATTATTTTTCTAATCAATATCAATTGGGTTTTTGATGTGCGTCCCAATGGTTTAGTTGCGGTAGCTAATGAATGATGACTATCAGATTATTTTCGTTGATGATATCTTCAGTGAAGTTAGTGGGAGCTTCCCTAAAATACATATTATTGTAGTATTATAACGTTTGTGTCTTGATTGAATAACTGAATGTTTTACGAGTTTTCATGTTAGAGTATGTTTTACCAGAACTCTATTAATACATACAGTATTGCATTTGTAAAGAAGTTAGATTAATCATGTGCATTGCTAATTAAAGTAGGTAAGAACTACTTCTTCTATTCCCATCTGTTTTTGGTGTTATATCTGAGGGTCAATTCTACTATGTTTTAATCACCGTTCGCATTCACAACTTCATTTTTCATATGTTTTTGACCTGTTGCGACTGAGATGCAAATGTTACTGAGATGAAAATTAGTAGAATGGGCACTCTGGTATTATGATTCGCTGTTAACATTCATCTAGAAAGCACATAATTATTATCACCAACAAAGTAGGTAACCAATTTCATTTTTAATACTCGTTTACTAAAAGCGGAAACACGCAACTGACACGTTCAAATAAATAACTTCCATTTTAACAAATTCCGCGAAATCTGTCGCACGAGTTAAATCCTTTCGTCTGTAAAAGATAATTACCATGATTATAATACGAACTCTTCTATAAAAACAGTATAAAATCACGATCTCATTAGTACTGACTTAATTTTATATATTATTGTGAGAAATGTTGTAATATTTCGCGTGCGACTCAATTATTCTCTTGGATTAAAGTTTTAATGAAACAATTTAATCATACAGCTAGCGCCATCTGTTGTGGAGCGGAGGTAAACTAATTGTGATGAACGATGCTTTTCAATTGAGATGATTGTAATGGTTAATCTGAAATACGTTGTAGGTGGAAGTGAACTGTTAGTTTATTTTAATAAATGGGTTAGTTAGTCTTTTAGACAAAATATTCAAAACTGGAGTGACATTATCATAAGGAATAAACACCAAATTGCTCAGGAGTGGAACGTAACGAATCAGAAGCTTAAAATAATAACATTTATTGCCAGTTATTTTGGAATGTCGTTATTGAAGCCACAGATAGTTAACTGGTAGTCAAATATACTAGCAACTCCAACAGTAGGTGTAACAGAATAACAGGTAACAATTTTTATTGTAATAAGAGCGCCATTTAAAATTTCGAAGAAAAATCTAATATCTAAAAGAAGAGCTCATAACATTAATGTCAAACGATATTAACAAAAGGGAAAAATAAGCTTTAAGATCTCATTTCTCTACGCTTCCTATATTCCGCCATAAGCCACTACTCAGACAAGATTCCTTGAACAAACGTCAAGCCTTAGAATTCCCACATCATTTCCATTTGTAACAAGCTTTCCACCTCATTACAAAGCAAACATGGCCTTTGTCAATGAACCTCTCGAATTTAAAGATAGGACTTAACAGACTCATTGTCTGTTTTTAAGTAGAAACGAATGAAAACACATCTCTAAGGAGAATAAAGATCAAAATTGTAAACCTCAGCATTTTCAAATGATGACACAGGGCTTTTGTGTTCGTGTTACCTATATTTTTATTGATTGTGTGTAAAGTCAAGTTTTCTTTTGCGGCATCAACTTCGGTTGTGCGGAAATGTGTCACGGATGACGGATTAGCGAGTGGCAAAGCTCATAAAAATCAAATGATATTAAAGATCCTAACTTGACCCAATTTAAACGGAGATTAAATAACTTATTGACTGAAAAATGCTACTATACTATTGACGAATTCCTTTTTGACAAAATGTAATAAACTAAATGATAATTATGTATTTACCTATGTCAAGCATAGTAGGCAATTCAAAAACTTGACTTATTAACTGTATTCAAAATGGTTATTATAAAAATAGATTGTATTCTAAGTACCTATTGTTTATGTTAATTTGTTTTAATATCAATTTTATATTCTTAAATTGTTAAATAGTGTATGCTAATGGGTAGTTTTTTGAGTTACCATATCCTAATTATAAGACCTATTGTATCACCAAAAAACACACTAATAAATACTTTGACTTTGACTTTGACTTTTGACTCATCTTTTATTGTGAACTTGAGGAGGGCAAATGCAAGCATGGCGGGCTCAGGTATAAAGATGTGCTAAAGCGTCACTTTAACAAGTGCGACTTCGAGCCGTCTCGGTAGGAGCAGCGAGTTCTCTGAAAACTTGAGTGGAAGACTTTGCGTTCATGATTTTAAAATACGGCGGCGTTTTGAGCTTGATGCCAAGTGTGATCATTTGAAAACCTGACCACCTGCGCCAATTAACTATAATTTAATAGATGGTGTGCTTACGTGCTCACAATGTGCGAGGATCTTCACAAAGAAGATTGGTTACACAAGCCACATGCGAGCTCACCAACAATAACTACAGTGAAGTCGAAGCAGTCGCCTTGGTCAAAATCGGTCGGATCACATCATCATCAAGTTTTCTTTTGATTGGTCCTTTAATTTTTTACATCTCTCAAGATTTATTTTTTGTTCCTTTCAGGAGATGTTTAAAATACAACTATTACATAAGTACATTAATTTAACAGGTCAAAGAATTTCTAAATCGATCAGGAAACCTTCTCTTGAAATTTGCCTAAAAAAAATATGAAAAACCGTTATTTATTCATGCAAAGCAGCACAAATTCTTAAGCTTTACCAAACTGTCTCCAAACCGTTGTATATTTGGCGCTCATCAATATTCTCAAATGACATTTATTATAATCTTCAAACAGAACTCCCACTCGCTTTTCAACACGTTTTTACCAGTGAAAATAAAGGGAAAGTTTGTATAAACACGATAAAGGAAAGGCGAGGCAAAGAAAGTTGGATATTAACAGGTTTTCAATCAATGTGAAAACGGCTGACACACTGGAACGAAGTGAACGGAAATATTTCATTGTGAACGGAGCAGATGGATTGGGTAAAGATTCTAACGCTTTCGTCCTTTATAAAGGAAGGATGGTCGCCTTGGTAGGGGTGCCAGGAAGTTTATAAGGAAAAACATGGATTTAATATTATGTTTGCTGGAAAATGTTGGTTAATGAATAATGGACAAAACAGTTTTGCTTCAATTGATCAAGATGCTAAAGGCAACAAGGTTAACAACCATCATTTGGAAACTATTTCAAGTGAAGCAGCTTACTTTCTTGAAATTGTTTAAAACGCTGAAATTTTAAAGAATGCTATCGTATTCTACGTCAATATCTTCGACATTCGATGGGCCACGATTTTGTCACTTGATGGCAAACGATTAAGCTTGAGTTCCTCCTGCCACAAGTGAGTCAGTTTTGAAATCTATGGAACTGAAACCCTGGTTTTACAATATTGTTTGTTCCAATTTCGCTAACAACATGGCTACTTGCGAATAGCCTATAACCCAAACCCAGGCCTTTTCAAATTCAATGTCCCATCAGGCTCTCACCGATGTTTACATTATATCCACCAAATTACTTATTCAAATCTCGATCCCAACCTAATTTTGTACTTATCTTCTTAAATTTACTTGTTTGCTTTTATTATTAAATGTTTTGTCGACTTATGGTAATTGAATTTGGCTGTCCGCAATTTTCATTGAGGATTTGTTTTTTTTTTTAATTTTGTTGTTCTTTTTTCTAAGAAAAGTTCTCGCTGTCTGTAGTTTTATCGCTAAGAAAAGCTTATAAGCTGTCAATCTCTGTTCCATCTTCATATATCTAGTCGTTTCTTCTTGGGACTTTCGGTCGTTTAAACAATACGAACGCGTATTGCATGTAACATGCACATTATCATCAAATACTACGTCACTGATTTCGTCATTATCATCCGGAGCCTGACTTCCCCCACAGCTGATCCAATGCCTCTCTTCTTTGTACCAATCACCGGTCTCATATTCCACCTTCATCCGAGTTCTACCCGCAATGGCAACACTGTCGCCCAACTCGTCTAACCTACTTAATATATTTATATCCAGCACTCCACTCCATTAATACCCTCATTATTAAAACGTGAAATAATAAAAGAGTTAGGGAAAAAGCTCCAATTTAGTTCCACGATACAATAATAAAGTTTTTGTATGCAGAGCGCGTATTGCACACAAATTTAATTGACTATTATGCCTTATTTAAATGCAAAACCCGAAGAAGAGAGTAATTAAGGCAAAGAAAGTGCAGTAAAATATACTAATTAGCTTTACTTTGTTATTTTACTCCGATTCTGTGAGAGTATTATTATAATTGATTATGTGAGGGTTGTTTTTAAAGAAGTAGTTAACCCATTTTAGAATAGGGGTCATGAAATTTATGAAGTTGATTTCAATGCTAGCCAATTAATTGTTTTATGAATGAAAATAACTAAAGGAATAACCGACAGTATTATATTTTAAAACAATCCTGCAATTCTTCAAGAAAACACGAACTATCCTTTTACATTTTTGATATCTTGACTAATAACTGACGTTTCATTACAGTCCTCTGCTTACCCTGCAAGGGTCACTGCACTACACTAGCAATAAAAACATAAAATCTTAGACCTGTATAAGGCCGGCTATACACCTTCCAATTAGTCCTACAAGACTTATACGGCAGACCGACTGACGAAACGTCTACCTTTTCTTTGTCGCTGCTATTCTTATAGCAGGACAAAAACATTTTACCGGCTAACAATATTGCCTTATTTCTACTTCGAAGGATAATTGGAAAAACGATTTTTTTTTGCGAAAAAATTCTTCTTTGAGATTGTATGACTACGATAACATTACTTACTTTCGAATAAATCTGCACCCCGAAATTACGTAAGACACTTTCAATAATGACAGAAATTCCTAATTTATTTCTCCGTTAGTTATTTACAGTTTACAGTGTTATTTACAGGCTGTTCTTGCTTGGCAAAGACCTCTTTCTGCCACGTCCTTGTCTCACGATTTCAGGGTACCAAGTTTGCGTTTTACGGATCCATCACTGCCATGATCTCAGACTGACTAGCTGAGCAGCCTACTGAACCACGTCAACTGTCGTCTGTGTTTTGGGACGCAATTTAATACAGTGTAAATATTTCGAACTGATTGTTCGAAATATAATTTTGGATTGACAACATGAAACTGTTTATGTATTACGCAATTACAACAGGATTCTACTACTATTTTCCGATATAGAAGTTTTTGAGTGTACTGTAGGCGTACATAATTACACTAACAATACAGAAAACCTTAGTCCACCATATCAGAATCATCTCTAGCTACGATTCTAAACTCTTCAGATAAATTACTGCGAACTGCACAGCGCTAACGATATTTCTAACAATTTCTATTCAATTTGAATTATCAGATTTTCTTACGATGCCACGATATAGGGAGCAATAAATCGAATATTGTATGGCTTGCTTAAGACAAGTTGCATTTTATGAACCAGATATGCGAACTTTATTTATGTTTTATTTTTAAGATGGCCGATGGCGATAAGTCTGCTTGATAGAACGCTTTCCTGCTAGCGACACGGTACACATTAATTAACACGGAATATTTATAGGCGTCTACCAGGCTCGCAGTAATGTATAAAAGGTTTCATGGAAGGCAATTGCTTCCGTTTACAGTGCTGATATTAATACTCTTTGAGAGTTTGGTTTAGTGTTATTGTTGTTTGTGGTTATTGATATCTTTGTACGTTGAACACGCAGATAAACTATCATTCTACATCGTATCGAATTCCCGTGACATTTTAGGACTTTTGACATTTTTCGAAACATTTAGGAATTTTGACATTCGAACGCTGAACCGACTATTCAATAATTCCAGTTCAATTATGCTTTTTTCTTGTAATCAATGTGTACAATCTGGATCTACGAATATGTCGCTACTCTGACCCCCAAGATACAGACGAACGTCTAGTTTGGGGGTCACCATCTATCCTTAATGTTTTAAATGTGCATTTTGATTATTAAACTTGTTATTATTAAAGTGCAAGAGACTATTTTTTAATACATCTCTTAAAAGATGCAGAATCTCTCCATACTCGCGAGCATGCCTTCGGGCTCCTTAATACCGCTTGCACAGAGTCAAGGCTATAATACAATATTAAGTTGTTCAACAGACTGCTAATTGAAGGCTAGCGCGGTACAAAAATATCACGTTAAGTATGCACATAATTTTACATGGTATGTTCAACAACTTTGAGATTTAATGCTTTACATACCTAATTATTTACTTAGTCGCCATTTATTTCTCAAAAATAAAAATTTTTGCTTCATTCAGGGGGGCTAAAATTTCAGTTTAGGATAATATTAGAATCATAATATAAATCACAGAACAATCTGTGAAAATTCATTTTCAACTTTAACGCATTAGGTTCAAGTTTGATTGGGAAAATTTGACAGTACAGGTAAAGTGGCCTTTTTAGACACAAGTTTCATTAGATATTTTAGCGTTTGTTATCACGCTTCCGACTATACTTGCTTTACAGAGAGAAAAACTCTATAACATCCGATCGGGATTCGGGATATCTAACCGAGGTTCTCATGCTCAGTCGCGGGATTATTAGCAAGAGACACCGTGGCTCCGGAACACAAAGGGCAATGAAGGAACATGGATGGGTTTTAGTCAGTAGAAGTCTGACACTCCCTCCCGCTACTCCCAGAGCGGGAGGAGTCATTGGATGATTTTCGATCCATAAAAAAAAGGTTCTCATGCTCAGCAGTAGCGCTAGGTTATAGACAAACGAGGTGAATCAACAATATATGAAAAATTCTTCCGTTACATAGTAATTGAGTGACTGACAGACAACGCACAATTGAAACAACTGGTTGTAGAAAGCTGAAATTTGGCATTCCTTGGGGAGTGTAGGGTAGCACTAAAATTTTCCAAAATTCCTAGGGAAACAGGAAACATTTGCGAGTCGGACTCGCGCACCGAGGGTTCCGTTCAAACTTGTAGGTATTATAATTATTATAAGCAAAAGTTTCGGTTTACGATTTATGAAGTATTAAAAAATAAATAGGTACTTATTAGATCTCGTTCAAACCAATTTTCGGTAGAAGTTTACATGGTAATGTACATCATATTTTTTTTAGTTTATCATTTTCTTATTTGAGAACTTACAGCGGGGGCACATTTTACCACTTAGGAAGTGTCTGTCGCGCAAACTATTTAGTATAGAAAAAAATGATTATTTTTGAAGATCTATCCATAGATACCCCACACGTATGAGTTTGATGGAAAAAAAAGTTTGAGTTTCAGTTCTAAGTATGGGGACCCCCAAAATGTATGGTTTTTTTTTTCTATTTTTGTGTGAAAATCTTAATGCGGTTCACAGAATACATCTACTTATCAAGTTTCAACAGCATAGTTCTTATAGTTTCGGAAAAAAGTGTCTGTGACATACGGACGGACAGACACACAGACAGACATAACGAATCTATAAGGGTTCCATTTTTTTGCCATTTGACTACGGAACCCTAAAAATGTGATAATTATGCGCGTACGAAGTCGCGGGCAAGTTATATCTAAAGATAAAAGTGCACTACCAACAACCAGCGAGTTAAAAGTCTAAATTTTAAATTGAACTATTGACCAGAACCTGCTCTACAAAGACCAATGTTCTAACTCTCTGCCACCTAAAGTCGAAAGCTCACAAACTACTGTTGTTCACAAGAGATGGCAAGAGATGGCGCCACCGTTACCGCGCCGGCAAACAGAATAAGTGGACGGCAATTCTACAAATGGGCAGCAATGCAGTTTCCTCTTCTAGTTTCATTGCATCGAAAACGAGTGCAATCGAGTTGAATTGGCCGATCGGTACCTACAGTGCAATTGAGCTCGGCAAACAATTGAAGTTGTATTGCATAGTGCACTTGCGAACCTAGTTAAGAGAAGTTCTGGTGCTAACAGGGATCTGAATCGAGTACCTAATTCAAACTGATATTATAAATGTGAAAGTGCCTGTTTCTGCCCGTATGTCTTCCGCCTGTCTGTCTGTCTGTTCGCGATAAGCTGAAAAACTATTGCAACATGTTCATGCTGCTTTCATCAATGGTTAGTAGAGTGGTTCTCGAGGAAGGTTTTCAGGGCTCCCTAGCCAAATGGCAAAAAACGAAACCCTTATAGATTCGTCATGTTTGTTTGTCTGTCTGTCCGTCCGTATGTCACTTTTTTCCGAAACTATAAGAACCATGCTGTTGAAACTTGGTAAGTAGATGTAGAGTCCTATTACGAATCGTAAATGCTCGTTTGCAATAGACGAAGTTACGTTGGTCTGCGTTGGGAGTACAACTTTAGTCTGCGAAACAATTTTGATACTTACTAGTCTGAATAGGATTATAGTTTATTTGGGCGCTCGCGCGAGACTGAGGAGCGCACGCGCTGAATTGACGCAGAATGTATAGTACTTTAATTTTATTTATTGTAATTTTATTTTATTATATTGACAAACGAAAACTTATGAAACGTATTCATTGTAGATTGAAATTTTATATCATATTAATTTATTTGATAAAATTGTTTTTATTTGGAATATAATGGACGCTGAATCAAGACATTTCTGGCTTAAATTAGGATTTCTTTACGTTTTTTTCCGTGAAAACTCAAGGAATTTAAAGAAATTCTAGAACTCCAATAAACAAGTAAAACATTCAACTTACCTTTCAGTAATTTCAGCTTTTAAAAGAATTGGTTGTAACAATGTGAATTAGACCGTCAAAGTTCCATCGCCGACATTTTTTCTTGCAAACTGAGTTGGTAAAATATTTATAGTAAATTACACGAAAAGAAAAATGAAAATGTGTAACTCCAACTTACAATAAAGAGACTGGCACTATCGTTATTCAGGATCAAATAATTAAAATATCTTACTGCTGCTGAAAATTACAGCGTCAAAAATCATGAATTCCGTAAAAAATGTAATAGGACTCTTAAGATTTACACAAAAAAATAGAAAAAAAAAACAATAAATTTTGGGGGTCCCCATACTTAGAACTGAAACTCAAAATTTTCTAAACTGAATAGTTTGTGCGAGAGACGCTTCCAAAGTGGTAAAATATAATATAATAATATAATATCCTTGTCCCCCCCTGTAACTTCTAAAATAAGAGAATTATAAAACTAAAAAAATATATGATGTACATACCCTGTAAACTGCCACCGAAAATTGGTTTGAACGAGATCTAGTACCTAAGTAGTTTTTTTTTAATACGTCATATATCGTAAACCGCAACTTTTGCTTTTAATATAATACCTACAGGTTTGTACGGGACCTTTCGTGCGCGAGTCCGACTCGCACTTTTTCTTCGCCAGTTTTTTTTATTTTATACAAGGGCAAAGCCGTGGGAATCAGCTAATGTTCAGTAAAGTAAATGTTTGATCGTAACCTATGTGCCCACCCTAGTCAATGTTGTATTGAACTGAAAAACAAGTAAACATAAAGTTTTCCATTCAGTTTGTTCCAATTATTCACACTAAAAATTTACTCTACGGGGATTGATATCACGATTCCAATTTTTATTTAAAAACTTTGTAAATATGTAACCCGATGAAAGGCTCGTGTCACAAACAGAATTTTATAAAGAGCTTTACCAGTAGCGAATTACGTGAAAATATATTGGTAGTCAAGTTTTGCGTCCACCCGCTCTATTTTTACGTATTTTAGTGGGTACAATGTTTTATCCTTTTTTTTAGAAAAACTGAGTGGCAGAGGACTTTATTTTATGCGTCCTCCACACTATTCGCGAAGTTGAGCTAATACGATAGTGTAGAAGGGCACTTCGCTTCGCCTCGTGCAACTTCGCCTCGCTTCGGGTGCCTTCCAGTCGTTGTCGGTTTTTGCGCCCGAGTCAAAGGACTCGAAGTTCGAACACGAAGCCTCTGACCACACCACTCGGCTCACTTCGGCTCACTTCGGTTCGCGTCGAGCCATATTAAATACGCACGTATTTTTATTACGCGAGAGTATACATTGCAACGGCAGTCGCCACATGAACGCTATTCATGATGCCTATTGTGAGGGGAACGGGCGACTGAGCTCCTCGCGAAGATGCCGAGTGTGTGGACACGTACTTCGGACTTCGGTCAACTTCGGAGAGTACTTCGTCGAAGTAACTTCTCAAATAGTGTGGAAGACGCTTTATAATGTGTTGTTATGATAGTGATTTAGGCATTTGACTGTTCTAGCATATTAATTTGTATTTTGTCTAACTAGCTTCTGCCAGCTGCTTGCCCGCGTGATCTCTAAGGAATATACTCCTGAGATAAAACTAAGCCTTTTTGCTGTTCCAGACTAATCTACCTCTGTGCTAAATTTCATGAAGGTCCTTTCAGGCGTTCTGACGTGAAAACGTAACAAACATCATCCATCCTCACAAACTTTCGCATTTATAATATTAGTAGGATTATTAGGACTGTTATAGTAGATTGTTTGCAATGCTAAAACTGCAATTAGGTGGAATCAGCTGGGTATGTCCCACGACGTCAACTAGCATTTAATATAGCCATACTTCAAAGTCAAGAGTCATTCATTCAAATCAGGGTGAGAGCCAGCACTTTTTGGCCATCAGTTCTATATAACGACAATCCTTAATATCGCCCGCTCGTCACCACTTCCAAGTGTTTTAGTTGAGAAAAAGTAGCGCAACAATCTTCCCACCCAGGAATCTAATATTTCCATCCAACTTTGTCAATCTGTCCTTCTCTCAATCTGTCCGTCTGTTTGTCAATCTGTACATCTGTCTTTTTTTCTGACTGTTGCTTTTGTTTAAATGAAGAGCACAGTGTGCCAAATCCACTAATTTCCACATTCGCGTCGCATTCACATTTCAATTGCAAACTGTCAAAAATGTTTAAAAATTATTTTTTGACAGATTTAGATTGACATGCGAATGCGAAAATTGTTTAAAAATTAGTAGAATTGGCCCTCAGAACTTATGCGACGTCAAATCTTTTTATTGTTCGTATATGGCAGTATAGATGTCGCTGCAAATCACAAATCTACCTTATTTACATGTGAACAAAACAGGCTGATCTCATCGATTTCTTAGAAACTATCATAATAAAGATATTAGTTATATACAGAATTGGAAGTAATACTCATAGATAATCTGATTCACAACACATGGCTTTCACTAAAAACCTTGAGCTGTAGGTTATAACCCAACAGTCATTCAATCGTTATTTCCGTAGAATAGAATTGACACAAATATATGAAATCGGCTCGTTTGAATCAGAAGCTTGTTCCGATATCATCGATACCTAATATAGACCCAATACATGGGTCCATTGGTAGCCCATTTAGCCTAAGTACGCTCTATCAGTCGGTCAGCCGCGGGGGCGGTCAGCCGCGGGGCGGTGAACCACGTGGTTCCAGTTTAATACGCAACCGCTTGTCATTTAATGGCGGTTAAATGCGTGCAATCACTAGCGGTTGCGTATTAAACTGAAAAAGCGGCCAGTAGCATGGTCAGCCGCTAGGCGGTTCAACCCCGCTAGTGCGTAGTATCTAATAGAAACTTCTCCGTTGGTCTTGCAATCGCAAGGGCCGCTGCCGAGGGTGGAGATCTGGGTTCGATTATCATGCCAGACAAAAAATGTTTTTGGGTGTTTCAGTTACTTTCTCAGTGACAGCTCGGAAATTTATAAATTGGAGGTGTGACACCCCCGTGCCTCCTGTCGTTCGTCCTACCAAAGAGTAACAACACGTAACGTGTCACCCCATTGGTGGCAAATAGTCAGGCACCCTTCCACCCTGGCTGGTGGCGGTCAGACAGGGTAAATTACCTAATGGTACTCACCTTCATCTGGTCAGACTGGAAACCAAACTAGTTGGGAAGATTATTAACTCTATAAGTACTTTCGCCGCTTTAACGAGAGGAAATATCTTGGATCCTCCCTCCTTTTAGAAAACCGTGACAAATAATAACAATACTTAACCCTAATATAAAGACTGGCCAAGTGCGCGTGCACTCGCGTGCAAAGGGTTCCGAACGAATTTTTTTTTTAACACTACAGACTTTTTATAGGTTTTACTGTAATCTTTAGGTATAGAACTATTATCTGCATACTTTTCAAAATTTTAGGCTCAGTAGTTACGGAAATATGAGAGGGAATGGTAAATTTCCGGTTTAATTTCTTGAATAACTTAAAAACTATTTTAAAATTATATGCTTATGTTTACCAAATTTAAATAGAATCGGTCCAGTAGATCCGGAGAAAACTGGCTGTGACTGACGGACAGACAGACAGACAAACAGACACACGAGTGATCCTATAAGGGTTCCGTTTTGTACGGATGTTCAGAACTCTAATAAATGATAACCTCATCCTCCCGCATGGCAACATACTGTATCACTTCATACGAACACCTCATGAATTTTCGACATTACCCAAAGACGACAATACATCAGATACAATACAACCGTAGCTTAGTTCCTATCTAAATATTAATGTCTCTTGTCAAGGAATATTACTTCATTAATAATGTCGTAGAATTGTTGTCTAACTAGTTATAACGGTAAGATGATATTTATGTTGAATTAATTAATTATTCAAACAAATTAGTACCAGGTCCATAGATCTTCCGATCACATTACATTATTCTTAAAAATAAATTTTCTATTACAAGTGGTCATTCCTTGGCCAAAGAATGCTATTTAAAAAATGAAAGTAACCAATGCTTCACTCATAGAATCTGAAAATTTTAATTGAATTGGCACAAAGTCAAATTAAACGGCAAGCAGAGTTTTTCTTTCGATTGGATGTTATCTTAATAAACACAGGATGATTTATTTTAATTTTGTTTATGTAGTGTGTTATCATCCAATCAAATACAGGTAACCTGGTCCTGAACATGCCCTTATGGCGAATCGATTCTGCAGCTTGAACCTAAAACAACATCTTACTAAAAAGCAGTATTTAGGTAGTTATTGTTTTCATTTATAAAGAACAATAATCACAATTCTAAATGCCACCCGTCGATTTTATCCAACTCTCAACTGTGTATAACTTTGTTTAACGAAACACAACACACTCGTTCCTAGATTAGGCCACTCAATTCTGAGCTAATAATTTTATTAGACCCCGACTGCGCTCGCTGAGTTTTGATTTAGGCGCACCATAGAGGGTCGATGAAAGAGTTTGACATAGTTTTATTTTGAGCAAATGTATTGTGGCACTTTAAAAGTTTTGTTTTTAGATAATACAGAGGAGTATTCAGATTTAAACACAGATTTGATAGTGGCAATTACTTTAACGGCAACGACTACCGGTTGGCTACCAGTGGCATGATCTCATGCTATAAGAATCCTGTATGATACCAAATCACGTGCGGTTTAAACCTCTTTTATTAAAAAAACGCAATGTTTTATACCCTATATTGTTTTAAACTTTCATGGTCACTAACATTAGAATAGTTAATATCGGGATAAATATCGGTAGCTCCCAAATAAAAAGGTACATGGTAGCAATCCCGATATTAAATATTCTAATGTTTTATACCCTGTTTGTGTGTCAACAAACTCGGAGGATGACATTCTCTTTCGATAAAACTTACGGACGCAATAGGCGTCGCGACGGCTACTGGCGCCCTTCGTTAACAGGTTAATGCGGGTTATTTCAAAAGTTAAAGCATTGTTATCGGGCAATACCTAAGTGGTCATCTTTCGTCAATATCATTTCAGCAAGTATACGTCTACCGCCGGATATAGGTCTTCACCTAAACTTCACGCATAGCCGTCGTAGACCACTTCAGTAGTGCGATTCTGTAAACATGTCGAAGTGAACACTTAGGCGAAGTGAACGACAAGTGAGCTATCAAACCATACAAACAAGATGGCATGACAGCTCACTTGTCGTTCATTTCGCCTAAGTGATCACGGTGAGATGTCAACAGAATCGACCGGCTGTACTTTTCGCATCATCACCTTACAAACTATGATATGCGAGTAGTTAAATAAATTCAAGTGCGCCTCGATTTTCCGAATGTCACTCGACCGAAGAATATTCGTCCGAACATTCGTTTGCTCCAAGAACAGAATACGATTGCCCGACAAACGATTGCCCGAATGATTATTTGTACCCCGCTCTAAAATGTATGATTTTTTTTTGTTCTGGATCAAGAATCATAATTGATAAGCAAAGGAAAAAACTTTCAGGTATTTACTTAATGAAAATTCAAGTTGTCTTTTATTCGTTACTTTTTTATTGCTTTCATTTTATTGAAGCGTGGACATACACAACGCTGAATACCAAAAAGAACAAACAGTAAATAAATAAATTTGTTCTGTATAGATTGTGCGTTTTTATTTTTTATCACGCGAATAACACAAGCATTGATCACAACACCGCTGCAGCGTATTTCCAATTTTAAACTTTTTGGCATAACTGCGCCAACTGCTCAGGTAGACCTTACTGCATTCTCTTTACAACATTTCCGTTAAACATAATTATTATTTTAGCAAAAAATCATTCTTATGAGGGGAAATTATAATTTTTCCTACTCCTCCACTGTACTTTTCTGATTACTTTTGTTGCGGGATTCAAGACAGTTTAATCGTTCCTCCGGGACTCGTCGGGCTTCAATGGCTCGGTCACCACTGGTGATTCTGGCTTTCAGGAGTTGCAGTAGTTGGAAATGTGTGGCAAGCCAAAAAAAAACCGCAACATGTCCACAGTTGGATGAGCTCCCAAAGGTGTTTGAACTTTTATACTATAGGAGCTGGCATAGCCCCGTCTCCGCCATTTTGCTTTTCTTTTTTCAATGTTGGGGCGCTCTATCTTACATGCATATATTATTATAATAAGTGGACACATAAACAAACAAGCAAAATGTCACGTTGCCGAGATATTTGGAGGTAAAGTCGCCCTTTCACCCAATCGACTAGTCCTGTGCTTCCTGCACGAACTTCTACGACTCTTACCAGGTTTTTACGTACCTATATCATACATGAGCAACATCATACAATATCCTACAAAACTTCCACTCCGTACTGAATATTAATAAAATAAACCGTAGAAAAATGTGACGGCTACAGTGGGTGACGGTGTTGCCGCAGTTTGAGTGACTTTTCCATTTCCTCATACTATATTTACCACAACGATAGTCAGTGGGGGATTTACTTAAAACAGACATTTTTTTAAATTGTTGTAGAATCAACTTGATGTAAAATCTAGCAACGCTTGTCGAGGTTGGTCTGTGGATGGGTGACCATCTTAACATACCGAGTTTCCTCCGTGCCTCTGAAAGCACGTTAAGCTGTTGGTCCCGGCTGTCATTTGAAGATCTTTAGCTGTCGTTACGGATTGTCAGAAGCCATAAAATCTGACACCAGTCTTGCCAAGGAGTACCGTGTTACCCAGTTAATGGGTTGTGGAGGTCTGTTAGGCAGCCGCTCCACGTAAAATATTGTTATTCAGCTGAATTCGGTTTGACTGGAAGCCGACCCCAATGTACTTGGGAAAAGGCTAGGCAGATGATGATGATGTAGAATCATACTACATCATCCTACTGTTTTTTTTTTTCGTTCTTTTATCTCACCTTTGATCGCTATCTCACTTGTTGGTAAGTTATGGCCAACATTGGAACACGCATGCTTAAAGTAACCTAGAAGAAACTATTGCTTGAAGGAACCCTAAGATTTTAATTCTTTGAATAGAATTCAAAGCAAGCATACTTCGAACGGCCACAATTTACTAGCAAAAATCCGGAGAAATCAATCTATAATATAAAATAAATCGCTGAATGTGTTGCTAAATGCAAATTTCATAGTTTTTTATTATCAGGAGAAGGTTTTTAGACAAAAAAAAAAAAAGAAAGTTGCCAGTTGGAGCGAAGCCGCGGGTAACAGCTAGTTTTAAACAATAATATACCTTCCAGCCTTCTTCCAGCTTTCTGTGTAATACTAACAATGAACTGGATGACAAACTTAAATCAAACCTTTCATCTAAGAATGACTTAAAGTCAACTAAAATAAAAAATGTAAGTAAGTACATTTTACGTTCAGAAGTTTGTATAGGACTTGGTAAAATGTTTTTAGGGCTTATTGTACAAAGGTGACTGGAGAACTAAGAGGTCGAATGCTAAATTATCTATCTATAAAGTATAATGAGACTAGGTTCCAACACAGCTGTGTTTGGGAAAAAAATAAGGACCAATGTAGATAGGTAAGATTGCGCGTAAAAAATAAGGCCCGATAGTTATATAAATCATACAATTAATTTAAATTTTTTTCCGTTGGAACCTTGTTATTAAAAATAATTCTGGTAGGTAGAATTAATTATTATTTCAAGAGCAAAAAATTCTAGAAAAAAAAATACTCACATCTAGCACTTCTAAACCGACCAAGTGCGAGTCGAACTCGCGCACCGAGGGTTCCATACAAACCTGTAGATAAGTATATATTATAAGCAAAAGTTGCAATTCACGATTTATGACGTATTAAAAAAAAAAAACTACTTACTAGATCATGTTTAAACCAATTTCCGCTGGTAGTTTACATGGTAATATACATCATATATTTTTTTTAGATTTACCATTCTCTTATTTTAGAAGTTACGGGGACACACACACACATTTTACCACTTTGGAAGTATCTCTCTCGCAAACTGTTTAGTTTAGAAAAAAATCATATAAGCAACCTCAATATCATTTTTGAAGACCTATCCATAAATACCCCACACGTATGGGTTCAACGAAAAAAATGATTTTGAGTTTCAGTTCTAAGTATGGGGACTCCCAAATTGTTTTGTTTTTTTTTATATTTTTGTGTGAAAATATTAATGCGGTTCACAGAATACATCTACTTACCAAGTTTCAACAGCATAGCTCTTATAGTTTCGGAGAAAAGTGGCTGTGACATACGGACGGACGGACAGACAGACAGACAGACATGACGAATCTATAAGGGTTCCGTTTTTTGCCATTTGGCTACGGAAACCTAAAAACCAATGTACACATAGAGACCTCCACAGATAAGGATGTCGAACACTGATAAGAATCAAGCCAAACCAGTTATTTATCATATTAAATAAGACCGGAACATGACACATGTACACGCTCGATGACTGGAAAAAAATAGCAGCTGCTTTTAATTTAATACTCGTAGGTACTTAACATTAAATGATACATCACACCACGCACTTAAATAGCACGTTTATAGAACAAAAGAAAGAAACAAAAATGGAAACAAAATGAAAAAAAGAATAACGGTGGAATTAAAAGTAGCGCTGACAATGTCAATAGTCTCATAGTTGTAAACAAAGACTAAACAACCAAAGTAGAAAAAGAAGCGCCGCGTAATAAAAGTATCGTAACAAATCCAACAGACCAACATACGTACAGAGAAAATCCGCATGAAAAACAAACAAAAAAGACCGATCAATTTAAAAGGATAAAGAAATGTTACGATTGCAGGTAGAACGATAAAACAGTACAAACAAACAAATGTATGCGAACAAGAGCATACGCTTTACGAGCATATAAATTCAAATGACTTTAATTATTACGAGCCAACAAAAGATTGAATTAGTTCAAGGCGATTTGCATAATACCCGAAAACAGTAGGAATTATGGGCCAATTTACTTAACGCAGCCTATTAATACGATTATATTTGCTATGCTCCATAAAATTTTAATAGGAATTTGTATGTTCATTCAAGAATTTTAGGATAATCTCAAGAGGATCTTAGTAATCCTGCAATGGTTTTAGAGGAATGGTGGCTAGATTGCGACCCAAGCATAACAGTTACTGATAGTTGAAAAATTATTAAGCCATACGTAGTCACCCCAGTCCTTTGTCGTAAAAGAGCTACGCATTATCTAGCAGGAAGTTTTAGACCATAAATCAAAGTGTGTTAACTTGTGGGCAAAAAGGATTTTTCCCAAAGCAGTAACTCATTTATAGAAAAGGGCCATAAAGAAAATAAAACTCATCCGTTACTGAGTGACTGACAGACAACACACAGCCAAAACTACTGGTTATAGAAAGTTAAAATTGGGATGTTGGTTTCTTTGGGAACATCAAGAGAGGATTTCGCGAAAAAACGGGATAGGCGCACGAAATCCCGGGCAAAGTACTTTATCTATACTAATATTGTAAAGAGGTAACATTTGTTTGTAAGTTTGTATGTAGGGGGTAATCTCAGGAACTACGGGTCCGATTTGAAAAATTCTTTCAGTGTTAGATAGCCCATTTATCGAGGAAGGTTATAGGCTATATATCATCACGCTAAGACAAATAGGAGCGGAGCAGTTATGGAAAATGTGACGCAAACGAAGTTGCGCGGGTCAGCTAGTTAACAATAAGCCTAGGCAGTCCAATAAACATCTCTCCAACTAAATCAGTCTATATGGATTCTCGCAATTGGCCTGATTGAGAAAATTGGGATCAGAAAGTTTGAAACCACTTAACCGATTTGGATTTGTTAAAATATTCGACTCTTATTGCTTTTATACTAATAAAAATACATTCCTAACATAAAGATAAAGTCATTAGGTACACTTAAAACAAAATCTATTTCACATTTACATTCGGCAGAGATATCAGTTTTTATTTCTGTTTGAAACAATCGTAAAAGAACGACATTTTACATCTCAAGGATATAGTTCTTGTAAGTCGTTGAAATTGAAATGAATTGTGACAAATTAAAATGTGTTTTAATGTACCTTATAGTTTTAGATAGGTAGTGACTTTATAGGCGGTTAAATCGAAAAACCGCTATTTCAAAAGAAAGTCTTTATCTAGGACATTATAAATATATCAGTGTGCCAAATTGCATTTGAAATGGTTAAGCCGTTAATATATGATTGAAATCTAACATCTCAACATACACAGACTTTAATATTTGTAGGATGTCAGTTAAATGAACATTAAGCACAAACTTAAATCATTTTAAGCATTACTTTATTTTCCTTTTCAAAAATTAAATCATGAATGTTCAGAACGATTGACTTGCTATTTCCAAATTTCAATTAACAATATTTAATCCACTACGACAAAACCAACTAATTCAGACACCTAAAAAGGGACACACTCAAAATCCTGAGACACGTACCATGTACTAAATAAATACATTGTAACCCTTACATTGAACGCATAATCAAATTCCCATTCATGTCAAAATCCCCGCAAAACAAAACTGTATATTAAGTATTCAGTGAACGTTCTTAAATCCATTATCTTGTGACAAGCTCGCTAGCCCAGCTGATCCGATACCAATACTACTGCACACAAATTAGATTCGTATTCCGTTGCTGTAATCAAGGCAGACACTTGCTTGCACATCTGTGTCCTAGAGGACTTCGCAAATAATATAGGAAATTTAAATCTCGACTCTGTGTGGTGGAAATAGGACACAAAACGAAGTGTATATTAATTTTTGCATCGGAGTTAAAAGGATTACGACTGCGACTGCGTGAAGATGTTCGATAATGTACTTAGAGTAAGGAATGTACAAGTCTGCTTGCAGATGCGACACTCCGTCCGTGCTTTGATACAATTCATCCAACCTATACGCACAAAACGTTTTGGGAATACATTCATTGTGCATACAGCTAAGGAATGGAATTCCCTGCCGGAGTCTGTGTTTCCTGATAGCTACAACCTGGAAGTCTTTAAGTCAAGAGTGAATAGGTTACTTCTAGGCAAGCGTGCACCACCTTAGACCGCATCATCGCTAAACATCAGGTGAGATAGCGGTCAAACGTATGCCTATCAATAGTAAAAAAAAAAATACTGGCGCTATTATGTCACCGGAAAATGGGAGACTCCGTAGATTGAAATAAATCTTGTTTAGATGTTTTTCATAAAATGAATTAGGGAAATACAATCAATTTATTTTTTGAACATCAACTACATATTTTAAATACTCTAATACTAAATCTTTATTATTATTTCAGACTAGATATTGTATAGATTATGATAAATTAATATAATCTAATATAAATATATAATATAATATATTTTTAATTATAATCTTGATTAGATTATAATTTATCTAAATATTATGTAAAAATAGTTTAATATATAATATATCACATCCAAATTCAATAGTTTCCAATCCATTCGTGTCTTCTTTAGAAAAAAAAAAGTTTACAATTTCTCGCGATAATTTACAAACTAACGGTGTTTGCCATTTTTCGGTGACACATATACTTTCAAGTGCCACTCTTCGTAAAAAATCGCAAATGTAGTATGGCAGAAGTCTTTTGTTGACAAAACTAGATGAATGCAAAAATCTACGATTTCCCTGTAATTTTTAGGGTTCGCTAGTGGAAAGGTTGTCAACGAATTCCTATTACTAAGCTTACGCTACGTAGTCAGCGGTCAACGGGCTGAATCTCATGAAAAAGGAATAGTTAGACAGTTGAGATTTTCACAAAGTGTGTTTGTGCTATAACAACACACAGTTATACGAAATCAAATTAATAAAAAATATCGAGAGTATCCTTCGTGAGTAAACCCAATCACACTTGGCTTGTTTTAGATACCTTCTAGTTTTCCTAATTTTTAGTAACTATTCATCATACTCCGCAGAACCCAAGACTTTACCCGCTCCTGAGCTTATGCTTCTTTATTATGCTTCTTTTTTAGGGTTTCGTAATCAAAGGGTAAAACGGGACCCTATTACTAAGACTGCGCTGTCCGTCTGACCGTCTGTCACCAGGCTGTATCTCATGAACCGTGATACTCAGGCAGTTGAAATGTTCACAGATGATGTAGTATTTCTGTTGCTACTGTAACAACAAATATTAAAAAATGAAATGAATATTTAAGGGTACCCATACATTAAACGTAATTTGTTTTCTCAGTTTTGCTCGATAATGAAAAGGGTCTACCGTTGCCTAATTATCATTATCGAGCAAAACTTGAATATTATGCTCACTTTAAAAATAAATAACTAAACTAAAATAAAACTACAGAAAACATGTTTTTTTGCCGTTTTATAGATAATGGTACGGAAACCTTCGTGCGCGAGTCCAACTCGTACTTGGCCGGTTTTTCTTGTGTCAATCCAGCCAAACAAATGTTTCGAACAGAAACACGTACCTAAAGGCAAAATATGACGCCACTGACTATACCGCGTGTATCTGACATCGACGCACAAACGATTTCCATGGGTCCAGGGCATGATTCTGGACACCCCAGTGTTGGAATTTTTCGTCGGTTCTTTTCTGATTTTTTTTAAGAGTACTACAAAGTATCCGCTCAGCTGAGCTGATATTATTTGTGGCTTTATTCAGATTGCTCTTTTTAGTGAAAGTAGTTAATTAATTATTTTTTTATTAAAAATCTCATTGGGTTAGGTCAGAATAACGATTATGAGCAGTCTAAAGTAAAAAAAACCCTTGAAAAAAATAAAAAAATGAGAAAAAAGCCGACGAAAAATTCTAAGTCTAGGGTGTCCAGAATCATGCCCCGGACCCATGGAAATCGTTTGTGCGTCGATGTCAGATACACGCGGTATGTCACGTCTTCGTTCCCACATATTCTATGTCACCGCATTAGAAAACCAAGTCCACACTAATCCCTCTCATTGGTTCTAATGTAAGTATTAAATGTCTTTATAAAGGGGTGAGCATACCAGTCGAAGGGCCCGTGACAAATGGGTCTATGGAATTTTGTGACACTTTAATATTACAACAATGTAAGTAATTGGAGTCTTGTCCCTAAGGCACGCTCATAGTAACTTTAGATGATAAAACTAGGTTTTATTTTACATGGATATTTTGGATAATTTGTCATGGAAATTAAAATTGAATTTATAAAATAAATAAGGCTGCCCACTTGATAAAATGATTATTAAATATAAGTTTTGATATTTTACCTACTACATTTTAGTAAAGGTAAATTCAAAAAGCTATAGCCGAAGATATCTTCCAAAATACCCCCCTTTACCCGGAATTAAGTATTATCCACAATAGGTAACAACCCGGCTTTGCAGGAGTGCAAAAAGCAACTTTCAGTGTTAGAGTCTTACTGCCTAAATAATGGTCATGATCAATATGCCTAAAAGCAACTTTCAGTGTTAGAGTCTTACTGCCTAAATAATGGCCATGATCAATATGGCATCGCAACTGCACAGCTGCAGCACGGCGTCGCCTCGAATTTAGGCTACGGGTAGCTGACAGCGTTCTCACGACCCGTCGTCTGCGAAGTGCAAGCTCGCAGTCCACGCACTGGCCACGAAGCTTTCTGCCACCACGAACACAATTGTAATATAGCATTTGTTTTCATAATGTAATGCTCGCGGTCCGCTCGCTTGCAGCGCGACGGCTGTAAGCGTTCTATAGTAGTGGTAAACGCGTTCACTGCCCGCTGTTGGTTTTTTCATATTGACATTATGAAATGTATTATACGACACACGATTTAAAGATCTCATCATCATCATAGTAGCCAAATCCACTGCTGAACGTAAGCCTTCCTCAAAGAGCGCCAACCATTCCGGTCATGAGAAGTCCGTACCCATTCGCTGACAGCCATCTTCTTTAAATTTATAGGTTTATCGTGCCGCAGGGCGTCCCACACTACGTTTGCCCATACGCGGTCTCCACTCTTACACATGTCTGCTCCATCGTCCGTCTCTCCGTCTACAGACATGGCCAGCCCACTACCATTTCAGCATGCTTTATCTACGCGCAATATCAGTGACTTTAGTTCTCTGAACTTAGAATAATAACGCATAGAAACCTAGTACGAGTGCAAAAAGTGAGGCAACTAAAACTTAGCCTAATCCGTCAAACTTAGCCACCAGGCCGTCAGTACTCAATGTCACGTTCCGTCGAACACAGCTCGCGAGTAAATAATTGAAAATGACAGTTTGTTGCGTGAAAGGATGTTATAGCACATCAGGAAAACAAAAAAATGGGATAAAACAACATTTCACAAATAAGTACTCACATTCTATGCACTATTTTTACGTAAATCGATAAATAAAACAAAATTCTAATAACCTAACTTGTCATAACACAGTGTTGCTATTTGTGAGGAAAAAATACCCACATTGCTTTCATTCATGTTTTTAATTTTTGTAATTTTAAAATACAATACTTACTGTTAATTCATATCAAACCCGATGTTTTAACATTGTTTATAATTATAACCCATCAAGCATTCTAAACGCATTGAACAATATCTCATTCTTTATGCGATTTATTTCCTTTTATTTTGAAATAAATTGAATTATACCTTCCGAAAAAATATGTCATATTACATGAAAAATCATGTTTACCTTTTCCAGTTCCCAACAACATAAAATACTTGCCTTGATAGCAAAATAGTAATGCGTCTTCCCATATTTTGTGGGTAACGGCTTAGTAATGGTATCACTGAAAGCTATATCTGTGTGCGTTAGAGGAACGTAGACACATTCGGCTCACGCACACAAAGAAAATGAAGTGGACACACGATTTTGCTCGGGTTTTGTTCTAGACGCGGCTTCTATGCGTTATTATTCTAAGTCTCTGACGAATGGCTTCGTTGCGAATTTTATCATATTCTATTTAAAGATCTAATTTGAATGAAAATTCAATTGCTGGGTAGGAGTGGTGACGTTACGGTGCGGTTACAGTGTGCCATAACCTTAACAATCATCCGTATCCTAATGCCCTTTGCGTTCTAGCGTCGCTTTGACTGTCTAAAAAATCCTTCAATAAGGAAAACCTTATGAATTTCTACAGTTATTTTTAAGACCCATGTAATAGGTGGATGGGCCTGTTGCCAGCAATTAGGCACAATCCTGACTCTGAAGTTATAGCTATTTAAAGTCTAATTTTACTAAATAAAGCGAGAGACCCTGTCGAAGATGGTGGGACAAGCTTGACGCTTATTGGTAGGATTAGTCCACTTTATCCCAAAGCCAGGAGGAATGGAAGTAAGAAAGGGAGGGCTTTGCCCTGCAGTGGTACACAACAGACTAAAATACTAAATAAAAAAGTAGCTTAACAGATAATAGAGCACACACTAAATTATAATTATTAAATACGAACACAAATGAAACTAAATAATAATAAATGAGATCGGTCACCGAATAAATTAATTCTTAGAAGTTTTAATAGTAATTTATTTAGGGCAATACATTTGTTTTTATTTTATATTTAACTTATTTGACCGAACTGACTTTCAGAGTAGGGTAAGTTAGATTTATAAATCTAACTTAAGTTGCTAACGTTGAGGTCTTAATAAAAGGAAAAGTACTAACTTTTGATTAATTGGGTCTTTAAATGCCCAGACTATAGAAATATATTTTATTAGCTGACTCGCGCAACTTCGTGTATTCCCGCTCCGCTCCTATTGGTCGTAGCATGATGATATAAGTACGCAAAGCGTGGCCAACCCGTCCAACCATATGCCGCACGTGTTGGCACAAGCAACGAGCATCTGAATGAAAGAGTGAACTGAAGCTTGAAGCTCAAGACCGCTCGCTATGGGGGACTACTGTGGATGCCCTCTGCCCCAGCTAGGGCTAAATCAAGTAAGTAAGTCATAGCGACTGACAGTTTGGAAGATGAAAATTACTCTTGTCGGATGGACTGGCTCGCAATGGCAGAAGCCAGACTAGTGAAAAAGAGAGGGCGGCTTTTGTCCATCTATGGGACATGATGACCTTAATCATCATCATCATCATTAATTATCAGCCGAAAGGTATTCACAGCTGGTCATAGGCGTCTCCCAAGTGTTGCCACAACAAAAAAATCCTGTACGTCTCGCATCCATCGTCTACCCGCGACATTATCTGTAATAGGGAAATATGCATGCGATTTTTTATGTTCAAAATAAAATACTTATTAGGTCTAGTAAACAATCATGAAATTATTTTTTAAATACCTTCATCATTTATGAAGTTATAAAGCTGCAAAGACGACAGTTAGACAGAGAAGTCCGATACGAATTGTGACGTCAAATTACACGACGACTATACAGCCATAGAAAACAGCGTTTTCGCGAGAGGGACAGATATATTTGTTTAAAATAATTGTATCTCGCTCGTTTTTTGAGCAATTTAGATTCTAATGTCACTGTTAGTATTATATTTTCGAATACTTTTAGATTAACTGTTCAGATCATAAATACTTTTTTCATGCATAATTATTCCCTATTATTGTGATTGTTGTTGTCGTATATTTGTATATTTAACATCTTGAAATTAAGTTATATGACATAACATATTATGAAATATAAAAATATATATTTTAATTGTTATAGTTAAATTATTATTGTTTAAATTCAAATCCAATATTTTGCATGCCGTAAGGCAAAATGTTTCTTGACAATCTACAAATATTCCAACCTATATGTATACCAACATTCCCACAAATAAATTATTTCTTTCTTTCTTTCTCACCAGATCATTTTTCCAGTACACGGTCGCCACTCCACTTATTAAATGAGAATCCCAACAACAATGGTCACACATCCGACATTTAATCACAACATCGCTACTGAACCTCGTAGACCCGATCAATCTCCTCACAATCCAGCTCCAATATCGTTAAATAAAATAAAATAATAATAATAAATAATAATATCCTTGGACATTTCACACAACGCCATATAGTCCCAAGTTAAGCAACCTAATGCTTGTGTTATGGTAACGATATGGCTGATAAACTACTTATATACATTTTTTTTTTTTTGTAAATACATACATATTATAGATAGAAAAACACCCAGACTCGGAACAAATACTTGTAGGTCTTACAAATATTTGTTCCGTGCGGGAATCGAACCCGCGACATGCTGCGCAGCAGTCAATCGCTCAACCACTGCGCCAACCGTGTCGAAATAAATTCTGTTAGTACATAAATAAAGTTATTTATGTCCGATTTATAATAACCCGGATCAGTGGGTCATTTGATTGGATCGGCGCTAAGTAAGCGTGAAAAACAATGATATTTCCATTTCCGACTACTTTATGTATTTGTTCATTTATGTGGTAAGCCGTAATGTTTGGTATTTTGTAACTGTAATTAATCGGGTTAGTGTTACATTAGGATGGCGATTCGTTTGTGAAATTCAGGTAGATATATTTATAGAATCTACAAAATGGGCTCTATACATTTCATATTATTCAATTAGAGACAATGATTGTCAAAAGTTCATTATGATTGGGATCGACCACATTTTAATAATTCCAAACATTTTCCAATTTGTGTGTGACAGACAGACAACACACAGCCGAAAATACTGCTCCTAGAAATCCGAAATTTGATTATGTAGGTTCCTTGGGGAGTGTAGGGGTGCACCAAGAGGAAGGATTTCCCGAAATTCCTACGTTAAGGGAAAAACGGGTTGTGCGTGTAAGAAGTCGTGTTCAGAAGCAAAAGCTACCTAACCTATGCTATCGCTGATAGAATTTCACTTTGTCTCGAGGCTCACCCTGAGACAGAGAGATATTTAGCCAAGTCTGTAGTAATAAAAATGACAGTGATCCATGAATATTAAAAAAAAAAAAAACAATGTTAGTTTAATGCACTAAGAGCCAACATTTACATAACAAATACCACGGGAATATTGATCACGAATTCAGGCTTAACTCATTGTCTTAATTGGTATGGTTGCCATCATCGGCAAAGGTGTGAAGCCAAGACAACGTGACGTCATCAGTGGACGCGAATGTCGAAATGGACTTCCAATAATTGATTAAATCAAGCTGGCAACTATTATTTGAATTTAAACTAATGCGTATAGTCATTTCGAATGATTGTCACATGGTTACTTTACATAGAAATATCTCGGCAACGTGACACTTTAGGGCACCAGTTCCTAACATTTATTTGTTGCAGTGTCCTTTACCCATATACGCATGGTTGATCGCATGCCAAAACTATGAAAAAAACAAAATATGGCGGTGAGGGCTATGTCACAATGGTTCTATGCCCTATTTTATTAAGTAATGGTCTTGCTTGCCCTTTGACAAACCATTGCTTGACAGTCGTTATCGCTGCAGGAATACCTAATAATTTATTTAAGGATCACTTATTCTTCTATTTTAAAACATCGCTCTCATTCGCTCATTAGTTGCAATCTGTTGAAAACACTTCAACTTTTTAAAATTTTTGATATAATTATTTGAATGCAAAAGTTGCTTAAAAATTTGTAGAATTTGCCCTCTGTTGACTTCTATGTTTACCCAGTAAATTTTTCAGGAAAGAACCAAATGATAAACATATTTTGTAGGTATATTTCAAAACTGAAACGAACAAATAGCGTGTCATTGACTTACGCACTAGTTAAACAATACTCTAAATTATAATTTCCTCAGTAGCCAAGTGACAAAGACTTGGAAGAGTCATCCTGCTAAGGAAATGGATCGTTTAGCCGTTTCTGAATGATAAATGCCGACTAGTGTCTAATTTAAGATAAGTCATGTAGCCATAAATAGGATTCATTGTTCTTGCATGTATTCATTCACTGGCCTTGCAATAATATGGCATACATTCTAGACTAATTAATGTTTCAAAATAGAAACAAATCTTTAATAGCAATCCATACTAATATTAACTAGCTGACCTGCGTCAACTTCATCTGCGTCACATTTTTCATTAATGCCTCGCTCCTATTGGTCGTAGCGTGATGTTATATAGACCTCAATAAATGGGCTATCCAAAACTAAAATATTTTTTCAATCGAGTTGGTAACTTTCTGAGATTAGCGCTTTGGAACCAAAAAAAAAAAACACCGTACGGGTGCGAGTCGGACTCGCCCACCGAGAGTTCCGTACAAATTTATAGGTACAAATTATTTTAAAATAAAGACTATTTTTATTATGATTTACTTAATTACAAATGTGTAGTTTTCAGACTTTTTCCTATACTTGTAGTATGAGAAGATAGAAGAAGACAAATTTCATATTCAACAGTCAACGGGAAAAACCATATGAATTTTGATTCTCTTGAGTTTCGTTTTTTAAAGTAAGGAACCCTAATAAGCAGACAAACAAACTCTTCAATAAAATGAAAGAAGACGTGGCGCTGGCAGCGGAAACACAAAAAGTCGCAGTAGATAGGTATAAATGAACATATTTTGACTGTTATTACAACAAGTACAACTTATAGATATTAAACCCAATTTAAAATCATCAATCAAACTCCCAAAACATCGTACGAAAACACTGTAACGAAAACTATTCAACAATTAACTTTTTCAGTACACCGAGATCCCAAGAGAATTATTTGCCTCATTCATCTCGATCAAATGAAACGGCAAGCTTAAACGTTACTACTTTCAACAATATATTTTATAGTACAGTCCTTTGATCTGTAAACCTTTTCGCTGACCGCAATAAATGCCTCGCTTTAAGAGATAAAAGTAAGATTCCTTTGTGTACAACTCGGTCAAGTGACTTCAGTTGTAATGAAAGTCTTTAGGTGCGCTAGGGAAATTTATTTGTTCCAATACTTGTTGTTTATTCTTTGTCTTTGTAGTGTGTGGTAATTTGATTGTTTCCCGGTAAATATTTTTGTTTACAGTGTCAATGTTGCTGTGTTTGTGTTTGTGGTTGAGTTTTCGATGAAATTGAACTATAATATTATTGGTTTGGCTTGGGATATGGCACAAATTGAATTTTGGTAATATAAAACCGAACGATAAATACTGTTAATAAGTTGTTAATTCTCAAATCAGAAATTTAATCCACACATGGCTCAAAATTTTATTTTAAAAACGAATCATAAAATATTTAATGAGTGCGATATCTTCACTAATATGATAAAGCTGAAGATTTTTTTTGTTTAAATGTTTGAACGCGCTTATCACAGAAACTTCTGGTTGGAATTGAAAAAATCTCTGTGGGAAGAAGGAACCAATGGAGCGAATGCTGCGTTAGCGAGCGTGCGTGATCTACCTCCGTCCATTCGATGTCCAGCTATCCACCGCACACAGGATGTCCTTCTCCTCAAAATAGTTCAGTATAAGCAGAATAAAAGGGCCACTACTACTAGTTTTCAAACAATCTTCGCATTCGCATCTCAATCTCAGTGTGACCAAAAGAAACAGGTGTAACGTAAGATCAGGTCGATCGTAAGACCTGAAATCCTTGTAAGAGCTATATCTTAGCAATTTTGAAGGAGATTACTGTGGTGAATACTGACTACTGAAGGAGGAACAGCTCGTGGCTAAATAATAAAAGCCGCACAGGTCGATCTTCAAGGTTAAGCAACGCTTGCCGAGGTTGGTCTGTGGATGGGTGACCATCTTAACAAACCGAGTTTCCTCCGTGCCTCGGAAAGCACGTTAAGCTGTTGGTCCCGGCTGTGATTTGGAGATCTTTGGCAGTCGTTACGGATTTTCAGAAGCCAGAAAATCTGACACCATTACCAAGGAGTACCGTGTTACCCAGTTAATGGGTTGTGGAGGTCTGGTAGGCAGCCGCTCTACGTAAAATTCTGGTATTCAGCTGAATTCGGTTTGACTGGAAGCCGACCCCAATATAGTTGGGAAAAGGCTAGGCAGATGATGATGACTGACTACTGAAGGAGATTATTGTGGTGAATACACTACGACGAACTATGTTAACCACACACATATCACACCAAAAGTAGCAAAACGGTTGCATTATAATGCTCACACTGCAACTAAAATTGTCTACTACTCCGCACTTATTCTACAAGCACCGACCTTATTACAGAGTTCCATAACGGCTTACGTATGCATTTACTATACGGGCTAGTTAAAGTTTTGCTATCCCATAGGAGGGAAGGACGTGACAATACATAAATTAATATAATTATCAAAACGAAACGGGGCATTCCGTCGTGCAGCGTTGAGCTTGCATTTTGGTACTTATGCGTTGTGCAGTCTTTAATCCGCTTTATGTGAATAAATTGATATAGTATTCTTTTGTTGGTGTCGCATGTCGGAATGATTTCGGGTGGTCTCTGTATGGAATAAACTTATTCCTTAGTCAATTACGGATTCATCATCATCATTTCAGCCGAAAGACGTCCAATGCTGGACACAGGTCTCCCCCAAGCGTCGTCACAACGACCGGTCCTGTGCGTCTCGCATCCATCGGATACCCGCGACCTTCACCAGGGGCCCGAGTCTGCTATTTTTAAAATTTGTCATTCCGACACGATCCCATTGTCATGCCATTGTAATTTTGCTAAAATTCACTGGCACGTCAGTGGCCGGTCACTGGAACGTCAATGGTCTCGTAATAGAATTGCGGTAGGAATGCCGTATTGCCATTATTATAAAACCGAGCTAAATTTGAGCATTTATTCATGCCAGATTTTATTTATGTTTAGTTTTACATATTATTTATTAGTTTTAAAAGCAATCTGAAGTAGTGAGAAGTTCGTAAATACTAAATCTGTCACTATGTACGAGATTACCATTTATATGGCTTTCTTTCAATGGCGTGTCAGTGGTTGATCATTTAAATGTCATAATGACGCCATTATGATGCCATTATGTTAGTAGATTACCAAACTTGTCAAAATCAACCATTTTGAAATCAGTGATCGACCATTCTGACACTATTGTAATAGCAGACTCGGGCCCCAGGTCATCGGTCCTCCTTGTGGGAGGCCCTCTAACGTTCTTACGTTGATTACGGATTAAGTGTTATTAATTGCCGACAGTCGATTTTAAGATTTCTCCGTCAAATATTAAAATTCAAAACTATATTTAATACGGTTGTAGTTTTGGTAGTTTTACACTTAAATTGTTAGCCTTATGAATTAGCCCTACTATAGTTGCATCGAAAAAGTTGAACATTGTAAATTAAAAAATATTCAGCCATCTTTCACTGGTCGCACCAATTACACACTATTCACCTTGATTCTCATTCAGCGACCCTATGAACATCGTGGCTCCACCTACGACAGATAAACGTGCAATAAGGGTCATTGATCCACAAACACGTATTGAGTTTCCGTCTCAAGGGCCGTACTTAAGCCTCAATTAGGGCCAAATGGTATTCTTTCAACCATATTTCTATGCTTTCAACTGTCTTGTGTGCTTGGTGTCTGACGCGTTAATATCAAAAACAGATATAAATATATAAAGCTATCGTGATCCTTAACGTTCTCAAAAAATGAAAAACAGTTTATAATTTATCGGGTTATTTTTTTTTACTTGTGATATTTTTGCTCTTGACTCTCGCCTAGGTCAGAGATGACAGAGACAAAGTCTACGATGGAGCGAACTTACCCAGCAGGAGCCTGTATAGAGAGGGTATCTGCGAAGAGACATTTAGGAAAAGTCAATGTACTTTATTGCAAGTTTATCTGACGCCTGCCACAGCATAAAGATGTTCCTTACTACCGAATACGTCCCCAACAATAAACGGCAAATATCACGGTTATTAGTTTTCCAAGCATTACATCAAGAACACAAAAACAAAAACAAATATCATCTTACAATGTACCAACGTCTACCAAAGTAGATTGTAGAAGCTGCACTACTCGATACGGACATCGTCAAACAAATTGGTTTTCGGCGATATGTATTCCGATAGCACTTCGCTCATGCATTATAAGTAGGTGCTGACCTGAAGATGGGAACTAGGCCGCATTGAACTGATGGTCAAAGGGCTCGTTTTGTATTGTATATTTCTAGTATAGCGTGAATATGATATGAGTTTAGGTTATCTGGGTATGTGGTTCTGTGTGTGTGAGTGAATGGATGGTGATACTCGTATGTATGTGTAGTGTATGCGCCTAATATTTGTATTGATACTAGTAGGAGTAAGTTCTAATTGATTTATACTATTCAAAGCCAAACTCAAGTTATTTAATTTCAGTTAGGCCTTAAGAGTCCTATTACATTTTTTACGGAAATTCATGATTTTTGACGCTGTAGTTTTCAGCAGCAGTAAGATATTTTAATTATTTGATCGTGAATAACGATAGTGCCAGTCTCTTTCTTATAAGTTAGAGTTACACATTTTCATTTTTCTTTTCGTGTAATTTACTATAAATATTTTACGAACTCAGTTTGCAAGAAAAAATGTCGGCGATGGAACTTTGACGGTCAAATTCACATTGTTACAATCAATTCTTATGAAAGCTGAAATTACTAAAAGGTAAGTTGAATGTTTTACTTGTTTATTGGAGTTCTAGAATTTCTTTAAATTCCTTGAGTTTTCACGGAAAAAAACGTAAAGCAAGCCTAATTTAAGCCAGAAATGTCTTGATTCAGCGTCCATTATATTCCAAATAAAAACAATACTTTCAAATAAATAAATATGATATAAAATTTCAATCTACAATGAATACGTTTAATTAGTTTTCGTTTGTCAATATAATGAAACAAAATTACAATAAATAAAATTAAAGTACTATATATTCTGCGTCAATTCAGCGCGCGCGCTCTTCAGTCTCGCGCGACCGCCCAAATAAACTATAATCCTATTCAGACTAGTAAGTATCAAAATTGTTTCGTGGACTATAGATGTACTCCCAACGTAGACCAACGTAACTTCGTCTATTGCAAACGAGCATTTACGATTCGTAATAGGACTCTTAATACACATTAGAACGTCAAAATTTACAGTAAGAAAATTAAATGTCTCTAGTTGTCCCTTCGCATACATATATTCTATGGGGAAGAACCGATGAGAAACTCCATAATAACTCTTTGGTTAAATGGCATTCTTTCCCAGTCATATATCATACTAGCCGACCCGCGCAACTTCGTCTGCGACACATTTTCCATTAATACTCCGCTCCTATTTGTCTTAGCCTTTCTCGATAAATTTACTATCTAACATTAAAATAATTTTTCAAATCGGACCAGCAGTTCCTGAGATTAGCGCGTTTAAACAACAAACTCTTCAGCTTTATAATATTAAAAAATATAGTATAGATAAACGACTGATCTTAGAAAGCTTAGAAATTTGGCATCTTAAGGAAGCACTATACCTAGAGGATTCCCCGAAATTCTCACGGGAACGCAAAAAACGGGATAGGCGTACGAAATCGCAGTCAAAAGCTAGTCTAATATATATTAATCACGTGTCACGTTGTTTGTCCGCGATGGACTCCTAAACTACTTAACCGATTTTAACCAAATTTGCACACTGTGTGCAGGTTAATCCAACTTGAAAGATAGCTTACATTCATTTTATAGTCGCAATATTATTTAGGAGCGGAGCATTCATGGAAAATGTGTCGCAGACGAAGTTGCGCGGGTCAGCTAGTCTTTTATATAAAAATAAAATTAAAATAAGACACCACTTCAAAAAACAACCACAAACAAAATAATATCAAACAAACTTCCCCAACTTAAAACAAAACACGACACACATCTCATAAAACAGACAGTTGTCGACCACAAACAACACGTCAACCACAATAACGTGGTCGGTACAAAGTGCCAAGATCCTGTGGTACCACGAAATATTAGACCGACCCGGCCGGATTAGGGGAACCGGGTCAAAAGTGTTTCGGAACGTCCGAAACTTTGCCGTGAATTTTTGGTGTACCTAATTCCGTGGGATGAGATTTGTGGAATGTTGAATACAAAATAATAATTTGCTCTCGTTTTAGTTGGAAGTTATTTAGCTAATATAAGAGGCTTGTGGTAAATAAAAAAGGTGCGGATCTAGAAAGGCCACTTTGCAGAATCGTATTAGAAGGCGGGGTTGCAGTACTTTTTAAGAACTGATGAACGTCTGAAAATCTAATTAATTATGAGTTTTTAATAAATAAAAATCATTACATAAAAATTGAATATACCCTCAAGTAAATCGTAAAGATAGAAACGCGATTTAGAATGATTAGCTCGATACTTTTTTTTATCGAACATGACACTAAATTACAATTTTAAACGTGTACTGCTAAGAGATTTCATCACGAATATATATATAAAAGTTATATCAATAGATAGAGCTTTTTATTTTGAAGTAAATTTTGAAACCATATTGTGTAATTTCTTTATCAGTTTTCGCCAAGAAGAAAAAACAATCAAAATTTAGGCATTATTTCGATCGCCGGACAGTCGCTGTTGTTCGTCAAAACACACAGTACTGCAAACTCGCCTTAATCAGGGGGCAGAATTTCTGGGGGCCGAGTCACCCGCGTCTGTAGGAGAATACCCTTCAGCGAATCCCTACACGTGGTCCCCGGGTGGTGCTAAACAGGTGACACTAACCGCCTCCGTGGTCTAGTGGTTATAACACCTGATTCAGACCCAGAGGTCCCGGGTTCGATACCCAGCGGAGGCAAATGTTTTGCTCGTATTGGTTGGTGGTAGGACTTGTTCTACGTCCGCCTGGCAAGCTACCACCATCATGTCTAAGTCTGTCGCCATAACAACTATGTTGACAGCATTGTTGTGTTCCGCAAGTTAGAAGTATGATAGCCAGTTCCTCTGTGTAAGAGGATTCCGGGTGAAACTCGCTTCCATCTTCGGCCTAATCATCACTTTCCATCAGGTGAGATTTGGGCCAAGAGTTTCCCCGTTTTGTATAAAAAATCACACAACAATTTCTCTCATTTCATTTTCATCTTTATTGCTAACGCATTAGATTCATGTTGCAACAGTGACCGGTAGTGTGCTTTTCTTTTTGATTCTGCTAAAGTGGCCTTTTTAGACCCGCAGATAGTTTCATAAACAAGAAGAATTCTCTTATAGCTACAACTTAGGGGTCTTCAGGTCAAGAGTGAGTACTTTACTAACTGAACTTTATCGTCGACCGTCGACCATGGCTTTACATCAGGTGAGGTTGATGTCAAACGGCCTATTTGTAATCATTAATATAGCACATAAAAATCTCGTGCCACGGTGTTTGTTATCGAACACCTCCAAAACGGCTTGACTGATTTTTATAATAGTTTTGCTGTATATTCAGTAGGTCTAAGAATAGGTCGTAGGCTATTTTTTTTATATGGCGAAACAACGTTTGCCCAGTCAGCTATTAATATGGGAGAATTTCCTGAAATTCATATGGGAACGGAGAAAACTAGGATAAGCGCAAACAAAGTCGCAGGCAAAAGCTATTAGTTTTTTTAAATAAAGTCTATACTTTTTATGGTTAAATTACAAATTTTTAGTATAATATAAATTAGAAATTTGCACGTTCCAAAGATGATCTCTATGGAGAAGAATGTGCAAGAAACTCCGCAGACTCTCTCAATAGCATAGTAAGAAAGAAGGAAATAAAGAAAGAAAATTAATTTGTTTGGCACACATAGATACACACAAAGTAGGTATAAGTAAAAGGGAACATTATTCTAAAAGACTAACATTGAGTGCCCCGCGGCTGCGCCAAGTAAGTCCAGTTCTATAAAATGCCAACTAGGTGCTGCCTGACGCTGGTTTTAACCGACTTCCCAAAAAGGAGGAGGTTCTCAATTCAGTTGTTTTTTTTTTTTGTGTATGTTTGTTACTTCATAACTCCGTCAATTATGAACCGATTTTATAAGTTCTTGTTTTATCTGAAAGGATATACAGATTGGTACCATTTAAATGTTATCAAAATCGGATACGAAGATTGGATTTTAAATAAATAGCTGGAATTCATGGCTCGATGATAGTTTTTTGTCATCCAAGTAGTCGAAATTACGTAACTATTTTACTTTTCAGCAATTTTGCAGTGGTGTTTCACTTTTTAGTGGTACCCCAAACCTAACAAGGTGTGGGGTACTACTAAAAAGTGAAACAATAAAAAAAAATACAAAAAAGTACAACCGACTTCCAAATAAAAAAACACAACAAAGAAACTAACAAAAACAGGTTGTATTTTTTTTGTAAAAAGTTTTCAACTGAACCTTACGTTGAGTGTACCCGGGATGTGAATAAGTTTTACAATGGTAAATATACAGGTAAATAAATATATAATAGTGTGTAGTCAACGATAATAATATGAAAAATAATTTGGTGTCAAGGGATAGATAAGCATGTGTTGTAAATAAGTAGAAAACAATTGAAACAACAAGCACCACTTAATAACCTCCAATTTAATAAAAGCAGATGTTAATCCACGCAAAATCAATAAATAAATAAATATTTCAAACAAACAGAACCTAGTATCGCTTAGTTACACATGTATCTACATATGAATCGTCGTTTATGCTGCGCCGCATTTTTCTTTTGTTGTTTTTATTTTCCGTGCATATAAGTAAACTTCATAATATTCTTACCTGTCGTCAACCACATACCAAAAATGAATAAATAGTTCTCAAATAAAAATCAGAACGGTTTCAATGTACAATTTTCCGATCATTCTTTATTCAACAACATTATACGGAACCGTGATTTGCACTCGTTTATCGATACTACTGTTAACTGAGCGTTGTCTTTTCAATTCCAATTACCCCTCGGCGATATTTTCAATAAAATTGACTCTGAATTATTAATTTGGATTGTAATTTCATGACTGCGGAATTCGATATCGAAAATATTAGTTTCTATCTAGAATTTCACTTGTTACAAATGTCGTTATTAATTTTGTTTTCTTTTATTTGATTTACTGCTGAATTTATAGAGTAAGTAGCTTCGTCTGCGTCACATTTTCCATTAATGCTCGGCTCCTTTTAGTCTTAGCGATGATAATTATTATGTAGCCTATATCTTTCCTCGATACATGGGCTATCTAATACTGAAAGAATTTTTCAAATCGGACCAGTAGTTCCTGAGATTACCCCCTACATACAAACCTAAAACTTACAAACAAATGTTACCTCTTTATTATAATACTAGCTGACCCACGCAACTTCGTCTGCGTCACATTTTCCATTAATGCTCGGCTCCTTTTAGTCTTAGCGATGATATTATGTAGCCTATATCTTTCCTCGATACATGGGCTATCTAATATTGAAGTAATTTTTCAAATCGGACCAGTAGTTCCTGAGATTACCCCCTACATACAAACTTAAAACTTACAAACAAATGTTACCTCTTTATAATAATACTAGCTGACCCACGCAACTTTGTTTGCGTCACATTTTCCATTAATGCTCGGCTCCTTTTAGTCTTAGCGATGATATTATGTAGCCTATATCTTTCCTCGATACATGAGCTATCTAATACTGAAAGAATTTTTCAAATCGGACCAGTAGTTTCTGAGATTACCCCCTACATACAAACTTAAAACTTACAAACAAATGTTACCTCTTTATTATAATACTAGCTGACCCGCGCAACTTCGTTTGCGTCACAGTTTTCATTAATGCTCCGCTCCTATTTGTCTTAGCGTGATGATATATGATAACCTTCCTCGATAAATGGGCTATCTAATACTGAAAGAATTTTTCAAATCGGACCAGTAGTTCCTGAGATTACCCCCTACTTACAAACAAATGTTACCTCTTTATAATAATAAGTATAGATATAGTACTTATAGATAAATTTGATTTGTATTTTACTGACTTGCTTTTGCCCGCGGCGACCTCGTACGCATTTATCGCGTTTTTCCCGTTCCCGTAAGAATTTCGGGAAATCCAAATTGTACCTCTACGGAGTGTAAGGAAGCTACATGACAAATTTCAGTTTTCTACGACCAGTAGTTTTGGCTGTGCGTTGATCGATTAGTCAGTCAGTTTCTGTTTATCATCTTCCTGCCCTTATCCCATGTTACTTGGCCTTGGTCTTGGCCTTGGAGTCAGTTTCTGCTTATATATGAAGAATTTTAGGTTTTTGTAATTTTATGTTTTATTTTTAGGTTTTATAATTTATGATTTGATGAATTTGATGATTATTATATTTTAAGTGATTGTCAAATGTTCTGTTTTTGAAATTGTGTTATTTTAATATTGGGAATTGGTGCCTTAGTAAAGAATTTTTATAATAATTTCATCTACTTATTCTGTTTGTTTAAATATCATTAAAAAATTTAAATATAAAAAAATAATACCCCACTGGTATCGGGAACAGGGTCCCAGGTACCCGTGGTCAGGGCTCCCGAGAGAGGAACCTCGTCACTATACCCGCAGTGTCCAGAGTTCTGCTTTCTGGATAAAGCCCTTGATCCAGCTGCCCAACGAGAGCCTCTTGAGATGTTGATCGAGGCTCTTGGCAATTATGCCATTAGCCGTTACGACTATCGGCACAATGACTGCTGTGTTCACATCCCACATTTCGATCAACTCAAAAAAAAAAATTAAATTCTAAAGGTTGTATTTTTATTAAATAATATGGAATGTAAAATTCCATTTGTTTGATATTCTTGTTTAAAAAGCTGTAAGTTTATTCCTCTGGTAAATCTTAGGTATATTTCTCAAGACTGATAAATCATACCTAATTAAATCTACCAAACTTCTCGCATATTTTTGTTCATCAACTTCATATCAATAGCATATATAAGCCTTCAAATCGTAATACCGCTGTGTGTAAAGACTATAGAATCACGTCGAATGGCATTGTTATGTTCTGCAAACCCTGTCACTCAATGTACGAGTAAAAACGCGAAGTTATTCAATGATGTGTTATCGAACAAACAAAAGAATAGTAGGTAGTGTAGAAAAGGCTTAAATAGGTGTACCATTACTGTCATCATTATTTCTGCCAAGTTTACTAGCTTTTTCCCGCGACTTCGTACTGGTTTTTTTCCGTTCCCGTAGGAATTTGAATGAAATCCTTAGAGCTCCCCTACTAAGTGACACATGCTACATAGCTGCATGCCAAGTTTCAGCTTTCTATAACCAGTAGTTTCGTTTGAACGTTGTCCGTCAGTCACCTTCTCAATCAGTCAGTAAAGGAAGAATTTTACACATTAGGATTGATTTCCCTCGATACCCAGGGTCACCTATCAGTCAGCCCCGGCCATTTTGTTAAGTTGGAAAGCAATTGCTTGGTTTCATATACATTGTTGTTCTTTGTTTGATTCAGGACTAATGTGTCAGTTGGGTTTAGTACAGAGTTTTCTGTTATTTCATCATTTCATCTGAAAGATGTTACTGTACATAGTTATACATTTGTCTACCTACAGTATACTCCAAGCTTCACTACATCGATAGGTTCTGTGCATCTCTCATCCCGTTTCTGTTCGTCTTCAATAGTCGACTTAGTATTTTCCTGCCTGTCTTCATTCCTATGTCTCAAAAATCTCATCTGTAGAACACACTTCACACTCTGCATTCATAAAGATGTTATTCCTTCCATAATAATGTACAATAAAAGCGGAAAGCTCAGCTCTGCGACGTAACGATAAAACGCTTAGTCGGCGCGGTACGTCTGAACTGTGCCGGAGGAGTTTAGGCTTGTGGTGGATGGCTCAGCAGCACGACTTATGTCAAGAGATGAAGACGAAGACGGAAGCGGTACCGAAATATTCTGGTAAAGAACTAGATTTTCTTAATTCGTGAAAAGGATTAAGAGGCGTTCGATTTTCAAATTATGTTGCTAGGAAATCAAGACCAAACTTCATTGACGGAGAGTCTAAAATATCGTTATTACTAGGCAGTCTTTTGTTTCGAGAATAGGATTGACTGAAGTTCGATTTTGTAATCAATTTGGTCAGATTTCAAGATCAAATTAGTTTATCGGATAATAGTATGAACAAAAATGAACATTTTTGCTGTATATAATTGGCTAGGTCTTGTCAGAGCCATGTGTATCTAGATGAATGGTGCTGGACTGCCAATAATGATGCCTGCAATTTATATTTTAAGCTTCACATGCTTGTGCCATAAAAACTTCATATTCAATTTGTTGACATTACAAACTTCTATCAAGTTAGTTGTACCTGATCTTCGCTATAGAAGATCAGCAAGGAAGCTGGCAAAGATATCTGAAAAATTAGAAACAAAGAAAAATGTTTATTCAGGACTCGCACAGTATACATAAAAGTAAAAGTATGTAAAACTAACTGTTACAAAACTAAGTTGACACATATAAGCTACATCCTAAAATGTTAATCTGTGCGAGGCCAAAAAACGGTCCCTGTCTCAGCGTATGCTGCGATATACAAATAAATATCACAGCGCTGGTATTCTAACAGGGCCTGAAAATTATTAAGATCCACGGTTGATACACCACAGTCCCATGAACCACATGTGGTCTTGTCATTGTGTCTGCTGTACCGACAGTGAACCAGTTAAATCACAAAATACACCCCAAACCTAAGGCATAACAACATACATTTGGCCATTATCCGAACATTGGCACCACCAGTTACAGAAGCCAAAAAAAAACATTCAAGTACTTGGTACGAAAGATTCCAATCTAGATAAATCGCGATAGTTCTCAATTTACGGCAAGCGCCAGACGCCTCTGGTAACAGCCTTGTTGCCTCGTTACTACTCGTGGAAGCAAGCGAATAAAGTTTTCTTTGACGTATTTGCATTCACGATACACCTAGATCTTTTTAGATTTTATACCGGGGAAGACTTGGTTGTAGTAGTCGCTGCATTTAGTCAAACAAGCGATTTTTTTAGGAGAAATAATAAGGCTGATTGAAGACTTGTCCATTGTTACAGATATATATTTTGAGAATTAAGAATATCCTTATTCTGCCCAATGTCTATGAATAAATGTCAATGTTTATGTCAATGCCTATTAACGTGCAAAATACTACGAATTAATGTCCTCTTCTTCGTCACTATGAATTACTGTATCGTGGGCACGTTTACAAACACAGAAATTCACATAGACAAACAGCCAGACCCGTAACAACTATCACTAGATCATACAAATATTTGTTCCGTGCGGGAATCGAATCTGCGACATGCAGCGCAGCAGTCCATCGCTCAACCACTGCGCCATTATTTACATTATTGTGTAATTACAGATAGTGTGATATTTAAGGCTAAAGAGACAAATTGTGATATTTATTCTTGTTTTTATCTGCCCTGGGTATCGATCGTATCGTCTCAGTGTATGTGCAAAATACTGCGAATTATAATAATACTAGCTGTCCCCCGCGGCTTCGCTCCCGTCAATTAAGTATTCATTGCACATATCGAGTTTTCATTGTTTTTAAGATGTATTCTGCTATTCGGGTCGGAGACAAATCCAACGAATCAATAACCACGAAAATTGGTTCAGCAGATCTCGAGTTATAAGTGTTATAACAAACCCGACTTTGTTTTATATATATAGATAAAGATGTAGGATGGTGTATTGCGGCTTCTTATGGTATTCTATTTAATTATATTATAACAAAGCAAAAAGCGAACTAAACAAAGCATTTTATGCAAATTACACATCATGAATATTTACATAATTTAGTTTGATATACTTACCTCCTTCCCTGTCTTCTTAAATTTGTGAAATCATCAATGACTTAAAAATATTTTTGAAGTGAAAACTTTGAAAAAAGCGGCGTTGAGCACTTTTCTTGGGATGGGTACAAAATTTTAAACTCGCGTCACGTGACCTGATCGAAAATTCGTAAGACGGATGATTTAAAAATCCACAACGTTAATGTTCAAGTTTTCACTTCTGCCGGCACTCCCGGAGTGCAACCCGTTGTTTTTTTCCTATTAGTATCGTTCGATTGGGTCGATCTTCAAGGTTAAGCAACGCTTGCCAAGGCTGGTCTGTGGATGGGTGACTATCTTAACATTTCGAGTTTCCTCCGTGCCTTAGAAAGCACGTTAAGCCGTGGGTCCCGGATGTCATTTGTAGATCTTTGAAAGTCGTTACGGACTGTCAGAAGCCAGAAAATCTGACACCAGTCTTGCCACGGAGTACCGTGTTACCCAGTTAATGTGTTGAGGAGGCTTGGTAGGCAGCCGCATATAAAATACTGGTATTCAGTTGAATCCAGTTTGACTGAAAGTTGACCCCAATGTAGTTGAGAAAAGGCTAGGCAGATGATGATCGTTCGAATGTAAAACTAACAGTTTTATCATTGTTGCGTAATATTAATTGTTTCAAAATTAATTATTCCGAGCTCATTAGCCATATATAAGCCATAAACGGCTTCTGCGGTTCTTATCTTATAATGCTGACCCGCGCAACTTCGTCTACGTCACATTTTCCATTAATGATCCGCTCCTATACCGCGTGTATCTGACATCGACGCACAAACGATTTCCATGGGTCCAGGGCATGATTCTGGACACCCCAGTGTTGGAATTTTTCGTCGGTTCTTTTTTCATTTTTTTCAAGAGTAACACAAAT
Organism: Ceramica pisi; assembly: GCA_963859965.1. Taxonomy (NCBI): domain Eukaryota; kingdom Metazoa; phylum Arthropoda; class Insecta; order Lepidoptera; family Noctuidae; genus Ceramica; species Ceramica pisi. The sequence continues at coordinate 8,249,203 of OY982542.1, forward strand.
AGATATCAGCTCAGCTGAGCTGATATCTATTCGTGGTCTTATTCAGATTGCTCTTTTTAGTGAAAGTAGGTAATTAATTATTTTTTTATTAAAAATCTCATTGGGTAAGGTCAGAATAACGATTATGAGCAGTCTTAAGTAAAAAAAACCCTTGAAATTAATGAATAAATGAGAAAAAAGCCGACGAAAAATTCTAAGTCTAGGGTGTCCAGAATCATGCCCTGGACCCATGGAAATCGTTTGTGCGTCGATGTCAGATACACGCGGTATGTCTAAGCGATAAATGGGCTATCTAACACTGAAATAATTTTTAAAATCGGACCAGTATTTCCTGAGATTAGCGCGTTCAAGCAAACAAACAAACAAACTCTTAAGCATTATAATATTAGTATAAGTTATTGAAACTCTGCGATTTATTATGTTTTGAACATAATAAAAAAAAAAACAAAAAAAAAATTCAAACTAGAGCTGTGACAAAACTTCACGTTGGCTATCCTGTCTCTAGTGGACAAAATTTGAATAAGCTCTGAATCGACACGAAATACTATAATTAGAAGTACTTTTATTTATCTCTCAACGAAAATAATCACAGAGAAGTAACTTAAAGAGGCCCAAGAGATCACAAAAACGCAGACATTACGCAATAGGTATAATTAAGGTCTAAAAATAACGTGTTAACCTCTCCCACGCCTAACAGCAAGACTTTAATTTTATTCGGAGACTCAAGATCAGTTAAGACAGCGATACATCAGCTGGTTGCGAAGCCCCGCGTTGATTACACGATGTAAGACTGATATGCATCGCGCTACTGACGCCCGCCCTGCGTCAATAAGAGTCCCAGAGTAAGTGTGTCTCAGAAAGCTAATAAATACAAAAAAAAATATTTCAAGTAGTTTCAGGCACTTTTGAATAGTCATGGTCTGTCAATCAAAAAGATGAAGCTAATTTTGCCATGCTAGCGACAAGAGCAGCAAGTTGTTTTGCAGCAAAACACACTCACCCAACGCTATCTCCAGCGCTTTCTTAAATCTTCATTTGTATAATTTCAATATTATGCATCATCATTTTCATATATTTTAATGTAGTTGATTTTTAATTAAAGTTCATGAATTTCCTTGCACGCTCTTCTCTATAAAAAAATTATTGCAACTCTTCGTATTCTGGATAAAATCTACTTCTATAAATATATTTTTTGTATTGGTTATCAACCAACAAGAAAGATTTAAGTAGTAAATCACTCGCGATCAGCAGTGACACAGATCTTCAACTGTCAGCGTAAGTTATCAAAATCAAATTTGCAACGCATATGAGAGTGCAAAATTCCGTAGCAAAGTAGTTGCAAGTTCTTTATGCAATTGCGCGCATAAATCTGCTTGGCGTTGACATCATCACGTTTAACACTCTTATTGAAGCTATAGCCATTGAGATATCCAAGATTCCATTCCCTATCTATTCTATGTTCTAAATATTGCTGTGTAATGAAGTTATTTTCTCTCGTTTTGCGTAGGAGTTTGGTTATTGTTTCATTTGATTTGTATTCCCGAAATAGTGAGTGGGTATCGATACTGTTAGAAATAGCAATCAAAGATAACGTAATAATAGCTTTGTAAATTCCGACTTATTTATACCTTTAAAATTATAGACTAAGCAATGTACACTGGTCTCTCTCTCATGTGACTTACTTATCACTTAAAGGTTTACTAGGAGATAATTGTACGTAGAGTTAAACTCACCTTTGTGGAAACATGAGACAAGGGCTGGAAGATTCCCGACCTTATCTCCTGTTACTTGCAGTCGGCGCAATATGTTTTTTGCCACTCTGCCTTATCAGCCGTTAAACTATCACTAACTACCTTTTCTTTCATATCACTCCTCACACAATCCATCTATATTTTCTTTGGCCTTCCTCTCCCTCTTCATCTATCCACATTTATATTCATTACTCTTTTAGTTACATGTGCTTCAAGACAGTGACAAGAGATTCCCTTTTAACTTTTCCGTCACAGGCACCACTTTTAAACTACCTCCAATTTACTAATTTCTCACTTTATCCACATTCACTTTTGTACATGGACTAATTTAATCTTACTAATATTATAAAGTAGAAGATTTTGTTTGTTTGTTTGGTTGAACGCGCTAATCTCAGGAACTCCTGGTCCGATTTGAAAAAATCTTTCAGTGTTAGATAGCCCATTTATCGAGAAGGCCTATTTATAGGCTATATATATTATCATCAGGCTAAGGCAAATATGAGCGGAGCAATAATGGAAAATGTGATGCAGACGAAGTAGCGCGGGTCAACTAGTAACTATATAATAATATGCTATACTTAGTGACCTATAAACAATTAAGAATGAATACTTTTTCATGGGAATCTGTGCTGATACTTGGTGAGCAATAAACAATTAATATACCTACCTAATTCTTTACCTGACCCGGGAACAAAACTCAAGACCTCATGCTCAGAAAGCGCTTGCGACCAATGCGATCAATATGCGAAATAAAATTGCGTCATGGGACTAGTTCAAAACTTTCTCTACAATTTAACGAGTTTTGACTCTCGAGAGAATTTTAGTAAACATTTTAGTTTCAGAATTTTGTTTTTAATTTCAGACTGAAAGTATTGGAAAACCTTTTTAAAGTTTGTAGACAAGCTGTTTCAAAAACAAACTGTAAATTACTTGACCTATTTCAGACAAGCCTTTTCATACCTTCTCTAAACAATTCTACAAGCACCTTTCAAAAAGGTGGTCTATAAACTAAAAGTTTGTAAAAACAATTGTTCTAGAACACTAAAATTAAATTTACTTCAAAATACATAGTTCTAAACTACATTGCCTCACTTGTTTTAAGTTTATTGTTTAGAAATTCAATAATGAAAATTGTTTCACTGCCAAAATTTTTTTTTATTTCCTCTACAGTATTAACTTAAGTCTTCTTTTTTCTTACACAATTTCTCTTGGTGAAAACATAAAAACAAAAAAATGTAGTATGTAGTTCGTGAAGCAACAAGCAAGCAAGTATGTGTGGTTAACCAAATGACGATAGAAATACATACTTACGAAATTAACGTAGAAAAATATAGCAATTATAAATTGTTTTAAACTTTCATGGTCACACCCACCCGCAAGATCTTCATTTACTCCATGATCATGGCGCTAGCAACAGTGCCGAAATATCGAAAACTCGCAAATTAAAAGGTACATGGTAGCAATCCCGATATTAACTACTCTAATATTGCAATTGCCATAAAATTCATATTGTTGCTACCCATACTTTTAGACTTCATCCCTTTAAAACTTTTTACGCAGAGCTTCAACTGAACGTCTTCATCTTCATAGTAATAAAAATATTTTTTTTAGAAAAATACAGACACAATTATTTTAAATTACACGCAATTGTCACTAGGGGACACAAAAAAAAAACAAAATGTAGTGTTCAAGAGATGATAATATAATGTACATACATTATGTATATTTATTTTAAACTAGCTGTCCCCCGCGGCTTCGCTCCCGTCAACTTCCCATTTTTTTTGCTTTTAAACCTTCCTTGTATTCTGGCGAACTAAACAAAAAAAGAATTACCGAAATCGGCCCTCAGCCGTTCTCGAGTTTTGGCGAGACTAACGAACAGCAATTCATTTTTATATAAGAAGAAAAAGACTAGCTGTCCCCCGCGGCTTCGCTCCCGTCAACTGGCTACCCTACCTACCCATTATTTTTTTGCTTTTAAACCTTCACTGTATTCTGGCGAACTAAACAAAAAAGTAATGACCGAAATCGGCCTAGCCGTTCTCGAGTTTTAGCGAGACTAACGAACAGCAATTCATTTTTATATATAAGACTAGCTGACCCACGCAACTTCGTCTGCGTCACATTTTCCTTGAATTTCGTTTGCTACAAACCTCACGGAGCCCGAGACCTTTCCAAAGAATGCAAAACCGTGGAAATCGTGCGTTCTGGAGTTATAGCGTCAGGAAGGAAAACCCGACTTATTTTTATATTATAGATATAGATAGATAATACGTTGCCCTACACTAGGACTATTTCTCCTGTATTGTCGATGCGTTTACAAACATACAATTTCAAATACACAAACTGACAGACTCGGAACAACTATCAGTAGGCCTTAGGCCATATAAATATTTTTTCCGTGCGGGAATCGAACCCGCGACACACTGCGCAGCAGCCGAACCACTGCTCCAACCGTGTCGTCTAAATCTCTAATCTTATCTCTATATGTTTGTATTTACGTTTGTTCGTATATTTATCTTTATTAATTATACACTGGATCCTGTCCTCTATGCTGATCTCTCTCTATTACTCAAAGGTTTGCTGGGAGGAATCACTTTGATTTAAGCTCGCCTTTGTACGTCAGCTATATTATGACTGATCTTATTTAAGTTGTTTTGGCGTACAATAAAAAATTAAGAACTCAAAGAAGTTGAAACTTCTTAATCTATGGAACTTGGCAAAAACTCCCCACCGCCAATATGATTTTTTCTAAGGTTGCGGCACACTATCTTACATGCATAATCTGTCAGCGCCCACAAATTAAAAGTGTCGGACTTGTCGGATTGTCAGCTTTATGAAACAGGGCCCAGTAGTTTCGGCTGTGCGTTCATTGATCAGTCAGTTTCTGATTTTATATATATAGATGAGATATAGATTGTAGCTGCCCACCCTTCCCATCAAATCTTCATAACTTTTTACGAGAGAATACTTAGTTAAGGTCTTAAACAATTTGGTATCGAAATTAATTTAATTTCAGTATTTCCCTTACCTTTATAATCACTTCAAAAACACGTGCAAATAATTATCTACAAATAATTAATCACAAACCATCTTCTCGATCGATCTCGACGATGTACTTTTAAATTTGTTTAAAAGTACATCGTCTTATTACAATTCGTTTAATTACGCCTCGTAAACGGGAAATATAAATACTCTTTTTATATTATCCGCACTAAAATTACGTTGTTCTAGAACAATTTTCGCTAAAGCAATTAAGTTTGCAATTAAAAGCGAGGGTATCCAAAGAATGTCGGCTGGTTGGAATTTGTCAGCGGCCAACCATTGTGGACCGACCCTAACTGACCTTACCTTAAGTTTCAATTAATAGAACAATTTAATTTCTACGTTCACACGCTGTCGACTGTTCATCGAAGTTTACGTCGAACCGTCGAACGTCACATACTTATGTAATCGGTTCCTGACTCATTTATGGTAGAAAATTAGTAAAAAAAATTTTTTTTTTATTTGAGATGGGTCCTCTCTTGACACTGGTCAAGGTCAGAGATGACAGAGACAAAGTTTAAGATGGAGCGAGCTTACCCAGAAGTAGCGCAAACTTTGAAAATATTAGGGTTGTAAGCGTTCGGAAACACAGAAAAAAAAAAAAAACTAATAATATCCTTGGACATTTCACACAACGCCATATAGTCCCAAGCTAAGCAAATAGTAGCCTAGTAATGAAAATGGTTCATAATTATCGGGTGTCTGCGAAGGGATATAAGGGTGGCGCAGTGGTTGAGCGATTGACTGCGCAGCATGTCGTGGGTTCGATTCCCGCACGGAAATATTTGTACGACCTACAAGTATTTGTTCCGAGTCTGGGTGTTTTTCTATCTATAATAATATGTATGTATTTACAAAAAAAAAATGTGTTTAAGTAGTTTATCAGGCATATCGTTACCATAACACAAGCATTAGGTTGCTTAGCTTGGGACTATATGGCGTTGTGTGAAATGTCCAAGGATACTTTATTGCAAAATCTGCCGTCTACCATATAAGACATTCGCAGAAAACAAATTAATTAACGGAATGAAATCAGCCTTATTCAGGGTAAAGTTTAACTACAGCAGAAGAATTCTATAATAGAAGTTAAGTTCTATTATAGAATTCATGGAAAACAGACAGCTAAATTACACAGCTTCATGAGTTGGCTTAAGGCTGTCGAGAAATTGCTTCGTAGAATCATACAATCACAGTCTACAGCTATAAATAGTTGGTATTAAGTAGGAATTGCTCTGCGCAAACACCAGGTACTAGGTAGATCTTAAAGCGGTACGAATCATGCCTAAGCATACTACCTTAGAATAATAACGCATAGAAGCCGCGTCTAGAACAAAACCCGAGCAAAATCGTGTGTCCACTTCATTTTCTTTGTGTGCGTGAGCCGAATGTGTCTACGTTCCTCTAACGCACACAGATATAGCTTTCAGTGATACCATTACTAAGCCGTTACCCACAAAATATGGGAAGACGCATTACTATTTTGCTATCAAGGCAAGTATTTTATGTTGTTGGGAACTGGAAAAGGTAAACATGATTTTTCATGTAATATGACATATTTTTTCGGAAGGTATAATTCAATTTATTTCAAAATAAAAGGAAATAAATCGCATAAAGAATGATATGTTGTTCAATGCGTTTAGAATGCTTGATGGGTTATAATTATAAACAATGTTAAAACATCGGGTTTGATATGAATTAACAGTAAGTATTGTATTTTAAAATTACAAAAATGAAAAACATGAATGAAAGCAATGTGGGTATTTTTTCCTCACAAATAGCAACACTGTGTTATGACAAGTTAGGTTATTAGAATTTTATTTTATTTATCGATTTACGTAAAAATAGTGCATAGAATGTGAGTTCTTATTTGTGAAATGTTATTTTATCACATTTTTTTGTTTTCCTGATGTGCTATAACATCCTTTCACGCAACAAACTGTCATTTTCAATTATTTACTCGCGAGCTGTGTTCGACGGAACGTGACATTGAGTACTGACGGCCTGGCGGCTAAGTTTGACGGATTAGGCTAAGTTTTAGTTGCTTCACTTTTTGCACTCGTACTAGGTTTCTATGCGTTATTATTCTAAGCATACTACTTTCTTCTTCAAGGCCTTTGGCTCTCAACATAGTGTCGAAGTCTAAATTGCATGGGATTCAAATGCGACGTGGTTAGTGCTACTAAGCCTCCGCAGTCTGTACGTCCGTCCAAGCATCCGCCATAGAAAAACAATATTTTCACAGACTGTGAATTTCCATTGCCTTTGTAATAAAAAAAATAAAAATTAAAGGCAGCTCCCACACAAAAAACGTGTTTATAGGTACGGAACCCTTCGTGTGAGAGTCTGACTCACACTTAGAAAGAAAGAAAAGAAAGCAAAATGATATTATACTAATACAGTTTTCGAACAATTTTTTTTTTTTAAATAAACGTAAAATTTAAAAATACATTGTAAAATTAAATTATACTAATAATTTTATTTTTATTGTTGATTATACTTAGCAGGTTTCTCTAGGTAATTTTGTGAAGTTATCAGACCAACCGGTGGAATGCTTGCAAAGCTTACATTCTGTAATACGTTCCTCGTGTTCAAAATCAAAATTTCTCACTTCTGAATATTTTTCGGCTTCATGAATTTCATGCAGGACGATGTTTTCACAAACATAAAATTTATAATTATATTCTGAATCCCTGTTACATCTTTCTTGAGATTCTTGTAAACAGTTCCACTTATTTACACCAAGTTTGCTTCCATCTTAATAATAGTTACTTATGTTTCATGGTGTAAGAAACTGCTGACTCTTGAACATGAAGTTATTCACTTGTTTTGCTTGGGCTGCTTTTAGTACCGTCTGAAGTATTACGACCCCTACTATGTAGAACTTCTTTATAGCATACCTACATTTATTCTGCGTAAATTTTGATGTAAACTTAGGAATAACTTCACAGTGTTAATCAGCCTGGTAAAAAGCATTTAATTAGCCAGATACTGTTATGCACTCATCTTAGAAGCAAAGGTAACATTTGTTAGCTTTGCCATAAACAGCGCAAAAATATCGAGGAAGACCACGCAAACGATGGCAAAACGAGCCAGACAAAAACAATAACCGATGTTCCACATTACTGGACCGAAACAGCAGAAAGTCATAGAGAAGGCTTTAAGGAGCACGCAAAGTAGAATTCAAAATTATAGAGCACTAGCTTCTGCCAGTGGCTTCGCCCGCGTGGTCCTTCAGGAACATAAAAATAAAATAAATATTTAAAAGCCGTGTATATTGTTAGTGGTCAGGAAGGGGCCCATAGTTCTTCTATAATAAACGATTATCAGTCCACCAAACCACCCAAACCCATAGCGTTTCATCTTTTGTTTCCATATTCTGCAATAGTACCGGGGATTGTCCTTGGGAATACTTTCACAGTGCATACAGGGATAATCGCCGGTTGGTGCCCCATTACATTTGAAATTTCTAACGGGGCCTCTGCGAGTTGGTTTCGGCCCCTCGTACGCCTACCAAAGGACCGGGTCTCCAGGGACCCGAGAAAGAAAACAAAAATCAAAATAAATATTTTATCTTTATTATTATATTATAGTAGTAGGACAGTCATAAAATGATCCAATTTACCGTCTGTCACCTGATGATCTAAAAAGGCCACTTGAGCAGAATCGGAGAGTACATCATGCTACCCGTCACTGTCAAATTTACCCAACCTTAAACCTAATGCGTTACAAATAGAGATGAAAATTAAATTTGACAGTTATTTGTGAGTTTAATATTATGATTCTGATAAAGTGACCTTTAGACCCCCAGAGCAACATGACAATCAAACGCCTAGGTACATAGAATCGAGCACTTTTTGCAACCGTTAAATAAGATACTCCGGCAAGAGCCTTGATGTCTGTTCAAGTAGCTCGATAAAAGTAAAGAACAGAACTTAAAGTCCTTTTGTTTTATACTTTTCAATAAATCCTCACCTTTCAATAGCATCAATAAATTATTGAAAACCATTTCACTATCTTAATTAAAACTCTAAAGATTTTATAAAAGGTCTACATTAAAGAGGCTTTTTGTTTAGATAAATTAGTTTAAATATAGAAGAGCTCTTTCTATTTTTTATAGTGGAATATTTAAGGTAGAGAACAGATTTCAGGTCATTGTTATTTTTAGACACGAATTACTTGTAAGATGACTGTGATTTTCTGAAAAAAAAACCGGCCAAGTGCGAGTCGGACTCGCGCACCGAGGGTTCCGTACAAACCAGTAGGTAAACCCTATTATTATAAGCAGAAGTTGCGATTTACGATTTATGACGTATTAAAAAAAAACTACTTACTAGATCTGGTTCAAACCAATTTTCGCTGGTAGTTTACATGGTAATGTACATCATAATTTTTTTTTAGTTTTATTTATCATTCTCTTTTTTTAGAAGTTAGGGACGACGACACACATTTTACTACTTTGGAAGTGTCTCTCGCGCAAACTATTCAGTTTAGAAAAAAATGATTTTAGAAACGTCAAAATCATTTTTAAAGACCTATCATAGATACCCCACACGTACGGATTTTATTAAATAAAATAATTTTTGTGTTTCAGTTCTAAGTATGCGGACCCCTACAATTTATTGTTTTTTTTTTTTCTATTTTTGTGTGAAAATATTTATGCGGTTCACGGAATACATCTACTTACCAAGTTTCAACAGCATAGCTCTTATAGTTTCGGAGAAAACTGGCTTTGACATACGGACGGACAGACTGACAGACAGACATGACGAATCTATAAGGGTTCCGTTTTTGCTATTTGGATACGGAACCCTATAAACAATACGCGAAAAACGTTACAAATGAGCTCCAAAGTCTTATTCCGGAATAAAATGCATCACGCTTATAAGCGTGATTGCATTATTTTTCCATTCGACATTTGAACGCATGGTAAAACTCGAGCGCGCCTTCTTGCAAGTCACACAATTACACCCGCATCGCCAGAATGCGCAACTATCAAAGACGGTTCCCGCTCCGTGAGAAAATAACTCGTCTCTACAAACACCAACGCGGCTTAAAGCGGGTACATCATAAAAAAGCCATTCCTCACCATTCTACGAATGCACTACATTTATTTTCAAGAAAAAACATGAAAATCTTGCTGTTTTAACTCCGCTTAGCAAATGGGCAATGTTCTACGTTTTCAACTGTGATTCGCTAGGATAACTGTTTTATCTTTGTGTCTGACGTCAGATGTAATTTCGTTTTCAGTCGAGTCGCTTCACTACCCGTTACTCTTTTTGAAATAAAACTGAGCAGACAGTTTTTATGTCTCTTCGCAATGGATAAATGAAAAACTGAGAGAATTCTATAAGTTTTCTTCAGCAAATAAGCTACGTTAGAGTTCCTTTGGCTTTGGTGTCATTAAAGACTGAACATTTTAAACACACATTACAATAAGCCAAGCCCAAGTCCTAAACCGAAAACTTCAGACTTCGCATACTTGTTTTTTTTTTTCCGAGTTCCGAAACCATTATTCTTGAGATATAACCATAAAAAGCCAAACATTGCACTAATGCAACGGATCAATCGTCACCGACAATAATTTCCCACTGACTAAACAACACATTTCGTAATAATTTTCAATAAACGACACCAATCATTAGTCTTAATTGTTCAAGGCAATTCGAAAATGCCATAAGACTTTCGTTAAGAGCATTGAAGACTCCTACGCAACGCCCACTAACTCTCATCAAGGCGCCTCATAAACTTTGTTTGAATTCTCGAGACCAAGAATCGACTAATTAGGCACCGCCTAAATATTAATTAGTTACAAACAAGGATCGGAACTCGGTGACTCGCACAAGTGTACAATTTAACCGAAGGAGCAGGTGGTGATTAAGTAGAAGTTTCTGTCTGTGGGTTACTACTGTCAGATGTACGGAGTAGGGAGCGAATGGAATGTCTCGATGATGATGAACAGCGTTTGTATTTTTTTTTTAATACTTTGCCCCACACTAGAAATTTCTCCTGTATTGTGGGTGCGTTCACAAACATACAATCTCACGTACACAAACAACCAGTCCCGAAACAACTATATGTAGGCCATACAAATATTTGTTTCGTGCGATAATCGAACACACGCAACGCAGTAGTCGATCGCTCAAAGACTCCGCCAAACATGTCGTCAAATTAATAATCAATTACTGTGAAGCTACACTAATTCTCTCACACAATTATTTACCTAGCCTAGCGCAAAAATCATCGTTTTACTCAGTAGTATTGTTTAAAAGAAAAAATACTCAACTTTGTACCTATACCTACAATTTGTGTAAAAGAATGACCAAGAAACTCCTCATACGTTTACATATGATGAAACCGAGGAAATTCTTAGTTATCAAGTAATTTACTTACTCCCAATCATAACTCTATATATTTTTATTTAAATAAATGCTCACCAATTATAATCAAAATAAACACTTCAGTAACAGCAACTCACGCAAAACACTCAACACATTCGAATATTTTATTTTTCACCTGTTTTCTCTATAACTTTACTTATGTACCAAAATAACTGTACTTATAATTTTAATTTTGTATTTTATTACTATACAACGCAACTCTGGCCCCTGAAATACAGGCGCTGCCTAGTTCGGGGACCACGGTGTAATTTTATGTTATACACAACTTGTTACAATTACCTACTTAGTTTTAAGAATCAATAAGAATTTTATGGAACTATGGCTCAAGAAATAAACGTTCAACACATTGTGTAGGTATTGATGCCAACGTTTCTGATAGTTTTTTTTTTTACCCTTGTTATGGGTTTGCTCTTGACTCGACCAAGACTACTTGGTCAGAGATGACAGATACAAAGAAAAAAAAAAAAGACAAAAAATATTTATTTATAGTTTATAAACGTCATGATACGAATAGTATTATGTAATAGTCTGTGGTTGCAAATAACTTTAGAAGTAGAACATAACAACGTAACGAAGAACAAAGAGCCCATAATTTAGTAGTAAACATCTCCTTTCTTTCAACAATCCAGTAACCTAATTATTAAAGTTAGATTTAAAAATAAAAAGAAATCAACAGTCCGCCCGAATACAACACAACACCGATAATCATCAACGAAACACCATTTCTTCGCCACGACCACATCTCAAATAAACAACACCATCGCAGTGCACTCCATTCCCTCACTACTTCATGTCAACTGCATGTAATTAAATGGAGACGTAACTTCAACGAAGTCGGATACTACGACATGAATATTCTATTGCTGACTGGAACTGTAACTTTGAGCTGATATCAGTGTCGGTCGTGTAGCTATTCATAGATGTTCCGCGCTATCGTCATTCATATTTTAACTAGTTCGGAGTTAGGAAGTGGCGTGGTCGCGTCACGTTGCTAACTTCACCTTGGTTAAGATTCTGAAATGTTATGCTGTTCATGTTCTTGGGGGGGTAGTTAGTAAACATTGGGTTAGAGCTGCATTCATATGCATTGATTGGCACCAGAATGTCTTGGATCCACCATAGTGGTCCACCCAAAACTATTTTTAAATTTTTGATATTTTTATCACTGCTATCAGTGATAAAAAATATCAAAAATTTCATCTTTACTCATGTAGCGTACAAGACTTAATACCTACATTCTTATATTGTTTTCACACCACCTCACCTGCACGAAAACGTCAAATAATTGGACATGCAAACCTAAACCTAATAGCAGCAGTACGTCAGTCTAACCCGCGAGTGGCTCCCTTCCGTCTCCGCTGCTAAGTGCAGCAAGCGCAGTCAAAATGCGTTCCAAATTCAAAACACATTATTGCCTGGCGGGTTGTAATGAAATTTAGTACAATATTATTACCCGGCGTGGGCTGGAGCTCCTTAGTCGTGTGCCGACCCGCGCCACCTGTTTTCATGGCAGGAGCACAATTTTCTCGCAGTAGGTGTGAAAAGTAGAGTTTGTTCCTCAGGGATAAAAGTGTTTCTGGCTAGCTTGAATCCCTCGCTGCATTCAGGATTCTTGTATTAACTACCTCCTTTCTCTCGTGAGTTAAACTTTAATCTCCCTCGCTACGTTCCGCTCGGGAATTAACTCTCGAATCCTTCATTGTGTTCGGGATTCAATATGACGCCCGTGTCATAAGACACTGCTTAATCCCCTCGTTTCATAATCTACTTTTATATTTATTTTTCCTACTCCTCCGCTGTACTCTTCTGATTAATTTCGTTGCGGGATCCAAGACAGTTGAATCGTTTCTCCGGGACTCGTCGGGTTTCATTAACTCGGCGTTTTTCTGGTGGTCGCCACTGTTGATTCTGGCTTTCAGGAGTTGCAGTGGTCGGGAATGTGTGGCGGGCTTAGAATAATACGCATAGAAACCTAGTACGAGTGCAAAAAGTGAGGCAACTAAAACTTAGCCTAATCCGTCAATCCGTCAAACTTAGCCATCAGTACTCAAGGTCACGTTCCGTCGAACACAGCTCGCGAGTATAAAATTGAAAATGACAGTTTGTTGCGTGAAAGGATGTTATAGCACATCAGGAAAACAAAAAAAATGTGATAAAATAACCTTTCACAAATAAGTACTCACATTCTATACACTATTTTTACGTAAATCGATAAATAAAACAAAATTCTAATAACCTAACTTGTCATAACATAGTGTTGCTATTTGTGAGGAAAAAAATACCCACATTGCTTTCATTCATGTTTTTCATTTTTGTAATTTTAAAATACAATACTTACTGTTAATTCATATCAAACCCGATGTTTTAACATTGATTATAATTATAACCCATCAAGCATTCTAAACGCATTGAACAATATCTCATTCTTTATGCGATTTATTTCCTTTTATTTTTAAATAAATTGAATTAAATCTTCCGAAAAAATATGTGATATTACATAAAATATCCTGTTTACCATTTCCAGTTCCCAACAACATAAAATACTTGCCTTGATAGCAAAATAGTAATGCGTCTTCCCATATTTTGTGGGTAACGGCTTAGTAATGGTATCACTGAAAGCTATATCTGTGTGCGTTAGAGGAACGTAGACACATTCGGCTCACGCACACAAAGAAAATGAAGTGGACACACGATTTCGCTTGGGTTTTGTTCTAGACGCGGCTTCTATGCGTTATTATTCTAAGGTGGCAGGCTTGTCCCAAAAAAAAAACTACTTTTATACATCTTATAATAAGACATTACTATGATAGGTCAAACAACAACAAAGAAATTTTACTAATCGATCTTGATGAGCATGAAATATTGACGTTAGAAACCCCCTCGCCAAAGTGCAATAAAGACAAAACCCTTATAAGTACGTGGGGTGTCAGTAGCGGTCGAGACACGTATTATATAATGACGTACTATGATTTAATGGCGACAAACTGCATTACGAGCAATTTAGTCTAGTCGAGCAGTATAGTCGTTTCGGTTTAGCATAGCTGCACACCGTAGTCATTTTTCTTTCCCTCATTTCTTTTTGTGGGAATCTGGTCAATTAAAGTGTATATTATGTATGTACCGTTTTTCATGAAAAATACGTTTTTTTTTGCATCAAAATATAGCGGAAAAATTAGAGAGCAAATATAGAGAGTGGGATAATAATATCCCACTCTAATTTTAGTCATGCCTATGGGCAAGAACATACACCAACTTCATGATGGCCCTTTAGGGCCAGTGCCTGCCAGGGTGGTGTTTGTACGAAAGAGTCACCGTAACCTTGCAGCGGAAAAGGAATTTGGAGGAACATGGATAGGATTTTTAGTCAGTAAAAGTCCCCTACGCCCAGATAGTGGAAAGAGTTATTTGAGGAATTCCCATCCTCTAAAAAATGCGCCAGCTTTAGGCACAGTTTGACTGATGTCTACAAGAAAAAAACAGCGTTTGTTAACTCAACTCAAATCAACTCAATTATCAACTTCTATTATTATAGCTGAATTGAGACTGACGATAAAAATGTTTCAAACTGTACTTTAATAGAGTATTAAACTAAACTATCGTTCGCCCAATACTTAGCTTAAGAATCTTGGGTTTATCATCTTGCATTATTCTTCTATGATATTTGGTTGATTACAGACAGACGCATATCACTTTGTAACTTTCCACATCACCTAGTATTAGCATACAGGTTAACTGACATAGTGATCAATTGAATGAACATATAATTACATAAATTGTTTACCTATTTGGTACATAATGACGTAAGCGGCTAAGCCTCTTGGACTGATTACGAAACGTTTTAGAGTAATACAGCTTTAGATGGTAAGCCTGTGCAGACCTCTAATTTGAATTTATTGTTGTTTCGACTTTACTTGAACAATTTGTACAAAACAAAGGCATTGGGTGAAAGGACAACTTATCTATGTACATACATGTATGTATTACAACTGTGTGAAGGTTGGTTAAAGTTTCCATTATAGCCCGCTGATTTAAGGGTTGGGAGTGGGGGAGGGGGAGGAGGGGGTGCCCCCTGCGCCACGCCCACCCCCCGGAGCCCCATGGTTATGGAGATATCCATGGTTAAAGTTTTGAGGTTAGAATAGCATTTGAGTTAGAAAAAGAGGTAACATTGAGTATAATTTAGCAGGGGGAGGGAGGGGGGAGGTGCCCCCAGTACCCTAGCACCACTCCCATGTAAAGGCAACAAACGGTTCTTGAGAAAAACTAATTATAGTAACCTAACCTCAAAACGTTTTATATTCGCTCAACATTGCACAGTCAAGGGAGGCCCAGTCGACGAAGCCCCGCTTCCTTACGCTTTCTAAGCTTTCTATTTGTGTGTACTATCTACAAAAAAAATACAAAATTCCACAGCAGCGGGCTATAATGGAAATTCTAGCCTGAAGGTTGTCTGAACTTTGAATAAGACCAGAAAATACCACTTTAAGGCGAGACAATATACGCTTGTCCGAAGTCCTCTTCGAAAAAAAACATTTTGCACTAAACTGTCATTATTATTACTAAAACTGTTTATAGAAAGTGTCCAAATTAAACGCAAGTCAAATGATACAATTGGCTTTTGAAAACTCACTCTGCCAATCGCAGCGGCTGGCCCGTTTTTGACAAATTGTGTTTTATTTCTATAAGCATTTGTTTCACTAGCCAGGCTTGCGGCCAGCTCACTGTTTAGACTATTTTTTTTTGAAAGAGGATTTCTTTCTTACTAAATAATTGAAATGGTAAATATTTAACTACATTGAAAGAGTTATATTTATTACTAGATGACCCGGTGGACTTTCCACCATCTAAAATTTATTTGAATGGCATTGTTTTTTTTTTTCGTAGACCACCCTAAAATTGTGACGAACAAATCAAAAAAATTAAAAAATCCAGCCAATTGCGAGTCAGACTCGCGCACGAAGGGTTCCATACCATTATCTATAAAAACGAGCAAAAAAATTCACATTTCTTGTACGGGAGCCCCCTTAAATATTTATCTGATTCTGTTTTTAGTAGCTGTTGTTATAGTATAGCGGCAACAGAAATACATCATCTGTGAGAATTTCAACTGTCTAACTATCACGGTCTGGTGACAGACGGATGGAAAGCGGAGTCTTAGTAATAGGGTCCCGTTGTACCCTTTGTGTACGGAACCCTAAAAATTAAATCAATCGAGCAATTTTAGTGATTAAAAATTAAAATCAATATTTACAAACATTTTCCACACAGTTTTGCTAAAATTTAATAAATAATCATAAACGTCAGTCTCCACTCTAAGTGCCCTTGTCACTCAGAAATTTACGAGACTATATTAAGTCTGAAAGTAAGTAGGCATAGCTTTATTCACAAAAGTTCTCTTTGACAGCGCCCCAACAGTATCTCCCCATATAAACATTAGTGAAAACTTTCCGAATAATTATAATGCGTTGCAGTGAGAAAGAGGGATCGAAGTGAGAAGTGTACTCCAGAATAATGACGCTCGAAGAGGACGCGGATGTCGAACGTTAGAAGAAATTTACTAGATGTGATTATACAGCGTGTAGCAAACATAGCACAAAATCTGAAAAAGAGTCAGTGTGGTATTTTCATCTTAGTTCCTTTTTCTTTTATTAGTTAAAATACTTTCGGCAGAGCATTGACTGTCAGTCACTTAGTCAATCGTCAGTTACGGAAGTATTTTAAATATTAAGATATTTCAAGTCTTCGTTAAATTTGAGATTTAACTTGGAATTCTTGTTTGTTTTTTTTTTCTTTTTGACCACTTTTTTGACCCATATACATTAATTGACTTTCTTAATATGAAAAACTAAAATAAAGCTGTCCTGAATCGGCTTCTATCATGATCCTTTACGGTCTTTAATAATTAAAAAACTGTTCATACTATATTGTTCGGTTATTCACGAAGGAATATTAGGAAAAGGTCAATGTACTTTATTGCAAGTTTATCTGGTGCCTACCATTTACCTAACAATTTAACGTAACAGGAGGCCGAGCGCGAGCTACTCATGACAAAAACGATTTTTTTGTCGGTCTGTCTGTTTGTTCCGTTTAGTCTCCGAAAAGGCTAGACCATTTTTTCACTACGGAATTTTGACCGGCAAATGGCTGATTTTATATTTTATAAAAAGGACAACTACGTTTAAAATTTTAAAATCTCTAAACACTTTTAACGCGGGCAAAGGTACGGGCAGAATAAGGTTCATTATAAAAAAGTAAAGCTACCTTTTTTAGAATCAAATGCTAGGTGATTAACTTTAGTAACCTTCAAGATATTCGACAGAGCATTTTAAATAAAACCTAACTAATTAATATCCTCTATTATTATCCTCTGTGTAAGAGGATTCCGGTTGAAACTCGCTTCCATCTTCGGCCTAATCATCACTTTCCATCAGGTGAGATTTGGGCCAAGAGTTTCCCCGTTTTGTATAAAAAAAAAAAAAAAAAAAACCTTAAAACATGACGTCAAAAAATTTCCTTCGCATTGCTGTTGACTGAAAGTCAAAAACACCTGCCAAGTGCGAGTCGGACTCGCGCACTGAGGGTTCCGTAAGCAGAAGTTGCGATTTACGATTTATGACGTATTAAAAAAAAACTACTTACTAGATCTCGTTCAAACCAATTTTCGCTGGTAGTTTACATCATAATGTAGATCATATATTTTTTTTAGTTTTATCATTCTCTTATTTTAGAAGTTAAGGGGACACACATTTTTCCACTTTGGAATTGTCTGTCGCGCAAACTATTCAGTTTAGGAAAAAATGATCTTAGAAACCTCAATATCATTTTTAAAGACCTATCCATAGATTTCCGAGACGTATGGGTACGATGAAAAAAAATTTTTGAGATTCAGTTCTAAGTATGAGGACCCCCAAAATTTATTGTTTTTTTTTTTATTTTTATGTGAAAATCTTTATGCGGCTCACAAAATACATCTACTTACCAAATTTCAACAGCGTAGTTCTTATAGTTTCGGAAAAAAATGGCTGTGACATACGGACGGACGGACAGACAGACAGACAGACAGACATGACGAATCTATAAGGGTTCCGTTTTTGCCATTTGACTACGGAACCCTAAAAACGTGGTACGGATTGCAGTACAACGAAGTAATGCAGCCAGTCTTGGAACGAGGAGAAAACCTTATCCTCGTTCGAAGACGGGCCCTTACCTTGGACCGAAGATAAGCCAACAACGCTTATCCTCGGTCCAAGGTAAGAGCCTGCCCAGGTTCTTAAATGATTTTTATTTTCTTCTTTAAAACAAAATTCTGACAAAAAAAACAATAATCCCTTTCATACATTCACAACAGACACTATCACCGCTACACCAAAAGAAAGCCGACCTTTTTGCCAACTACCGTCAAAATAAGGCGCCAACAATGTCCGCATTCAGCCACACTAATCTGTGTTTATCGCATTTATCTAATGCAGAGCGGAACACGTCTAGCATATAGATTTTATTCTGCGGTCGTGACCGGAATCCGTTGAGGAGAGTAGAGGGAAGCTCGAAGACACATTGTGTTTAGCAACCCTCGCGATGCGAAATGAATCTATATATAGATGTAGTGGAGGATTTTTTTTTATTAATAAAATCTTTTCTAGATGCAAGAAAATAGGTTTTATAATTCTAGAACAGAATTTAAAATACAAAATAGTTCACCTTTTTTTTTTTAAACCGTGTCATATAACTTTCAGGAATTTTATTTTACCTTTGAGCATGGCGATAGTGATGTGATTTGTGAATATTTTTTCAACGCTAAAACTAATCCATTAGTTAAATACTACGTAGTTCACACTAAGAAAACAAAATAATCTTTATTAAAATTAAACGTCTACATTTATTCGATGTTTGCGGTTAAAATAATTGTAATAATCGAACCGTAATGTACTAATTAAATTACGCTCATCAAAATTATGCAAATTATCGTAATGTAAACCTGTCATTTTATAAATAAACCATTAATTTATACAATAATTAAACTTAATATTTTAATTAAACTGTCATTTATTTTTGGCGTTTGATGCATAATAATAACTTGTTTACTAATATGTTTTATTGGAACAACCAGTTATGCTGTTGATATTTCGGGTTCATATCATTAAAAAACGCTGTAGAATACGTAAAAAATGCATAAACATGTGTATGTTATTAGCAACTTTTACATTGGCACGATAAACAGGAAGAAGGAATAAAAAAAATGTTGCCTACATAGTAGGTACACTATATTAATTGGCAGTACATTTTTTTTTTTTATTAAGTAACTAGCTGACCCGTGCAACGTCGTCTACGTAACATTTTTCATTACTGCTCCGCTCCTATTGGTCTTAGCGTGATGATATATAGCCTATATCCTTCCTCGATAAATGGGCTATCTAACACTGAAAGAATTTTTCAAATCGGACCAGTAGTTCCTGAGATTAGCGCGTTCAACCAAACAAACAAACTCTTCTGCTTTATAATATTAGTATAGATTAACATCCAACACCAACACAATTTGGCTGCGTTCTTAAATCCCATCATTAACATTCTATGGTCACCATGGGTCCCGTACCATGTTTACCATATTACATGCCGCATTTTCTGGAAAATTCAATGTTGACCTGCGTATTCCGGTCAAGTTCTGCTAGTTTACAGTATGCACAGTAGAGAAAAGAATTGTAAATCAACAGATATCCAAAGAAAATTATTGATAATATTAGCTGTCACCTGCGGTTCTGACCGAGTGAATGACGAAAAATTTCCAATGTTTTATTCCAGACTAGCTGACCCGCGCAACTTCGTCTGCGTCATATTTTCCAATACTGCTCCGCTCCTATTTGTCTTAGCGTGATGATATATAGCCTATAACCTTCCTCGGGCTGGGGCTAATCTGGGCTAAAATGGGCTATCTAACACTGAAAGAATTTTTCAAATCGGACCAGTAGTTCCTGAGATTATCGCGTTCAACCAAACAAACAAACAAACAAACTCTTCTGCTTTATAATATTAGTATAGATTCTATCCTACCTCTGTGCCAAATTTCATGAAGATCCTTCCAGGCGTTCTGTCGTAAAAGAGTTACAAATATCCATCGATCCAGCCTCACAAACTTTCGCATTTATATTATTAGTAGGAAGGAAGAAGGATTTGTAAATACATAGGTTAAAATTTACACATTACTTTTTAAGAGCAGACTAATGTTAACTACTAACCAACCTTTGTACCCAATTGTTATTTTGTCGTTTCCTCATATCCACTAACTTGGAAAAATAATGCTTTTAAGTAGGTACATAATATGTTTAAATGTGTGGCCTTAAATTATAAAAAATAAAAATTAACCTTTTATCGTTTTCATCTCTTTAAAATCCATCCCATCATCATTGTCCTGAAAAAATCGCTCTTAGCGAAAAGTCCGCCCAAAAGTCACCGTATGTAATGTTTTCTTCATCTATATTTCTGGAACTTCTATGGTGTACATAATGAACAAATATTGTATTCTATTCTCCACCAGCAATAATACTTAAAAAAAATATATAAATCAAACAAAAGTCTCAATGTCATTACCAAAAGCATCATTAAACTGAACTTTTTAACCGATGCAACGAGTGCAAAAGTCAACCCCTACAATGTAAGGACCATAACACTAAAGATACGGTACGTACCGTTTATACAAAGATAACGGCTTAAAGGTATCTTTTATACAGAAATAACGGTTTTCGTTCGAAAGAGTTGGAAGACTATTACCGACTGATAGTAATGTTTAAATTCTCCTGGTTGTCTTAGTCGTTTTTAAGGGTTCCGTGTCCAAAGTGTAACCAACGGCACCCTATTACTAAGCTCCGCTGTCCGTCCGTCTGTCTGTCTGTCAGCGGGCTGTAACTTAAGAACCGTAATAGGTAGACGGTTAAAATTTTTGCAGACTGTGTTTTTTTTATTGCCCCTATAACAAGAAATAATAAAAATTTCAATAAACTTAAAAAGGGGCCTCCTTTAGTTTTCAAAGTAATTACAAATAATAAAAATTATAGAGGGCGCCACGATACGTGTTTTTATTTAATATTGTACTTACGGAATCCTCCGAGTGAGAGTCCGACTCGCACTTGACCGGTTTTAAGATACTCGTAGTATCTTTCGTAATGAAGATAATAAAATATTTTAATCTTAGCAATAACACTTAAGAGTTTAAAGTATCAAGTAGGCATTGTTTTATGTTACAATACTGTTGGGTTTTTAAGAAGGTCGACGGATATCAAAAGTCTCTCTTTTAACCTTAAAAGAGAGACTTTTGATATCCGCCTGCCTGTCCATTACAGTGGAGCGGAGAAACGGAGGAATTTTAACCAATGGAAATGTATAAAATCTGTATACCACTTGAGTCACTGACAGTTTGAAGCACATCCTTTAAACCTGTCTTAAACCATGTTTATGACTTAATAATAGTTGCGAAGTTTATATTTTATTATTTTTAGATAAAAAAATTAATTCGATTTCAATAAAAAACTGTAATTTTATCCGTTTGTGATAATCCGTACCTTATTGTTACTTTATTATTGCGTAAAGTTTAAAATAAACCTGTTTCCATTACCATAAAGTCGATGATTATAGTCCTAATTTATAAAATCCTTACGTTACTGACAGTGTGACTAACAGACAACGCACAGGCGAAACTGCTGGTCGTAGAGAGCTGGAATTTGGCATGTAGGTTCGTCGGGGAGTGTAGAGGAGCATTAAGGCCGTACCCTGAGCAAATAACCTTGAGCATTTTTTCCCTCAATAACAGCGCGAGAGATACAATAGCGAATAAGCTCAAAATGTTGAATAAAATCGTTATAAAATCGAATTTTGGTCGTTTGAAAAAAATACTTCTACCAAAATGTTCATAATTAAATTGCCTATCCATTAATGTAAATACAAAATCAAAACAATCGTTAGTTTTCGAGAAGATGCATGTTTTCAGTAATTTTTTCTCATTTCTGTGGTTTCGTTGTGAGGAGATTACTTAAATATTATACTTAGTAATAAAAAATTAAATCTACCATTTTGAAGCCAAGATTATGTAGAAATTTAATGTAAGTATTTTTTATTAGGTAGTTGATATTTCTTTTGGATAAAGAGTAGATAGCTCCAAAAAACTGCACAAAAAACGGCTAGCGCTGCGTTTTGTTCGCCATGTAGACGGATTTGCAAAAGTATTTTTTGCCCGAAAGAAATTTATTCCATAAAAATCTTATGAAACACTTCGGAGATAGACAATTAAATATATTTGGACTGGTTGCAAGTTTTTGGTGATACCAGCACTAAAAAGTTAAAAATAAAAGGTATTTAAAAACAAAGAAACCACGGTAGAAACATTGCCTTTCAAAATGAAGTAATTTTGTACTTTTTAATCGTTTTATTTGGAATTCGGTTATATATATTTTTTGAAAAAAGTTTTAATGTTGTTGTGTCTGATAACTAAGGTACATCATCAAGAATTTTTCAAAGTCAAGAGATCGCCAAATTATCCTTGTGTAACATTGTAGATATTACATACTTAGTTACGAAGGGCGAAAGATCAATTCATTTAGACTGCTGTCAATTTGTTGTTATCTATTTTTTTGTCATCTTTTACAGCAGCCGGGTGCCAAAACAAGAAAACAAAAGGTATGCAGCTTAATATTCAATTCGAGAAATACTAACTATGTAATGATACTTACATAGTCAAACAAGATTTTTTTTTAAAGAGGTAATGATTAATATTGATGGTAACGACCTTCGATTGCGGAGTTTGTTCGAAAGAGTCACTGTGGCCTTGAAACGCAAATGACATAAGAAGGAACACGGATGGGTTTTATTCAAGAGTCTGACCCTCCCTTCCACTCCGCCCAGAGCATGAGTCATGTGATGATTTCTCATCCTTAAAAAAGGCCTTCGATCCAGTACCCCGTACCAGGGTAGGTACTACGTCGAAATAGTACAAGAGATGTACAACAATATCAGTACAAGGGTCCGAAGCCACGCAAGTGTTAGTGCAGTTTTTGAGGTCAAAGTAAGTGTCCATCAAGAATTCGTGGCCAGTCCACGTGTGTGCTTAACGAGCCTGAAATAAATATTTAATTTTGTAATATGGCCACTCTTGATTTCAATATCTCCTGACTTCAAGGTGAATAAAACGCAGAAGATAAAAGCTTGGTTGGAAACTGCAAGGGAATATTATGAGATTCTGATGTGTCTGGTATTAAATTCATTAAATTGATTCTCATTAGAACCTGATCGTGATTAGCAAGATCAATGACATAATAATCATAATCAACTAGATAATATGGATTTCACAAGAATAATTATTTAAGCTGGTCTTCGAGAGTGCATAACATTCAACATCGAATCAACATCCCCGAAACAATTATAAATACAGCTTGTTATTTAGCTTGACATAAATAAATTGTGCATTAGGCTGTGTCGAGCGGAGGAAATATGGATGTCACTACAACACCGTGACTAAACAGCCTGGCTGAAAATATTCTCTTTTTTTCGGTTTTTTCGTTTGTGCTTGGTCTTGACTCTAGTCTAGGTCAAAGACAGAGCCAAAGTTGACAATGTACGCGATGGAGCGAGCTTTCCCAGTAGAAGCCTGTTCACTCTAACTTTGAGGAGATTATAGTTGCTTTCGGAAACACAGACGCAGGCAAAGACTTCCGCTCCTTTACTGTGGGTATCTTAAAAGTTCCTCCTTGATAAGAAAATAAAAAGGATTCAAAATTTTTGGCAGCCATAGTTTGGCTAAACTCACATACGACCTGCATACGTGAATTTAGGTTGGTATCTTTTGTACCTGCATGAAAGGAGGTGCTGTGTAATGCTTTCTGAAACGAACTAAACATCCTTTCAGGAAAAACTAACGTGGGACCGTGTTGAACGTTAAAGGTGAAAAGGCGTTTTCTAATGGTTCGGGTATGAAGTCCACATTAGATCTGGTTTTAGATTAGGTGGTTGACATAATCTAGGTGCAAAACCATATAAACATGTACTCGTTTTAGTGAGAAAAATCGTAGCTTGGTCGTTTGAAGAATACATATAAGCTAACACAGCATTGGCATTCTATCTTATCTAGTCGAAAATTAGCAAATTTTAGTATTAGTTTTGACAAAAACTTATCGATCAGCTTTTTTTAGGATGGGAAATCGACAAATGACTCCTTACTGAGTAAATCCTACCCGTGTTGCTCCGAATGCCATTTGCGTTTCAGGGCCGCGCCAACCCTTTCATACAATTCTGGAACAGCTTTATCCCTAGAAGTGTTTTCATCTAACAGAGTCCCCCTCCCCCTTTACATTTTCACTCCGTAACTTATGTACCTATGTCACCACACCTAAGTGTTGCGTCTCAGACCGTGCGATTACCTTGCGGGGCACGTGGCTTGTCGTGTTCATTTGCATGCTAATACCGCACCGCCGGAGCCGGCCCGTCCGGCCGCCGCATTGTATTGTAAACACTGCGTGATTCATGTCAACACAACGGCGGGATTTTCTGTGATTCAAAATTTAGCTTCGCTTAGCCAGAGTTGGATACTTTCGCTGTTAGGCTGAGGTCCACTACGGTGTTTTACTACTTGAGGAGCACAGGAATCAGTCGCTTGTGTTAGTTTTCTTGACTTACAAAATCACACGACTAAAAATCGCGGTGGTTTAGCCGTAGTGCGGCCCAGGTACTAGCAGTTCTTACCGACTACTGCTGAATTATAAAATTTGCTCCAATATTTGAGCACAGCCAGCTTTTACAGCTGACAGCAACCTTGTCACTGAGGGTATAAAGGTATAAGGTACAGGTGAACCATCCCTAACATAGAGCTGCTGGAGAAATGCAATGAGAGCCTGATCAACCGCTAAATCAGGCGTCGTAAGTGAACATAGATTGGTCACTCGCTCCGTTGAGATTCCGATCACATCCAAACAGGCGTTGAACTGGAATCCTCAATCAAGGAAAAAGAAACGGTAGCCGCCACGTCCCTGTGTTGGCAGAAGCGACAAGCATCGGATTGATGTCGAGCGGGATGAAGCGTGAAGCTCAAGACCGCTCGCGGTGGCGTACTACTGTAGACGCTCTCTGCCCCAACTAGGGAACATGTGAAGGATATTAAGTCAAGTAAAGGTGAATGGACTCTCGGTTGAACTAATGTTGAATCGGTCAAAGACTAAAGGCATGACTTCTTAAGCAATAAAAAAAACTTTGGACACTCCGACAGAGACAGGAATGACGCTAGGGTGAGTAACTTTACTAATACTTTGAAATAATCCCGATTTTGAAATGATTTTAAAAAAAGATTACTATTACAGTAGATATTTTAGCTAATAAAGTATAGATGGATGGAAGGAGAAGGAGAAGAAGGCCAAAGAAAAGATGGATGGATTGTGTGAGGAGCGATATGAAAGAAAAGAGAGTAAGAATAGAATAAAATAGAATACTCTTTATTATGTACACCATATAAGTTAGGTACAGAAAAAATTGATAGAAAGGCTGATAGGGCAGAGTGGAAGAAAAAAACATGTTGCACCGACCTTATAACATGGGATAAGGGCAGAAAGATGATAAACTTAGCTTTTAAAATAATATAGCGCGTTTAGATGATTCTGTCCCTCGACAAATTGCATCTGTGTCTCTAAATCCAACATCCAAAAACACTCTAAATAGTCGATGTCGGTTCAAAGGTGCACAGTCAATCGTGAACTAAACTTGGACCGTAGTCCCCAATGCTTTGAGGGAGACCGTTGAATTTTATATGAAATAGCTGATGCGACCGAACCCGCTAGATAGATGATATTTCCTTTCGTAGACTTCTTAGCACAGCATCAAATATGTACGCTGTATTTTCAATTCTCGATTTTATGTTCTAACACGTCAATTTTGAGTTCTGCTGAATCGGTAAAACAGTAAAAACTGATTAGTTCCGTGATAATATTTAGAAAACGTTGAGTAGTTGAATTTAGGTGATGTTGACACAGCAAGAGAATTTTCGTTTCTCCCTCAGGTATAAATTCCGCAGCGTAGGTATTTCTGCATCACTATGAACACTACTATTGATTTAATTTTTTTTATAATCTTATCAGGTTTATGCGGAAAACTGTAAAACGAGGATTTATGCTAAAATGTTTTTATTAAGTTTTGTATACTACTTTCTGTCAACGGTCATAATATGCAGATTAATCTGAATATATTGAATATGAGTTTTGATGTACTCCTTAGGGCCAATTCTACAAAATTTAAACAACTTTCACGAATGTATGAATATTGCGGCTTTTTTGACAGTTTGCGATTAACATGCGAATGTGAAATTTAGTAGAATTGGCACTCTTATATCATCATTTATCTAAACCGAATGTTAACAGTTCCCATAATTTTAATTAATCTGACCATCAGGTGAAATAGTGGTCAAACGAGTATCTATCAAGAGTAAAAAATAAAATTAGCCTTTGTAAAGCTAAAATACAGAGGTCCCAGTACTTCAAGCTACAACAATCTGTCAAATTTCTTTAATAGATTTTCAACTTAATCGCTGATGCATTAGGTTCAGAGTTGATTGGAAAAATTGGCATTTTCGGGTAGGTAGGTAGTTAATGTTCTGGCGACTGTACCTTTACCATGGAATCTTATTTGACTGCATTTGACGTACAGTTTAGTCCGACTAAAGCCATCAAAATCCTTTGAAATGAACCACGAAATGTGGTTCATGCAATCACTCTGGATACTCAGAACCTGTTGTTTGCCGTGACTTCGTCTGCTGCTTTTAAATATCAATCTCAGTGAGACAAAATGGCTCTTTAAGCAATAGGATAACTGACAAATGCTTGCACAGTCTGGACAGGTCTAATCAAACTTTCCCCAAAAAGCCACCACAGACGTGAACCTACATGGTTTTCATATATTATACACGATTGTATGGATTTTAAAAAGTGACTATGACCTCTGAGTATGTTTCGGTGCTTCTTCTCAGGGTAGTCAGCTAGGAAACATCGGCCTCATCTAAAATAATGTGACCAATAATATAGACGTGTGTAAAAGAGTTGCATGTGACCTATTTGCAAAAATAAATGTGATTTGATTTGATCAGTTTCACGGTCATACCCAAATGTTTTGAACTTTTAACAATCGTTCCAACAGATCGAATGTCACTTTCTGTTCCCACTTAGATGGACCGTCTAACAGAAAAATGGTGGCTGACCATCAGCAAATTTGTTCACACTATATCCGGACGCTTAGACGACTCTTCGCAGTGGCAAAACGTCCGACAAAAAACTGGAACCTTTTTCTCGAATCCTAAGAGCGAATTTCACCAATGAAACTGATCGCGATCAAGCTACGTTCAAGAGTTGTCAATGTCAAATATTTCATAGACAACCATCATCCATAAAAAAAACTTTTTGGTTTTTCACTTTTTAGTGGTACCCCACACATAACACCACTGCAAAATTGCAGGAAAGCAAAATACGCAATTTCGTCTAATTGGATGACTTAAATTTCTATTTAAAATCCAAACTTCTTAACCGATTTAGATAAAATTGAAATGGGACCAATCGAGAAGTATATCCTTTCAGATAAAACGAATTTTTCGAATCGGTTCATTAATGACGGAGTTATGAGGTATTAAACATAAAAAATACAACCGAATCTTCTCCTTTTTGGGAAGTCGGCTAAAAATAATGACACTGACAGCTCGTTAACGTGGTTCATAATATGTTGATCGCGTTCAGTTTCAGATTGATGAAATCCGTCTTTTATGTGAATAGGCTTGTGTCCTGAAAAAATCTAATTAGTCCGTCAGTTAGATTATCAAAAAATATTTGACCCGTGTTTTTTTCTTTTTTTACGGGAACCAAAATTGACGAAGTTACGACGCTTTTAAAATTCTCAATGCGTCACACCGTCGCATAATTTTTAGTGAGTCGTGACGTCACGAGCCCCCACTCCCAAGTTTTGATGCGTTTTATCTTTGTCAATAATCATTGATTTACAAAAACAAAAAATACGTGTCCATTATTTTCAATACTCTAACTGACGGACTAAATAGTTTTGCAATTTGTGGATGATGGAATCTAGCCAATAGTGTCATATAATTTGTACTGCCACTGGCAAATCAGTATCTTTAAACGATCCGACAAAGTGGGAACGGGCACTTCTCAAAAGAACGGAATATCGTAAAATACATCCTAATAAACTTAGGATGCATGTACTTTAGACCTATAATAAAGAATCTGGCATTTTTTCTGCAGTGTTTCTACATTCAACATGATTGTATAATAATATGGTAAATGTTAACTATGGGCAGAAAATGTTAAAAATACATATAGTCGGATAAAGCAAAGTACTTATAAATGTAAAATTGATATTCTTTTAAACCCGGAAGCTTTGTGCAAAACTAAATTCGTACAACTTATTAGAGAGTTCCGTACCTCAAAAGGAAAAAACAGAACCCCTATAGTATCACTTTGTTGTCCAACCGTCCGTCCGACCGTCTGTCTTTCAAGAACCTTTATTTCGGAAACGCGTGGAGATATCGAGTTTAAATTAAAAGATTCAAAATTCAAAGCATTTATTTCAAATAAACCATTTACAGGCACTTTATAATTGTCAAGTTTGGTCAGTCAAAAACATGTCTACAGTACCTTGAACCAGTGAAAAAATCAAACTTCAAAGATAGGGCCTTTTATGCCGCAAAAAACGTACATTTCGAAATTCTCAAGGGAATCAAAATTTATAGTATACTTTCCGTTGACCTAGAACTATGAAATTTGGCAAGTAAAACCGTCTAATACCACAAATAGGCATAGGGAAAAATCTGAAAACTATAAATTTATAACTACACCATAAAAAGCAGTCTTTACTTAAATTACTACCTACAATTTTGTTTGGAACCCTCAGTGGGCGAGTTCATCTCGCACTTGGTTGGATTTTTTAGAATACCCATTACTTTCATGTGTAGAGGTAATATGTATGCTAATATCTTAATCGTTTCATTCTAATTTGCATACTCAATCAAAGGTTCAGTCATCAGAGATTTATTTATTTATTTTTTAAGACCAACGAATCGAGTCTTCAATCAAGTTTTTCTCCAAGTTATTAATAAAAACCTTGTCAGATGCAGCTGTATATAAAACGTGCTGTTTTGCAAAATGGTTCAGTTTTTGGTTAGTTGTAAGTTGTTGATTGTTCATAGTATAATAAAATGTTGTCAAAGTGCTTAATATTGTGGATTGGTTACTTTATAGCAAGTACAAAGGCTGGTGTTGGTAAGGAACTTAATATTTTTTTTTTATACAAAACGGGGAAACTCTTGGCCTAAATCTCACCTGATGTAAAGTGATGATTAGGCCGACGATGGAAGCGAGTTTCACCCGGAATCCTCTTACACAGAGGAACTGGCTATCATACCTCTAACTGCCGGAACACAACAATGCTGTTAACATTGTTGTTATGGCGACAGACTTAGACATGATGGTGGTAGCTTGCCAGGCGGACGTAGAACAAGTCCTACCACCAACCAAACCGAGCAAAATATTTGCCCCCGCTGGGAATCGAACCCGGGACCTCTGGGTCTGAATCAGGTGGTATAACCACTAGACCACGGAGGCGGTTAGTGTCACCTGTTTAGCACCACCCGGGGACCACGTGTAGGGATTCGCTGAAGGGTATTCTCCTACGGACGCGGGTGACTCGGCCCCCAAACAATTTTTAATAGTACCTAACATTTAGAGCGGATTTCACCAATGAAACTGATCGCGATCAAGCTGCATTCAAGAGTTGTCAGTGTCAATATTCAATTGAAAATAATTACAGTGACAGCCCGTAAAAATGCTTCATATGCTGATCGCTTTCAATTTCAGATTGATGAAATCCACCCTAAGTGTAGCGTAAATTAAGGTTGACTATCCACTGGAATTGCATAAAATCTCCACTCCGTGTCAGTTACTGAGATTTTAATCTCACTCTTAGTAAATATAGTAGCCTTATTGGTAACTATATTTTCGAGCCGTTTCGGGTTGAAACCCTAGGGCCGTGGGGCCCTTGTGCTCACTGCCTTTTTCAAAGAAATTTCGAAACGGCTGGTTGACACTTCCCGTTACCCAAGAGCTGGTTCTTACTTTGGGTAGAGATTAAGCATTGCCATTCAACGTGGCAATGCCGCCAGTCTCTTGGGTACATTACCAGCTGACAGCGTGGAAGACGAATTTTTTTATAGTTTGTAGTCTTTTGTTAGTTTAGTATATTTATTAAACACTCAATTAATAAGTAGGTATTAGATTTTTAATTTTGAATTTTTGAAACGATTTTGTGTATATTGATATCCATCTTCACTTCGAAAATCACGATGAATTGTGAATACTTGACAAAATCAATATATACATATAACTCTATTTAGTTTACAAGTACAGTCTTATATTTTAGTGCACAAGTGTGTGCGAAAACACTAGTGCACTCTCTGTCCCTTCACTTTCATTACACGATGGGACTGAAGGTTTGCTCATTGCGAAGACACTATAGTTTTAAAATAAAATAAAAACTATTGAAACTGTCTACATGTTGATTTTTAACTACAAAATACGTTGAACACGACTTGGCTTCTATAAGATCTCAAAACTTTATACGGTGGAAAGATCGCATCTAGAGAGACTTGGCATTTTTTTAGTAGGTTTAATGTTTTTGTTGGGATCTCATTTTATTTTTTGTAGGTGGATCTCCTTCTTTTCTTTTTAGGTGACGTAATTATGTCCTGTACTTCAGCTACTGCTTTGTTTAGAGACCATTCTCTATCTCTTTCTCTGTAATATATAATTACAATTTATTAATAATATGAAACAATTTAATACTTTTTGTACAAAGTTAACAATGCAGTCAAAATTCATACTTAGTGTTCCTGCAAAACCGCAACTATAAAAATTGTTTTCTATTATTTACTAAGGTATATTATTTATTAATATTTTTTATAATTTTCCTTTTATATGTGGCCAATAAACCTATCCTGGTGCCAAATTTGAACTTTTTAAGCCTGCTAGAAGTAACTTATAATTGGTGATCGGTCAGTCAGTGAGTGACAAAATGTTGTAACTTCGATCGACCGTAACTCAACTATTTATTCAAATATCATGTCATTTGGAAGTTAAACTTGTTCTAATACTTACTCTTGTACACAGAATCTAAATCCCTAGCTTTGTCCACATCGAAGATATAGGGGGAATAGCCGCGAATGGCTTCGAAAAAGGAAGGTACGGCCGTGCCCGCTTTGCTCTAGACTTGGCTGGGGCACAGCCGTGCCCCCAGAATTGGCATGTAGGTTCCTTACACTCCGTAGGGGAACACCAAGAGGATTTCCCGATATTTCAACGGGAACGGGAATAAACGAGATATGCGCGTACGAAGTCGCGGGCAAAAGCTATTCTAATATATATGTTTTAGAGTCGTTATCGAGCATAACAGCCCCTAGAAGTTATTTAGTTATTTTATGATCTATATACTTTTAATGTAAGCATATCTTAGAAGCTTGGGCCAACTTCTATGTCCCAAACATTTCGATACTGAAAAAATAAAGAATTCCTGGGATATATACATATAGCTTTTGTGTTATTCCAGACTATAATCTACGTCTGTGCCTAATTTCATGAAGATCCTCTCAGGCGTTCTGACGGACGTGAAAGAGTGACAAACATCTATCCTCACAATTTTTCGCATTTATAATATTAGTAGAAATTATCACTACATATTATAAAACAAAGTCCTCCGCCGCGTCTGTCTGTCTGTTCGCGATAAACTCAAAAACTACTGCATCGATTTTCATGCTGTTTTCACCAATGGATAGAGTGGTTCTCGGATTTTAGTATGTAATTTGTCAAGCGAGCAAAAACGCGGGCATCAGCTAGTTAAGTATGTAACTAAAGGCAAAGATACAACGACGCAGCAAGGAATCAAACAACACGTTTCTTCTGTGCCCCCTTAAATGGTGTAACATTTTATTTTATCTATCTATTGACCTATCTATCTTTGTCCATTGCTGGAGACAGGCCTCCTTCTCCCTTTCGCACAAAAGTCAAGCCAGTTTCTCAATTTCTTCTTTGCCTTTTTTTCCAGTGCCTTGGGTAAAGCCGTGCGCTCCATTAGACTCAGCATGTATAGTAAAGTCCGCCGACTTCGCTTTGCCATATGTTGCTAAGGGTGTGGAGGAGCTGGGTATTCAAGCCTTTGACCCCTTGAGTGTGAAAGATACCGTTGCTGACTCAGGAACATTTAAAGTGAAGTACCGTAACGTGAAGCTCCATAACCTCAGCAAATGCAAGTTTGAATCATTCACGTAAGTACGAGTAGGTGTTGTATGATACTTTGCAGATTTTTTTATAAGTTTGCCCCGCAACCAACTCGCAGAGGCCCCGTTAGACAACACTTGTGCAAGTGACCGTTTTCGGGGACCCATTCATTGAGTGTGCAAGTTATCCCCTGCTTTTTTTTTTTTTGGTATGCCTCTCGCAGGTCAACCTGAGAAGATTGGCTTCTGCTTAACCGGACTTGCCTGTGAGGCCTTAATATAGAATTAAAGCCACCAGCCAGGTTTGTTTAAAACTCTAAGAGCACCCCCTGTGGGGTACGGACCTCGGCTTAGGGCGTCGCTGGGGGGGTACAGCTAGGGACTGCTGGATCGGGCATTAGTTATCCCCTGCCATGTAAAAGCCGTGTATATTGTTAGTGGTCAGGCAGGGGCCAATAGTTTATCTATAATAAACGATTATCAGTTCACTTTATTATATTATTAGTCATCCAAATAAATCAGATCCCACAATGTAAATACCAATATAGAAGTTAACACAAAACAATAAAAAATACTTATATGTCCAAAGTCATTCAACTGTACCGGCTTGTACATGTCAACAAAATAAATATTGTTCGTATATTTAACCTAATTGAATCATTTAATCGAACATATTAATTTTATTATTGACAGGCGAGACCCCGTTAAATCGACGGCGAGCGTCACAGTACTCTGTCCTACTGTTATAAAGGGAGATTACTCGATGAATGGAACGATTTTCTCACTAAATGTTTTTGGAGATGGACCATTTTCAATCGAAGGCGGTAAGTACGCAAAATCACTTTTGAAAGTGCGTACAGCAGTGCACCCGAGATCCAAACCAAAGTGGCCAACGGTTCAAGTTATTACTGTTTTTAGTCGCTGAAAAACTGTTTCGATTACGAAAACTGTTTAAGGAATTCTATATATGAACGACTATACAACGTGCAAAAAAGCCCAGGGCTCATTCTCATCATTATGAACCGCTTTTATTCTGTGCACATAACTCGACAAAATGTTCAGAACAGCTGGTTCTTTTTTGAGTAAAGCTAGTAAAGTTTTTGGATTTCGTGTTTGCAGTGTTCATTGGTAGTCATGATAATTTCAAGTTATGATTTGTTTTCTACATCATCGTCGTAATTTATATAGTACAGGAAAATTAGTTCAATTAACTATTTGCTCTGATTTCCTAAATTTTCTTGCACTACTATATTGTTTTCAAATGTCCATCGCCTAATTTCAGGTACTATGCGCACAGTAACCGACATAAAACTGAAACCTTTTACAAAAGAAGGCAAAAAACATTACAAAGTCGGCAGTTTTAATTACAAGTTTGAACCTGTAACCAGGTATAAACTCGATTTCGAGAACTTAATGGACGGCGACAAGGAAAAAGGTGTGTATATTTCATTTCTCTATCACCAAAGCAAAACCAGCAAAGCTATTTGGTATGCAAGCAGCTGCCGCTGCAACAAAAAAAAAAAAAGACCACAGTCCTGTTAATTATAATCGCAGAAAACAACTCTTTCATAACTGTGTTATCTCATACTTATTTAAAGATGATATATTTATGTTAAATAGAAATGCTTTTCGAAGTAAAGTTATAAATGTACTGAACAAGTTAAATATACCTAGAGTTTAAAACTTGTTTATTGGTTAAACGATTTAACATGTTTCGTGGATTGTGAATATTAACCAGCTCACCGATAAGTCCTCTTCATAGCATATCTCTTTGTTAATATGTGGAAAATGTTGTGGTTATTATATTGATTTAGTTTTATGTAAGTACATTATTGATAAGCGTTATATTATAATGTAATATCGTTTTTCTTTTCCAAATAAAATAATTTAAAAATAACGTGAAGGCTTTTCTAACAGGCCTAGAGACCTTAATGGAACCTTACCTTAGGGAAAACAAATTCTGATTAATGAAGTTTTATAATATGTAGGTATGGTAGGCCATGCAACAAAGCTTCATTAGTCAGGATTTTTTTTCAACAAATATTTAAAAAGTAATTGTCCAGATATTGTCTGGAAGCCGAACAAAAATCTCGTAGGTTCTAGGAATTTACAATAAGTACTCATTCACGTTGACTCGCGGGCGCAGTGGCGAGCGCGGTCACGAAATATCAAACATATGGCGTAATATCCAAGTGTTCACGTACGAAACGCACGTGCGATCTAAGTAGCGGGCAAGCTAGCGACTGGCACGCGCGCGCCGCTCGCGGCGATATCAAACGCGTGAGATGTTTGTGTGTGTTCACGTCGAACTAGCCGCGGAGCGCGCGATTCACTCGCTACGTCAGGTAAGTTCAATCAGTATGAACTTGTCGCTAGAAACGGTAGCTCGTTTTCAGTCATCCTGGTATATCCAAAAAATCTTGAAGGATGTTCTCTCAAATTACTATACAAAGTATGAAATTCACCATACCGTTCTTTTTCTTTATTAATTTCGTGCACACCAATTCTAATTTTTATCATCTCCCACTTTAAAAATAAAAGATCGTCGTCCATGTTTACAATCTCTGACAA
Organism: Ceramica pisi; assembly: GCA_963859965.1. Lineage (NCBI taxonomy): Eukaryota > Metazoa > Arthropoda > Insecta > Lepidoptera > Noctuidae > Ceramica > Ceramica pisi. The sequence continues at coordinate 8,284,251 of OY982542.1, forward strand.
AACGTCACACTCGCGCAAACGCCTGGCGGCCAATGTGAACACGAACTCGCCACGTCTCCGCGCCCGCACCCGCCGCCGCGCCCGCGCTTTCCAACGTGAACAAGTACCAAATGTTTATAAAGTAATCGTCCAGATATTTTCTGGAAGCCGAACAAAAATCTATAGGAAAAAAAAACCTCCAGGAAATTAGCTGTAATAAGATATAACACTCAACGTATTCCTTATGTCATCATATCAGCCGACAGACATTCTCTTGCTGGAACTAGGGCGTCCCCCAAGTGTCGCCACAACAAACGGTCCTGCTCTTGCGCATGTGTCTCACATCCATCAGCCACCCGCATTCCTTATATTATAATCATTTAAAATTAAAACAATGGAAATGTAGTTAAATGTAATTTTAACAGTCGCAGTATTGATTAGTTATTACATTTTAATATGGAAGTCAAGTAAATAGTTAGGTACATGTTTATCTTGGTTTGTATCGTAATCGGTGTAGGTAATTTAATATTTACCCAGGTTTACTGACCTACTTGTTGTGGTTGCAGTTGGCTCAGCATCATCAAATTAAACTGAAATCCAACCCTAAAGCAACCAAGTTAGAGTTGAAAAATTATCTGGCTGATAACCATATTATAACATTATAGTTTCATTTTTGCAAGCTAAGACGCTAAGATGCATTTCCATTGCTAAATATTTATCCGTTTCTCCGCTCTGCTGCCTCGCTCCGCTGAAATAGACAGGCACCCTTAACCCCATATTCTTAAGACATCCGAAAAATCTTTAACTTCACTCAACATCACTCACTGATAGCTGTCAGAAATCCCCATGACGCGAGATTTGACAGCTCGGTTTGTTACTTTTTATTTACTTTTCGCGTATTTGCGGTTATAAGGTTATCAGGCGAATAAAACTAATTTTTCGTTATTTTTAGTGAAATCATTAATGTTTATCGCATAATCCTGATTTATTGTGACTCAAAAGAGACAAGACCTAATAAGAGGTCATTCTCGTTATTATTATTTTTATAGCTTTTTTTATTTAAATACTATAAAAATACTCGTAGTGATCATTTTAAAATGGATCTCTGTATACATTGAATAAAACACCGATTTGAGGATATAAAACTAGATTCTTATTAATTACCAGCGGCTTCGCCCGCGTGATCCCTAGGGAACATATTCCCGGGTTGAAAAGTAGCTTATGTGCTATTCCAGACTATAATCTATCTTTGTTCTAAATTTCATTAAGATCCGTTAAGTAAGCCGTTCTGGCGTGATTGAGTAACAAACAACCAAACTTTCACATTTATAATATTACTCGTTTGGTGTAAAGCGAAATTATAACCATCTTCCCCTCGACATAATAATTATTAAAGGATATTCCAAACTGTCGTAAGCTGTTTTACGAAGCTACTCGCTAGCCTCTAGGCGCCAAGCTAGCCGCCTGCCTGTGCGTTCGCGACCTTATACAAAATTAATCCATAAAGCATGATTCAGTATTCACGCGCGATGGCTTATTATTAGCGTATTTCATGTATAACTTTGGTGTTTCTATACGTTCTATGATTATTTTTTATGGAATAGTTAATAATGTTAACTTTTTTAATTAGGGATGACTGAGAGTGTTATAAACGTAAGAGTAGACAAATATAATCAGAAAGCTTCGAACTGCTAAGCTATCGGGAGTTATACGTGTTGTTGTGCGTCAATCATAAAAGATAGACATATGCTGTCGTTGGATATTTTTTATATAATTTTAATGAGAACATTTCCGTCATACATGATTTCTGTGTAGCTTTCACCATTAAGGTTGCACACGCGACGGAAGCTTAAAAAATGGAGTAATTTCTCCCGTTTTCCCAACATTTCCCTACACTGCTCTGCTCCTATTGATTGTAGCGTGATGAAAAGTATACTATAACCTGCTCAGGAGTATAAATAATAATTGTACCAAGTTTCGTTAAAAACCGTCGAGTAGTTTTTGTTTCTATAACGGTTATACAGACAGACAGAAAGACAGACAGACAGACAAAAATTGTACTGATTGCATTTTTGGCATCAGTATCGATCCCTAATCACCCCCTGATAGTTATTTTGGAAATATATTTCATGTACAGAATTGACCTCTCTACAGATTTATTATAAGTATATAGAAGATTAGACATTTCTAGTCATCAAAGCCAATAACATAATTAAAATGAATTATCCATGCATTATCCATAGAAAAGCCGATGGCTATTATGTGAAAGGTGCCTGTTTTTTAAGTGTAAACTTCTTTAACGGCGTTGAGCACTTTTCTTGGGATGGGTATAAAATGTTAAACTCGCGTCAGAACACGTGATCTGATCGAAAATTCGTTAGACGGATGATTAAACAATGCACAACGTTAATGTTCAAGTTTTAACTTCTGCCGGCACTCCCGGAGTGCAATCCGTTTTTTTTTTGTTGTAAAAGAAGGTATTTAACGTTATGTAAATGTAATAGGTATTGAATTTAGCCATTTTTATACGAAGCCTGCTCTCCCGCCTTCAAATGAACGGAAAACGAAAACTGGACACCAGATAATCTGTTTTCGAAAGTTTCACCGTGGCCCTGGAACGCAAGACGAGTGGGATTTAGTCAGTAAAAATCTTACACTCACTTCCTTCAGCCCCGCCCAGAGCGGAAGGAGTCATTTCATGGTTTTGCCTTCCTTAAAAAAGGGGCATCGAATTACTTACACTGTTAATGGGTTGTGGAGGACAGACAGATATGCAGTCGCTTCACGTGAAATACTGGTATTCAGCTAAATCCGGTTTGACTGGAAGCCGACCTCGCTATAGTTGGGAAAAGGCAAGGCGGATGATGATATGTTCGTTTTCACTCAAACGCCTCTCGCATGTAACAGAGAGACCATCAAACTCCCATTTAACCTTCATCTATTAAATCCTAAATCATATTTATTTTTGCAAAAAGTTTACATGTAACTGTTTTACACGTCGATATTTTTTTATTAAATTCCCATAATTACACATACGACATCATTATTTTATGTTTTTATCTACGTATCGTATTTATGAGTGTATTTATTTTTCTCTCTGTTTGTTTTTCTTTTGGACCTGCCATGTTGTCTCTGCACCACTAATATCGACTGGTAGAAATTTTTAAGGCATTAAGTCCGCCTAAGTACAGACACCTGCAGATGAGACTATCCGAAACTGTCAAATTTTCCCAATCAAATTTGAACACTATCTCTACAGTAATAACGTTGAAAATCTCTTAAAGGAGTTTGACAAATTGATATAGCTTGATGAACTGGCGTCCGTGCAGTGTTTTACTAGTGCTTCAAGTTTCAATAAATATATAAATTATTTTCACAGCCGTACCCGTCAAGAAGGTCATGGACGAAGCTTGGAAGGAACTGATCTTAGAACTCGGCCAATCTATCATGAAGGAGGGAATGACAACCATAGCAGGTACCATCGACAAGGTGTTCAAAGGGATACCTGCAGAAGAATTGGAAATAGTTTAAAATGGAATTGTTTTTAGGTAGCATGGCCGTTTAAGTTAAAGGAATACAAGATAAAATTGATTTAGTATTTTTATTATTTACGTACTTCTGTGAAGAACTCAATACCTATTGTTTATTCACTATAGTAGATTATGCACTGAGGCACATAACCACAAAGACACCTTTATCCCTGAGGAGTATACTCTACTTTTCACACTTCTGCGAGAAAATTGTGCTCCTGCCATGAAAACAGGTGGTACGCGTCGGCAGCCGCCGCAAGGAGCAGGTCGCGCGTCCAATGCTGTAACTCCAGCCTAACGACCCAGGCAATATTATTTTACTGAATTTCATTACAACCCGATATGCAATAATTTGATTTGAATTTTGGACGCATTTTGACTGCGCTCGCTGCACCGAACAGTGGAGGCGGCCGGGAGCAGCTCGCGGGTTAGAATGACATACTTTAGGTTAGGTTTGCATGGCAAATAATTTGACGTTTTCGTGCATGGTGTGAAAACGAATACTACGACACTCTCAAGGGAATCAAAAGTTTTATGGTATTTTCCGTTAGCCAGAACCATAACTATATTTGACAAGTTAAACCACCTTATTCTACAGTATATGGAGAAATCCGAAAACTGTACAGTTTTAATTAAATCATAAAAAATATATAAATAAATTATTTATTTAACACTTTCAGCACAAAAAAGTACAGAGGCGGACTTAGCCATAGGCATTCTATACCAGTCAACCTTTGGGTGATGCAGAGAATAGTGGTAGGTGCAATACGGAGAATTAAATGCGATTGATAATTATTATTATTCAAATACAAAGTATAAAAATAAAGTAAAGTACATAAAAATAAAGTATAAAATCAATTGTGTCAGGTGGAACCAATGATTCCACCCCCGGAACTAACCGGTTAAAATGAATAATATACACATACTAACTGTACCTACATATACATTATAAATATATAATAAATAATCATCATCGAGGTTAAGCAACGGTTTTTTTTTGTATATGGTACAGAACCCTTTCAGTGAGAGTCCGACTCGCACTAGGCCAGTTTTTTTATCATAGCTTAAGAAATAATAGCTTAATTAAACTACGAGAAATGGAGGACACAGCTATACTGTACCCAAAATAATTAGCTTTTCATTTCTGTTAAAATTGTTTGTATTTTTTGGCTTGTGGTGAGAAATAAACACTTTTTATTATTATTATTATACAATAATCTACCAAAAATGTAATATATATTTACTTTTTTATTTAAGATGGGTTTGCTCATGACACTAGTCTCGGTCAGAGATAACAGAGACAAAGTCTACGATGGAGCGAGCTTACCCAGAAGTCGCTTGTTGACTCTAACTTTGAAAAAAAATAGGGTTGTTTGATATCAACTCACTCACACTGTTTACAAGACTTAGGTAAATCTTACATTTACTTTATTGCCTACACAATTAATTATTTATGCTCATTATTAAGCAAACTATGTATTGTTATTTATGAGTAACTAGCACTTCGCCCGCGACTTCGTTCGCGCAGGTTTAGTTGGTACTCCACGAACTTCATTTCCCCTCTACCCTCGTAAAGGGTAATGTGTAAATTTCGCAGGGCAGTACCTACGCTCAAACCGCAATATAAAATATTAACAAAAAAAAATTCTTACTTAGAGTATTATGATACCCAAATTGAATAATTTAAAGTATAATATACATGTGCATAACCAATCTTAATTATTGAACAATTTAAATAGACAAGGATTAATATCATGAGGCTAAACCGACATTATTCCATTTCAACCGGGTTTTGGTTGAATAATTTGAACAAAAAGCGGTCTTTTGTTACTTCACTATAATAGTTAGACATATGCCAGACTTTTGCGGACTCTTTTGTATATATGAATGTCCTCTATAAAACTGCAGTTCATCACTTTGCTCTATTGTCAATAGTTACCGCAGCGTACACGATATAAGGATCTTTTCTGGTATTTTTTTCGCACCTTGGGTTACATTTTCAAAGTTTTTTCAAAATATTCTAAGTATAGCCTATGTTCTTTAGGGATAATGTAGGACTCCAACAGTGAAAGCATTTTTCAAATCGGTCCTGTAGTTTCGGAGCCTATTCAATTTAAATAAACTAACCTATCCTCTTTATAATATTAGTATTAGTGACTAATAAATTCGTTAAACATAAAATTTTATGCAAAAGTTAAAACTCAAGACAATATCTATCGGTCGGTTCTGGAAAAACCTCTCTCAAGTTCTCAAGTGACATGTACACAATAATTCGGACAACCAATTCAGTGTTTTTGTTAAATCGGTACACCAGTAAAATGTAGATACCTAATAAGAGGACCAAAAAAAATCCATTAGTCAGTCTAGAATTTCCATTACCTCATAGATACATATATTTTGTCTTTGACCGTGAATGTTCTCTTAACATTTTGTTTGTATTTACATAAGTTCGTCGACCATCTAACTATATCTTATAATAAAATAAATGCGAAAGTTAGGGATTTTTGTTACTCTTTCACGTCAGAACGCCTGAAAGAATCTCCATCAAATTTGGCACTGAGTTAATTATAGTCGGGAATAACACATGGATTATATAAATATTATTATATACCGGGGTTCTCCCGTTCAGTTCCCTATGGATCACGCGGGTGAAGCCGCTGGTAGAAGCTAATAAACAATAAAATTAAATAAAAAAAAAAATATTCATATTAAGCATTTTAGCTATACATATTTCGTTATATTATGTCACGGTTTGTACCTTGTAGGTACCTATGTACATTACGTATTCATTAAGGCCGTGGGCAAGATTGGTTACATAAGCCACATGCGAGCTCACCAACAAAAACAACAGCGGAGTCGAAGCAGTCACTTTGGCCGAAATCGGTTGGATCACATCATCATCATCATCATAATAACATCAAATCTTTAGTGTCAGACCAAATCCATAATGAGAGACAATTTACTGAACCTAATTTACTTAAAATTAGCTATATTGCGAATGATATTACCCTTATCCAATGAATCCGGTGCACGAGATGTCTTTTGGGACGCATGCTCTACAAAGTGCCTACGTATGTAGATTCTAGATGCCACTGAATATGTTGATGATTCAATAGATTGTATTTATTAGGGACAACAAACGCAGAGGTATATAATACAATATTAATAACTAGATACCTACTTGAATCATTGCTTGTCTTATACTTACAAGATGTCGCAATTTCGGGTAAGAAAAAATAGAAAAAGGTTCAGAAAGGTCAACTACAAGGTGCAATGAACGACAACAGACGCACACAAATACCATGACGCGCTTCGTATACCTAATGAGTGCAAGCGCACTCGGGACCAACTTCCAACACTAAAACTATTTTGCCGATTATATTTAAGTTTACGAATAGTCCACGTTCAAGGCGTCCAATGTTGGACATAAGTCTCCCCCAAGTGTCACCACAACAACTGTTCCTGTGTTTCGCATCCATCGGCTACCAGCGACTTTCACCAGAGTGTCAATTCTACTAATTGCCCTTACATTCGTAATAGGGAATATGCATAAAAAAATATTTATTATCTAAACAGTTTATCTAAAAATATACAAAAATGTATTACTAACAGTGGAAATAGAATCAAAATTGCTCGAAAAACAAACGAGATATAATTTTAAAGAAATATATCCGTCCCTCTCGCGAAAACGCTGTTTTCTATGGCAGATGTATAGACGTCACGGAATGTGACGTCAAATTCCATGTCGGACTTCTCGTTTTAAAAGTAATCTTTGAAGCGTTATAACTTCATCGCTGATGAAGATATTTAAAAAATATTTTCTTGAGTGTTTACTGGAGCTTATAAGTAATTAATTTTATAAATAAAAAAATCGCGTGCATATTCCCTATTATTGAAAATAATCTAATACCTATGACATTGTATTAACTAATTGTATTTTACTTTAAAATTATGTTCATGTTTAAATTCTAATTACATAAGAAATGTATTTAAAGAACAAACTATATACACTTAAAATAGAAAAAAAAAAAAAAACTCTTGACATTATATTTAGCTTGCTTTGACATTGGATGCAATAATCCTTTCAAATTGTATTTAATATCAGATAGTGTTTTCCTATTTTTTGTCAATTGATTTTGATTTCATTTCAATTTTTGAAAATATTTGTACGCTGGAAACAGCAGCATACTTTGGACGTAAAATTGTAGTGTAATAAGTGTATTCTAACAAATAAACTTATTCTATTCTACTAATTTTCACATTCGTATCGCATTCGCATCTTAATCGCAAACTGTCAAAAATGTATGAAAAATAAGGCTTTGTTGACTGTTTGCGATTGACATGCGAATGCGAAAGTTGTTTAAAAATTAGTAGAATTGGCTCTCAGGTCATCGGTCCACATTGTGGCCTTCCAACGCTGCTTCTTCGGATACGTGGTCGCCACTCCAGAACTTTTCAGCCCCATCGTCTTTCTGTTCTGTGCCCTGCCCACGACCACTTCAGTCTGGCGATCCTTCGGACTATGCGTGCTACATAAATATATTAGAAGAGCCTTGGTTTCATCAACCGGGCACTAATTCAGACTCTAGGCTGCTACATAAAAATCTTCATATGCAACAGTACTGCTTGCGACTTCTGACTTGGCCAACACGTAAAAATAAAAAAGCGTTTGGGAATGTAAGATTTTCGTATAACAAGTCCGGTTAAGCAGAAGCCAATCTTCTCAGGTTGACCTGCGAGAGGCAAATAAAAATAAAAAAAAGATTTTCGTATTTTATTTTTTTCATATATGGCACTTTGTAATTTTACTATCAAGATTCAAGATTCAAAATATATATTTTAAATAAACCATTTACAGGCACTTTTGAAATGTCAAGGTTGGTCAGTCAAAAACATGAGGCTATTTGCACGTTCCAAATCGTAGATCTCTATAGAGAAGAACGTGCTAGAAACTCCACGGACACTCTTTTAAATCATGTGTTTATCTATACTAATATCAGCGGAGCAAAGCAACGGAGCGGAGAAACGGAGACTTTTTTAACCAATCATGTCAGTCAAAATGTCAGTGACTCGTCACGTGGAACGGAGATTTTATGCAATTCCATTGGTTAAAAGTCTTCGTTTCTTCGCTCCGTTGCCTTGCTCCGCTATAATAGACAGGCATCCTAAAGCTGAAGAGTTCGTTTGTTTGAACGCGCTAATCTCAGGAGCTTAAGAAATTATTTTATTGTTGGATAGCTCATTTATCGAACAAGGCTAAGCTCCATAAAATCACGCTGCGACCAAAACGGAGGATTAATGAAAAATGTGACGCAGACGAAGTTGTGCGGGTCAACTAGTAGGCTAACATTATCCAACAAGCAAAAGGAGCATTAATGAAAAATGATCAGCCAGATCTAGTCCTCAGTTTCCTAACACCATTTATGTAGCACCCCTTTAAGCTCGCCGTAGTATGGTGTCACAAATTACAGCCCTAATCCATGGAGCCGGCAATGGCTTCTATTAGACACAACTTAAGCCTCCCCGGAGACCGCTGCCGCACGCAATGGTCTTGTGTAGTCTGACATAATAAATGACAATGATGTTACTGCGATTATTACGGTTGAACGTTTGTTAGTGCCTGTTTATTTAGTCAACTATCTTGAAAATTAATTAAGTACTTTGAGCCTGCCGGGTGCAAGAACAGTCATTTTCGTCATCATCATATCAGCCGAAAGACGATCACTGTTAGACATAGGCCACCCCTAAGTGTCGCCAACAACCGGCTCTGTGCGACTCGCACCCATCGACTACCCGCGACTCCGCCAGATCATCAGAATACTTTGTGAGAGGTCTTCCAACGCAGTATCTTCCGATACGCGGCCTCCACTCCAGAACTTTTTGGAACCATCAGCCGGTCTATTCTGTCGACATCTCACCGTCTACATTTAGGTGGAGTGAACGACAAGTGAGCTGTCATTCCATTTTGTTTGAATAGTTTGACAGCTCAATTGCCGTTCACTTCGCTTAAGTTATCATTCGACGTGTTTGCAGAATTGCACTGCTGTTTTACGAGCAATGTGCCCTGCCCACTGCCAAAGCAAGTTGAAGATTCTTCGGGACAACAGGATCCTTCAGATCCGTACAAAAACAGTAGGTAGTTCTATTCTGTAAATACCTCATCCCGAAAACTTCACCTAGAAGTGAACAACTTAGCTTAGCTGAGCTGGTAATCCAACCAAGAGCTTGATTGGATGGATTACTACCATCCAATCAAGCAGTGCGATTCTTGACTAATAAAGACCGAAACTCAGATTGATTTTGTTTTTGAGGTTGGGAAATCATTTGACTCTTTCGAAAAAATAATCTGCAACAAGGCGGATTGATACATAGTTCACTTCATATAAGTTTTCATGTTGAGATGTTTTTAAAACACACTGGCAGGATTAACTCACGACATTTTCAGTCACTTAAAGACAGTGGGCAACAAATTCCATTACATAAGTAAGATTTCTTCAACCTGGTAGTCTTTAAGTCAAGAGTTAATAGGTTACTTCTAGGCAAGCGTGCTCCATCTTAGACCGCATCATCGCTTAACATCAGGTGAGATAGTGGTCAAATGTATGCATATAAATAGTAAAAGCTCCAGGATTTAAAACTTGCTGCCCTGAGTTTCGAAAAAATCCTCATAAAACCTGCTGCTGCCTCGACATAGAGACGTAAAAGATCATCATTCTAACCCACGAAAAGACGTACATTACTCGTATGTACATTCTTGGAGGTAGTCTTGCCCCAAATAATAGAAAATAATAGAAATGAACGCTGTTTTAATAATTCGATTAGAGATGAGATTTGTAAAATAGATTGATCGTGGATCTTCTCATAAAATCATTATGTTTATATAAAAGAGACGAAACACACAACCCACCTAACAAGAGAGCCTTTCACAATAAGCCGTCGGACTAGCCGTAAATATTCTAGAGTGACGTAATGCTCCTACAAGCCCCGATTTTAGTCTAACTAGCAACAGGACTGAGTCATACCGATCGTTCGTACTTCGAACACGAGCTGCGCTAGCCGTAAATGTTCAAAATACGACGTGCAGCCGGCCTAGGAGTCGAGTGACGACCGTAACGGCCGAAATCGACATGTATGCAAGACACTTTATGCCTAACCGGCCGATACATTTCAGGATTGGGCTGCAAATGCCTAGCGTATGGAAATTTAAGCTGGTTGAGAAAGCTGTTTATGAGTAAGTGTTGAAGTACAGTGCTGGAAAAGTTGTATCTGATTTATTTATTTATTTATTTAGACTTTATGCACAATAGTGGTACATGGGCGGACTTAATGCAACAAGGCATTCTCTACCAGTCAACCTTTGGGTTAAAAAGACTACACTGTGGTAGGTGTACAACAAACAAATAAGAATGATTGATTTATTTTCTGCAGACTGACTGGTTAAGAGATTATGCGAAAAAATTTAAGAGATGCCGATTAAAACGATTATGAAAAAAATGCTTTCAATATTTGAAATTCACCAGTTACTTATCAGAGACTGATACACAACGCACTGCTGCGATCAATAAACTGCTGGTCATAGAAAGCTGAAATTTTAATTTAGCATGTAGGTTCCTTGGGGAGTACTGAGGAGTGTGGGGGGTGTTGGGGATTGATTGATTGATTGATTGATTGAATAAGAAAGGATTTCTCGAAACTCCCGGGGACGGGAAAAAATGAAATATGCGCGTGTGAAGTCGCGTAAAAGCCTGTTCACTATACGATGATGTTTAGATTTTTATTTTGAAAATGCAAGTCCTACTTTCAGTTGACATGCAACGCCTTGCTATCAGTCTACGGTTTTATCTATGGCGAGTATTAAAAGGAGAAAAACCCGGCCAAGTGCGAGTCGGACTCACGCACCGAGGGTTCCGTTCGAATCTGTAGGTATATAAGTAAAAGTTCACCCATCACGACAATCGTAACTAAAAATTTAATTTTATCGGAATTTTTCCTATAAATGTGCTATAAAACATTGCTTCATGCCAAATTTCAAGATTCTAGGTCGACTGGAAGTACTCTTTAGGTTTTGATTCCCTTGCGAGTATGAAAATATGCGACTTAAATTGCTGTTGCTTCTGATTGCCTTATAACTTACTTACAATTGCAACACATAGAAGTTTGATTTTGTTACAGCTTAAAGTTATTATAAATTTGAGTATTTCGTATAAATTTCATTTTAATACCTCTACGCGTTCATGAGGAAAGGGTTTACGGTTTTTCCTTAATTTGTGCTATAAGACGTTGCTTCGTACCAAATTACAAGATGCTGATTTCACGGGAAGTACCCTGTAGGTTTTGATTCCCTTGAGAGTGTCGAAAATTTGCGGAAATTGGCGGTATAAACGGCTGTATCTTAGAAGTTTGATTTTTCACAGCTCCAAGGGACAGTAGATTTTAGTATTTGATATAAATTCCAGCTTGATACATCCACGCTTTCTTGAGAAAAATGGTCTTGACAGACAGACGGACGGACGAACAACAAAGCGATCCTATAAGAGTTCCGTTTTTTCCTGTCGAGGTACGGAACCCTAAAAACCAACATAAGAACCTAATTTTGGGCCAGTAAATTGAGAAGTCACGAATGTTGGTGAAGTAATTAATTGTTAAGATAAAGTAAATAACAGGTGCAATCTAGTTCTGCCGTGGCGCACAGCCAAACGCGAAGGCTCTGCGAACAAATAGAATTCCACAAGTTTTAATGTTGGGTACATACCTGACTACATTGTTAGACCACTTGGGTAAGTATGCAGTTACGTAGGTACTAATCTCTAGAATCTAAAGATTTCTAGGTAAGATGAGGAAACAACATTGTTTAAAGTCAAGACAAAATTGTTCTTTAATTTGCTGTGTTTGCCTCTACCACCGACGAGGAAGCCTCGACGTGACCACGACTGCTCTACCAAGAGCGGCACTGCAGATAAGAAAATTTAGAGACAAATTAGATTTTTTTTAAATTGATTTTAATCTGAGGGCCTATTCTATAAATTTTCACATTCACTAATCGCAAACTGTCAAAAATTTATGAAAATTAAGGCTTTTTTGACAGTTTGCGATTGACGTGTGAATGCAAAAGTTGTTTAATAATATTAGAAGGATTGGCCCTCTGTTCCGTGTGGCATGTCAAATGAAAGGACTTTTTTGGGAGAGTCTCAAACGTATTCTTTTAATAATTTTTGAAGTGAGAACTTCTTTAGCGGCGTTGACCACTTTTCTTGGTATGGGTATAAAATGTTAAACTCGCGTCAGGACACGTGACCTGATCGAAAGTCCATAAGACGTCAGGACACGTGACCAGATCTAAAATTCTTAAGACGGATGATTAAAAAATGCACAACGTTAATGTTCAAGTTTTCACTTCTGCCGGCACTCCCGGAGTGCAACCCGTTGTTTTATTCAAATGTTTAATTTAAACGTGATTCAAGAAAATACTTGGAAATTGGTCATTTTTCCGGCCATAATCTCCGAAAGTACTGAGCCTAAATTACCAAAATAAGTCAAATAAAAGTTCTTTAAGTAGGTAACTAGATGTATTTATACGATAACCTGTAACAATAGGGAATATGCATGAAAAAAATAATTACTATCTATACAGTCTATCTAAAAAAGTACAAAAATATAATACTAACAGTGAAAATATAATCAAAATTACTCGAAAAACAAGCGAGATATAATTATTTTGAGAAAATATATCTGTCCCTCTCGCGAAAACGCTGTTTTCTATGGTACCTGTATAGGCGTCATGAACTTTGACGTCACAGTCCATATCGGACTTCTCTTTCTAATTGTAATCTTGGAAGCTTTATAACTTCATCGCTGATGAAGGTATTTAAAAAATAATTTCATGTTTGTTTACTAGAGCCAATAAGTATTTCATTTTGCAAATAAAAAAATTGCATGCATATTCCCTATTCTTTGGTCTCAAAGTGACATGATAAAAAAAAATATTTCTCTTCAACGGTGTATTTTTACAGAAAAGGAACCACATGTGCTGTCAATTTAATTCTAGGTCTTATTATAATCGTCAGATCAACGACATCGTCAGGACATTTTAAAGGCAAGAACGTGAATCAATATAATAAATAATTCTTCTGTTACTGAGTGACTAGAGAGGATCACTTGAACGGGAAAAACGTGATAAGCAAGTACTCTAATAAATAAATTTCTTCCGTTACTGACAACGCACAGGCAAAACTAATGGTCGTAGAAAGCTGAGATTTTACATGTAGGTTCCTTGGGGAGTTAGGGGAAAACTCTCATTCAATGCCATATGCCAACCCACCACCGCAAACAAACGTTGCCAACATCAATTTAACAAATTTCCCAACAATCCAAGTCACAATCCCCAATTTGGGAACCAAAATTCTATTGAGTCCCCGCTAATTATACCAATTAAAAAAAATCTGTTAATTTTCATAATATATCAAATGATTAAGAAAATAGACCCATTTAACATACTCGTATATTATTTGAAAAAAATACGACAAGCCGTTTAGACGTGATTCTTATTTTAAATCAGGTACTGAGGGGTATCTTCTGCACCTGAATAAAACTTTTAAGTTTAATTACACCTCTTGAAAGTGCTCCGACTTGGTCCGGATTATCGATATTCAAATCTTCACATTTTCCCCATATCTTGTCAATCCCTTATACATCACCTATCAACTTGAGATTCCTCGCAGTTTGGGGAATTTAACACACGATAGCAACGCTGGCTTGAGTTTCAAGAGTCCGCCGCCGTGGTGCACGCCGCGTCGGATGTTGCACGCGCCGTGCACCACGGCAGCGGACGCGTGAAGCCCGGGGTCTCCGTAAACGGGCACTAAGCGAGGATTTCTCTTAATTAAAACAGGATATGCGCGTACGACGTCGCAGGTAAAAGCTAGTCTTTGAAATAAAAAATCTACCTCTAGGTTAGGCTATGCTAATAGTTTGTTTTTTTTTGCAAACACTGACGCACGAACGTTTTTTTGTAAATTTACTTGATGTCTTTTTATTTCATTTATTGATCTACTTGACTTTGGCTTAATGTGGCCAGCTGCATAAAGTGCACTTAAATGAAGGTTCAAAGTATTTAAACATTGTTTAACATTACATAATGTATGTTTTCTTCGGAGGTGGGCAGAGTAGTATTGTTAGCAAGGTGGCACTGTTAGCCAGTACCTGGCACAATTAATTTAAATGCGATTTTCTTCGAGGTCAAACTTTTATTTCGCGTAGGTACAGCTAAGGAGTGGAATTCTCTGCCGGTGTATGTGCTTCTTGATAGTTACAACCTGCAAGAAATTACATCAACAACAATAAACAATCTAATGAATGTCTTTACCAAGGATAAACTGGAGACTATTTTTGGAGAAATATTGTTTGTCTTAAACTTCAAGAAGTTGGAGCACATAATTATATTATTATAATACATAATTATATTAAAGTATGACATAATTAAACTCACATATTCATGAGCTTACTTAAATTAATGGCACGTTAACAACTATTAGCCCTATGTTCCGCAAATGAACACAAACAAACAAAAGAAACTGAGAATTTTAAGTGTAAAAAAGTATATTTATTTAAAGTTATCCATGCTTATTTAATAAATGCGAAAGTAACTCTGTCTGTCCGTTACCTGTTCATCAACTGAACAGATTTGAATGACACTTGGCAGACGAGTTGACCGTGTCCTGGACAAAGGCATAGGACTTTTTGTTATTTCTTTTTATCCCAGGAGCATGTGTCCTTGGGAGAATTTTCGACTTTCACACGGGCACATTAATTATTTTAAAGAGGTAAAGGGCATAGAACCGTTGTGGCATAGTCCCCATCTTACAGGATAAAAATGACCTATGTATATATTTCGGAAGCGAAGCTGCGGGAAAAAGGTAGTTTTAAAGTAATAAACTGACTAGAAAAACGAGCAACAAAGCAAGGTTAGGAGCTCTTAAAACAAAAAATATTAGGACGCAACCCGAATGATCGTCACAACAGTATATATTCAGTCGCTTCTTGAAGATCACCATCAGTCTTATCATCACAACACAATAAGAGGAGCTTACTAATAATATAGAACTAGTAGTTATTACAAAAATGTTGTATCAGTGTTTGTTTTTGTGCTTGTGCTTCGTCGTTGGCTCTTATGGCCATGCGGGTAAGACAATGTTTTGGTTATCTAAACACCATACTTTTAAAGGCCTGGATCCATGCTATTTATTTCAAACGGTGTGAGGGTTTCAAAAATAGTTTCGCCCTTACTTCTGAGGCGCTAAAAATAAATCATTCATATTTTCTTGACGAACAAATTGTAAATACAAATTCAATATTTGAATTTTGCATGTATTAGATATTTGCACACCCTATGAGGTAGAATATTATGGCATTAAGAACTTATATGTAATTTGAAACACCTTATGTATGTACCCATATTCAAGCAAATAAATTATTTGTATTTGTATTTGATGATTTCCCATACTTAGAAAAAGTACAAGGTAGTACTCAAGACAAAA
Organism: Ceramica pisi; assembly: GCA_963859965.1. Classification (NCBI taxonomy): domain Eukaryota; kingdom Metazoa; phylum Arthropoda; class Insecta; order Lepidoptera; family Noctuidae; genus Ceramica; species Ceramica pisi. The sequence goes on from OY982542.1 coordinate 8,300,293, forward strand.
ACATGTTTTACTTTTATTAATTTTATTATTTCTGTCCTATTCAGCACCCTTCATTGACAAGTGTGTATGGAGTGACGAGGCCTGCTTAGTGGCATCTACGAAAAAGGCCATACCTTACTTTGCCAAAGGCCTGCCAGAGTTCGGCATAGCACCCATGGATCCTCTGACAATCAACAAAGTCACTTTAGCAGAAGGAGACCTAAAAGTCGGCTTCTCGAAAATGATTGTGACTGGAACAAGCAAGTGCAATGTATTAAAAGTAACGTAAGTATCTGTTTGTTTGTTTTTATTATATTATAAGGCTTTTAGTTTTCCTAAGTATCCGAATTAAGAAAGAACTAGGTTTTGCCTTCGACTTCGTACGCGCAAAACCCGTTTTTTCCCGTTCCCGTAATAATTTTGGGACCAGTAGTTCCGGCTGTGCGTTGTCTGTCCATCACTCACTCAGTAACGGAAGAATTTTATATATTAGGTTAAAGGATTGATTTGAACAAATATATAAATTGTCAGATTAACTAACTACTTAATTGTACCGCTTCAACGTGTATGTTAACAAAATATATATATTTTTTTAATCGAATAACTCTTCCGATGATATATTTAATCCGATATGATATTTTATCAAAAAAAAAAGCTTTTGATTAAAAAAACATATTTTTTTACATCGAAAATCTATAATCGACTCTTCGCTTAGCCTCCATTCGGGTCTCATCGTGATTTTGCGTGTCTGTACTAGTTCGTCGAGGCACCTATAATAGAATGGTTTAGGTAGTTAAATAAAGGTTAACGATCTTGATGTGACTTTTACGCAAACACATATTAAACAAATAAACTACAGCTTAAACTGTATCATTATTATTGTATTTACATTGGTTTTAGTTACCATTTATTTTGAAACTAAATTTTTAAAGGTCTAGCGCTGGAGACGGGGTCGGTGGGTGTGTTATGTTGCAGAACAACCTGCTGCTCTTGTCGCTAGCGCGGCAGGATTAGCTTCATCTATTTGACTGACAGACCTTGACTATTCAAAAGTGCCTGTAACTGGTCTATTTGAAATAAAGGATTTAGTATTTTGTATTTTTGTACCCGGGATAACGCAACGCTTCTAAAGATACTACATCCATTGAAATCGATTAAGCCAAGTCATGGTGGAATAAATAAACTGCATAAATGAAACCTGAAAACGTAACACTCCTCTTTTGGGCAGTCGTGTAAAAATTGCAATGTTTCGTTATTCACAGGCGTGACATAAACAAACAAACACTAAGGATTGTGGGCGAGTTGCCAATTGACGTAGTTGGAGACTACGATGCTTCTGGAAAACTGTTGTTTCAACCAATCGAAGGAAAAGGCCCATTCCATGTGAACTGTAGTAAGTGTTTTATTCGATTGATTTATTGATTTAGTGAAGCTACAAGTGTAAAAACTATAATAGCCAAAGAGAAAAACAACTAATTGGCCACATTATCTGTGGGCTTGAACCTGTATCCCACGAGCGGGGACCGATCACTTTTCCGATTTTTTTTTTTTGTTCGAATTTCATTTTACCGAAAACTATTGACCGACGTCTTGTTTGCCATAATATGCATTATTTGATAAATATTTTAAGAACTACATTTCGCTGATTTACATTATAACTTTTTGCTTTTGGCCGAAGCCTCTTTTGGACTTTTTCCATTGCCAAATGATTTGTTTGCCATGTTTTCACCAAACCGAAACAACATTTACGGAATATTATTTGGTCATAAATAATATATAGCGTATTACTTGGAAGCATTTTCAATATTAAATTAAATTAGTGTCAGAAAAAGCCAATATGTTGTGCTACAAAATTTAGTGACAGACACGAATCGCTGCAAAACCGACTTCACGCAGTCTTGTCTGCCCTACCCCTAGAGTCTAATTTAAGCTCGCGTATGCGAGGAGGGGTGGGGCGGCCCGCGAGCTGAGGAGCAGGTCTGTGAGCGTTAATACCATCTGCAACGATAAGCTCGCGTGGGGCTGACCAAACCCCGGAGTGCCGAAGCCGTGACAGAAACAATGCTTGTTGCATACCTGCTTACATGCTGCATTTTTGTCTGCATGCTTCATTCTTGTTTGCATGCTACATGCTTGTTTGCAAGCTGCATGCTTGTTTGCAAGCTGCATGCTTGTTTGCATGCCACATGCTTGCTTGCATGCTGCATTCTTGTTTACATTCTGCATGCTTGCTTGCATGCTTCTTATTGGAATCACATAAAACCATTTTTTTTTCATGATCAACTGTTTTATTATGTGCCAACATTACATTCAAATAATTAATTAAAGAAAAAAATTGTAGGTTAAACTGAAATCAGTTAATTTTTTGTTTATTTAACGACGTATTCGTCTTTAATGAAAACATGGCAATTCAAACAGTGGTATAATGAATATTCGGAAACATAATACTGAGATCAAATGTTATTTCGGCAAAGTGTCAAAATTTAGATAAAAAGTCTTTCAACCAAATCAAACGTGGGAGTAACGAAAGAAATTTAATTGATAATAGATAAAATTGAAATTGATAATAGGTCAATACAGTGGCTGACGTGCATTCGATGAAGTAAAAAAAAGAAACAGAAATAGTTGAAAAACTTTGGGTGAAATGAAATTCGGTCAAATATTTTTCAACCTTATGACAGGTAACCGCTACAGAGGGTTTCGTTCAACATTGTATGGAAAAGTAACTCATCATCTGCTTAGCCTTTTTCCAACTATACTGAGTCCAGTATAGCTGGATTTAGCTGAACAGCAGTTTTTTACGTGGAGCTGCGGGAACCCATTAACCGGGTAACACTATTGATGGGTGACTACGGGCGATACTTCATGGCAAGACTAGTCAGGTTTACTGGCCCCTGACTATCCGTAACGACTGCCAAAGATCTACAAACAGCTTAACGTGCGCTCCTATGGAAAAGTATTTCTGTGATTTACTTTAAAAGAACAGTGCACATTCCTGAAATAAATTTGTGGTCAGGAGCGTTACCATTCACAGGTGATTGAGATCCGCGCGCAGGTGAAAATCTGCAAGGTAGGAAAAATGCCTACCAAAATTTTCACCTTACCGTCTCATTTTCTGTTAAAAAGATAACAGTAAATTAATGCTTATTTTTTAAATTGCAGAACTAATCCGCATCGAAGTTTTAGTTGACATAAAACCAGTCGTTGGTCCCGACGGTAAGAATTACTGGAAGATTGGTAAAGTTACCAACTCATACGAAGCTAAAGAGAAATGCACGTTCGATTTCAAGAACTTGTTCAATGGAGACAAAGCAAAGGGTAAGGTTATGAACAAATAAAATTGAAGCCTCGTTAGGTCAAAGTTTGTTAGTGCAGAGGCCTTAGTGTGAGTTTTTTCGACTCACGTTCGAACGCGTTCGATTGCGAGCGCGTTAGAATTTAGTATGGGAATTCAGTTATAGTGCCGCCTGGTGGTCACTCGTAGAACCTTATTTCCCATACTAAATTCTAACGCGCTCGCAATCGAACGCGTTCAAACGTGAGTCGAAAAAACTCACACTAAGGCCTCTGGTCCCTGATTTGGTATATTGGTCAACTTCAATTGTTTAACAGCAAACTCTATGTTTGACCAAATACAGTTCTAATTCAGACTTTTTACGGAGTTTTTTTTTTGTAAAACAAATAGTCATTTAATTATCTACTTAAAATGTACTAAACTAAAGGCGATGAACATAATTTGTCGAAATTTGAGTCAATTGAAAGTATTTCTCTGCTTAAACCTTCAAGGAAGCCAGCGTATTTGTTAAACTACAATAAGGTACCTTGCCTTTGTGAGAGTGTGAACCTGCACTTTGTCTAACCTACTATCAGTCATTTTATTTTATTTCTAGTTTTTTCCGACCCTTTTTTTCTGTGTGTCAGTCACTCATAAACGGAATTGTTTTATATATATTGATGGTACATCAAAAACTTATTATAAATAACCCTTCTTCTGGGACCGTCGAGTTATTATATAACAAGGCCGAGTTTCTCTTTAGGCACTTTCCATATTTAAAAAAAAAACTGGATGGCATTTAAAAAAAAACAATCTCAGAGTTCGTGTTATCAGTATGCGTTTTTTTAACTCATTTCCTTTTTATTTAGATTATTTCTTTGTAACCCTTAAATATATGACCACGCAAAGTAGGATAGGATTAAGAAGATACTTGACGAACCAAATCTTTTCATTTTCCAGCTCAACCTATATTGGACATCATGGATGCGGCTTGGAAAGAAATTATGGAATCAATTGGTAAACCCATTGTGAATGAGGTTATAGGTATAGTGGTCGATGACGTGGGCAAATTATTCACACACGTATCTGCCGATCAACTTGAAATACAATGAAAAAATATTACCATTGCCCTATTTGAATGTTTAATAAATATTGTCATAAGATTTTTTACTTTTGAACGCTGAATTGTTTAACACCTTTGTCTATAGACCACTTATCTAGTTTCTTTTTATAAAACGAATGTGTTGTTTTTATAAAAACGAATGTGTTGAATAAAACATAATTTATAATGATGTCTTTTTCTTTTTTTTTTGTACACTCTTGACATTTATGCCACTTTTGTAAAGAACCCCGTTAATTTTATTCTAAACATGTAAAATGAAAAAAAATAATTTTAATAGCAAAACAATTAATTACTGAACGTTCAATAATCCTTACTAATATTATAAATGCAAAAGTACTCGTCAGTCTTTCTGTTTATTTCATCTTAATATCTTCACAGCTGAATAGATTAGGGTGAAACAACAGTAGACCTTGTATTGGAATAGGCTTGTGTCCTGAAAAAATCTAATTAGTCCCTCAGTTAGATTATCAAAAAATATTTGACCCATGTTTTGTTACGGGAACCAAAATTGACGAAGTTACGACGCTTTTAAAATTATCAATACGTCACACCTTCGCATAATTTTTAGTGAGTCGTGACGTCACGGGCCCCCACTCCCGAGATTTGATGCGTTTTATCTTTGTCAATATTCATAATTTACAAAAACAAAAAATACGTGTCCATTATTTTTCAATACTCTAACTGACGGACTAAATAGTGTTGCAATTTGTGGATGATGGAAACTAGCCTACTAGACCTTATTCTTCTTGATCCCAGGAGTATCATCATCAGCATACCAGCCGAGATACGCCCGCTGCTGGACATGTCTCTCCCAAGTGTCGCCACCACAACCAGTCCTGTTCGTCTTGCATCCATTGGCTACCCACGACCCTCACCAGGGCATCTGTCCACCTTGTTCTTGTCTTGTCTTCCGGTACGCGGTCGCCAACCCAGATATTTTTACCCCATCGCTCGACCATCAGTTCTGCGTGCAATGTGCCCTGCCCACAGCCACTTTAGTTTGGCGATCCTTCGTACTATGTCAGTTACCATGGATTGGATGGTTCTCTTGCAGATATTATCATTGCTGATTCGATCACGCAAAAATTATGTTCCCTTGGGTTTATTTTCGACTTTCACAAAGGCTAAACAACTGGTACAATAAAAAAAAGAACCGCAAACCGCAAAATTCATCGCAAAAAGAATCGCAATGCCATCTATCCAACAAGCTGCAAACTACTATAATGAAATCTTGCATCGCATTATCAGAGCTTACCGTGCGATTTGAACTTGTAAACAACAGTCCGAATGTCAACTATGGGCCAGTTTCCCACCAGGCACAACAACCGTCTGGTCGGAGGATCTCCCGTTTTTAATGGTGGTTTGCGGGACTTTACCCTCTGTACTGTATGCCTTTATAACCTCGTATAAGAGGAACTATTGTGCGAGTAAGTATAGATTGAGTCTCTTCTTGAAGCTCACCCGCAGCAGCGTTATCCTCAAGATACAATATAGGAGGATGAGAATGACATTATTGTATACTAACTGACCCGCGCAACTTCGTTTGCGTCACATTTTCCATGAATGCTCCGCTACTATTTGTCTTAGCGTGATGATATATATTATAGCCTATAACCTTCCTCGATAAATGGGCTATCTAACACTGAAAGAATTTTTCAAATCGGACCAGAAGTTCCTGAGATTACCCCCTACATACAAACTTACAAACATACAAACTTACAAACAAATGTTACCTCTTTATAATATTAGTACAGATAAGTAAAATTTCTCTAATAAGTCAAGTCATAAGTCCTGGTGACACTTAATAGAGACTGGTATCTGTTGTGAAGAAGTTGTTACATATAGATTTGATTAAGTAGATAAAATGACAGATTTCCTTTTAATTTCACACCATAAAAAATACAAAAAAGTCTTGAATAATTGATTGTGGTGAAAAGTGTATTTGGTGTTAGAATCTATTAATTCCAAACAGTTATTTTATACTTGGCTTCAAACTTTGTCCTTTATTTTACTGCTTCAAAATGTATCTTAACTAGGTACATCGACTAAATGCTTTTCTGAGAAATCGACAAAGTCTCTTCGCTTAGCCTTACCCCATCATTTGAGGTCTCCACTCCATCTTTCGAGAGACATGACTGGGTCATATCGGCGGCGGCGACCTATCGCGTCGGCCCTGGTTCAATCCATGATCAGGAGAAACTAGGCATGAGAAGCTGGCACTTCCTTTTGTGAAGTAGTAACGCTAGCGAAGGAGTTTGAACGCTCGAGAGAGAGGGAATCCTCACGCCCCAGCCGCCGCAACAGAAGAAGACGCCCCGGGTATCGAGAGTCGCAGGGTGATCCCCGGCCACTGCAGGTGCGGGCCTGCGGATGGCGAGCATTGGTTGGCCGTCCGGTCATAACAAGGCCCGGGTCGACGGTGCATTGTGTTCCACGCGCGCCTCAAGGAGATGTCAGCATAGGAAACGGGGCCAACTAGGGTCAGTGCCTGCCAGGGTTGTGGAATTTGTTTGGAAGAGTCACCACGGGCCTGGAACGCAAAGGGCACTAAGAGAAACACAAATGGGATTTAGTTGGTAAGAGTCTGACACTCCTTTCTGCTCCGCCTCGGGCAGAAGAAGACATTTGATGATTTCCCATCCTTAAAAAAAAATTAAGTATGTGTGCTGAGTTCTAGAGCTCCAGAAAAATTAAAACAAAGATTGTCGAAATGTGAAGTTTGTAGGATTGGCTAAGTGACATCTCGGAACTGCACTTGATTCCCATATATTAAAATATATGGGAATTATTAAAAAAAGAAAAAAGTGTTTCGACAATCGATGCCAGTTCAGGTCTGTTATCTAAAACTTTCGTTACTTTCAGGCGTACCATAAAGAAAAACAAATTAATGGTTGTAGCTGAGGGTCCAATTGACGTGGTTGGTCACTATGCTTCTGGAATACTGTTGTTTACACGCATCGATGGAAATTGCCCATTCCATGTAAATTGTAGTAAGAATTTATTAACGCTACGAGCATACAAAACTATATGTAATAGCCAAACATACTGACAGTCAACCAGCTAAGGCAAAACCACACAGAACTCATTCCAGGGATAACAAGGCCAGAAGCGTACTACCCTCCGCATGCAGAACAGATCCGTACGCAGGCAAAAACGCCCTACAATTCCACCACACCTTGTATATTTAAGTTAAAATATTACAGGAAATTATTATTATTATTATTTTTAAGTTTTAGTTGACATAAATAAAGTTATTAGTCCAGACGGCGTGCGTTACTGAAAGATTAGCAAAGCTAAACACTCAATACGAAGCTAAAAAGAAGTGTTCGTTCAATTTCACGGATTTGTTCAACGGAGACACGGAAAAGAGTAAGATTTTGAATAAACCAGGACGGTTTAGCCCGCTTTTTTCCCGTTCGCGAATAGCCTATAGCCGTCTTCATGAATGTGGCTATAATTTTCGAAATCCGAGAGGTAGTTCTAGAGATAAGCACGATCAAACAGATAAAGAACTTCAGCTTTGTTATAGTAAGTACTAGCCGATCTACGCAATTATGTCGTATCTATATTGAAAATGATCGTATTAAAAATGATATAGCAATATTAAACTAAATGGGCCAAAATATGATTTTTGTCGCGAGTTTTTTGTGTTTTTTTTTTTTGGTTCACTTTATATTATTAGTAGGATAAATCAAAATGAAACTTGATGAACCACATTTTCTCTCTTTCCCCAAACTGTTTGGACATCTTGGATGCGACTCGGAAAGAAATTATGTAATACATTGGCAAAACCATAGTGGATAAGGTTATCGACGAAATGGTCGTTCACGTGCAAACCTTCGCCTCAAAATTACCTGCCGATCAACGTGAAAAACAATGAAAAAATATTACCTCCGCTTTATTTTAATATTTAATTAGTAACTTTATAAGATTGTTTATTTATGAATTGTTTAAAACCATTGTCTAACAACTACAGTTTCTGTATTCTTTTTTTGTATTAAATAAATGTGTTGAGCAGAACATGAATTATAATTAATTTGTATTTCATTCCTGAGTTATTAATTATATTATTATTACACTTTTGAAAACAAACACAACTAATATAATATTTTACTACCAAAACAATTAATTACTTAACGTTCGAACACCGCGTGTTTACTAATTGAGAATTTAATTAATAGTAAAACGGAAAATTGAACGAGTGGAGAGTATTAATTAATTAAACAATTCTATAAGTAGCCGGTTATAAAACTAATATTTAATTATACAGTAAACACGGTAGGCGGTGCAGTAGCCATAAATGCATCATTAATATTTTTATCGTTTAACATATTTACGGTTATTAAATTGAGTCGTAAGTTAAGGTAATTAAAAAATAGCTTACTATCTACTCAAGTGTATGCCTGCTTCTGTTCTTAAACTATTGATTTTATAAGCAACTAGCTGATGCACGTAGCTTCGCCTGCTTGACAAATTATGTACTGAATTTTTCCTCGAGAACCATTCTATCCATTGGTGAAAACAACATGAAAATCAGTTCAGTAGTTTTTGAGTTACTCGCAAACAGACAGACGCGGGGAAGGACTTTGTTTTATAATATTTAGTGATGATGCAGGTACTTTTTAGGGTTCTGTAAGTCCGAATGAAAAACGAAGCTCTTATTTTATTAAGATCACAATGTGTGAAGACCAATTCAATGCAAACGTTGCTTGAAAATTTGTACTAATTTTTAATTGGCACTCAGGAGACCATATTATGATAATGAATCACTCGAAATTCAAAATACAACCCTAATCTTTTCAAAGTTAGAGTGAACAGGCTACTTCTGGGTAAGCTCGCTCCATTGTAGACTTTGTCTTTGTCATCTCTGACCTAGACGAGAGTCAAGACTAGTGAAGAGCAAACCCATTTCAAATAAAAAAAAGAAATCTAAGTATTTCATGGTACATGTCTACGAGAGCACTTATTAAAACGTCAGATCAAATCAATCAAATCAATCAAATTATTAATTTGATAGAATGCAGTTATACAAATAATGAAGTGGTCGTAAAGGATAAAAGTTGAGCCATACATTCTGCCCAAGGTTTGAAATACAAAATTTAAATGGATGCAGGAACACTAATTACAAAATTATCAGCAGCTAGAGCACAGTTCAAAATTAGTCATTTCCTATGGAGATAGACCAGCAAGAAAATAGTGTTACTTCTAACATGGAAACATTGATTTTGAAGTAAAAACTTATTTAGTGGCGTTGAGTACTTTTCTTGGGATAGGTATAAAATGTTAAACTCGCGTCAGGACACGTGCCCTGATCGAAAATTCGTAAGACGGATGATTAAAAAATGCACAACGTTAATGTTCAAGTTTTCACTTCTGCCGGCACTCCCGGAGTCTTTTCCCAACTATATTGGGGTCGGCTTCCATTTAAACCGGATTCACCTGAATACCAGTATTTTACGTGCAGCGGCTGCCTACCAGACCTCCACAACCTATTAACTGGGAACGGTACTCTTTGGCAAGACTATTGTCAGATTTTCTGACTTCTGACTATCCATAACTGCTCTCAAAGATCTACAAATGACAGCCGGGACAAACACCTTAACGTGCTTTCCGAAGCACGGAGGACTCTTGGTACGTTAAAATGGTTACTCATCCAGAGGCCAACCACGGCAAGCGTTGCTTTGCAATGTTTTTGAACATTATAAAGTACTAGCTTTTGCCAGCGGCTTCGCCCTCGTGATGCCTAGAGAACGTACATTCCGTATGATTTTTTTTTTAAACGTTGCCCCACTCTATGAACTTCTCCTGTATCGTGGGTGCGTTTACAAATATACAAAGTCACAAACACAAACAGCCAGACCCGGAACAACTATCTGTAGGTCATACAAATATTTTTTCCGTGCGGGAATCAAATCCGCGACATGCAGCGCAGCAGGCAATCGCTTAACCAGTGCGCCAACCGTGCCGTCAGCTCTACTTCTGTGCCAAATTTTATGAAGATTCTTTCAGGCGTTCTGACGTGAAAGATTAACAAACATTTATCCGTCCTCACAAAGTTTCGCATTTATAAAATTAGTAGGATATAAGTAGTGTACAGGCACACAGACAGATGGATCAGGCAGTCATACGGATAACCGACCTAAATTCAAATCGCTTTGCTTCTGCGTCAATATTCAGAACTGTCAGCTGAGTGGTCTAATTACAACGCCTGCCCGTGAAGGCTGACGTCACAGGACAGGACAAATGACGCTTCGAATAATGGAGTAGGTGTACTGGTACACTTCTTGCATATTAAGTGACATCCCTGAGTTTTGTTGAGAGGATTGGTAGATCTACTTTTGTTTTTATTTCAAGGTTTGCAATTCATTGTTTTTCTAAATGAATTTATCGATTTTAATGAAACTACACACGCAAGCAAGATATAATAGGTTCAAAAAGTTAACTGAAAACAATTTTCGAACAAGAGTGTTACAGCAAAATTTGACTGATTTTATATTTTCCAAAGAAACAACTTTTACTATGGTCAAAGTCGTTCATAATATCGCACCTTTAAAGACAAACCGTTACTATACGAATTTTTTCAAGAATTGAGTTAATAATGCCATCTGTCTTAAAATTACGTAAACTACATGATGAATTTGACACTTTCATAAAAACTCCACTTTTAGAGGTAGATGGCGCTAATTTTGACCGTTACAAAACCAAATAAGATTTGGTTGCTAAACGCAACATCGTGTTTATACTAATTGTGAATTATTCGTTGAAGAGTGATGACGGAAGATTGACGGAAAAGTGTGACTATTCGGATAGCCCCGGCTGCACGTCAAGATAAAAGTATTTTGTTTAATCACTTTAATGGGTAAAGTGTAACATTTTACTTGGTCACAGTTTTCCTTTTACGAAATTATGCACATATTAATGTAATTTTATTGGTAAAATGTTACATTTCCTATAGTTACCGTTTACTATTAGGTTTTGAGATATTTATGAAATTATGTTTATCTCTAAAGAGTAATCATTGGTTTAGTCACAGTATTTCTTTACTGTAAGAGCAAATAAGTAACATATTTAAATCCAATAATGGGACTTTCAGGTTAGTTGCAGTTTGCCACAATACGCAGGGCACATTTGCTTTAGAATGCTAGTGGTAAAATATTACATTTTAGTTAAATACTGTTTACTCTTAATATTCACTATAAACAGTATAATAAAAAGTTAATGTTAGATAGTTTTCTTTCAATTGTTGTTTCACTTTTCTACCTAATATAGAAAACGAATGAATAGTGTTGAATTTATTTTTGGTGTCGTGTAATATAATTATAGTTGTATCAGTTTTTATACTATTCATGGTAACAATTTACCTTCAGATGTCATATTTACGAAACCCTCGCATGAAACGTATCGTGGCCGCTATGGAAACAGTAAAATAATCCTTATCGATCGAAGCCCCCAAAAATCAATCTATGGATGAGTTGAATCATATCACCGACTAGCTGACCCGGCGAACTTCGTTCCGCCTAACAGTCGAATCTTTTTTTTTTTAATAAACTTAGCCTAAGTTACTCCTTATTACATCAGCTAACTGCCAATAAAAGTCCCGTCAAAATCGGTCCAGCCATTTCAGAGATTAGCCGGAACACAGACAGACAGACAGACAAAAATTGTAAAAAATGTTATTTTGGTGTATATGTACCGTATTTATATTCATATATACATGTAGTAAAAAACGGTTATTTCTATAAAAACAGACACTCCAATTTTATTTATATGTATAGATGCAGATAAGACTTTTTCGCTAAACCAAATCGAATCTTAACCATGCCTAGAAACTAGACTTATGTTCCGTATTAGAAAGTCTTCACTTCTTCTCGTATGTACTTCAGGTTCATTATCTGTGGATGAATTACTTAACTGCAGAAACTAGGAGATCACCTTCTGTATTGCAAGTACAGACGCTACTTCTATCAGTTGGCCACTTAACTGTGGATGAGTGTAACATGCATCCAGTTAATGACAGAATGAACATTTCATGCTTGGTCAATTCTGGTCTTCCGATGTAACTGCTGATAAAGAAATAGGTGCACCCGGCTCTAGCAAAAGGGAAAGATCTAATGCATGTGGCTTAGAATCATCTTCGAGTTATCCATCGTCAAGTTCAACTTCGTCGTCATCATCTAGTACGTCTACGTCGGGTAAGGGGCCGTTCAAGTATTACGTAAGCACCAATGGGGGGTGGGGGGTCTTTACTATGCTTATTTTTTATGACATGGGGGACGAGGGGGTTTCAATGGTAATTACGTCAGCAATATTTACTTACTTTTTTGTTTAAATTCTGAGTAGACTGATTGATTAGACATAATTATGTGTATTTGGTTTTACTCTCATGCAATGTTTCATAATTCAGTAAGAAATAACAGAAATGGAGAAATGGGTCAATGCTTAGGTACTTAAGCATATGGGGGAGGGGTAAGAGCTTTGACTACTATTGCTGACAAGGGGGCTGGGCGATAAAAATGACTAAAATTGTGCTTACGTAATACTTGAACGGCCCCTAAGGACACCTGATGAAGCAGATGATCGCGATCTAGCTAGCCTTTAGCTAGCTTAAACCTGTATTGGCCTCGTGATGCTGTGATTGTTACCCATCTTTTATTTTTATAATGCTTTTTATTTGGATAAGGTTTTTTCAGTTTGTCTCCTAATTAGTAATTAGTTTTTGATTCTGATGATAATTATAAGTTTGGATATAACTAGCTGTGATTAACCAGTAGATACTGAATAAAGACTGATCAATAAGTCATCCTAAGATTTAAGTGCCGTAATGTCAAAGAAAGGTATGGATCTCACTTTTTGAATAAGAATAAAACATTGATTGGACCGTGTTATTTTATTTATCTGTCGAGTTTCAGTTAGATGGAATGATTAATATATTCTTTTCAATTTGATAGTTTTGTAAAATCATTGTTTTAAAAAGTTTTTAAACATTTTTATATTTAGTTACATCATTTATATGGACTTTTTACAGTAATCAATCAAAATCGAAAAAAAAAATTGACGGAAAAGTGTTACTAAAAAAATTAAAATTCATAATTAACATGTTCTATTTACAAAAAAATAACTTTTTTGAATTTTATATTATAGTGTTAACATACATCCATCCATCCATCCATCTCAAAAGATGGCTCAAATCACCACGATCTTAAATTCTACTGCGAAAAAGTAGTGCATTTTTTTTATTTATGCTCCTGTGTAAAATTTTGTTTTTTCATTTAGTAACGGTTTGTATTTCAAGGTGCGATATGTTGGCTATTATAAGTTTTCCGTTAATTCTATTACACGTTGTATAATCCTCTTCATCAGACTCTTCATTTGCTACCAGCCAGAATACCAAGGTTTCACGCTCGTGGCTTACTCAACAGGAACTCTGAATTCTTACAAAAAGTAGTACTTTCCAAGGTTGAAAGATTATTAATAATCATATTGTTATATGCTTCATATATCAGTTTATAATATCGGACAGAACAGATTTATAAATTACCTTTAAGAACCAAACCAATTTTTTAAACTCTTTATAAAATACTAGCTTTAGTTCCGTTCCCTTGGGGAAATCCTCCCTTAGTTCTCCCTTACGAAATGTAGGGAAGCTACATGCCAGCATTTCAGCTTTCTACGATATGGCTTCAGCTGACAATGAGTAGTCTGTCAGTCACACAATTTTAGCTGAATATTGATCTCCTTGTACTTCCCTACTCTTGTACCTTACATTCTGCTCCAGTGTGCGTCCATTAAAGCCGTCAGTTGTTCTCCATTATATTTAACAAGTAAACTGAGGGATAAAACTCGTAAACTGACAGCTATAAAATAACAAATTTTTGAGTTGTTCAACGTGGTCGACCACAGAATATTATTAACAGCTTTTATTACGGAACACGTCTCGTAAAACGTTTTATTTTCAGATTTTTTATAAACAATATCGCGCCTGTTTTTTAACTTTATGATTGGTGTTATTATAGTTGTCTGTCTACATTATTATTTCGAGTTGTTTTTAATGAGGTCTAGAGAATTATTTCTTTTCATGCCATTCGGAAAATAGGTTTTTGCTCACTTCATTTATTGTGAAGTCTAAATGTCAGTATCATTTTTGGTTTTATCACTATTCCAGAATACTTCTCAGAAACAGTGTTAAAGTGTGAACCTTACGTGAATGTAACAAAGTTTCAAATAAATGATCATTCTAAACAAATAACGGCTTTTCAATAGTATAAATATAGAGATATCGCAAGATCATCGCAGACACCGTAATATTGCAATAAATTTGCGTAAGATTAAAAAGTCATACCCCTGATATGACTAATATATTGTGAACTTATTTGGATGGAATTTAATGTTTCCAAAATAACCTGTCTATGTTTATCCAAATATATAAAATTCTTCCGTTACTGAGTGACTGACAGACTAACTAGTGGTCGTGGAAAGCTAAAACTTGGCATGTAGCTTCCGTGTACTCAGCAGGGAAGCACTAAGAGAGTATTTCTCGGAATTCTTAAGGGAACGGGAATATACGGGATATGTGCGCACGAAGTCGCGGGTGAATACTTGTTGTATATATATATGTATAAAAACAGGAGCTAACTGACTGATCGATCAACGAACAGCCAAAACTACAAGCAGTAGAAAGCTGACATTTATTTATTACTAGCTTTTTTTTTTTTAGGGATTGGAAATCATCCAATGACTCCTCCCGCTCTGGGTGTAGCGGGAGGGAGTGTCAGACTTCTACTGACTAAAACCCATCCATGTTCCTTCATTGCCCTTTGTGTTCCGGAGCCACGGTGTCTCTTGCGAATAATCCCGCGACTCCGGCAGGCGTCGGCCCTTTCGGGCCCCTCTGTGTGCTGACTCTCTTTGAGGCGCGCGTGGAACACTAACGCGCCGTCGACACGGCCTGTCGTCACTAGACGGACGGACGGCGAGCCACCCATAGCTCGCCGTCCACAGGCCCGCGCCTACGGTGGCCGGAGGTCACCAGGTGGTGTCCCCCGACGCCCGCGGCGTCCACCACGGCGGCCGGGACGAGAGGGTCTCCTCTCCCTCTCCGCCACCTCCTTCGCTAGCATGACTGCTTCGCAGAAGGAGGCAACGGCGTCCCATTCTGTATCGCTCCGGACCATGGCTTGGACCAGGGCCGGACGCGAGAGGTTGCCGCCGATCGCCGTTTCGAGGACACGGCGGTGCGCCGCCCAAGCGGGGCACACCTGCACAGTGTGCTCCACCGTGTCCTCCGGTCGATCCTCGCAGTGGTGACACCCGGGCGTTTCCTCCCGCCCGATTCGATGCAGGTACCTCCCGAAACATCCGTGTCCGGTGAGGACCTGCGTCAGGCGGAAGGTGAGGACGCCGTGGCGCCTCTCTAGCCACTCCTCAAAGAGGGGACTTATCGCCACTATCGTGGCGTGCCCTGCACTGGGTTGCGACAGTCGTCGTCTCCATGACGCCATGAGATCGCGCCGGAGGTCTGTCCGCTGCGCGACAATTTGCCGCGTCAGCGGAGTTTCCCCCCGGCGTAGTACCTCCACGCGCCAATCATGCACGACCCACGCAAATTCGTCTGCGTCACATTTTCCATTAATGCTCGGCTCCTTTTAGTCTTAGCGTGATGATATGCCTGTATATATATATAGGCTATAGCCTTCCTCGATAAATGGGCTATCTAATACTGAAAGATTTTTTTCAAATCGGACCATTAGTTCCTGAGATTACCCCTACAATATACAAACTTACAAACAAATCTTACCTCTTTATAATATTAGTATAGATTTATTTATAATTACTTTATTGTACACCAAAAATTAAATACAATAGGAAACTTAAAACTAAAACAAATACAATGGGCGGCCTTATCGCATTTTACGATCTCTTTCAGCATGTAGCTTCCTAACACTCCGTGGACGTGCACTTAGAGAGGATTTCTCGAAATTCCTACGGGAACGGGAAAAACGGGATATGTGCGAACGAAGTCGCGGACGAAATCTAGTTCACAATAAATATAATGTATATAATTTAATCAAGATATTACAATGTTATGGTTTTTACAATAATCAGGAGATAAAGAGCTAGACAATAAATGCCATACTTGAAAATATCAACTATTTCCAAAACTACCTAACCTAAGCTACCTAACCTCACCTACAATAAGTACTTAGTACCTATCGAGTTGTACCAAGTTCAGTCGCAAAGCTTCAACTGTGAATCCACAGATGCGACGAATACAGCTTAAGTGAAAAGTTTGACGTTAGACTCGTATCAAGTAACTAGCAGAATAAAACGTCCGACGACGGGTTATTTTTTTCATGGAGAATAATAAAATGGAGCAAACTGGTACAAATCTTGAAGTATAGTAGTCAAGAAGAAGAAGAAGAAGAAGAAGAAGAAGAAGAAAGGCCTACGCAGACCGGGACGGCATGGCAAGGGATTTTAATTTTTACTAATGGACATTCAACCGTACAGTTACAGAAATACGACATAAATTGCTATGCTTTAAAATGATGCCGTGGCATTGAAAGGGATTTTATCGCACGGCATTAAAAGACGCGCCACCGTGGCGGGATGCCGTGGCATACTGCGGTAGGCAACGGCATGCCACGGACTCCGGCGCTCGTAGTGATATACTGCGGGGTGCAGCGTGCCGTGGCAAAGTGCTGGAATGCCGCGGTATCTAAGCGGCCAGTGTGCGCTGACTCACGGCAAAATCCCTTGCCATGCCGTCCCGGTCTGCGTAGGCCTGAAGTCTGTGCCTCTTAGTTACTATTTAAGTAGCTGCCTGTTTTCTTTCTTTACACACTTTTAGTACTTACTTGATTAAACACAAAATATTTTAGGGCAGACTGACTATTAACGACTACTGCATTCGCGACGCACAAACAACATTATTGAATTTTGGCGATTGTTTATTTTAGACCATACCTGGGCCTATAGATTATTAGCGAGACAACCTGGGTTTGCACAATTGTAGTTTATAAACAGAAACCTTCTTCGTTTATCAGTTTTCGTAGTTGTGGAAATCGCATCAAAATCCGTTGCGTAATTAACAAAAACTAAGCGGATAACAGACAGAAGCAGACAATGACTTTGTTTTAAACTAATTATGACGTGAACGTTGATGTAAGTCTAAAGCTAACCTGTGTTAAGCACACGTGGTGATTAATGTTTGTTTTTTTTATCCGACATTGCAAGAAGAAGAGTGGTTTTTTAAATGTATGTGTTTATTTATATTTCTTTGGCACATTCTTTAGTCGTTAGATTCGTCCTTATTGTGAGAATGACACTGGGTATATGAGAACTAAATTATAAATAATAAAACGCCCTATTTTCGGTGCCTTGTTATGTCTCTATGTTTGCAATTTTTTTCCGCAAAATCTATCGAAAATTTAGCTCACTAAAACATAAGATATAAAAAAATATTGTATTTTTTTCTTTATTTCAAGGGGCGTTTCCCCGCAGCTGAATAGCAAATATTAATTACCTACTATATCAGACCTCCATTCACTCACTACTCCGTGTTCATTCTTACTTCACTGTACTGCAGTTTGCACTGACGAACTTAACTTGTGTTTTATGTTAAGTCTTTTGTTACGAAGATTTATTGCTCTCTTTGAAGTTACGGACTGTGATCTTGGACAAGCATTATCTACTTTCAGTGGTTGTGGTTTGAAGTTTGTAAAATAAATATAAAATGGCAGTACCTACTTAATAACATTATAAAGCTGCTAAGTTATACTGAATGACATAATTGTAGTTGTACGTTCATGGACACGGTGGTGACACGAACAAAAATGCGTAGAACGCTTTTGGTATGCTACTATATATATATGTTAGCCTACTGTGAGGATACCATAAAACTTGGGATTTCGGAAGTAGGTGCTCTAGATGAACAGGTATTTTTGGTGATTTTCCACAGTAAGGTACATTCAGTTGTAACCGGATGGTAATAATAGCAGACTGGCCAGATGGTCGATTCTGTAAACACGTCGAAGTGATGGCTTGGGTGAAGTTATCACGAAGTGAACGGTCATTCCACCTCGATTACTTGGATTGTCAGCTCACTTCGTGATTACTTCAATGGTCCAGTCCGTTATAGTCACAGAACAGAGTTATAGTTACTAGACGATGCTTTTGGAGGTATGCGACATGCAGAGAGCAATGTCCCGCAAATCTCCATTGAAAAGGGAGTATCCTCTGACCAGGTGATTGTTGTACCTGGAGGGCAACTGTTATAGTTATAGTTCATACTCGGGCTTTATTGTTGCGATGTAGATTTGCTCCATTGGTATTTCTTGTGGCGGCATTAATGCCGCTACATGATTACCAGCTTCAATACAAATTGATTTTTACACTTACTCGATCGATGCGGGATCCAAGACAGTTGAATCGTTTCCCTGGGACTCGTCGCTCGGCGTTTTTCTGGTGGTCGCCACTGTTGCTTCTGACTTTCAGGAGTTGCAATGGTTGGGAAAGTGTGGCGGGCTTGTCCCAACAAATAAAAATTACTCGATCGATGACAGAGAATAAAACGAACAAGAAGCTTAGGCATTCTCTACCATTTCAGTAATAGGTTCTAAATTGTCTGTAGAGAATTAGATTAGAATCTACTTATGATTTAGATTTTCATAAAGAAGGCTTTGTATTTTTTAACAGTACACGCCTAGTATTCTCTTATTATATTAAAAAATAACTTATACGAACAATATTGTATATCAAATATGACGAATATTTCATATCAAATACTGAAATAACTGCGGTAGAAGTAATGAAGTTGGCGGCATCACAGGTGGCTTTCATGAAATTCAGTTATATGTAAATTACCTTGGCTTCTCATTTTCCATTTAATTTATGAAATGCATTATTTTGCTCTACACTCAGTTATATGAGTTAATTAAACAGCATATTGTATGTGTTACATTTTAATTAATTTCTAATTTTGAGTTGGGAATAGAAAATGGCGTTTTGGTCATGTACTCGCTCCATCATAGACCTCATCCATCGCTTTCCATCAGGCGTGATTGTAGTCAAGAGCAAGCCAATAATAAAAATAATATTTTCAAAAAAACCCGCCAAGTGCGAGTTGGAGTCTCATACGAAGTGTTTCGTACCATAAACCAAAAAAAAAACATGTTTCTTGTATGGGAGCTTGCAATTTTTATTATTAGTTGTTATAGCAGCAATAGAAATACTCACTCTGTGACAATTTGACACAGGAACACAGGATGTTCAGGCACATAGCCCCCGTGAACTTCACATAGATTTAAGCAAAAAATGATTTACTGTTTTACACAAAATTGAATAAATTTGATTTGATTTGATTGATTGCATTACGGCTCTTGAGATACAGCCCGCTGGTAGACGGACGGACGGACGCACAGCAGAGGCTTAGTAATAGGGTTCTTCGGGTAGGTACGAAAACCGAAAAACGAACAGCTCTTTATCGCTTCTTCTTAGTCGTTATCTTCATTGTTGAAGGTCGTGTCTAGTCTGAAGTATTGATCACTCGGTGCACTATGCTTTTTCACGTTTTGATGTCCTCGGCGGTCTTAAAAGCTTCGGCTATTGATAGGCCAGTGAGCGTCTTTACTCGGTCTGACCAATGGGTAGGTGAGCGCCCGCGTGATCTTTTCCCGTGTATCTACATGTCACCGGAAAATGGCAGACTCCGTATGATCGTAATAAATCTTGATTACATTTTATATTTTCTCGATATATCATGAAAAAATCGGTTTGTATATTATAAATCCCATAAAAATTCAATAGTTTCCAATCACCGATGACATAATTATACATAATATGGACTTTTGTACGCATTACGTAAATTATTAAATTTTGAGTATGGGGGTCAAATTAGAAAATTTAAAAAAAGACATTTAGATTGTATTTTCTCATAATTTTAAAATAAAATGCTTTTGAAGTTATTCAAGAAATTAGATAAAAAATTACCATTCCCCCTTATCTCCGAACTATGAGCATATTTTTATTACAATAGAGAAAATAGATCTTTACCTTATCTTTAAGTCTATAGTGTTAAAACAACGTGCTAAAAAGAAATAATTCGTACGGAACCCTTTCCACGCGAGTCCAAGTCGCACTTTGCTAGTTTTCTTACAACTTGATAACATGACTGTACTACTGATTTTTTTCGCGATTTAAGGTTGATCTCTTATTGAAAGTTCACAGGTTTTAACATTTTTTTTGGGATGTTAGTTGTTTATTATTTATTTATTTAGACTTTATGCACAATAGTGGTACATGGGCGGACTTAATGCAACAAGGCATTCCCTAACAGTCAACCTTTGGGTTAAAAAGACTACACTGTGGTAGGTGTACAACAAACAAATAAAAATAAAATGAAATTGAACTTATCGATACAACACAGACAAATAATTCATAATATAAAATACATATATATTTGCTAAAATAATGTACTAATAAATAAAAACGATAGAAACAATGAAGTGAGCTTACCCAGAAGAACCGTGTTTACTCTATCTTTGAAGACGTATGAAAAATACGGTAGAAAATGTTCGGAATCACATACGCAGGTAGAGAGTTCCACTCCTTTGCTGTGGGCTTTTATATAAGACGTTTGGAAACGCTTAGTGCAAATTGAATACTTGTAGTGCGTACGTCTACATATACCACTCACCGAAATACAATCTGTAGAAGACCGACAAGCAGGCAACCATGCGGCGATGAGCCAAGCTGTGTTACATTTAATATGTTACATCTTTATGTAAATGATTCCATTACCCCGTGTAAAGTTAAGTGTATTAGCTTAAAGTACACCACACCACGTCGTAAAACGCAAACTGGGTTAAACATGGGACCGCAAATCTCTTACAGGATGGACCAGCAATCTCTCAGCGCTTCTGTCAATAAAATTGACATACATTATTTAAACTGTACGTCACGGCTACGTAAGGGTAGAAATGTAGAACCTGAGTTTATTCTGCGGTCGATGTATGTACCTACTATACGGTCATCTCTATGTTCGGGGAGAACAGGCGTGGTCCTTTGTTATGTCTATAATAGGAAAGTTTTCTGGATAAAAAAATAATAATTCTATGACTACTTAAGTCAGTAACTTTTTCCAAAAAAATATTTAACAAGTATCTTTAGCCTTTTCAAATCAATAAACTTGTCCATGAAAAAGCGCTTTAAAGTTCTGAAGTCGGGACTGATGAGACGTGAACGAAATCGCAGGTATGGTTTAGTTATAAATAATGTCAACTGTTGCTGGATGTTATAATATTATGAATGTGTGCTTACGAAATATTCTAGACCCTCTTATTTCACAATGACGACTTAAAAAAGGATTTCATAGGGAAAAAAACATACCTCCCTGCGTAATAGCTAGACGCATATTATCCGACTTCACTTACATAGTTACAGCCTTCCAATGGAGTAATCATTGACAATCACATGTATTAATAAATAATGGGTTAATAGGAGCAAATCGCTGCCATACATGATTCATTATCCTCCTTCCAACTGCTCGATATAGTAGCTTCTAGATAATTTTCCGTAATGCCAGTGGGTAATTGAGGTTGTAGCCGTTCTCTATGGAAATATGATTTAATTAATCCTATTTCATAGATTTATGTCGTACACAAAGTAACGCTTCATAAAATAATGGGCTTTGTTGCGAAATAAAACTCCGGACCAAAATTACCAAAAATGAGCATTCCCCCCCTATCTCCAAAACTAAAGATCCTAAAAATTTGTGCAGATAATAGTTCTTTCTATACCTAAAAATTACAGGAATACCTATAGGAAGTCTGTAGTGATAAAATTACAGGAATACCTATAGGAAGTCTGTAGTGATAAAATTACATGTCTAAAAAAAATTGGTTTAGAACCGTTTTGCAAGCGAGTCCGACTCACAGTTGGCCAGTTTTTTAGGGTTCCGATCGATTGCATTTTCCATTTAATAGTTTTAGAAACACCCTCAACCTCAAGCTTATCACATCTTCAGGCCAAAAAGAAAAGGCACACTGCATCAATAGGTACGTTAATTACCGTGTCTCTTATTCATTCCAATTCAAGTTATTGCCTATATAGTAACTTACGTAATGCAATTAAGTATTATAAACTACGATCGTAATAGAGTAGAGATACATAAACAGACTCTGATAAACAACTACGAGTTTATTTTTTCTTCATCTTTTATTTCTTGCACAATCCTCTTTCTGTGTTACAAACATTTTTATGCATTTGAGAAGTGCAATAGTAGATTATGCACCGAGGGGATAAAGCAGTGTTTTATGTAACGGGCGTCATATTGAATCCCGAATCTAATGAAGATTTCAAAACTTAGGAATTTAACTTACAAGTGAAACGAGGGAGTTTACTACAAGAGTTCTGAATGCAACGAAGGGTTTATTCAAACGTACCCAAAGCAAAGACACCTTTATTATACCTGACGAGCATACCCTACTTTTCACACCTAAAGCGAGAAAATTGTTCGTAAGTCATGAAGAAAGGTGGCTGGGCGCGGGCAGCTCCCGCTGGCCTCCAAGTTGAGTTCAAAATTCAAATCACATTATTGACCTACGAGTAATAATAGTGTATTAAATTTCATTTTAGATTGCCAGGCAATAATGATTTACAAACGATATATGACTTCTACCGTTTTCGTGCGGGTGGTTTGAAAAAATATTTTAAAAACTTTTTAATGTCAAGAATCTTGTTCTTCTGGACTTAAAAATTAGACGATGTTTTTTATTTTATGATTAAAATGAAATTTTATATTTTTAACAAAAAAACAAGCATTTATGTGTAATATACTCAATAAATCTGTGTATTTGACGCAACTAAAATATAATAAATCTGTCCAGCTTATAAAACAACGATTCCAAACAACTTGAATGATGAGTCTTAAAAGCTTTATTCACTTGGCCTTTTTATTTTATTTCGAAACAATAAATCAGACACTCGTAGGTAAACTTTTAACATATTTATACTACTAGCTTCTGCCAGCGGCTTCGCCCGCGTGATCCCTAGGGAACATGTTCCCGGGATTAAAAGTAGCTTATATGCTATTCCAGACTATAATCTATCTTTGTTCTAAATTTCATTAAGATCCGTTAAGCCGTTCTGGCGTGATTGAGTAACAAACAACCGAACTTTCACGTTTTCATTTTTTTTTTTCATTTTTTCTATTGACTGTAGCGTGATGAAAAGTGTACTATAACCTGCTCAGGAGTATGAATAATAATTGTACCAAGTTTCGTTAAAATCCGTCGAGTAGTTTTTGTTTCTATAACGGTTATACAGACAGACAGACAGACAGACAGACAGACAGACAGACAAAAATTGTACTGATTGCATTTTTGGCATCAGTATCGATCCCTAATCACCCCCTGATAGATAATTTGGAAATATATTTCATGTACAGAATTGACCTCTCTACAGATTTATTATAAGTATAGATAGATAGATAGAAGATAGGTTTTAGCAATAAAATAAAAATGTTTAACAATTCATCTTTTAAATATGACAAGGATAAATACACCTAAAAGGTATGAAAAATAAAACGACTTTTTATAACATTTACACAAAAGTGAATAGGAGAAAAGGTATCTTTGAAAAGCCCAAGTAAAAAGCCAAGTCGGCACTCTTAAGTAATCAAGTAATTGTTCTTTAATTCCGTACAAAGCTGCGTTTTGTGGGGAAAATACTGAAAAGGTTGCTTTTTCGACGTTTTTGTTTCTTAAGCTGGAACGAAGGAAACGCCACGAAGTCTTTTCAAACAGCATAATAAATCATCTAGCGCTGGTCTTACTTCTAATAAGAAGAGGGACTTTTAGGAATAATCACGAAAAAATTAGCTTCAGTGTGTCCGTCATACATAGTATACACACCGTACAGTGTTGAAGTTTATAATAAGAATTGTAGTTTAGTAACCTTCGGGGACAATATATTTATTTTATTTTTTTCATTATTTTGAATATAATGTTATATTTACAGTCACAACAGCAGAAAGAATCTCAAGTAGGTAAGTAGATGAAATTAAAATGGTGGAGGCGGTCAGCCCTATTGCGTGTTTACGTAACGCGCGGCTGTAGGTCATTATTTCAAGGAGAGGGCCGAATCACAATACTGGTAGACATTTATACTGTGGTATAGATAAGACTTTCTGAATAAGGTTAGGCGTGAAATCTGTCAAACAATAGTCAAACTATCATACCATTCACTCACCATCGAACCATCACGCATTGGACATGACAAGACAAGCTCAAAGCAAACAGTTTGAGGTATAACTTGAAGGCAAGCGAGCAAGCCACTGTCATCAATGTGTTACTATAGACGCTGGCAGCTTAGTAATTAAACCGGACGATACCAGACTTGGTCCCGGATGTACGATACAAGGGAGCTGGGAATTTGTACAAACAGATCGTGAAGTGGGAAATTAACTGGGAATTTATACCAACAGTTCGTGAAATGGGAAATTAACTGGGAATTTGTTCAAACAGACACAGAGCTGTGTTGCATTTGTGGAATGATAGTTGAACTAAAGTGAAGTAGTTTAATTATTGTTGAGTTCTGTTTGTGATACAAGTTTATTGCGGTGTTGTCTTATTCTCATCTCAGATTCTCAGTGCTCTGGATCATTGTTAGGTAGTATGTGAAGGAAGTTTTGTGGATTTAATTTTATTTAATGGTAGATTCTTTATTTTATTGTTTTCTTAGAAGAGAAACTAATTCCAGACTATTGAAGTAATTAGTGTAAATGTAATGTTAATTGAACTTTTTTCAATAGGTGTTTTAGTGACCAACGCTAATATAATTCTGCTGCAAAATAAAAAACTAAATCTATGAGCCCTTTTGTCTATGCCACATTTCTGATAAGCTAATTTTTATGTAACAACACCTTCAAACAACTTTTTTAACAAAACACGTGTTTTTTACTATGGATAAGCATACGTTTGACCACTATCTCACCTGATGGAGATCTAATATTCTATCTATCTGTAGTTGGACAACTACTACAATTCCATGAAGCGCCAATTAACATTCCCGTGACACGAAATCTCTTGAAATTACACAAAATCTTTCAAACGAAGCACCAATATTACCACACATTAAGATCCCAAAAGGAAGATGTAACTAGGTATCTTATACTTAGTGTCACACTATCCATACCAATAAACTTAGTATCTAAACACACTATGCCAAAATGCGAAAGTACGCGACGGAAGGTCCGCGGTTGATTTTACGTTCCAACGTAATTGGCTGATAAGTCACACCATAAGTACCGAACTTACGCGACAGAAATTCAGTTGCGCAACATTGTGGAGTTATTATTCTAATTTTGTGGGTATTTAGTGTCTCAGACGCTGTCGTGGCGTCCTGTCGTGTTATCCAAATAGCCAGGCAGACAGACGCTCATTGAGCTGGACAGATGATTGATCCATAAACACGGTCGCAACCATGGTAGCAACTCAACCGCGATACTTATTTTATCTGAATCAAACATGGTGTAGGTTAGGGATACGTTGCCGCCAAATTGCCGCTGAACTAACGCTCGACCGAAGTTCGTCTGTACGCTATAACGCAACGTAATTTCGGCATAACATGTTGTCACTAATTCAAATAACATTGCAGGCGTAATCATGCTGAACTTCGGTCGCGTATCTTCGGCATGGTGTATTTAGACACTAAGTCTTGATAAAAATAAATCACAAACATAATTTCCAAATGCACCGACGCAACGCCTGAAGCGACAGCTACAGGTCACAAAGGGGAACAAATACATTGGCAACAATATCGGTCCCCTCGCAGACATTACATAAAGTCCTACATATGGGAAGGAACATTCGACAGAAAAAACATCATTTCCTTGCGTTATGTTTGTTTTTTTACACATGACTGATGAGATCGGAGAACTGATTCACTGTTATGATATTGGTTGTTTACTTTTGTTTCCTTATGTTTTGTGTCGTTCTGTTTAATCGATGGAATAGATGTGCTTTTATTTTTTATGAAGTAATAGCTGTGTCCGTAACTTGGTTCGTGTGGTTATATTACCAGTAGTTCCTGAGATTAGCGCGTTCAACCAAACAAACTCTTCAGCTTTATCATAAGTATTAGTATAGAAGGAGAAAAAAAGGAGTTGCGGGTCAAAGCTATCTGCTTTTACCCGCGACTCCTTTTTTCTCCTTCATGTTTAAAATGGCTATAATATACAAAAATTATTTTCCAAACCCGACTGATCAAACAAACTAGTGTATAGAAATAATATAGTACAGTCATCAGTATAGATGCGTTGGTGTGTTTTATACAAAGGTATAAGTGCACAAGAATTTCTAGAAGGACTTGAGGGGGGGAGGCCCATTGCCCAACAGTGGGACAATGTGGATTAAAATTGACATAATAAGCGCAACATTCAGTCTTCTTCCTGTGTTGTTTATATTAGGGCAAACAAGGAAATATACAAGATATACTGATTTAAAGAAGAGTACTGCTGCCCCAAAAGCTTAACTTTGCTGACCCCTCGACCCCTATTATGAGTTCTTTGCAATAAATATTTAATAAGAAATGGCAGCATCAAACGGGTCCTCTAGAATTTAACCACTAGATGAGTTTAGGTTAACTTAATCTTATAATATATAACAGTTAACGATACACTTAAGCTTTTCATATCGCTTACTAG
This sequence comes from Ceramica pisi, assembly GCA_963859965.1. Taxonomy (NCBI): domain Eukaryota; kingdom Metazoa; phylum Arthropoda; class Insecta; order Lepidoptera; family Noctuidae; genus Ceramica; species Ceramica pisi. The sequence continues at coordinate 8,327,371 of OY982542.1, forward strand.
CTTTTTTCTCCGCGACTTCGTACGCGCATTTCCCGTCTTTTCCCTTTCAAATTTTGGGTAATCCTCAGTTAGTTCTCAACCACAAGGGACCTATATTCCAAATTTCAGCTTTCCGTCTTTTCCCTTTCAAATTTTGGGTAATCCTCAGTTAGTTCTCCCCCACAAGAAACCTACATGCCAAATTTCAGCTTTCCGTCTTTTCCCTTTCAAATTTTGGGTAAACCTCAGTTATTTCTCCCCCACAAGGAACCTACATGCCAAATTTCAGCTTTCCGTCTTTTCCCTTTCAAATTTTGGGTAATCCTCAGTTAGTTCTCCCCCACAAGGAACCTACATGCCAAATTTCAGCTTTCCGTCTTTTCCCTTTCAAATTTTGGGTAATCCTCAGTTATTTCTCCCCCACAAGGAACCTACATGCCAAATTTCAGCTTTCCCTCTTTTCCCTTTCAAATTTTGGGTAATCCTCAGTTAGTTCTCCCCCACAAGGAACCTACATGCCAAATTTCAGCTTTCCGTCTTTTCCCTTTCAAATTTTGGGTAATCCTCAGTTATTTCTCCCCCACAAGGAACCTACATGCCAAATTTCAGCTTTCCGTCTTTTCCCTTTCAAATTTTGGGTAATCCTCAGTTATTTCTCCCCCACAAGGAACCTACATGCCAAATTTCAGCTTTCCGTCTTTTCCCTTTCAAATTTTGGGTAATCCTCAGTTATTTCTCCCCCACAAGGAACCTACATGCCAAATTTCAGCTTTCCGTCTTTTCCCTTTCAAATTTTGGGTAATCCTCAGTTATTTCTCCCCCACAAGGAACCTACATGCCAAATTTCAGCTTTCCGTCTTTTCCCTTTCAAATTTTGGGTAATCCTCAGTTATTTCTCCCCCACAAGGAACCTACATGCCAAATTTCAGCTTTCGGCCGCCGTGCATTGTCTTTTAGTCACTCAGTCAGTCACTCAGTAACCTCTACATCAGTCCCTCTACACAGTTCCTCTACTCAGAGGTCCTTCAGTGCCTAATACACTGATGATTCTGACCAATTTCATTGTACAAAACTTGTAAATTCTGCACTGATTCAATCTCTGAATACACCCATCAATAAATTTACCAAATATAGAATCGACCAAGAAACGCATCCACAACATAGTACATTAGCGTCTGAAACCCATAAATATTCATCCTCTGAACTCAACAGACTGACGCAAGTGGAAATTGAAGGCATTCCACGCTGCCCGCTCGATATTCGAGATATATTGATATGTATTGTGCGAGATATATCGCAGACCGAATTCTATCGACCATCGTTCAATCCGACACCTTTATCTGTATTGTAACTGTGGGTTATTGGATTCAGGAAGAATTTTTAAAGTCTGTTGAAGCTATAGAGCTCCGCTGTGTCCGTTCGTCCGTCTGTTTGTCAGCGGGCTGTATCCAAAGAATCGTTATAAGTAGACAGTTTAAATTTTCAACGAGTTTGTATTTCTATTGCCGCTAAAACAACAAATAATAAAAAATAAATCAAATTAAAACTGACAGGGGGCTCCCACGCAAGAAAAGTGTTTTTTATTGGTTATGGTACGGAACCCATCGCGTGAGAGTCCGACTCGCACTTCACTGGTTTTTTTAGAACTGTTTAGCATGAATGAGCAACATCATACACCACCACATCCATCTATCTATATATTTATCACACCATTTATCCTCACAAACATCCAAACTAAATTCCTTTAACTTAATACATTCATGAGGAGCCAGTGCTGACCGCTCTAATCAATAGCTTATCCGCAACCGCACCAAATCCTCCACCATGATTCAATGTGACACCTTTATCTCTTTGACGGCTATTGCTACCGATGCTACCGTGATAGCATTGAATTTGAAAGGATTTAATTATTAACCTCTCAGCAACCGATGGCACGGTTTTGCTTCAGCTAATGCATAATTTATTAGTAATGGTAACAGGTGAAGTAAGTTGGCCAACAAATGGCATCCAAGAAAAACATTGAAGATACTAGCCCAAATAGAACAGCCCACAATCTCTTTTTAGTGAATGTAGTCAGGCTGTGGAAGATTTTGTCGAATGCGTGTTCGTTTCATTTCAGGGGGTCTTGTGACCTCCTAACTAGCTGACCCTGCGAACTTTGTTCCGCTTATCATTCGATTCTTTATTTTATTTTTTCTAAAATAAACGTAGCCGTAGCCAATAAAAGTCCCGTCGGCCCAGCCATTTCAGAGATTAGCCGGAACAAACAGACAGACGGACAAAAAATGTTAAAAACGTTATTTTGTTAGGTATGTGTACCGTATATAATTAATTTACATGTAGTAAAAAACACTTAACTCAATATTACAAACAGACACTCCAATTTTATTAATATGTATAGAAGATGATTGTATAGATAGCTTTCGCCCGCGACTTTGTACGCGCATATGCCAATTTTTCCCGTTCCCGTAGGAATTTCGGGAAATCCTCTCTTAGTGCCCACAGTACGGAGTGTTAGGAAGCTACATGGCAAATTTCAGCTTTCTACGAGCAAGAGTTGCGGCTGTGCGTTGATATATAAGTCAGTGAGCCTGTTATGTAGGTATATGATGTTCTAAAGTGCGTAAACGTTGCCGAGAAATTCCGAGGAAAGTCACCATGTGAGAACAATTAAACCCCTACAGTATGACAGATTACGACAGATTACGACTAAGATACGAAAGCAAACGGTCCTTAATAATTACGGGAATCAGCAGATCTCAATGACATGAACTCACCCAGTTAACAAGCAATTTTCAGCCAAAATAATTAATAGAGCAAAATGTAGGTCTCAAGTCTTCAAAACCGGGTAACCCAATAAATGCGAACCGATAGTAATTGACAGCGAGCTTACATTTATGTCACCAGAAAGTGGCAAACTTTGTAAGATTCTAAAATAACTTCAGATAATGTAAACTTTTGATAAATTGTCAACTGAACATTCGGAATACTTTTTAAGTATCATGATACTTAAAAAAGTATTGAAGTCATTTGTTTGTTCAGATGTGACGTCACACGTCCGCCATAGAGTTACGAATTGACTGGGTCGCTACTTTCCGGTGACATATTTATAGACTCTAACACTAGAAGATTTTTGAAAAGCCTGAATTATGAACCGGACTTTAATACATTAGTAAGCTATTAGAATGGTCGGTAAACCTAAGGCAAAAACGGGCCTTAAAAAATGGCCCTAATACACATTTCAATTTAATTTAAACAAACACAACAAATATCTAACCAAAAAGATAACAAAGCAACTCTCAAAAGCCATCCATTTACCATAAACCCAGGAAATCTGTAACCAAAAAATTCTCTGCACTTTTATCGCGGCGTAAATGTTAACAAAATATTTGGCCAGCTTTGATACTGACGTACCCCTCGTATTAATCTCCTACAGAGATAAGGAGAATTTCTGTCTCGACAAGAAACGTTAACGTTTTTCACGGAAAAAGGGAAAAACTGAAGTATCGATTGCGAAGACATGATTCGACACGCCACTCGAGGGCTCTCCTCTCCAAATGGTTCGAGAAAACGACTTGAAACAGATTTTTATATCCCTTTGTGTTTTATGTTTAATATCATAGCTTTTACGTCACAAAAGATATCGGTAACGGTTCACTTGATTTTCTTTGCGGAATTAATACTGATATCTAGATCTCATCTGTTTTTAGGGTTCCGTACACGAAGGGTAACAAACTTAACCCTATAACCGCTGTCTGTCCATCCGCCCGTCTGTCTGCCAGTAGGCAGAATTACAAGCACTGTTCTATAATAGTGCTAGGCTTTACCCGTGGCTTTGTGTCCTTAGTAGTTGATCGACACCTAAGTGACACTGTTATGGGTATTACGGGTACCCATACCACTCTTGGAACGACCTAAATTGTCATGTGCATTAGGTAATTTGTTATAGAGTTTTTTTTTAAATTGTGCAATTTTGGTATGTATTTCTATTGCCGCTATAAAAATCAAAAATTTACGGGGGGATGCACATACAAGAACCATATTTTTTTTTGGGTTATGGTATGGAGCTTTTTATGTGAACGTCCGACATGCACCTAACCGGTTTTTTATTTGCATATCATTTCTCAAAAACGTGTCATATCATTAAAAGAGTTACTTCGGCTCTTGATAATGAACTCACATTCAATTTCTTTCGGCCCTGGCGAAAATCCGGGAAAAAGCCAACAGAATGAATTCTCCGAGCTCTCATTGTTTTTTTCTGGAAACTGCTCTATCCATTAGTGGGACAATGATGACTTGACATGTCACTGAAATTCTTTCTAGTCAGCCAGAACTTTCTACCGAGTTTTTGTGGAGACAAAAATAGGCACGCAAAAAGACGAAAGTTACGTTTCGATATAGATCCTTTGATACAGTAGGGTAAAATACGACGTTGTTTACATACTCCCTGCACCCGAGACACGACACAAAAGCTAGCCTTCCGTGTAACACGAAATGAAATAAACCCAATACCGTATCATCATTGTCTATCCACATTTGGTATTTATGTAATATCGGGTTCAATAATCCGAGAGTGAAAGCGGACTGCAAGCGACACAGCCGCGGGCTCGCATCAAGGGTGCTTTGGGGGAAGAAAACCCCGCTTTATAAATTGCCCCGCTATCTAAATCTGAGAGATAAGTGCCTCTGAACTTTCCAATTTCGCTACACATCAATAACACTGACAACGTCGCTGGGATAACAAATCAAAAATCTAACTCTTACGGGGGTGGGTGACGAATGGTATACGTGACAGATACAACGATATTTGTTCGCAACGCGACGGTAAATGGAATCGAACGTTTATGTATATGTTTATTATACGAGAGTCAGAAGTACGGAAAATATTCTTCGGTGAAGTATGTTATCACGCATAGATATGTAAATTGGCAAACTTAACATATTTTCTTACTTTTTCTTTATTCGAAAATGTGTAAGTCTTGAAAAACACTCATTTATGTTTAGCAGCAATATCGCAATAGTTCAGACGCGAACCTGCATTTAGTTACACAATATTCTTGGTAATTAAGTACTGGACTTAAAAATAAACTTTGAACCCCAAGTTTGTATCGCCATTATTTTATTCTCAAGGGTAGTCGAATCCATCTAGTCATTTTAAAGTGAGTTTGATGTTCTATTGGGTGATAGAATAAACATAATTTCAGTTTAGAGACTGTTTGAGGGATCCGTACGGATCCCTAAAAAAGGAAGCAATCTCTAATAGGAATTCTGGAACGGGACCCTATTCCTAAGACTCGATCCGCTGTCCCTCTGTCTTTTTGTTACTCCCGTAAGCCCTACCGGGCGTAGGGCGTGTACCTTTTAAGGCAGACAGTTGAAATTATTAATTTAATTACCGCTGTAACAATAAATAGAATATAAACCCAAACGCATTTTGCCATGAAAAAAAGTTCAGTGCGTTTGAGAGTCCGACTTGTACTTGGCAGATTCTGGCGTTTCTTTGTTATCAAATGGTGTTGATTATTTTTGTATGGGAGCTGGCATTTTTATCAAAATCGCGGCGCACGATGAAACGTGGATTATAAATGGACAGGGGACACCAACAAACAAAAAATGGTGCCCAAAAGTGTCACGTTGATTAGTTTCACTAATCACGTAATATATTCATTCTAATAGTTCTGGACTTGATTTAATAGTTTTCGAATGACATTTTATATTCTTTTATTAACATTCATCCAATGTCAACGAGATGATTTTTTTATTTATTTTTTCATATTTTGCAAGCTGACAATTTGTTATGTAGGTATGACATGTGTAGTGTAGTCATGTTTGAGCAAATAAATGTCGACCAGTTAATACAAAAATATGCATGTATGTAAACATACCATTATGAAAACATTGAAAAAAAAAACGAATTTGAAGGCACTAAAGAAAATAAAATAAAAAGGCCATTCCACGCTTATCTTCGAAAATACTGAACCAAAGAAATAAGCTCACACGAATAGGTACAAAAACACTGAATGCTTCTTCTTCAGGCCCTTTTCTGTAAGTACCTATGAGAAACACCCTCTTAAAGGGGGACTATTGAAATTGCTCTCTCTACTTTAATCCAAAACAAGTTTATATTACACAAACATTAATAATTGTAACGTTGTCCGCACTTCAGCTCACGCAGGCGAGCGGAAGCGTAATGAATTTAATTTACGCAGTATTTGATACGTAAATAGCAAGTGTCAAATGTCCAAAATGACGAGAGTAGAATTAAGAGTGAAAGAGAAGGAGGGAAAACACTTCCATGTGCCTGGGAAATGGGTACCAGAGATGTTGGTTGCTATGAAACGGATCTGGTACGAATACGGATGTATAAATAATTTTATACCGACTTTGGATACGATTACAAATATGTTTTGTTTTTGGAAATCGTAAGAGTAAATCATAAATCTATAATCTGTCTGTCTGTTCCCGATAAACTCAAAACTACTGCACCAATTTTCATGCTGTTTTCACTAATGCTTAAGGATAGAGGAAGATTTTAGTATATTATTTGTTAAACGGGCGAAGCCGCGAGCAGCAGCTATTATAATTATTAAAAAGTTGAAGAGTTTTGTTCGTGGTTGAACGCGCTAATCTCAGGAACTGCTGGTTCGAATTGATAAAAAATATTTTATTTTTGGATAGCCTATAGTAAGACTGAAAAATGTGATGCAGACAAAACCGCGCAAGTCAGCACGAAAGCAATAATTTGACTTTATTTTACATGCAACTAACGCGTGGCAAGTGTTAGAGAAAACCCTGTTATAACCCATCTCATTAGGTTCCACCCCTATCCGTAATTATCCAAAACTTTTTCATCGGATTCAGTAATGGTTCTGGAGCTCCTTATAAACATCCCGCGTCAGAACCCCTTAACAGGGTTAGCAATTAAAAAGGGGTGAATTGAAATTGATTTTCAAGTGCAATTTTTATTAATAATCCCGTTTTTTGATGTAGTCAGTATTGATTGATTGTAAATTGGAACTTCAGTAACTGTCACATAAACAAATGAAGTGCACTTAATGTGCACTTCATTTGTTTATGTGACAGTTAAATCTTAAGGGAATAAAGAATAAAATAAAATTTTCAAAGACTACAGCATTTCTGATTGTTATGAGATTCTTTGATTATTTGACGTTGTGTGTCCAAAGAAATGATACATAATTATATTTATCATACATTTTAATTTAATATTTTTCTATCTTTTAAGCCCATTTGCGTGGATGTGTTTCTTATTTTAGCAACCTGTATAAGTAATTAATTTTTGTTCTTTTTTCTGGTATGCGGAATACGCATACCTCACATTGTTAGCTGGTATGCGTACTCGTACCCTGTTTAGAATTTCTAGAATTATAATAAAAAGTCTAGAATTCTACACACATAAGCATCACCATCATTTTATCCGAAATAAAACTTTTGCTGAGCGTATCTCCTCGCAACAAATTTCAACTATTCCTACCAAAGAGTTAGCTAAGTATAATATTCTTCTTATAATGATGTTTACAACCACTGTTTAGTAAACAACTTTACCGTAAACACAGTTCTTCGCTGTGGCAACTGACAAGTTGTTTTTCACAATCCTGATCCAACTTCACTCAAGTATTTTGATCGAATAATTCTCCTCCCTTATAAACATCAACGCACTTTTCGCAACCACTACGGGATCGCAGAAATAAATCCAGGAAAACATTTATTAGGCACAATTATATTCGATATATACTAAAGTACGTTAATGACTGATCCTCAAAGAAACACGGAAGCCTAACCAAACAAATTCTTCATAAATAACTCGATGCTAGATAATAACGCAACCATTAGCCGTAAGTGATGCGATGTAAATGCGCCGCCGATGTTCAACAAGGCAGAAACTAGATTGTTACAGAAGGTTAGCTTGGCACACAGATGAAAAAAACAACCTTATATGACTTTTTTTTTACACGTTACTTGAAAATCACAGACTTTGTATAGGTTTTTCTGTAATTCACAGGTAAAGACAGATTTTCTGTATTTAAAAAAAAGATATCATTCTCATTCGTTTCGGAGATGAGGCTGGAGAATGGTAAATTTTGATCTATTTTCTTTAATAACTTCGGAATGAAATGTTTTACAATTAAAATTATTTTCATACATTAACGATGAGCTTTGAACTTTGATTTGATGTCACATCTTCTGTCAATCTTTTTTTCTATATTCTTATTTTACCCCAAAAAGCGACCCCATTTTCAAAATTTAATATTATCGTTACGTGTCCATGTTTGGGTCATAGAAGGTTATAATGTGTAGGTACCAAATTTCAAATTTGATATCGTTCAATACTATTCCTCACACTGACTTTCAGTTATGATCCTTATCTTATTATTTTTATTCTTCTTCCTTTGACCCTATGTACAGTACAACCCTTTTGGCCTCCTCCAGGATCTTCTTCCATTTAGCTCTTTTCTCAGCTTATCAGCCGAAATACGTCCACTGCTGAACATAGGCTTCCCCCAAGTGTCGCCACTACAACCGGCATCCATCAGTGTCCTGTGTCTTGCATCCATCGGCTACCCGCAGTCCACCTTGTGGGAGGCCTTCCAACGCTGCGTCTTCCGGTACGTGCTCGCCACTCCAGAACTTTTCGGCACCATCGTTCCTCCAGAACTGCCATTCATCCATTCGTCTTGCTCTGCTCTGTTCTACTCTATTCTATTCTATTCTATATAATTATCAATGCTTGTCTATTGTCTACGTTTAGACCGTTTTTGACCTGGACTTCGCCTTCTGCAATCTTATCTATGTACTGGCGTCGTATTCAGGCAAGCCAAATGATGCGCGACGTATTATATTAATATCATCTTTAAATGCATCGTTGCCTGCAATAGCGTTTGTGTGAATCGACGGCTATTTTCGTCTTAATGGTTTCGGGACATATATTACTATTGAATAATCTTTCGGAATGGCAATAATGAGGTTGTATTGGAAGGATGCGGAGATAAATTGTGTGGAAAATATTTTGGACTTTTATGTTTTACTAATATGGCGGGAAATAGAGATGTACAGAAGAAGCCTTAGAGAATGATGATGGTGGTGGTTGGTATAATGATGCTTTGAGTCTTTTTGGGATGATTCTAATATAAGTATTTATTATTGTGACATATCTCTAGAAATTAGCATCACCTATGTAACTATGTTTGTGTGCTTTCATTTTGTCTCTTTGTTCTGTGTGTACACTGTACATGAATTGATAAATAAAAATGAGAGAATACAAGAAAAATACAAATTTTGCATAATGGTACAAATAATATAGCAAACGTACAGGTTCCACAGAGTTTGACTAAACATTTTAAGCCCCACAAATACTTTATCAAACTGTACACACTACACACCCAAAAAAAAGATTCCCAATCTAGACCAACCGATCCGAAACTAACAGAAAAAGCGTCCCCTCACTAAATTCAATATTCGAAATATTTGACAATGGCCACTCGACCGCAGAGTGCTGACTGCTACATTACTCTCGTTACGAAATCTAATACAGACTAAGCGAACGAACAGAACATGCACCACCCCGCCGCATGCTTTCCTTTGGTCTTAAGAAAAGTGTCATCCTACCGATGATTGTCGAAAAGTATCTTAATATTTATAAGATTTACAATAATTATAGGAAAGTCATTAACGTTTGCATTTGCATCGCATTCGCAATCTGTCAACAACTCCTCTGATTTCTCAACATTTTGACAAGTTTTCTATTTTGATTTTCACTGTAATGATATTGCTACTTGTATTATAAGTTACTTAAGGCCGTACCCTGAGCAAATAACCTTGAGCATTTTTTCCCTCAATAACAGCGCAAGAGATACAATAGCGAATACGCTCAGAATGTTGAATAAAATCGTTATAAAATCTAATTTTGATCTTTAAAAAAAAATACTTCTTCCAAAATGTTCATAATTAAATTGCCTATCCATTAGTGTAAGTACAAAATCAAAATAATCGTTAGTTTTCGAGAAGATGCATGTTTTCAGTAATTTTTTCTCATTTCTGTGGTTTCGTTGTGAGGAGATTACTTAAACATTATACTTAATATTAAAAAATAAAATCTACCATTTTGAAGCCAAGATTATGTAGAAATTTAATGTATTTTTTATTAGTTGATATTTCTTTTGGATAAAGAGTAGATAGCTCCAAAAAACTGCACTAAAAACGACTAGCGCTGCGTTTTGCTCGGGGACGCGCCTTAACACACTCATTTCCAACCGTTGGCGTCCGTTTGCGTACAGAAGGCGAGCGAGCATGCGGTATCCATCAGTGATTTTCGCTCTCATTTAAGCGTTTGTTCGCTTGGCCTGTACCCGGCATTACGATGCCTGGTCGCAACGCTCCACCAACCTCGGTCAACGCTCAGTGCTCTTGATAAATAAACGGAGCAGTCAATGCGTACTATCATTCTGTTAAGGCTCTCACAGATAGTAGCGACGTGACATTACGACAATCATTGCAACAACCGTCAACCTTACTCTCTACCTCTGTATCTATTAAATTATAATTTTATAATGGTGAGAACTCAACAAATTTTTTTATTGCGTGCTGACTATCACTTTGTTAGGGTTCCCGCAGACAGACGCGACGTGCCATTGCAACAGCGATGTTATGCCACTCTATTGTTCTGTAGTAAGGCGACATCTTCACCACTACCAAACTACAAATCAGACATGATGTCACACAAATCTTGCATAAAGTTATCCGTTCTATTTGCATTTAAACAATAGCCCACAGGAAACCAAACCAATTATGCCAAAGGAACCTCACATTTTACAGAAGATGAACCATTGTTACATTTTATTCTTCATATCGTCCTACTAAAAATATTATTAATCCTACTAGTATAATAAATACGAAAGTTTTTAAGGATAGATAGCTAGAGATAGAGAGTAGTTATCTCCTTCACGTCAGAGTGCCTGAAAAGATATTCATAAAATTTGGCACAGAGGTAGATTTTAGTCTGGAATAACACATAGGCTACTATTATCCCGGAAGTATGTTCCCTAGGGACCACGTAGGAGAAGCCGCTGGCACTACGGACATTCCAACAATTCTTACAAAAACACGCTGTCGCATTGTCGCATCACGCCCGTCTGCAGCGACCTTAAACCGACCAATCAATGCCTACCACCACTCAGTTACACAACGAGCACGCGTGCCTTTGTTTGTGAAGGCTAATGTCAAGAGCAAGTACACTGAAATGTTCTTGAGACGTTTTCAAGAAGCCGTCTGGTTTCGCGAATGAACTTGGTTTACGTTTCTTGTTCAAAGAATTTTATTTAATGGAATGAAAAATATCAGTATGGACACCGAAGAATTAAGAGCAAAGTGGAATCTGAAACCTCATTCAATTCTTTGACTGACACCTAGTGTCTTTTGATAAAAGTGTAGAACGTTAGTTTTAGGGTTCCGTACCTCAGTCGGCAAAAACGAAACCCTTATAGGATCACTTTGATGTCCGTCTTGCAAGACCCTTTTTCTCAGGAACGACTGGAGGAATCAAGCTGAAATTGATATCAAATACTCAGAACTGCTACCCCTTGGAGCAATGAAAAAGTCAAACTTTTAAGTCAACGAAATCTAAAGATCCTACTAATAATAAATATATATGGATGTTTGTTACTCTTTCACGCAAATACTACTGAACCGATTTCGATGAAATTTGGTATGTAGGTAGCTGAAGACCCAGAATAACACATAGGCTACTTTTTATCCCGGAGTTCCCGAAGGATCGGGATTTACACGGGAATAACGAGAATTTATACGCGGACGAAGTCGCGGGCGGCCTCTTATATAATAATATATATGCATAATTGATTGATTATGCTCCGTTTATGTCGCATGATTTGACGCTCGCAAGAGAATCAAAACCTGTAAGGTACAGACGCCAGCACATCGAGCTACAACAATGTGTCAATCTCTTTGTTAGATTTTCAACTTTATAACTAAAGCGATTGGGTTCAAATTTATTGCAAAAATTTGACAGTTTCGGAAAGCCTAATGTGCTGGCGACTGTACTTTCCGTTGACCTAGAATCATGAAATTTGGCAAGAAGATAGTGCTTATAGTACAAGTATAGGTAAAGTATGAAAATTGAGATTGTTGTATTATCGTTACATATAAATTCTTCCGTTACTGACTGATTGAGTGACTGACTGACAGACAAGGCACAGCCGAAACTCCTGATCGCAGAATGTGAAAGAACAATGGCGAAATGTTAGAAATATACGAAAGCAGTTCCATTATTTTTCTACGTTTTTTCAAATTATCACATTGACTAGTTAAAGCCGGATAAAAAGATATTTTAAATGAAAAGTAATTTGATTTTTCTATTGACGTTTAGTGTTGCCACAATTCTTGCATAAAGTAATTCTGTGGTTGACGCCGAGTTAAACAAGATGTTTTTCATTAAAAGACGCAAGAATTTAATCTCAGCTTAATTAATATATGGGTGGCTGCCATTGTTCTTTGGCATGTAAGTTTCTTGGGGAGTGTAGGAGAGCATTAAGAGAGAATTTCTCGAAATTCCTATGATAACGGGAAAAAGCGGGATATTATATGCGTACGAAGATGCGGATTAAGCTAGTCATACCGCGTGTATCTGACATCGACGCACAAACGATTTCCATGGGTCCTGGGCATAATTCTGGACACCCTAGACTTAGAATTTTTCGTCGGTTTTATCTCTTTTTTTTTCAAGGGTTTTTTTTACTTTAGACTGATCATAATCGTTATTCTGACCTAACCCAATGAGATTTTTAATAAAAAAAAATGATTACTTAATTAACTACTTTCACTAAAAAGAGCAATCTGAATAAAACCACAAATAGATATTTTCAAGAGTACCACAAATAGCTGATACCTATTTGTGGTACTCTTGAAGAAAATGAGAAAAGAACCGACGAAAAATTCCAACTCTGGGGTGTCCAGAATCATGCCCTGGACCCATGGAAATCGTTTGTGCGTCGATGTCAGATACACGCGGTATAAAAAAATGATTTATTTGAGATTACAAACTTATATTTTTGGTTGAAGAAATGACCGTGAAGTATAAGAGAACATTTTTTTTAAAACAAAATTAAATTTGTCCTTCAATGTTACTTGCTTACTTGTAACTTTCCGAGTACTTAAACATTAACTTACATCCGTAAGTAATTTACACCCGGAAAAAATGAAGACTCGATCAGAACCCTCAGTGCGCGAGTCAGGCTCGCACTTGTCCGGTTTTTCTCGAGGTTTCGATCTCGTGACGTAACGCGCAGGAACGGTGCATTTTTTGCGAATTATATATCTGACGTCAGCTACAATGAGGCTGTGAGACTCTAGAGGCGCTAGTGTAGCGTGAGGTCTTCGATATGATTATGTCAAATTTAACTGTTGGGTGGCTTTTGACAAGAGCTTATTTACTTATTCGTTTTATTTTTTGTGAATATTTTACTGAAACAACCTGAATATGGCAGATTAAGTTACACTTCATTGAATTTTTTTCTGTCGGAATTATGTATATGTCCTTCTTTTTTCCCATTATGATGAGTCGTAATTGTATTAATCGCACGTTCACGGATCATAAATTATTTTCCTTCTAACTTTAATTGTTCACATGCGCGTAATAACTACTTTAATGCTACGATTACTCACCAGTTGGCGTCACTGTCGAGTAAGGTCCTTTCCTTACCTAACTCGACGTGAACCATAACCTTACATAAACTCACACTATTTTCCCATACCTATGTGAAGGCTACTACAGAACGACACCTGAAATTATGCTTGTTAGCTTTTTAAAAGACATTATTAAAATAATTGCCACGTCCCCGAAGTCTCCTAGCAAATTAAAACAGCGACATGTCTACACGCTACCACGTCCGACCTCTAACGACCTGATATAAACATGGCAATATTTTATACCGTAACGAATATATTCGGCTGTGGGCGGTGCGGTTATGACCATAAACATATTTTTTTGGCGAAAATCAAAGATAGAAAACCTCAACATACCTAGCTACGTGTTTGACTATCAAGTATGGTGGTGCATGTGTTTATAAGTGTAGAACTTGTGGAAGAACCATGGGATCGCGGGAAATTTTTCCAATCGGTCTACAACGGGACTCTTCAGTTACTAGGCCTTATATCTATACTATATTAGCTGACCCACGCAACTTCGTCTGCGTCACATTTTCCCCGAATTTCGTTTGCTACAAACCTCACGGAGCCCGAGACCTTTCCAACGAATGCAAAACCGTGGAAATCGGTTCGTGCGTTCTGGAGTTATAGCGTCAGAAAGGAAAACCCGACTTATTTTTATATTAAAGATAGCTGAAGAGTTTGTTTGGTTTACCGCGCTAATCCCAGAAACTGCTGGTTCGAATTGAAAAAATAGCTTTAGTGGTGGATAGTCCATTTCTCGAGGAAGGCGGAGCATTAATAATAAATGTGACGCAAACGAAACCGTGCGGATCAGCCAGTTGTGGAATACAGAGAAAGATAGGTCTATCCAGGTGGACTGTCACTTTTTTCCAGGAATTAGGTGTCGATACCGAGTTATCTCAGCATAAAATAAGTAACCTGTCAAGAGCGATTCAAACTCGCGCACCGAGAGTTCCACACCAGCATCAGCCTATATAACAACAGTCCACGGCTGGACATAGGTCTCTCCAAGGCACGCCATTTGGCTTGATCACCGGTAACTCTCATCCAGCTGCCACCAGCCACCCTGCGAAGAATCGTCGTTCCACCAAGCCTGAGGGCGTCCTAGCTTACCATCATATAAATCGTGAAATGTTTTTAAATTTTCTTCGTTGAGGTCTATATATATCAGACTAGCTGACCCGCGCAACTTCGTCTGCGTCACACTTTCCATTACTGCTCTGCTCCTATTTGTCTTAGCGTTATGATATATAGTCTATAACCTTCCTCGATAAATGGGCTATCTAACACTGAAAGAATTGTTCAAATCGGACCAGTAGTTCCTGAGATTAGCGCGTTCAACCAAACAAACAAACAATCAAACAAACAAACTCTTCTGCTTTATAATATTAGTATAGATATATAATAATATATAATATAGATAATTTAAACACTGCTGCGTAGGTGCAGTTTTATATCAGCGCCATCTCTTGACAGATAATAGAACTAATGTTATTTTGAAAAAGTGAGCTATATTTAGAGCTTTAGGGCGGGTTGTTTCAACTACACTTAACGCACGCGTAAACGTTAAAAATGGTGCTAACTATCGTCAAATCAAAAAATTGGGTTGTTTCACAAAATGTCAGCGTTAACGCACGTAAAATATAACGTTTACGTTAACAGATGGTCTGAGCACTCGTTAACGTAACTTTAGTTGCGTCAAATAGAACAATATTGTGAAAATTCTTTTGAATTCCTCAATACCAGTTCTTCTGATGACACAAATAAGTGTTGGAATGCAAAAAAAGCTATTTAGGTAGGACCCGTGTCAATAACTTAGCTATTGGGATGAATAGGAATTTATACCAGAATGTTTTGAAACAACGCTTCTAATTTAACGAACGTCAAACATCGTCCGTAATCGTAACTTTTTGACGTACGTATGTTACGTTAACCAACTGTTTGATACAACCCGCCCTTATAAAGTTCTGTGACAGAATTATATCAGATTTTACTCTATGCAAACTTCGTAGTTGATCTTAATTATTTGCGATTTAATTTTTATATAAATCTTATGTATAAAATGATGCTTAGGCGTGGCTTGTCGTAGAAAACTAACACTGTATATAGACATAGTCAGTCTTAGTTTTGGCGATGTGGTTTTCTAAAAAAGAGAGCCAATAAATGCAATTTTCTGTCTTTCTTTCTTTTCTTTTTCAGAGCCACCTTCATCTTAACAAATAATCCAGTAACCAACGTCCATTTACTGCAAATTCAACTCAACAGAATATGCAATTAATATAAATAACAAGCCGATAAAAAATGTAGCGAATAATTGGCCTGTCAAAACAAACAAGCGAAAAAGAAATTTTACACTCGTCCGTCCCAATCAATTCTTAACACGTCGCCGTTTCAAATAGAAAACGCTAAAACACAATTATAATTTAAAAAACACAAACGATACAAAGGTCCAAAACAATCGAGTCGAGAGAGCACTATCAAATGAACGTTTTTATTTTATTTTCGCTGCTCTCATTTACAAACAATGCGAAGCCGACGGCGGAGATCTCATCAGCGATTATCTCTCGCTGTGTGGCGAGCTTTTTATTTTTATATTTTTTCTATCGTGAACAAGGACGGTTGTCGGTTGGTAAAACAAAGAAAGTATAATGATTGAATTGGGGTACTAAAGTCGGATCGCACGTCATCGGAATGTGTTGCTATCGAAAGTAAGCAAAACAAACAGTTCTAAAGACGTCATTCAGCTGCCGAAATGTTTCCTAAATCTATTAATGTTTTTATGAACTTCGTAAATGTTATGAGCAGATTTTATTTTGGTATGGCTGACTAACACTGAATAAAAGCAAATATCTTGGTCATCAAGTCACTCTTGCTTCCATGTGGTAAATCGGACACAAAAACATAGTAAGCTGTTGCTTCTATTTTAGTAAGTAGTGCAAGGCGTTGGTACCTACACACAACGTAGGCGATATTAACCCAGAATAAGGTTCTAACAGCAAACCTGTAATACAGATATTTATAAACCTTTAATACGCTAAGAGGAGCTCGTGGCTAAATAATAACAGACGCACGGTTAGATTATCAGGTTAAGCAATGCTTGCCGAGATTGGTTCGTTTATGGGTTGACCATCTTAACATATCGAGATTCCTCTGTGCCTCATAAAACACGTTAAGCCGTTGGTCCCGGATGTCATTTGTAGATCTTTGAAAGTCGTTACGGAGTGTCAGAAGCCAGATAATCTGACACCAGACTTGCCAAGAAGTACTGCGTTATGGAGGTCTGGTAGGTAGCCGCTCCACGTAGAATACCGGTATTCAGCTGAATCCGATTTGACTGTAAGCCGACTCCAATATAGCTGGGAAAGGTCAGACAGGTAGATAATACAATTAGCGTATTAAAATGCTAAGATTTCATAAGTAAGTAACCACTAGCATAACAGCATGCAATTTTACACCGTACTTTAAACATACTATTCCCATAACAAGCCGGATATCATTGTTCGACTATGTGTAAATTAACCTCAACTTAGTGAAAGCGTTTCCGATGACAGGTAACAGGGGCCAATGGGCAAAACAAAGGCTAATTTGAGGCGAATGATATCAATCGCGCACGAGACACTTATTCTATTCTCATTCGGTTCTTCCGTGTACATGACTACAGAAATTAATGAGGAAAATGAGTGATAGCTCGTTGTGTGAGAGATGAAAATAAATAGCTGGATGTATTTCTATTAACAAGTTGGATTTATGGAGCCTTGTGTTGGCAATTGTTAAACGAAAATAGGCCATGTTGGAAATACTTAATTTTGCGAATAATGCTGACTGACCAGGGATGGCCAACCAGTCGATCGCGATCGACCGGTCGGTAGTGAATGAGCCGAGGTGTTTCGGTTATGGGTGAGCATCTATAACCAACAAATACGTCAATTCCGGCTGTCGGCATATAGATGAGAGTCGTATCTGAATCCCGAAGGCTAACCGATCTTTGAGGCTGACAAACAAAATACTGGTTTAAATTCATCTGCAGACTGGAAGACAATAGCAGATGATGATGAAGCTCTCGTAACTTTGCTTGCAGCTGCCCACAAACCTTTCGATGGCAGGGCCTATATACAGAATCGTCATTTGGCAGCAATGGCTTTCATTACCCTTCCAGCAACAAACAGCAAACGCCGTTTTATGAAGCGTATAATTTCTTATGGTAACTTCTTTGGCCATTTCTGGAAGTGATTATGACCTTCCAGCATTGACTTATGCAAAGCTTGAAGTTTCCTTGCATGATCGAATTAAGAATGACGATACTCGCAAAAGAATCATGGTTACTGACATAGCCCAAAGGATCGCTAAACTAAAGACACAGTGGTCGAGACACTTTACTCGCAATATGCTGGGGCTGTAAAGATCTGGAGCGGCGACCGCTTACCGGAATGCAACGGAAGGCCTCCTAGATGATGGACCGATGATCTGGTGAACGTCATGGGTAGCTGATGGAAATGAGAGACCTATTTCTGGCAGCGGACGTCTTTCGGCTGATACAATGATTAACTTATGCGGTAAGGACATACTGGATTGTGTGCTTTTCTGATGGCCCAATAGCGAATTCGCCACTGATCGTAGTTATCATCGAATGTGGGTCACTGATGGATTCACTATTTAAATGCCTTTCAGTAAGAAATCTTTAAGAAGAATTTCAGCCAACCACCAAACACATTTTTCATTATTATAAGTTAATGCTATGCTATCACCGCATTCGTTTTCCTTGCCTATAACCGTTCAGGCTAAGATAAATTATCTTTTTGCTCGGCTGTGTGCCAGGAACACTAACCATCTCTCGCCTAAAATACTATAAGAGTATTGTAGCCAATATCTCGGTAATTGGCTAGAAGTTTTTAAAGCAAAGTTTCTTGTGAACATTGTGAACGATAAGTAAAGTCGCTTAAGATGTTTATTTTTATTTCGTTTTCGGCATGCAAAATATTCTAAACACCTAACGGTCGAAGCGATTTTTTATAGGACTTCAAAATAAAGTTGATCTCAAAGTCTCCGTCATTTTTTTTTCTGCTGCGGTTACTTTCAGCACAGCTTTGATAGTCCTCTGTTTCCACCATATTTTGGATAAGCTTCTACATTTTATCGAATAGAAAAAGAACGAACAAAATACAAAAAATACAAAATACAAATAATCTTATTTCCAGCCAGTATTCCCCTTTACCCACAATAGTCCATCACTAATGAAACCTACAACTTTTTACTCCACTTTGTCAAACAGTGCGCCATAATCCAATACACTTGCACCCACATTCATCAACACAGCAAACGGCCGGCTCTGCGCCCACTAGGTAGGTAATAAGTTCCTTAATTAATTGTTATTGCCGACTACGTATTTATAGCTTTATTGGATTACTAGTTAAAGGAGTGCGGACTATAAAGGATCTATTGTTGCACAGTGAAGTTTTGTCGCTACTGTCTGTGGAGTACGTTCAAGAAAATTATTCAATTTGTCAGCTACGTCTTCATTTGCTACTGCTGGATAGACCTCCCCAAGTGTCGCCACATTGACTGGCCCTGGAAGTCTCACATCCAGCGGATTCCGAGCCAGGAGAATCAAAATTTTTTTTAAGTATGAGAACTCACTCCGCCCTCCGCGTCGAGTGTCGCGGTCGTGGGTTTGATTCTCATGGGAAGCATATTTTGTAAAGTTGTTTCCAGTTTGGCTAGGACATTGCAGGCCTGAATCACCTGATTGTCTGATATAAGGATGATTTCGTGTTTCTGAATGCAATATAAGCCGGTGGTCTCGGCCACCAAGTGGTGGTCGTCATATAAACCATGTCAGAGGCCCTTGAGGTGGTTTGGAAGCTCTGAAATTGGGTTGTGTGGGGTCGTTAGATTTTACTGCCCACAAAATAAGAAGACTCCGCAAGTCCGCACTCCAAACTCCACTCTGGGCGGGACGGAAGGGAGTGCCGCGGTGACTCTTTCGAACAAATTCCGCATCCCTAGCAGTTTCGCAACCTTGATAAGAAGTGAACCAAACCTAAAAGCTTTACACCTTCTGGTACAAGTCAACAGTCTAGGACCTATCGATCTCATATCGTTCCTGTCTGCTATTTTCCAATCCAGTTTTAAAGTATGTTAGTTCATTACGCAAATAAAATTAGAAGTTAACGTAGTTTTTCAATTACTTGCATGGTCATTTAGCAAAAGTCCCTCGAGTTTCTTGTTAGTCAGTTTATGGTAGGACATATCAGCTGTTGACATGCCCTATACATACAAATTGATGTAGAATCTCAAACATCAGGTACTTTGAGATGCACCCTCAAAACACACCATTTTGATATATGACCAAACTACTTTGTAGAGCAGATTACGTTTATTTAGCAGAATAAACCAAGACGATCACCGTTTACCTTTCTAGTCTATACAGAGCATCAGGTTTGCCTCAGTCAGAATTCATAATGGCCCCAGAAATTCCCAAGGCGTTAAGGCTACGTATAACTCCAACGGAAGCTTGTACAAATTCCTTAGTTCGAATAAATATCTACCAAGATAGGTATGTATAATTAATGCCGGGTAAGATGCCAGTGGTACGTAAAATTGCAGATTTATTCGCAGAATTATAACCGCTGTTCTAAATTCCTTTAAAGTAGTTTATAGGAACTTGGTTGGAATCCTATCTCCCACTCAAATGTCTGTGAGTTTTGCGCAATATAAAGGAATGTTCCCTGAGAACAACTGAACAATACATAACATGATTTAAAAGAGTGTCCGTGGAGTTTCTTGCGTCCATAAAGATCTACACCGATGTACAGTAAAATCTTGAATTTTTACAGGGACTGCTTGGTTCTAGAGGAGCACCATGATAAAATGTGAGCACAGCAATAGAAAATTACTATTACTCCCAAAAATATTAAATTACAACCGTGTCATATCCAATGAGACAACGGGTAACAGAATGAACTCAAAACTAAAAAAAGGGTCATTTTACTCATCATTTCTACACTACTCATCATAAAAAGGGTATTTTTTAACCGACTTCCCAAAAAGGAGGAGGTTATCAATTCGGTTGTATGTCTTTTTTTTTTATGATAGTCCTTAGTTGAAGATGGATACTAATTCTGCGTCATATCCAAAAGAGTCATTTCTAAAATCTCTATCCAGAAATCTGTCAGCTCTAACAAATATTTTTTCAAGCTATAGTAACCTTATCATCAATAAATCGACTTGAACCTTCAATAACCGCCATAATGAACCACCATGATCATTTAGAACTCAACTTCGATAGTGCAAAACTAATGGCCCACACTAGAACATTAAACGAGCCATTTCCTCAACTCTTTAATAATAATAAAAGCATCCATCGAGGCAATCGCGTTATTTTTCACTTACGAGAATCCGAGCATAAAATATGAGCGCTCACGACACGCGAGCTTTTCAATGAGTTATATGTTTTCAGTATTAGCTTATACTCGTCGTATTCGTATTGTGAGCTTTTATGATGGTGTCTGACCAGCTAGTCTATTCTGTAAATTAAAAAATACTATTTCGGCATCAAGCTTCACCTGAGTGACAAAGCTCACAAAGTGAGCTTTATAACACAAAACATAAAATTCTTATGTTTATACGAATTTGATACTCACCTCGGAATCCGCTGTCGAGACACGAAAATGTTGTTACTGAATAGCACTACAGAAGTGCTTTTATAAACATAAGACCTTTATGTTGTGTGTATTAAAGCTCACATTATGAGCATTGTCACTCACGTGAAGCTCGATATCGAAATATGTATTTATTTCAGAATAGACTAGCTGTTTACATTGATCGGTAATAGTTCGACAGTGAACTCGTCTTTAAACAATAACAGTCACAAGGGTTGAATTTCGAGGTTAAGATACGCTAACCGATGTCGGTCTGTGGAGGGGTGACCATCAGTTACAAACAGAGATTCTTCCATTTCCCGAAATCTAATTACGCCATTGGTCCCGGCTGTAAGAAGCCAGTCAATGTGACACCTGTCTGGCCAAGCCTTATCATATTATTAGGTAACTATAATTGGGTTGTGAAGATAACTGGTACTCAGCTGTTTCCGGATGGGACAAGCCCGCCACACATTCCCAACCACTGCAACTCCTGAAATCCAGAATCAACAGTGGCGACCACCTGAAAAACGCCGCGGAAAGTACAGCGGAGGAGTAGGAAAAAATAAATATAATTCCCACTTCTAAAGAAGCATTCTTCTTAAGAAGGCAGATTGATTAGTAAATATAGCTTTTGCGTGCGACTTCCTACGTTCATATCCCATAGTTTTTCTCATTCCCGTAAGAGTCGAGAGATTTTTTTTTTAATGCAAAACGGGGAAACTCTTGGCCCAAATCTCACCTGTGCCAAGAGTATGAAACAACTGTATGGAAAGTGATGATTAGGCCGAAGATGGAAGCGAGTTTCACCCGGAATCCTCTTACACAGAGGAACTGGCTATCATACCTCTAACTGCCGGTACACAACAATGCTGTTAACATTGTTGTTATGGCGACAGACTTAGACATGATGGTGGTAGCTTGCCAGGCGGTCCTACCACAAACCAAACCGAGCAATAAATTTAATTGCCCCCGCTGGGAATCGAACCCGGGACCTCTGGGTCTGAATCAGGTGGTATAACCACTAGACCACGGAGGCGGTTAGTGTCACCTGTTTAGCACCACCCGGAGACAACGTGTAGGGATTCGCTGAAGGGTATTTTCCTACGGACGCGGGTGACTCGGCCTCCATGGCCGCGGGTGACTCGGCCCCCAAAAAGAAATCCTCTCATAGTGCTCCCCTACCTTCCCCAAGGAATTTACACGCCAAATTTCAGCTTTCTAAGGTCATTCGGCTGTGCTTTGTCTGTCAATCACTCAAGTCACTCATCAGAAACACGGAAGAATTTTATAGTCATTCTTACCTAGATGATATTTGATGATATTTTGATATCGAGGTCTTCTCTTCTCATTTCTTGTGAAGTGCTTGGAATTGATAAACAATTCAATGCAAAACGATACTGATATTACTGATCCTGGAAACGAAACCAAACTAACACATTGATTCAAAAGAAAAGTTGTGTTTGATATATCTGCGAAAAATTGTAGGTGCGCATTGTTTGAATACGCTTGGCAGCTTGTATTCTAGGCTTTGTTTTACCTTAAACGTTACTAAGATGAGTTTAGTATTGTTTTTAAGAATAAGTAATTCTTTGCGAACATGGCTATTATAGTAAAAATCTCTGACGGAGTCTGGTTTCCTTATAACTAAACGTCAAGACTGAATAGGTTAGCTCTAGACAAGCGTTTTCCACCCATACTCAGTCACACCATCGTTAACCGTCAGTTTAAAATGATGGTCAAGCGCGAGCCTCATCGTCATCATAGCAGCCGAAAGACATCGCTGCTGGATATCGGCCTCCCAGCTCCCACAAGTGCCACCACAACAACCGGTCTTCTGCGACTCGCATCCATCCATCACCATAGGTCATCGGTCAATTATCTGGGAGGCCTTCCAACACTGCGTCTTCCGGTACGTGGTCGCCACTCCAGAACCTTTCTGCTCCATTGACCATCTGTTCTAGTAGCTGCCCACTGCCACTTCAGTTTGGCTATCCATCAGGCTATGTCGGTAAACTTGGTTCTCTTGCGGATATCATCATACCTGCCACGATCACGCAAAGAAACTCCAAGCATTGCGGAACGGAGTGGAGTTGCCCTATGGGTGACTTGAGGCCCATAATATCAATTATATTAGTAGTAATTAGATAGTATTTAATTTACACTTTTACTTATAATTTATTATATATCACACTGTGCATCAACAACCCTGTCTGTATGCCACTTTTTGGCAAAGGCCTCCTCCAACTTTTTCCATTCTTTTCTATCCTTAGCAGTTCTCGTCCATGTGCCTCCTGCGGCTCCTGCCGTCTACCCATCTTCTAAGTGGTCTACCTTTTGTTCCTTTTCTTATGACTTCTGTACCAGTCCCATGGCTCATCAAAAATCTCACTCACAATGGTGTGAGCGACGCGAGTCTATTACAAGCAATGCACAAGTCAGCAGAAACCTCCGTACAGAATCCTCATAAATTCTGCAGTGTCGTTTTTAAGTATATCAGTAGGAAGAGGGCAGAATCCCTACAAAATGCAAGTGTATGTAAGCTACTTATGAAAATTACCACTTCATACATTAACGACCATTGTCGTCGGAGAATATCCTCATATTTCCGCATTAACTGAATAAAATGCGAGTTACCCGTGTTACTCAGTCTAGTGTGGTTTAAGTAATCAGCTTCCATGACAACGAGATAAAGAGGTCGTGGTAATATTAATAACTTTGGAATATATTCACTAACTTTGCACGTATTTACTAGGTTTGGATTTATTTTGACGAGCTTTAGTTTAATTTTACCTATTTGAAGCAATCATTCAACACTGGGGCATCAGGTCAGTAGATAAATCGACATCAACGTCATTTTTACATGATACGTTTCGGTTTCCTCATTGAATGGATGGGATGAATTTATGGATCGGAGTTAAAACTGTCTGATGAAATCTGTACTCTAAAATTCCTCACACCAAAACTACTTGCTTCATAAAAGAATGATGTTATGTATGCTAATAAAAAACAATTTTAAATGCCAACAAAAAATTGAAAGTACCTACCGTCCCAAGATGTCATATTGATCGAAAATCGTAAGTCCACAGAAAAATTCCTTACAATATTTTGAATAGGTACATCAATCAGATGGATACTTGTGTATGTTTATAGAATTTTAGGATGTTCGCTCGTGTAAGTGGCACGTGGAAATGTTACTTAAGAGGGAGTGTGGGCTTAGGGTCAGGTCACAGCGAGACGCGACACGACGCTACACGCTCTTTTCTTGGTATCAATACAATACTGTCTCATTGCTGGGTAAAATGCCTCAACAAAAAATATTCAGGGTATTTTTTTCAAGCGGCTTCTCAAACCAGCTCTAGCGGTAGGCATGCGAACTGAGGTGACCCGCCCAATCCTGTTTTACCCTGGCAGCTTTTTTTCCACGTTTGTTTAGTATGTCAGTGACAGAATTGGAATAAACCTCTAAACTTAACATTGTAGCGCGACGCAGTGATCCTTTGCCCGGAAACGCGGCATACAAGATCGTATTCAAGATCCATGATTATATTTTAAAGGCTTTGCAACTTTAGGCCTTTTTTTGACAATCGAATCGCCTTTGCCACGCTACGAGTACCACTGACAGAATGTCCCTTGTCTAGAGCTTATGCAGTGCGATTTTCTAAACATGTCGAAGTGAACATATAGGCGAAATGAGTTTGCATGACAGATCACTTGTCATTCACTCCACCTAAGGGATGACAGAATCGACCGGCTGTTCTCTTCAAGCATCACCGTGTCGCATCGTGACTCAGTGTGAGCCAACCCTAAAGTGTGAGTTCACAACACTTGACATTTACCTTCTATTTGTATTTATAAATTGATCTCATGCGAGTGCGGCCTCTTTGGTGGGTTTATTTGTCAAAAGCATTGTCAACACACTTCTGGTTTTGCCCCTGACTTGTGTATGGTTCTTATTATATTTGGTTTTTTTTAGCGCCCTAGAAAGACAAACTCGAACATGTGATATTGATTGCAAAAGTAAGGTGCGTCATGTAAAAGAAATATGAACACGAGGAAGCAGAAGGGGTATAATTTGAAATAGTCGTTGCGATGATGAAGAACACATGGATCCGAGGAGGCGCAATCCATTGCTCTGTGGATTACACATCCTCTTTTCTTGAGCAAATTTTTGAAATTCGAATTCAAACTTTTTTGTTTATTTTTCAAGTCTAACGCTATTATTACACTCTTATCCTATACATACATAATCTTCATACCCCGTAGAACTCTAACTATACAATCGTATTGTCCCAGTTCATGTTACCAAACACACATTAGTCCAATTTAGAGAACAGGCTAACGGAAGCTATCAATCATGGGTGACAGTCACAATATAGACGTGTTACACTATATACATTCGTAGATTTATGTACGCGAATATACCACTTATGTTATATACACTTGGCGTGAAAATGGCTTTCCGTTTTCACGTTGGAATGCGTGTTTGTTGGAATGAATTGGTTATGTGATTCCTGTAACGTATTTAATGTAATGTATTATTCTATTACTTGAAATTGGGTTGGAGTATTATGTTGGGTACAGATTTGTGAGGCGTAACATGAAATGTAGCACATGTTGAAACTGTAATATATACACAATAGTAATTGTTTTGTAGTATGGGTGGGGATCCTAATTTAAGAATAACGTTTTACGATGATATATTAGAACTAGCGGGATAAGCGCGAACAAAGTTGCGGGCGAAACTAGCGACTTCATTCGCGTTCCCTCAATAATTTCGAGTAATTCTTTTATTCCTCTCCTACACTGCAGTCTTAAGAAAAAAAGACGTAACTAAACAAAACGAATTAACCAATTTCCGACTTTAAGATCAAATGAATTAAGGTCGGAAATCGGTAATTTTGTTTTGTGTAGCTACGGCTGTTTTCCATAAGACGGCAGTACACTCCACAAAGAACCTACATGCCAAACTTCAGCTTTTTACAACCAGTAGTTCCGGCTGTGCGTTGTCTGCCAGTCACTCAGTAACGGAAGAATTTTATATTATACTAGCCGACCCGCGCAACTTTCTCTGCGTCACATTTTCCATTAATGCTCCGCTCCTAATTAGTATTGTGACTTTAAATTGAGATGTAAGCTACCCTATCTTTCAAGTTGGATCAAACTGCACACGGTGTGCAAAATTGATTGAAATCGGTTTAGTGGTTTAGGAGTCCATCGCGGACAAACAACGTGACACGTGATTTATATACTTATACTAGCTGTCCCGCGCAACTTCGTCTGCGACACATTTTTTATTAATGCTCCGCTCCTATTGGTCGTAGCGTGATGTTATAAACTATCCTATCTTTTAAGTTGGATCAAATAACAGATACTTACGAAGTTTGATCAAAATCGGTTAAGTGGTTTAGGAGTCCAATGAGGACAAACATTGTGACACGAGATTTATATATATTAAGATTAAGATATATTCATGGCGAACTTCATTGGTGTTCTCTAAAAGGTATCAAATATGCCTGATATTATTTGCCCTGTATAATGTCTGTAGTACCCATTTCGTTGAATTGAACGTTTCACGATTTGGCCGAGGTTATATATTACTCGGTATGAGGGATCAGATAAGATTTTGTTAGTAGAATCGGCCCCCTGACACGGAAAGGTTAAGTTCGAGTGGTATAATTGCAGCTAGATAGACTAACTGAGCATCCCTTTTATTTTTAGGTTTCTTTAAACGTTTGATTAACTTTAGCTAATTTTTTGAGGTTGTCATTTCGTGAAGTGGCCAACCATTATGGAATTCACGAAATAGCCAACAGCAAGTAAACATATCCCAGTGTTTAAAACAAACCTTATAAAGCGAAAACAATTAACGACCTTACGAGTCTTACTAAAATAATTCCCTTCCAACATTTACGACACCAGAGGAAGGTATAAACTTCGCCAACACCTAACATACGGTACGTAAACATTTATTCCGTATCGAGAGTATTATCAGTGGAACATTTTACGCCATCGCCAACGGAACGGGTGTAAACCAACGTCGCCATAGACAAACGGCCTATTTCCCTTCGCGCCATTTCTCTAAGGACATGTTCACATGAGCGTTTTGCCGCTTCACTGCGTTTTGTCGTGCGTTCGATTTGGTGACGTGCCTGAAATGGAATTTTTGATATTGTGATTTTTGGTGGTCGGGTGCTAAGTTATGTAGTTTTCCTTACTTTATTAACTTTTATTAGTAGGCTAGCTGTTGAACGCGGTTTCACTCGCGTGTTGATAAAAAAAAATTTTAGGCCTGGTACTTGAGCCGCGCTTGGGCTGGCCTTAAAATGAAGATCAGTTTAGCGGCTAGGCAGACAGATCTAGTTTCGTATTTTATACGTATTAGTGCGAATACGTAGGTAACCGTACTACTGGTATTATTAAATCCATTTGACTCTCTCAGTTCATCAGCACAGTTCTGAGAAATTAATCATTCACGACTTTATCCCTGAAAAAGACTCAGAATCAGCTTATACTTAAACGGTATTAAGGAGTTTTGTTTTATAAAACTGCTCCTTTTTGGCAGAGGTTTCAAGAGTGCTGACATATATTCATCATCATTATCTTATCAGCCGAAAGACGTCCTTTGCTGGACATAGGCTTCTCTCTTGTGGCGCCTCAATAACCAGTCTTGTGTGTCTCGCATCCATCGGCCAACCGCGACCCTCACCAGGTCATCGGTTGCGGAAGGCCTTCCAACGCTGCGTCTTCCGGTATCCACTACTTTTGGGCCCATCGACCATCAGATCTGCGAGCAAAAATATATAAATTAAATCTATTCAGTATTCTGTCAGTAAGACATCGGAATTCAATTCAATTAAGTAAGTGTGGAAGAATCAGAATACCGATTACCCTTTACAGTAAGTAGCGACATTACCTTTCGTTAGAAATATCACTCCCCATGCAATCTGACAATCAAGGAATCAGAAAGCTATTTGGCTTTCTACAACCAATAGTTACGGCTGTGGGTTGTTTGTCAGTCACTCAGTGACGGAAGATTTAATCCCATTAATAATATAATGTTCTTCAAATCATGTATGTTAATACTTTATGTAATTGAAATAAACAATTTTGTTTTTTTTTTGTATGCTCACTGCAGGAATAAGGCCTTATAATAACAGACATAGGTACAGCACCAAGAATCGCACAGGATGACTAAATGACTAATAAGACTACTAACCAGCAGCTTCAGCCCCTTACAATAACTCACTTTTATTAATCCTCCAGACCACCTTACATGAAAAAAACTCTGATAAAACAAAAACCAATCAAATAAAATCTACTCCTTAGGCTCTGACTAGGGTGAGAAGCTTGCGCGGGCGCTAAAGCGGTCGCGAAGTATCAAACATATGAAAGGCGCGCGAAGTGGCTTTGCCAGTGAGCCATAGTCTTTTATGTCACCATGAGGAAACACTTCTAGCATCTATTTCACGTAACAACAACTTGCAATGCACCAAGCTTTTCTGTGCGGCCTTGTAGCCTTTTCTAAGTATGGGAAATCTTCAAATGTCTCTTTCTCTCTTGCTAACTAAAACCCATTCATATTTTTCCTAATTCCCTTTGAGTTCCAGGGACGTGACTACTCTTTCGAACCAATTCCGCAAACCTGTCAGAATTCTGCAACCCTGGTAGGGCCCTGGGCCTGTACACTACCACAATTATAATCATTGCTATTTACTTAGTCTCTCAGACTCTGTTTTATTGAGCCGCCAATCTTCGAGTATTTAGTTATACTGCAATAAATAGATTTTGGCTTGCTGATTAACTCCTTGATTCACCTACTAGCAGCCACCTAATCACGCACGCTAACGCGCCCGCACTCGCCTTTGTCACCGCGCGTTCACTATGAACAAGGCATTATATTGAACACCCGCACAGAATATTTCGCGCGATTACAAAAGAAAATCGAGCGAAACAGATATGTATCTGTAAACAAAGCCATGCGTGCATTAATTCCTGTAATTTATAATCAAGTTTGAGCAGCCCGTATTCGATATACAGGCTGGATTAAAGATATAAGAATTCACTTAGGTACGTGAGAACAATTCTCAAGTAACTGTTTGTTTGTGGAATTCTTCGTGTTACATAAAAGTTGGTAGAATGTGAAATGTTGTTAAAGTAATTTGTGGAAGTTCGGGAATTTTTCTTTTGAATGTTATAAAAGTTAGTGTATTTTTTTTGTTCAGTCATTTAATGTGGGAAAAAATTTAGTTACTGATAATATCTGGAATATTCTGGAACTGCGTCCTCCGGACATTCCTTCTGACACAAATATTACAAAGTACGGAATTAGTAATCTTTTTACCAATTAAGGCTTGACCGCACTTGGCGACACTGCGCGGCAGCGGAACGACGCGACACGTAACAACGTTCGCACTTGAAGTGTCGCGGCGCGTCGCACGCTGCTGCGTAGTGCGTTAAACCTCATACAATTTCTTACAAAGAATATTTTGCCGTTCGTGTCGCGTCGTTCCGCTGCCGCGCAGTGTCGCCAAGTGCGGTCAATCCTCTAAGCTCAAACTTGAAAACAAAAGCGGAAAATCTGTCTGACATACAAACCGGACATCGAAACGGATCTTCAGGGTTATCACACAAATTGTATGTAAATACAACATCAATAATCCCTCCTGTATACCAAGGAATGGGAACGCATACACTAAGCCTTAGAACATAAACGGCATAAGCGACAGTTAAACCTATGTCGCTTACGTCCTTTAAGCTTCTATAGGGCCTATGTCCAGCGGCTCCCATACGTCAATACCCACCTACGCATTATGCAAACGTTACTAAGTGCGCCTTTTGTTTGTTCTGCTATCCGTACCTCGGTATGGTCAGTAAAATAACAATATTATTGTGGCGCAGGTGTTGGCTTACCGCTTACGAGAAATATGGCAGAAGGTCACCCACTCTTATTGTTTATTAAGCTCGTACTTTCTATGTAGGAAGTGTTCAAGAGTGTGAACACTTACTTTTAGCGCGCCCTGTGCTAAAAACCTTTCTGATTGGTTGAACTGTGACATTTTGACTGACGTAGTGGCAATTCGGTGTAGGATACGAATATCAAAAGAGTGTGTTTTTTAAAAATTGAACCTCGATACTGAAAAAAAACGATAAAATGCAAGTTGTAGTCTCACACAAACGGTTCCGTACCGTAAACCCAAAGCAACGTTTCTTACATGGGAGCCCCTTTAATTTTATTATTTGTTGTTATAGCGGCAATAGAAACACAATATCTGTGAAATTTTCAACTGTCTACCCATTACCGTTCTTGAGATACAGCCCGTTGACCGACAGACGGACGGATGGACAGCGGAGGCCTAAAAAATGCTATTGCTTGCATGTACAGTGCAGAGAAGGCAAAAGATGATACAAAACCAGATCCTAGTTTACCTACTGGTAGATAAATAAAACGAATGATTTTACAGCATTTTCTGTTCCTATATAACTGGAGTCGATACGATAGAGGAAGAAAAAGACTGATGAGTTTGCGAATGTACTTCAAATGTGTCTATGTGCAGAGCCAATCAAATACAGCCGACTGTTCGATCCTTCGTAGAGTTTTATTTGTTCCATAAAAGCTTCTCTTTTTGTGTTAGGGTCTAAACGTGTTGAAGTTGTAAGCTAGGCTTTTTGGATTGGAAAGTTTTATTTATCACGCCTATATTTTTCTGAGGTTTGGGCATAGGATTACCTTTATTTTATCCATTTGTAGAGTTTCGTACCGAAGGGAACGGAACTCTATTACTAAACTTTCGCTGTCCGTCCGTCTATTTGTCAGCGGCCTGTATCTCAAGATCCATAAGAGGTAGACAGTTGTTTTCACGGAGTGTGTATTTCTATTGCCGCTATAGCAATAAAATAATAAAAATTAAATTCAATTTAAAGTTAAATTGGGCTCCCATACTTGTTTTAGTTTTTGATTTTCGGTTAATCGTAGAGATCCCTTCGTTTGAGAGTCTGACTCGTACTGGGCCGGTTTTTTGTCGATGTGATTAATATAGGCATGTGTTCAATTTTCATTACATAGAGTAAAGCTATTGCTACCAAGTGAACATAAATTCAAGACTACGGGTAAATACTGAGAAATTCCAGATGAAGAACTTCATCATTATAATCGGCCTAGCCTTTTTCCCAACTTTATTGGGGTCGGCTCCCAGTCAAACTGGATTCAGCTGAACAGCAGTATTTTACGTTGAGCCTCCACAACCGATTAACTGGGTAGCACGGTACTTCTTCCCAAGACTGGAGTCAGATTTACTGGCTACTGACAATTCGTAACGACTGCTGAAGATCTACAAATGACAGCCGTAACCAACGGCTTGAAGAACTTCAATGTTATATGAATTAAATTCAATTTTTTTTCTATATAAATTTATTCAATTCACAGTTCTGTGAATTCTTGCATGTCAAATATGTATTTCTGTTGAAAACCAGATTACAGATTAATTAGCCAGATTATATTAGCATATGCTATTTTAATTAAGCTGCTTTCAGACTACGTAATACATTGTCAATAACATATAGTACAGTACAGTGTAAACGTGTCCATAACAATGTATGGTGCGCGATATTGTTGTGCTTATGAGCTATATACTATATGCTATTATATTAGTCTGAAAGCAGCTTAACGTTTTTCAGTGATGTCCTAATCTAGACTGAACTTATTGAAATAAAATTGTTATTTAAAAAAATCATTGAAATAACAAATTTTAGTTTGAGTGGCAATTCTACTAATTTTCGCATTCGCATCTCAATCGCAAACTGTCAAAAATGTATGAAAATTAAGGGTTTTTATTGACAGTTTCCGATTGACATGCGAATGTGAAAGTTGTTTAAAAATTAGTAGAATTGGCCCTCTGGTAGTGGTTCTTCGTATTAAATCATGTTGATGATGATGCGATCCGATCGATTTTGACCAAGGCGACTGCTTCGACTCCGCTGTAGTTATTTATTTATTTATTATTATTAATTTAAACATTTCGCACAAAAAAAAGTACAAAGGCGGACTTAATGCCTTAGGCATTCTCTACCAGTCAACCAAGGGGGGGGGGGGGGTTAGTTATTGTTGGTGAGCTCGCATGTGGCTCATGTTACCAATCTTCTTTGTGAAGATCCTCGCACATTCTTTACAATTAAAAAAAATTAGTTAATTAGTTTGAAGTTGTTTTTTTTTAACTCATGTTGGTGTAATGTTTTCGCAACCTTAGTACCTCTTCGGGGAATATAAGGGTGTTGGTTATAACAACCAGTTTTTTTTTATGGGACAATGTTCACGCGAACAGTCATACCACTCCACAACCTCATCCCACCGGCCCTTTTCTACCATCCGACATCCAGACGCACTGCAAGTTCTCATCCCTACCTTGTTGCTATTCCACCAATTCGTACTAAGCTTTCCAAACGTATTTCATAATGCGCACAGCAAAGGAGTGAAACTGTCTACCCGCGTCTGTGTTTCTGAACACAACCCTAATCATTTCAAAGTTAGAATGAACAGGCTTCTCCTAGGTAAGCTCCCATTGTCGACTTTGTTTCTGACACCTCTAACCTAGACACACGGTTGGCGCAGTGGTTGAGCGATTGACTGCTGCGCAGCATGTCGCGGGTTCGATTCCCGCACGGAACAAATATTTGTACGACCTACGAGTATTTGTTCCGAGTCTGGGTGTTTTTCTATCTATATATGTATGTATTTACAAAAAAAATGTATATAAGTAGTTTATCAGCCATCTCGTTACCATAACACAAGCATTAGGTTGCTTAGCTTGGGACTTGGCGTTGTGTGAAATGTCCAAGGATATTATTATTATTATTATATTATTATTATTAGACTAGAGTAGGTAAAGAACAAACCCATCTCAAATATTAAAAAAAAAACAGCTAAGTATCGTATCGACTTTTATGAGCCACAATAAACACATGAAAAAGTATCAAGATACATATCAAAGTACATAACAGTCAACAAAACAAAAGTAAGAAACACAATCGGAGCGCAAGTTATTTACGAATCATGTTTGTTTGTTGATTCGGCGATCATAAAAATTATATAACCCTGCTTTATGACATTGTTTTTATTACAAGAAACAAAAACATGGAGACATTAATGTGATCACAGCGCCTGGGCGAACCTACGGTAGAGTTTGTTGCTAACGAGGACATTGTTGAAGTGAATTTAACAAATCCAGACCGGCAACTATCTATAGGCTATTGCCCTATTAATTTCCCTTAGCCTTTTAAGGCGGATTCAAAGTACCTGGATCTTGGGTCCTGGATCTATTAGTACTCCATAGGCGTAATCTATACATCTATACATAGGTACATACATATAAATAAAATTGGAGTGTCTGTTTGTAATATTGAAATAACCGTTTTTTACCACATGTAAACGAATATAATAATAATAATAATAATAATATCCTTGGACATTTCACACAACGCCATATAGTCCCAAGCTAAGCAACCTAATGCTTGTGTTATGGTAACGAGATGGCTGATAAACTACTTATATACATTTTTTTTTGTAAATACATACATATTATAGACTAGCTTCTGCCAGCGGCTTCGCCCGCGTGATCCCTAGGGAACATATTCCCGGGATGAAAAGTAGCTTATGTGCTATTCCAGACTATAATCTATCTTTGTTCTAAATTTCATTAAGATCCGTTAAGCCGTTCTGGCGTGATTGAGTAACAAACAACCAAACTTTCACATTTATAATATTACTCGTTTGGTGTAAAGCGAAATTATAACCATCTTCCCCTCGACATTATAATTATTAAAGGATATTGCAAACTGTCGTAAGCCGTTTTCCGAAGCTACTCGCTAGGCGCCAAGCTAGCCGCCTGCCTGTGCGTTCGCGACCTTATACAAAAATAATCCTTAAATTATAGCATGATTCGTGTTTCTATACCGATTTCTATGATTCTTCTTTATGGAATAGTTAATAATGTTAACTTTTATTAATGTTAATTAGGGACGACTGAGAGTTTTATAAACATAAGAGTAGACAAATACAATCCGAAAGCTTCGAACTGCTAAGCTATCGGGAGTTTCACGTGTTATTGTTCGTCAATCATAAAAGATAGACATATGCTGTTGTTGGATATTTTTTATATAATTTTAAGGAGAACATTTCCGTCATACATGATTTCTGTGTAGCTTTCACCATTAAGGTTGCACACGCGACGGAAGCTTGAAAAATGGAGTAATTTCTCCCGTTTTCCCAACATTTCCCTTCACTGCTCTGCTCCTTTTGACTGTAGCGTGATGAAAAGTATACTATAACCTGCTCAGGAGTATGAATAATAATTGTACCAAGTTTCATTAAAATCCGTCGAGTAGTTTTTGTTTCTATAACGGTTATACAGACAGACAGACAGACAGACAGACAGACAGACAGACCGACAGACAGACAAAAATTGTACTGATTGTATTTTTGGCATCAGTATCGATCCCTAATCACCCCCTTATAGTTATTTTGGAAATATATTTCATGTACAGAATTGACCTCTCTACAGATTTATTATAAGTATATAGATAGAAAATACTAGATAATAATAGATAGAATATATATACGGTACATACACCAAAATGATATTTTTTACAATTTTTGTCTGTCTGTCTGTCTGTTTGTTCCGGCTACTACCGACCGATTTTGACGGGACTTATTGGCAGGTAGCTGATGTAATAAGGAATAACTAAGGCTACGTTTATTTAAAAAAAAATAAAGAATCGACTGTTAGGCGGAACGAAGTTCGCCGGGTCAGCTAGTCTTCAATATTTCGTCAATATAAAACATATTTAATCCATATAGGATCATTTTGTTGTCCATCCGTCCGTCCATCTGTCTCCAAGATCCTTTATCTCTGAAACACATGGAGGTATTGAGTTGAAAAGCATGCACTCAAATCTACAGTCGCTTGAAACTGTGAAAAAATCGAACTTCTAAGTTAGCGTAAAAGAACCCTCGGTAGGTGGGTCCGACTCGCAATTATGCGGTTTTTTTTATAAAAAGTAACCGCTGAAATGTATGTATGTACGCACATAACTTCAGAACGACTGCACTAAATTCAATAATTCATTTTTCTTGTGTTCGTTATTTATTGTAAGAAAGTAAAATTACACTACATATTTTTGCTCGGCTCCTAAGGGTGGAGCCGAGCAAAAATAAAATACTGAAAACGGCTGGTGAAACTACGGGGCACAGCTAGTTATTGATAAATTTTATTGATGCTGATAAAAGGCTATGAGTACCTACTATCCATTAATATTCGATTCCCAAAAACTCACACTTCACTCCGTAAGACTCTTTCATCCTTTAAATTGTTTAATCAAAGTGTAAAGAGACTCCAAGTTTTTAGTGAGACGTCTCGTCAGTGAGCGGACGATTTGAAAGAAACAATTGACTGCAAGTTGTAAAGGGGAAAAGTCCTTTGTACTTCTTTGATCATCTGAGTTAGAACTTTGAAACTGTGCAGGTGTCACTACAAAGTTAGACGAACTGAACGTTTGCGTTACACAACACTACTGCAATAGTGCAGGAAAGCAAAATACGCAATTTCGTTTACTTGGATGACAAAAAACCATCATCCAAGTAAACGAATTCCAGTTATTTCGATTTAACATACAAACTTCCTAACCAATTTTAATAAAATTTAAATGGGACCAATCGAGAAGTATATCCTTTCAGATAAAACAAGATTTTTTTCAAAACGGTTCATAAATGACGGAGTTATGAGGTAACAAACATTTTTTTAAAATACAACCGAATTAAGAACCTCCGTTTTGGGAATGGGCTTGTGCTGAAAAAATCTAATAAGTCGGTCAGTTAGATTATCAAAAAATATTTGACCCGTATTTTTTCTTTTGTTACGGGAACCAAAATTGACGAAGTTACGACGCTTTTAAAATTCTTAATACGTCACACCTACGCATAATTTTTACTGAGTCGTGACGTCACGAGGCCCCACTCGCGAGTTTTGATACGTTTTATCTTTGTCAATATTCATTGATTTACAAAAACAAAAAATACGTGTCCATTATTTTTCAATACTCTAACTGACGGACTAAATAGTTTTGCAATTAGTGGATGATGGAATCTAGCCTATTAGGTTAAAAATAGAGAGTAGCAATTGTTTTTTTTTTTTTTTGAGAAGGGTTTGCTCGAAGTCAACGATGTATATTTAGTACCAAGTGGTCCCGATTAATGTAAAACTGCCAGTTTTACGACCCGCGCAACTTCGTCTGCGTCGCAAGATTTTATGAATGCTCCACTCCTATCAGTCATAGCGTGATGTTATATAACCCAGTGTTCCTCGATTTAAATGGGTTTTAAATATTTTTTCAATTCGAACCAGAACTTCTTGAGATTACAGCGGTCAACCAAACAAACAAACTGACTCTTTAGCTTTATAATATTAGTATAGATTGAATATTACATTGTTGGTAGCAAATAGTTCGAGCATGCGTCCTAGTTTAAATATTCAAATGGGTAAATGAAAATTTATTTGAACGCAATGCGACATTAGCCTAAAAGTGTATACTGCCTACGTGGCTTGTAAACTAACTTTCGACATGTAACTAAGAAAAAACCGGCCAAGTACGAGTCGTACTCTCACATGAAGGGTTCCGTACCATAAACCGAATAAAAAACCCTTGAATGGGAGCTCCCTTTAATTTATATTTATTATATTTATTATTTATATGTAGCATTGTTTATTGTTGTTAGAGCGGCAATAGATATACAGACTCTTTGAAAATATCAACTGTCTACCAATTACGGTTCTTGAGATACATCCCGCTGACACACAGACGGATGGATGGACGGACGAACAGTAGAAGCTAATAGCTAATAGGGTCCCGTTGGTGGCTTCGGGTACATAACCCTAAAAAGTCAAAGGAACTAATACATACGTCTGCCAAACGAATTTGTTCCAGTTCCAAAGCATCCGGCTTTGGACTGCTCTCAGAATGTCCAAGAGATAAAATATGAGTCCTAAGATCCGGCCAAATGTTTCTAAAACGGTTTCATATAAAGTAGAAACTTTTTTTAAAGTTTTAAATGGAGGATCGCACTTTACTGCAGTCCAGTAAGGAAGGACTTTAGAACTTTTTATTGTTCTTCGCGAAGTAAAAAGTTTAATTAGAACAAGGCAGATAAAAGGCATGTACGAGGAGGTACGAGTTTCTTGGTACAGCATTTGAACTAGGACATTTAAAATGAAATAAAAGACAACTTGATAGCGTAGTTTCTGTACGCTAGACAATTTTTGCTGTGGATTAGCTACCTACTGACCGGATAAATTAATTACTTCCTCTTTGTTTAAATATGAAATAATAATAATACTCGGAGGGTTATCTTTTCAAGCCAAAAGTTAACTGGTAGAGTATTAAATTAATCATTAATTTCTAGTTACATAGACTCATATTAACAACAACAAAACATAGAAGACGCATTTAAAAACCAGCCAAGTGCAAGTCAGACTGGTATGGTTCCGTTCCATAAACCGAAAAAAACACGTTTCGCTTATTGGAAATAAATATATAGACGGACAGCGAAGGCTTAATAATTGGGTTCCGTTGTTTACTCTTCGAGTACGGAACCCTAAAAAGAGTAGAGAATGCCTTGTTGCATTAAGTACACCAATGTACCATTACTGTACATGAAGTATCTACACTAATATTATAAAGCTGAAGAGTTTGTTTGTTTCTTTGCTCGAACGCGCTAATCTCAAGAACTGCTGGTCCTATTTGAAAAATTATTTCAGTGTTACATAGCCCATTTATCGAGGCTATAGGCTATATATCATCACGGTAAGATAAATAGGAGCAGAGCATTAATGGAAAATGTGACGCAGACGAAGTTGCGCGGGTCAGGTAGTCAATAAAAATATGGTGGTCCTGGGTCTGTAATATTGTGAAAAAATAATTACAGACCTACTCAAAAAATACTTAACCATCATTACTTAAAGGAAGCATCCATCTACAATAAAACCCTTGAAACCCTCACGAAATCACGGCATACGTCATAAAAATTAACAATATTTCAGCAAACCCACCATACATGTTCACCGCACCCTTGTTTTATATTCGTCATTATTTCGTGACGTCACCGACTGACGGTTGCGTTTTGACATTTTAATGTGCCATTTGTACCGTAGCCATTTAATGCCAAAGCTTTTGTTGCCAGTGTGCCAGTGTCTGGCGATTTATGTTGCCAGGGAGATAATTTAGTGACTGTTTTCACTGTCTACCTGGAATATGCTTGGTAGGAACGAATTTGATGTATGGTGTGATAAGTTCGGTATTCATGTTCCAATATTAGGGGAAATGGTGTTGTTTTCTTTTGTTTTCCTGTTCTTTTCAACTTTTGTGTGAGCTAGGAGATATTTATGATTTATTTGATGGTGAAACAGACATGCAATAGTGTTAAGTAGCTATATGACTGATGAGTCTGATCTATATTATTTTCCTTCAGGCTTGTGGCCTCACTTTTATGTCAATGTTCTACAGCTGATCTTGAATACGAACAATCCGCACATCACATGAAATAAATAAATAACCCTCCGTTTATTTAATATTTCGATCAAGATGAGACTGGTTAAATAAACATGTCACGAATTAAAGAACAAATTACAACTTGTGACGATTATGACGTTCAAAGATTAAGATTAGGGATCGGATATTCGGCGGCGGATATGCGGCTGTATTTGTTGGGGTTTCTTGATTATGAAGAAAACACGTCCTTGATTGGGTTTCTTCGAGTTTATTCTTGTTACTTCCTGGAGAGCTAGTGGTCGACTGACAAATGTGGAATGTACAATGTGTAATGTCGACATTACCTTTATATATACATATTTACAAAATATGCATCACATGCTAACACATTATAGAAGTGGCTTCTTCGAATATCACTACATTTTATAAAACAAAATACACCGCAATTATGCACCGTTTTTAATGTTTTTTTCACCAATGGATAGAGTGGTTCTCGAGGAAAGTTTTGGTACATAATTAGAAGCAGGGGATTCCGCGGTCATCAACTAGTTTTAATATAAG
The DNA here is from genome assembly GCA_963859965.1 of Ceramica pisi. Classification (NCBI taxonomy): domain Eukaryota; kingdom Metazoa; phylum Arthropoda; class Insecta; order Lepidoptera; family Noctuidae; genus Ceramica; species Ceramica pisi. Next base: position 8,366,781 of record OY982542.1, read on the forward strand.
TCAGTCTCTGCAACTTGAGGCATATTTTCGTATTTTTCTGGACAGAACAAAGTACTGGGATAGAGATATAGGGAATTTCGGAAACCTATAATAGCCAATGTCTCAACTTTTTGTCAATATGCATCTGAATATCCGATCTCTCTACTTATAACGTATGACGAATATGACGCATGGAGATTTCGGCGTATGGCGATTTTGACGTATGACGTACGATGATTATGACGTTATGGCTAACGTCATACGTCTAAACGTATGATGATGAAGACGTATAAAAATCATGTCGTATATCTATGAACCACATAAAACACAAGATAATCCAGCACAAATCTCCACACGCTCCAGAAATCTAGATTAAGAGCTAGGAGCTACAATCTTCTCTTGCGGTTCAGCAATAGGTGTATAATTAGCGCGGGGTATCGAACGTGTAATGAGCGGAGCAGACGTTAATTGCAGCATTTGCAGTGCGATTTAAATATACTCGCGTAAGAGCATCGACCGCATTCGAGATGCGGTTCACACGTTTAATATTAGCTGTGCTTGTGTAAGGACAATGGGGAATTAGGAAGAAGAGTTTATTGGTTGAGATACTAGCTTCTGCCAATGCCTGCCAGAGTTAACGAATTATTCGAAGATTTAACGCGGCTCTTGAACGCAAAGGGCATTTGAAGGATCACGGGTGACTTTTAGTGTAGGTATACTATCGCCAGTACCATTGGCGACTACTATAAAAAAAAACTGGCCAAGTGCGAGCCGGACTGGCGCACCGAGGGTTCCGTACAAACCTGTAGGTATATATTATAAGCAAAAGTTGCGGTTTACGATTTATGAAGTATTAAAAAAAAACCTAACCTAACCTAACCAGATCTCGTTCAAACTAATAAATTTTCGGTGGAAGTTTACATCATATATTTTTTTTTGTTGTATCATTCTCTTATTTTAGAAGTTACGAGGGGGGGAACACACATTTTACCACTTTGGAAGGGTCTCTCGCGCAAACTACTCAGTTTAGAAAATAATGATATTAGAAACCTCAATATCATTTTTGAACACCTATTCGTAGATTCACACACTAACGGGTTTGATGAAAAAAAAAAAGTTTCAGTTCTAAGTATGGGGACCCCCAAAATTTATTGTTTTTTTTTTCTATTTTGTGTGAAAATCTTAATGTGGTTCACAGAATACATTTACTTACTAAGTTTCAACAGCATAGTTCTTATAGTTTCGGAAAAAAGTGGCTGTGACATACGGACGGACAGACAGACAGACAGACATGACGAATCTATTAGGGTTCCGTTTTTTGCCATTTGGCTACGGAACCCTAAAAACGGTGTTCGTGGAACAGGCAATAGTAGTGCCCACGACAAAAGCTGGTAAGTTCTAAAATGGAACTGAATTAGATTATGAAATTGTTGAATATTCGAAAGTATTAATTTATACAAACCAAAACCTTTGAAATCTTAAAAAAAAACCATTGAAATCGTCATTATGAATCCTATAAGAAAGTATCCTGGCGTAGATGGCGTTCCATAATTTTGTCTTCTCCCATGAGAAAAAGGCGTGAACTCATGCAAGTGTTTCAATCCGCCCATTCTCACTGTACATTAATTCTTTTTCTAGACTGTTGAACTCAAACAGGCCATAATTATACAAATCGCTTTCCTGTACATTTCCCAACGTAAATGTATTCTTTATAATTTTAACCGCATTTGCGTTTGGTAAGGAAAAGCGGCACGGTGTTAATAATCTACCGTTCGTAGCAAACGGTGTCGTTTGCAAAATCAATTATGCACGATGCTACCACGACGTTGGGACTTTTGGCGAAAATGGTCCTTGGAGACAGGAAACTGGCAAAGAAATGTTTATTATATGTGTTTTTTTGATGTCCGCAGCACTATTCATTAAAACCTTTTTATTCTTAGTTTAAATACTAGTAAGCGGACTCTTTAGTATCTACTAGCTGATACCCGCGGCTTCGTTCACTTGACAAATTATATACTAAAACCTTCCTTGAGAACCACTTGATATTGTATTGAAAAGTTACCCATCCACGGACCTATCTTGGCAAGCAACTTAACCTCTATGTTCGACACTATGTGTGACTGTTATAATTATACCCCTCAAGTTCAAGCGTGGAACAAAAAAAAGTATTAAAAATCAGAGTGCCAATTCTACTAATTTTCACATTCGCATCGTATTCGCATCTCAATTGCAATCTGTAAAAAATGTATGAAAATTAAGGATTTTTGACAGTTTGCGATTGACATGCGAATGCGAAAGTTGATTAAAAATTAGTAGAATTGGCCCTCATCTCAAATTATGTAGATATTTCATTTCATGAAGGTAGGTTAGCAACTTCGAAGACCCATTTAAGTATCCACTGAATAAATTAGAGTGACATTCTCATTCTACGTGTCATCTTTAATCTAAATTGGTCGCGACAAATAACTCCGAACAACCACCTCCTTCATTACCACTGCAAACATCACTAAAGTATACCTATAAAATAAATCAAATAGCAATTTTTTTGGGCTGCTATCGTTACCGCGCTTCAGTTGACCTAGAACGTTATGAAATATGGACATCGTTTGTATCCCAATGATTCCGTAGAAAGAAGCGAGCTTCGAGCCACGGCCCACGAACCTTTGAGCCCACCCGTTAAAAAGCCACAAGCTTTACAAGTAATTGGAAATGGTATTTATAGAGTCGCTATTATTAGATTCTTGTAAAGGTTGCACAGATTTAACCTTTTCATTAACACCACAATATTAGTTTATATTTACGTTAGAAACTAGAAGATCTGGCACGAGGGTTTCGAAGGTTATCGTCTTACCCAGTGACTGGGTTACGGAAGTCACTGGTTACACAGACAGGCGCTCCATGTAAAATCCTAGCTGACTACCAGTATTTTACACGGAGCGCCTCCATGTAAAATAACGATGTCAGCTGCATCCGCCGCATAGACTGGAAGCCAACCACAACACATTTGGGAAAAGGCTGGACAGTTTTATTGATTTCATTGTTTCTATTTTTGAAATAACGCCTGTTTCAGAATGTTAGATCCAGTTTTCCTACTTACCAATTTCTACATTATTTTAACATGATCTTGTAACACTATAGACTTCTTATAGGTTTTTACTGTAATATTTAGGTATAGAACTATTTAAGCTCAGTTGTTTCAGACAAAAGGAGGAGATTAGTAATTTTTGGTCTAATTTCTTAAATAACTTCCAAACTATTTATTTTAAAATTATGAAAAAATATATTATAATTAAAACCCTCGCAGTAAGCCCTTTCATTTGAAATGTCAGATGAAATGGTTTGAAAAACTTGTTTTTTAAATTTCTAGTTTTAACCCCAAAAAGAAACACCCACAGTCAAGATTATTTTTTTTTTGGTGGTGTTACAGAAGCATATATTATGTATACCAAATTTCAACAGAATCGGTCATGTAGACCCGGAAATAACTGGCTTTGGCAGACGGACATACAGACACCCGAGTGATCCAATAAGGGTACCGTTTTTCACGGATGTTTGGAACCCTAAAAATCATTCAAATTCACCTTACGTTAATGAAATACTTGTTAGAATGTAAGAAAATTAAAGGGATTTTTTGACTGATTAAGACTGATAGATTGCAAACGTTTCATACAAAAATTACCCATCGAGTTAGTAAATAATCTATACGTTTAGTTAACCAGAAACAGTTGAAAACAGACTACTACTCACCTTACAAATGAACATTATGAAACAAAATTAGAAACAGTTAATTTATTAAACCAGGTTACATTAACTTATACTGCAATAATAAAAGGAATTATAACACGAACATTTCGCGTGGCAAGACACGATTAATAACAAGATAAAACACAACAAGAATTAAATTATATCGATGTAAGAATCGATACCTACCGTTTTTGCCGACAGCTCAAAATGGAAGAAAGTACAGAATTTAAATGAGGCAATATACAGAAGGCAATATAATTAATGAGTGTAAACAAAAAACTATAGTATGCCAGTCGGGGCGGCTGCTTAATGAGACAGTTTAAACAATTACTCCGGAGACGGACGGTTTGACAATGAACCATTGTTTTTCATACGTCACCTTGCTCCGAGGGATACAATTATCACTGATTACAGTAATTATGGAAGTAATTTTTTGTGTCCGACGTGATAAGATCGCCCATGTCGTACGTTGGACCACACGCACAAATATTTGATGAAACACGTCATTACACGTCGCCGACATTTAATTAATTCGCACTATGAAGTTGGGTTTTAGTGTTTCATGTAATCGTGCCGATTACATGAAACACTAAAATGTTGTGGTACATTTTCGGTCCCCCGCTGCGAAAGTTTGTTTCATTTTATAAGTGCTATCAAATATTTCACTTTAATTAACTTTTGAAGCGAGGACACAATCGTCGTAGATACTTGTGAAATAACTTCAAGATAACGACAGCATTTCAGAATTTATTTATCTTCAACTATCTATAATTAAATCATCGTTATTATCGAAATTGTATAAGTCACGGTCTATTAAATTGCGACGGTCGAATGGAGTTGAGGTAAATTACAGCATACACGTGGAGTTAAACGTAATGTATAGAGACAAAACCCCATTTATCGAACACTTAAGTAATTTGAAAAACCCTTACGATTAAAAATTGAATGATAATGACAAAAGATAAATGGTGCGTGCGACCTTCGGTGCCCTAACCTTCATTTTAGCTTTTTGTTAACCCCAGACGGGTGCTGCGGACTATAAAGTGTAAGGACCCTTGTACATATTGCGATGTGTATCGGCAGTGTGCTCATATAAGTACATATACAATATACATGCGATATGACAATATCGATAAAATCTCGACGCATGTTCGCCACGAAAACAAGGGCACAGCTACAAAGTGGTGTCTTGTCGATCGTTTCGTTTGGACTTTGTAATAAAATATTTTATGTGAACGCTAAATAAATACGGGCGCTTGTATTTTATTGGCGTTTAAGGGCTGAGTCGGCATTTCATTACTGCGCGTTTGAATACTCATATACATTATTATGCATGCGTAAATAAATTTTATACAGGGTGAAATTATAATATCACTAGCTTACCCGCGCAACTTCGTCTGCGTCACATTTTCCATTATAGATCCGCTCCTATTTGTCTTAGCGTGATGATATATAAGCCTATAGCCTTCCTCGATAAACGGGCTATCTAACACTGAAAGAATTTTTCAAATCGGTAACCAGTAGTTCCTGAGATTAGCGCGTTCAACCAAACAAACAAACTCTTCTGCTTTATAATATTAGTATAGATTTATTTAGTATCATTCGGGTCAACGTTAATTGAAATGCTTGAAATAAAGTAATGAAAATTTTCATACATAAAATTTTCAGCTTTAGTCGAAATAATCTGGAATCTGTGAGCTTACAAAACCATCGCGATTTTAATTGAAGTTCCAAATTAATATATATTTTTTTACATAATTGCAGTACAAATTATAAACCGAAATTCCATTATTACTTGATACAAATTAAAAAGAAATTACCTTCATGATTAAAACTGCACATAAACTGATTACGTAGTACCTAATCTCGCTAACAAGCAACCTGTATATTTATTATTTGATACTCGTATTTTAATTTTATGTCAATGCACTTGAGACATTAATCTTCAACACGCGAGCCCCGTAAACAAAAGTTATCCTGACAAAACTTTACATGGACTAAATAAACATACAAAGTCATCACTTATCAAAGGAACTATCTTTTGATTGATGATTTTCCGATTACGGAGGTACATAAATATAACATTTGTTTTGCATACAAGGGGTTCTGAACACGTACTGGGTCTGAAGCTTTGTATTTACGTACACACACTGTGAATCAATACGCTATTCAACGCCACAGACTACAAAAATAGCTCCATCTATTTTCCAGTTCGATCAGTGTGATCATTTTTCTTGAAGGGTTAGTATAGTCTGTGACAGGTAAAACGTGTTAAAGACCCTGGAACGTACGCGCATTAATAGCTTTATGCATTGAAGCCATTCAGTTCTATTGATTTACTGCTCGGCTTTGAGTGGGCGGTGATATGTGCCCGTTCAGCTATTTTCCTCTTAAGCGAGGCATGTTAGCTCTAATTTATTAAGTACTTTATCCACCCGGAGGCCTAACGAGAATAATATAAGAGCCGCTCTATGAGTAAATGTACTTAATTCTATTGGCATTTACACCTCCGATTGGGTAAAGATAAGTTACGGGACTCGACGAAAATGTGAAATACTACTTAGTGCCTAATACTTATTGCATATACACTTAAATGCCAGTGGTTATGTAAATTAGTGCCGTAACATTGGTGTTATTTACTTGCTTGACTAAGTTCGTAATTGCACACAATGTAGAGTAAACGGCACTTAACGTAATTTGAAATACTAGCGAATTATGTAAACATGACGAATACAGCAGCACCAGTTATTATTTTAATTGCTTATTTTGTCGCACACATAACTAATTTATAAAAACAGTATAACACTGAAAATGTTATTTGTGCAAAATGTAACTTAGGTTCATGTGCGAGTCTTTTCACACACTGTATGAAAGCTGTCTATTCATTGCTTGCATCTAAATTTAACAGTAGCCAACAATGGTATACATAATAAAATATTTTTTATATATGTAATGAATAACTTAAACATAAAATAAAAAAGCCATTTATTTCTAGAAGGAGCCTGATCTGAAATTTGAAGATATTGGGCCTGTAAGCGTTCAGAAACATAGACGCAGGCAGAGAATTCCACTACTTTGCTGTGCGCATTAAAAAAACGTTTGGAAGCGCTTAGTGCAAATTGGTGGAATAGCAACAAGGTAGGGATGGTAAGTTGAAGTGCGTCTAGATGTCCGATGCTAGAAAGGGGCTGGTGGGATGAGGTCGTGGAGTTCTTGGGCACACTCACCGAAGAACAATTTGTAGAAAACCGACAAGCAGGCAACCTTGCGGCGACACCAGTTTTACGACGCCGATCAGCGTCTTAGCTCTGCGTTCCACCAATTCGAGCACAGCAAGCTGGTATTTAGTTGAGCCATCCCAAAGGTGAGTGCGTTTGCTTTGGCTTTTTCGGTGTGTTTTATCTATATTTTATTTTTTTACTGTCAAAAAAATATTTTTGTTTTTAGTGAGTAGTACAAGTTTTGTTTTAGTACAAAGATTTTAGTTTAAGTTTTCAATTTTAATGTTATGGGTGCTAATGCCTGAAATAAACTATTAATAATAATAAAAAAAGTTGGCTGCAATACTCCATGCGGGATCGGACTTGTGCTTTCTATAGGGTTAGACACCGTTTGGGCTTTAAACTCACTGGTGGCGCCGAAGTTGAGACTGGATGTCAACTCCATGCCGAGGAGCACGAGCCAAACAGTCTCAGGAGCAGAGTTTAAGTACATTTAAGTTATAATTATACACGGTGCAAGACATCTCACTTAATGTCCTCTAGGCGCGGTTTTTTTTTTTAATAATTCATTATTAAAATGGGTACAATCAAAATAAGTCATGCAGTAGAATTATGGAACACCCTGTCAGTAATGGTTACATATAGCATATATGTCACCGTTTCATTCTGCGCCGTTCTTGGAACACAAAGCTCGACCAGGAGGCCTACCATGACCTAATTAAAAATGATTCAAAAGCAAGGCATTTCAGTTATGGTCCCTAAACTGCCTCGCTTCATATTCGTACCATGACGTCCAAAGCGCTCTCCGGAGTTTAGATTGTTGTAAGTGAATGAAAGATCGCAATTTGCGGCTGAACCGCGTTTTTGGTGAAAAAGAGACGACGCTATAAATTTCAGATAAGTTTATTTCGCTCACACTTTACTGTCAGACACGTTCAGAAGCAAGAAACAATTATTTTTCTCAACTGAGGATCATTACTATAATGTTTAAAAACACTAAACAGTCGTTTTAAAGTATTTAAGTTAATACAGTAACTATGTTTAAAACAAGTCTTAGTCAAACAAAGATATTTATTTACCTTTTGATATTTATTTTACGAAAAAACATGATTTGTTTCGACGTAATGAAACGGCATGTTTTATATTTTTCGTTTTGGAATGTACCACAGTAAAAATTTGGTTGAATTTGATTTAGATGTCAGTGGTTGAATTGTCACTGTCAGTGTCAGTTTGACTAGATCAGTGTTACCAACTACGTGGATTTTCCACAAAAAGTGATGGTTTCAATCTCCTCTTTAGTGGTGAAATTGTTCTCTACAAGTGGTTGGTGGATTTTTCTAGCGGTTCATTAATATTCTGTTAACTGTTTACACTTTAAATTACTCAGCCACTCAGCTACTTGCACGTCTCGAAATTATATTCTTCCTAGCTTTCTAAGAATAGGTCTGTGTAGATAACACTGATCTATCAAAAATGACAAAAATGAAAATCCAACATACGTTGTAAAACGAATTGGTACAAAAGAATCATATCAATCTTAAATCAACGTGCAAATAAAAATGATTCGTATGAAGATGACGACCAAAGTTTAGAACTTGATTTTTTTATTTATCATACAAATGGTGTTTTCATTTATAGTTATTTCTTGTAATGACGTAATAATGGAATCTAAAAAATAATAATAACTGATGGTTGTCTTTGGGAAAACAATATATTTATCTCTCATTTGGGAAGAATTGAATGCCTTGGTTATTTGAGATAATACTGATGACAACGTCTGTTATGCAACGGAATGACCACCTATATTTCCAATTGGTCTTTGGTAAGACCCTGTCGCGTAGAATGACAATGCAGTCAAAACCTTAAATAAATAAGAACTTATTACAACAATAATTAGGTTAATAAACCTACCTAATTGTAAAAAATTGGATGAAAGTTTTTTCACAAATCCTTTCTCACAAATAAAAACATCTATATGAATTAAGTAAATTAAAGAGATAAGAAGTTATGTTGGATTAGGCCTACCGCCTACCTTGTTCTTTAAGGATAGATCCGTTGACTTGACATGCTCTTTAAACATTGGGCTCAACTCAGCGCACAAATCGAGCACTAATTTTTTAGATAACCTGTAGCGCCTAATGAATTCGGTCTCCTCAAAATTATTGAAGGGGTCCAACTGGCCGCGTAATTGAAGCCTCTTCCGTTTTTGGCAAAATGTTCCTCAAAAAATTCAAACAAAAGTTGTTCATCAGACATCTGATAATGAAAAACAAATGCGTTTAAATGGGTATTTTAGACTATAAAGGAAAGATAAATAAATAAATAAAGTATACTTACATTGGTTTTAGTAAAAAAGCTACTAAAAACTTAGTTTTCGATAATAATTCACCAAACGTTTCAGTTTTGTAAGAGAAATAGTAACTTTTATTGAATCGTTAATTTTGACAGTCAGAGCGATTTAGTTGAGCTGCTCTAACACGTTGTGGTTCCAAGCAAGAGCAAAATTGAATGAATGAAACCAAAACTTGCGACTCAGTCTGTGACAATCGCTGTCAAATGGTATGGCCTAATTTGAATCTTTAATCTGACGTCATAGTACGAATTAGAAGAAAAGTTCAGTTTAGGTCCTAAATTGGATCGCTTTAAGAGTGCTCGCTCTTGGATGTTCCAAACTACGTCATGCGTCATGACAATGAATATTTTAAATAATCCAAAAGTTTATAAATGTCAGTTTTTTAATGAATGTGTAGTAGACCTATGACTACACATCATATAACGGCAGCCCACTTCATCTATCCTATGATAGATGAAGTGGGCTGCCGTTATAATATGATTAAAATGGCACTGTGTTTACATAATTATTCGCTTTCATTGCAACCTTTCTCATGTAAAGGCCCCCTACAAGGATTGTCATTTCTCACTATCCTGGGCCAATTGATGCCATTTTGCGCCAGCGATTTTCTTTATGTCTATACGGTATTGGTAGTCCGAAAATATAGCAATTATTCATTCATTGTTTTCAAATTCATTATAAGTTTAAATTAAAAAAAACTACTGGCTGCAAATGATCACAAAAAAAAAACAAATTTAAAAATCGAAGTCCCTCAGAATAACAGCCAAATATAAAACAACAAACTATAAAACAAAATAGACAACAAATAAAACAAAAAACTCGCCACTAACATATTTCGTTCTGTCAATATTCCAGAGTGCCCTAACTATAGTCTACACTTCGCCATTTTATTCCCCAGTCACCTTCACTAGGTCGCCTCGCTTTCAACCTCAAATCTAGAATTTATCATGAAATATTTTATCAAGAAAAATATATACTAAAGTCGTTTAGAAACAAAAACCATTTTTAAATATTCAGCGTTCTTGTAGGCTAAAGAATTTATGATAGGAGCACCTTTTCTTCACTGCTCTTTAAAAGTCAACTGAATTTGCGTAATAACACTTTTCTGATGTAAATGTATGAACTCACGCGAGAAATGAAAGAATGATGAAAATATGTTACAGGCACATTGACATGCCTAAGTTCAGCCCTGAGCGTTAAACAAACTAACTGGCCATAACTTATTTATGCCAAAATTATGACGATACGTTCAAATATGAAAGACTTACCGCGATCTGGGAACGCTAAAGGCATTTGTAGGAACAGGGGTGGACTTTGGTCACTAAGAGTTGAACTCTCACTCCGCCGAAACTTACTTAGTTTACAGAAAGATCACTTCATTTAAACTGCTGTCAATTTATTTTATCTGTGAGCATTTTTTTTGTACTTCCACTGATAGGTGTCAAAAAAAAAAAAAAAGAGTGCAACATTTTGTAATTCCATTCGTGAAATATCAAGTATGGCACGGCACCAAAAAAGTGGCAGCACGATCAGGGCACATAATTTTCAGAATAGATAGGCGAAAGGTTCGAAAGAAAAAAAAGAAAGAAAATTCTGGAGTAGCGATCGCGTACCAGAACACACAGCGTTGCGTAATTGACGGCTTTCGGCTGATATGATGATGATTACTTCAAATATGAACATGCTGTGATAAAACATGTTGCTCACTAATAGACGTTTTAGGAGGGCAAAACGACGGGACCTGGCAAATACTCTCATTAATAGAGTTTTCTCACTTACCCATTGTTCTCACTTAATCAGGTTTGACTGTATATATATTTTTTTTATTACAATCGTTGCCCCACACAAGAAATTTCTCCTGTACCGTGGGTGCGTTTACAAACATAAAAATTCACATAAAAAGCAGCCAGACCCGGAAGAAGTATCTGTTGACCATAAAAATATTTGTTCCGTGTGGGAATCGAACCCACGACACGCGCAATTTTTTTACCTACTTCAAGTCGTCAGTCATCTTGTGTCCTGTTCCAAGGTTCGAAGCCGAAAGACGCCTACTGCTGGACATAGCCCCCCCCCCCCCCCAAGTGTCGCCACAAAGATCGGTCCTGGCGTCTCGCATCTAGCAGATTCCTGCGACCTTCACCAGGGGCCCAATTCTGCTAATTTTATTTAACTCACATGCTATTGATATTCAATTGAGAGTCAATCACGACTCCATTACGATTAGAACAAATTTGGTATTCTGCAAAAACTTGTATGTAAGCTCAATAGAGTCGTAATGGAATCGTAGTGTAATTGTAATTGACTCTCAGTTGAACAGTTATAGGTGTTGCCATTCAAAATCTTCCAAGAAAATGAATGAACTATTGGTTTGATTTAAATATACGATTTATCCATTTCTGTGATTCAATTACGAACTAAATAATTGTCTGCAATGAATCGCCTTGTCGATAAAACATGACTTACGATGTTAGAAAGAGTTTATTTCAAATACGGTGGCTAGGTACGAACTTTGGATTTTAAATCGAAATAGCTGGAATTCGTCTACTTGGATGATGGTTTTATGCCATCCAAGTAATCGAAATTGCTTATTTTGCTTTTCTGCGATTTTGCATGGTGTTGTTAGGTGTGGGGTACCTACCACTAAAAAGTGAAAAATAAAAAACTTTTTACAAAAAAATACATCAGACTTCCAAAAAAAAACAGTACATACTAAAAATAACGTTAATTTCAGAAGTCGGTGTCAAAATACGAAGAAACTAACAAAAACACCGACTTCCGAAATTAAAGTTATTTTTTACTGTGTAGTGTTTTTTTTGGAAGTCGGTTGTATTTTTTTGTAAAGTTTTATTGTATGAGTATTGTATACTGCGCTGTAATATTAGAGCATATTAACTGTTTTCTTCTATATTTTAGGCTAATAATATGAGCGTCCAACAAATTGAAGCTCTGATAGAGTATTTAGAAGGGCAGCAGGAGCTAGCCCTTGGACGCTGCTCACGGTCCAAAGAAGGGCGCAGTCTGTCGAAAAGGCTTTGGCAAGAGTGCGCCGGAGTTCTTAACAGCATATCGTCAGACTGCGTCCAAAAGACAGGAGAGCAATGGCCTCTGTCCTTTCCATTCCATGCCTATAATAATTGTCAGGGCTCTCACTTCCACTTTTCCAATGAGGAATTCCGCATTGGGTAAATCTTCCACGGCATCCACCGTTGCCCTCATCGAATCCCGCTTTTTACGGTGCTGAGCCAAAAGATAACGACGCTGACGGCGATCTTGCGCATTAGCTAATGCTAGAATACGCCATCGTAACAATAACCGCAGCATCTTTTCAGTATTTTTTTAAATATTTTTCGTTGAGTGGCTTGTAAAATCCTAAGATTATCTATTGTTGCACAATCGTACTTCAATCGTAAAATTGACACTCAGATTCAATTGAGTGTCCATTGATATAAATGTCAAATAAGAGTAGAATACCGATAAAGTCCACAATCGATTTACAATTGTAACACGATTGAAGAGCAGACTAGCAAATATTCCAATAGCAGTTCAATGGAATGTCAATGGAAAACCATTGGTCTTAAATTAGTAGCGGAATACCAAATTTAGTTAAAACTGCTACTGAGATCCAATTGATATTCAATTGAGCCATTCTTAAATTAGCAGAATTGGGCCCCAGGCCATCGGTCCAACTCTAGAACCATTTGACACCATCGCCTATGTGTTCTGCAAACAATGTGCCGTGGAAGAGAATATAACAAAAATTAAAGAAAAAATAATTTACGGGCGATCTGAGGTCGGGAAGTGGATGGGGGTGCGTGTTTAACGTGAAAGGAAACTCCAAATTGATTCTCAGACATTTATTGTTATTAAAAATAAAGGTATACTGCTAACCACAATATTGATATCGTTAAAAAGTTACTTGCATTACTGGTTATTAAAACGGTGTACATACCTTAATTTATTTCAGACAGTACTCTATACCTCAATTATGAGTTTATGCACTCGTGTTATTATTATTTGATCACGGCTATTCGACTCGACTTCCGCGGCAAGACTGACTAGCCTCGCTTGTCCGTTGCGCACCTGCGCCCACGCTTCCCCTTCCACCGCTTAGTAGAAAGGCGCAACGTGGTGGCAGGCAAGTCAGTATTGCCAGGATTAAAACAAAAATCAATGAAATCACTAATTAAGTATCACATTTAAGTATTTTTTTAAACCGTGAGTGGATAAATATACTGACTTCTAAAATTATTTCTAACGCTTATACGATTAAACCTATAACTTACTATCATTTCTAAGAGATTCCTAACAGCTCGGTCATCCTGCAGTTTTAGCGAGGCCCTTCGCTTTAAGTTGCTGATAAGTTAATTACTAATTCACTCAATTGATTGAATTAATTGATGTATCAGAACAGAATAGTTGAAGCATAAACCGGCATAATCACCTTATACAAAAGTAAACAGTTGCAAATAGTTATTAATTTCATTATTCATTATTTTATCACAAAATGTACTCTCAGTTAATCTGTACTATTTCAAGTTTCTTTTATTTTAACCAAGACAAACCCTATATCTACTATACAAAGATCTTGAACTAGATATCCTTATGTATATTTAACTTAATACATATTCAAAGGAACTTTAATTATTATTATTTATAAGTCAAATCCTACATAATCTTAATCTGAACTTCTTGAAACTAGATATCTTAACCGTCATGTTTAACTTAATACATATTTGTTTAAAGTTACTTTAATTACTGATTTTTATTTAGACAAATCCTATATCTATCTTAATCTAAACATCTTAAGCTAGATATCTTAATGTATTAACTTAATACATATTTATTTAAAGTTACTTTAATTATTAATTTTTTATTTATACAGATCCTATATATATCTTAATCTATAAATCTTAAGCTAGATATTTTAATGTATATTTAACTTAAAAATCATTTATTTATAGGTATTTTAATTTAATTATTATTTTTTTTACTAAGACAAATCCTATACCTGTCTTAATAGAAACATCTGAAACTAGATATCTTAATGTTTATTTAACTTAACACATATTGACATTTCCCGTTTTAATTGCGCGTATTTGGTCCACAGCATTTAATCAAGTTCAAAGTATGTATCCAATACTGTATACAGAGTTCACATTGTTAGTCGAATAAAGAAAAAAAACTTAATCACTTTCAGATTTTTGATCATCATTTGCATTATTATTTTGTTTCGTCCTACAATACGAGTCTAAATGTCCTAGCCTACCGCAAAAAGAACATTTATTAGGCGGTTTACTACATCTGAAACTTTTATGGCCGTCTTCGTTACAATTATGGCATTTTATTTTACTCGAGGACTCGCGAGGTTTAAATTTATTAGTTTGATCTTTCCGTTCAGATTTTGACTTTTCGGAAGTTTCCCTACTGTGCCCTGGTTTTACGGTCTTTAAGTATTTAAGGACATCTTCTGGCCCCTTAAACTGAGCAGCTTGTGCTCCCAACCTAATAGCGCGGTCTTCAATACCATGAAGTAGGCAATCGACAGCATTCCTACCTTTAATTCAACATCTGTTAATTAAATTGATTTTGGAATAATAGAAGAGTTCTAGCGAGTCCCCATAACGCACGCGCTTAGCCAGCATTTCTGTTAAAAGTTCGGCATAGTCATCTCTACAAGGAAACGATTCTATAAACTTTCTTTTCTATTCGCTCCAGCTGTAAAGTACTGTATCTAGCCCCTGATACCATGTTTTAGCTAAGCCCGTCAATTTCGGAAGAGCGAAGTGAATGACTTCGCGTTCATCCCACCCGTATATCTCAGCGCATTCTTCAACCTTTGTGAGCCAAGTGACTATAGTTTGATCTTTAGACGTTGGGTCAAATTCTGGCAGGACGATTGTCAAAGAAAGCTTAGAGTTCGATGATCCTTTAACATTACTAAGTATATCTAAAAACTTATTTAAAATGCTTTTATCATTACTAGTTACACCTTTAAAATTACTGTTCACGTTACTAAATTGCGAGCGACGGGATCGAGAACGTTGGCGTCGTCGCTTTTTTGTATGCTTAAGATCGTCTTCGGTATCAGAATATGATCGACGCCGATGCCTCCTCGTTCCGCGAACTTCATCCTCAGAACTATATGACAATTCGCGTGAGCTACTATAATCATATCTTGCCCTCTTGTAGAGTCGGCGCCGTGGACGAGACTTTTGCAAGTTATGTTGCCTATAATGAAAGTCTTCGTACCGACGATCGTCTTTATTAGGACTACTTAATATTATTAAAGGTGCCAAGTTTTGATGTCGCGACTCCCTGTGACTTCCACTTTGTCGCAACACCTCCCTACTCGGGCTTCGTAAATTAAAATTATAGGAGCGTTTGTGGACTTGCCTTACTTGCAGACTCCCATCCACTCCCTCACTCTGGCCTTGCTCTGAGCGTTTGTGGACTTGCCTTACACGCAGACTCCCATCCACTCCCTCGCTCTGGCCTTGCTCCGAGCGTTTGTGGACTTGCCTCTCTCGTAGGCTCCCTTCCACTCCCTCGCTCAGGCCACGCTCGGGAGTTTGCCTTCTTCCGCTCGAATCTTCGCGGTTATGGTTACCAGGCTCTAACCCCATTACTGCGTCTGATGTGGTATTCATGAATCTGAAACTTATTTCATGCCCCGTGTATAATCCACAGAATGATGTTGAACATTAAGATAAAGTAATATGAACCAAGGTAGCATTAGGGTAAGATAATGGTAAGATAGCATTAGGGTAAGATAATGGTAAGGTAGCATTCGAGTAAAGTAATATTGAGGTAAAGTAACATTAAAGTCAGTTGATAACATTAGAATGAGTCAATATTAAAGTAAAATAACATTAAGACAAGGTAATATTAGATTAATCTAATATTAGGGTACAGAAATAGTAAGGTAAGGTAACTTATTAAGGTAAGGTAACATTAATGTAAGATGATATTCAGGTAAGCTAATATTAAAGTAAATTAACATTAAGGTAAGTTGATATTAGAGTAATCCAATATTAAGGTACGGTAATAGTAAGGTAACGTATTAAGGTAAGGTGATATTAAGGTAAGGTGATATTAAGGTAAGGTGATATTAAGGTAAGGTGATATTAAGGTAAGGTGATATTAAGGTAAAGGGATATTAAGGTAAAGGGATATTAAGGTAAAGGGATATTAAGGTACAGGGATATTAAAGTAAAGGGATATTAAGTTAGGGGGATATTAAGATAAGGTGATACCAAGGTAAGCCAATATTAAAGTAAAGTAACAGGTAAGTTGATATTAGGGTAGTCCAATACTTGGGTACGGTAATAGTAAGGTAAGGTAATGTATTGTATTGAGGTAAGGTAACGTATCGAAGTAAGGTAACAGTAAGGTAAGGTGATATTAGGATAAGCTAATATAAGAGAAAGGTATTATTAAGGTAAGTTAATATTAAGTAGCATTAAAGTAAGTTGGTATTAGAGTAATCTACTATAATATTAGGGTACGGTAATAGTAAGGTAAGGTAACGTAAGGTGAGGTAACATTAAGGTGATATTAGGATAAGCTTATATTCGAGAAATGTATTAATAACGTAAGGTAACATTAAAGTAAAGTGACATTAGAGTAATCCAATATTAGGATACGAAATAGTAAGGTAAGGTGATATTAGGATAAGCTAATATAAGAGACAGGTATTATTCAGGTACGTTAATATTAAATTAGTGGTACATTAAAGTAAGTTGGTATTAGAGTAATCCCATATTAGGGTACGGTGATAGTAAGTTAAGGTAAAATTAAGTTGATAATGAAATGATGGCAATGTAAAGTACCTAATATTATGGTTAAATTAAAATATAGAAAAGCCCAATAGACCATTTTTAATTATTTAATTAATGTACTACACGTACTTACGCCATACTTACCTGGCTTATTTAATGGCTTTAAAGCGTGTGACTGTATTAAGTAAGAGTCGAAAGGACGAAAATTTATTTTACAAACTTCGCCACCATTGTTCAGTTATAAGAAATCAATATGATATTATTTGATCAAAATGATGATGCTGTGATATTTTTTTTTTACTGGAGGTTAAGGTACAAAAATAAGTTAGGCGCGAAGAATAAAATTAGCCGGTTTTCATTGTGCACTCAGTGGTGTATTTCCAGAGAGTAGCTCTGGCAAAATACACCACCCAAAAGGAGCGAACTATCGAGGTGCCTCGATTTAATTCGGTTCCTAGTTTTGAGTAACGTAATGCTAAACGTGCATAGAAACATTTGTTAAATCATTGCGTGCTTAAAAAATAAACGAATTTCAAAAAGAGGGTATCGGTAAAAAAAAAACTTGCATAGATATTATCGAGGGCTACTCCGACCAAAATCAACCCGCACTCACAAAATTTTACACATTAGGTAGGTACACACAACCACGGCACTCTCCTATAGGGTTAATTTATTATATGGAAAGTAAGAATGGAATTTATTGTAAACTTAGAAACATTGCAGCACCATCAAATTAAGTGTATTCTTTATGACATGGCCAAATTTTAAAATCGAGAATCAGTTTAGAGTGTAAAAGAAAGAATAAAAAGAGAAAAAATTAAACGTTTGTGGAAGTGACTTCGAATCCCAATTCTGAGATGAAAGGAAACTCCAAATTGATTCTCAGACATTTATTGTTATTAAAAATAAAGGTATACTGCTAACCACAATATTGATATCGTTAAAAAGTTACTTGCATTACTGGTTATTAAAACGGTGTACATACCTTAATTTATTTCAGACAGTACTCTATACCTCAATTATGAGTTTATGCACTCGTGTTATTATTATTTGATCACGGCTATTCGACTCGACTTCCGCGGCAAGACTGACTAGCCTCGCTTGTCCGTTGCGCACCTGCGCCCACGCTTCCCCTTCCACCGCTTAGTAGAAAGGCGCAACGTGGTGGCAGGCAAGTCAGTATTGCCAGGATTAAAACAAAAATCAATGAAATCACTAATTAAGTATCACATTTAAGTATTTTTTTAAACCGTGAGTGGATAAATATACTGACTTCTAAAATTATTTCTAACGCTTATACGATTAAACCTATAACTTACTATCATTTCTAAGAGATTCCTAACAAACGGAAAAATACGATTTATCTCCATTTCCGGCAAAACTACAAGTCTTATGGGAAAAAGACAAATGACAAAGTTGTATGTAATAAAAAGATCTACAACTTTTGTGACTCCACTTTTTTCACAGAACCTAAAAATCTATGTGAAAAATTCAAATAACCGTGTTTTTGGTTTTTTATTTTTCTCTTTTAAAAGTTTTTTTTTTTTTTCAGGAAATTTTGTGAAACTTACCTTTTTATGTCCCCAACATACTGTAATTTTTTTGATTTAAAATATTCATGTTTTCACCTTATTTTGACTTAATTAGTCAAAAAGCACTCTCATGTTCAATCGAAATTCACCCGTCAAAATATCTGCTTTTTTTAAAAAGTCGGTGATCTTTCTGTCCATTGAAATCTCTACTTTCTGACGGTGAAAAAAAAATACATTACTATACTAAAAATGTTCTCAAAAAATGCAAAAAAACGAAGACAATCGAAGACGGCGCACCGCGAACAAAAAAAGTGAAGCCACAAAACCGTGCTCCTGCAAGTGAACATACACGCTCAAGCACACACCTAGACTAAAACCATGCTCATCTTTCTTAGTACGTCACGAGTCGTCGTCTAGTAAACTTAAAATTTTTGAGAACATTTACTATGGTAATGTATTTTTTTTTTCACCAACCTCAAAGGTTATGTGAAAAAAGTGGAAACACATAAGTTGTAGATCTTTTTATTACCTACTAGCTGACCCGCGCAACTTCATTCGCGTCACATTTTCCATTAATGCTCCGCTCCTATTTGTCTTAGCGTGATGATAAATATATATAATCTTCCTCGATAAATGGGCTATCCAAATCCTATCCTTTATAAATCTTTATATCCTTTTCAAATCGGACCAGTAGTTCCTGAGATTACCCCTACATACAAACTTACAAACATAAAAACTTACAAACAAATGTTACCTCTTTATAATATTAGTATAGACAACTTTGCGTTTTGTCTTTTTCTCATAAGACTTGTAGTTTTGCCGGAAATCGAGATAAATCGTGTTTTTTCCTTAAACACGCACCCCCATCCACTTCCCGACCTCAGATCTCCCGTAAATTATTTTTCCTTTCATTTTTGTTATATTTTTATTCTTTTCCAATGGGTTTCATTCTACTATTATTATTTTTTCACTTTTTACCATTTTCGGTCTATAACCTGAATGATATTTGATAAAACATGAACTTGCAAAATATGCACAAAACGTAAAGACAAAATTAAAAAAAAATTAAAAAAAAAAAAACTAGATTTTATGTATATAAAAACTTCAGCTCTCATTTCAATAAATAATACCCATACTTAGACGTATTTTCTTTCTTATTGCACACATGTTAGCTAAAAAATATTAGCCTTATTTTTATAGACCTCCTCCGGTGAGATAGACCCCTCCTGTAACTCTGTAAGCTAGAAACTCGGGTTAGTGAGAAACCTCTATAAGAGGAAAAGAGATCGCGATCCCTGTTTTGGCTGTGTACAAATACTTATGGTAGTAGAAAATATGAAATAAGAAGGCATAAAAATAAAAACCTATCTGCGGAGTAGGGAAAAGGTCCAACCAAAGTAATTGCTTCTTCAATTTCAAACGGTGTTTTATCACTGTAAACTTTCTGAAAATTATTTTCCTCTTAAAATGGTTAGTTTGTGGGTCTGAGAGAAGAGAGCAGAGAAGAGACATATCCGTTAAAGGGAAGATTCGCAGTTATGTGAAAATAATGGTTTTCAACTGCATCTGGGGGGCTACTCTCTAAGCCCGACGTCCGTAGTTTCGGTCTTAGTTGCGGGCGTATTCTACTCCGTATCACCTTCAGACTTACGGTTAGTCCCAAACTGTAATTAAAAATGAATAACAACACAATTTGCCAGTAACTGTCGAATCGTGTTGTCATTGGTTCTTAGTGGTTAGATAATACGGAGTAGAATACGCCCACAACTAAGCCCGAAACTACGGACGTCGGGCTTAGAGAGTAGCCCCCCTGATTAACTGGTAACCGACACTAAAATGTTGGAAACAGGCTATGGAGAAGTTTGAAAAGTTGTAGTACTTTTAGTCTGACGCTTCTTATTAATTCTAAAAAAACCTTCAAATTTTATGGGCACAAGTCGTATTTTCTCGAAGATAGCCAACGAAGCTCCTCAATAAATGCTAGCAAATGGACCGGGATTACTAAAATGTTATGTCTGTTTCTTGTTAGCCAGTTCATAATATATAACGCACATGTGAATGTCAATTTAGGCAAAGGTATCACAACTTAAAAGTAAACTTCTTTCCAATTAAAAGAAACCTTCAAAAGGTAACCAGGCCACAAAAAAAAACACCCTCGTGGTGATTTTCGGACCTTCGGAACCCCTATCTGCGTACATGGGTAAATAAATCTAGTCAAATATATGTAAAAATCTCATGTAAGGGTGTTTGTTATTGAACTCCTCCAAAACGGCTTGACCGACTTTTAAGATTGTTTTGTGTATTTTGGGTAGGTTAGTTACTGAGAATAACTTTAAGTCGTAGTAGGCTATTTATTCTTTATAACGCAAAACATGGTTTATCCGCTCAGCTAGTAACGTATAATTCTTTAATGACATAATATCCCTTACTAAGGGCTGATTTTTCCAACGCCAGATAACTTTATCGGAGGAATAATTTTGATTTTTGACAGTTCTATAATAAAAGTTATCTGGCGTTGGATAAATCAGCCCTGAGTATTATAAAACAAAGTTATCCGCGTCATTTGTTCGCAATAAACTCAAAAACTACTGCACCGATTTTCATGTTGTTTTCACAAATAGATATAATGGTTCTCGAAGAAGGTTTTAGTATATAATTTGTCACGCGGACCAAGCCGCGGGCATCAGCTAGTATACCATTATAAGTAGAGATTAAAAACAAAACAGCATCAAAATATAGTACGACCGGGTTTGTTTGTTTGCGTTCATTCCTGTCACAAACAGCGGACCTAGTTCATATTTGCTTTGTTGATTACAACATAAGCACTACCATAATACAATTTCCGGACAACGTAAACAAAGCTTTACAAAGTGAAATTGCTCGATAAGAATCACTATTTATAATCACTGACAGCCCAGTTAGCATTTCATTCGTTTTAGTTTTATTGTGACTGCTTTTGTTTTTTTTTATATAGGTGTTTTAATCGACCATGACAAAATATCTACGCCGCATTTAGGAGATAGCAGCAGTGCTATTCGGTAACTAACTATTTCGATATTGAGCTTCACCTGAGTGACTAAGCTTACAAAGTTAAGTGAGCTTTATTACACGCAGCATAAGTCTTATATTAATACGAATTCGATACCTCACCTCGGATTCGACAGTCGAGACACGAAAATGTAATTTCAAAATAGTACTACAACTCATTTAATGTTAGACATATGTTATCATAATCATTTCAGTCAAAATACGTCCTCAGCCAGCCGGACATAGGCCTTCCACATACAACGCCACATCAAGCACTTGTGAAAGGTTATCCAATGTTTCGTCTTCCGATTTGCGGTCACGATGGATATTGTTTAACATTAAATTGAAGCCCATTTCTTATTTTCCAAATCCTAACTTATATTATATTTGGATAACGGATGGATGTTTGTTACTCAATCTGATAATATGAGGTATCGTGTGAGTAACTATTGACCCATACCAGTTACGCTCTAGCGTAAGGGTTTCTCACACGATCTATTATAAAGTAAAATATAGTAATTGGTTTTCCCATTTTTATATTGTGATTTTCTAAAACCGTTCTTAATGTATTTCATAACTATAAAGGAGGATGGCGAATTTGGACTAAATTAACTAAGTGTCATTCACTTGCAAATTCATATTTACTATAATTAAGAGTTTGTAAAAGGATTATATAAAACATATTGAGTCACTGGGTGATGGGAATTAAAAGTTAGAGAGATTTTTATTTACATAAAAATAAGTCATCATGCAGTTAGTAAACGCACCGTGTTTCATATAACATTCCAACCTACTCTTTCATTACCTACATGATTTACGTTCTTACACTTGTTTATGCTTGTTTATTATTATTTTTAAACAAAACTTGTAAAATATGAGAAAATCATACAAAAGGTAATATTAAAAATGGATTTACATTTTTTATACAAAAATGTACAATATTATAATTATTACGATTATTTGTGAAAATGACAATTGGAGTTGGCTGTCAGTGTCAAAACAATTGTTGTTTGTTTTCAGCGGCTAACGTGGGATATCTATTATTTTCTATGCGATTTTGTGATTCTTGAAAACTTGGCTTTACCTTTGGACTGATTATTCTACATACCGACTAAGACAACAGCTTTTACCTTTGGATTGCGATTTGCAAGTGGTTTGGACTTAGTTACCCGTTAAAATGCGTTGTGTGAATTGTCAAGTGTACATTGCCCGATTACTAATTATTACATCTCCCAGCCTCTACGACTTACTGCCCATTTGCTTTTTTGCTAGTTTTATATAGTTCTAGAACTAGTTATAAGTTTCCATACTGTACGATACTCCTAACAGTGGGTCCCATTGTACATGCAACCTCGCCATCCTCCTTTCTAAGTCTATCTACTACAATCCATACCATGTCCTATCATTAAGATACTTTTGGAATTCACGTCATAAACGGCGGTAGAATTTTCAGTCTGAGTGCTATTCTGTAAAAACATTTTTCTGTCTCGATAGCGGAATCCGAAGCGAATATCAAATTCGTATAATAGACATACGACCTTTATATTGTGTGTAATAAAGCTCATAGTTATTTACAGAATAGACTAGGGACCGCATTCTGCGGGGACACGCGGTGGTGGAGCGTGTTCCTCCCCCTTGGGGGGGATCGACGGAAAAATTAAAATTTTATCAGCCTAGGGTAATTTAGGAACAGTCACATTTCAGGTCAGAACGACTGAACGGATCTTGATATTTATTTATTATATACTTATATATCTGGAATAACATATAGGATACCTTTTATCCCGGGATTACCTATGCTCCACTAGGATAATTCTCAACAATCACGCGGGTGGAGCCGCGGGCGGCAGATAGTAACTTGTTAATCTCTTAACGTAATAAGCAAAAGGTGCCTAAGGAGCTAAGGAGCTAAGCATGGTGACTATTATTACCATGCTTTAAGCACCAAAAAACTTGCGATTGGTTTTTGCTATCCATTAACCAACCAACCAAAATACATATTATATACCTAAAATCTTCTCTGAATCCCAGATTGTCCTAGGCTTCAAACATCTAGACCAAACCAATCAAATTCATACACGCACATTACCAAATGATTACATCACAAGGCCTAGATACCCACCATCATCACCATTAACAAAAGGCACTAACCGACATTGACACATTTGCCACTAAACGCAACGTCACATCCGCCTATAGGCTGTTTTAACACCGGACGTCATCAAGGCTGTGGGTATAAAACCTTTGTTTCAAACCATCATGGCCGCCAACAGTTGTAACTCCACTGCAGTTTAGGGTTAACAGGGGTGTTCATTTTATGTGTTTTGTAAGGTTTATTGTGCTCCTTGGTAGGTTGTGATGGGCTTAACTTGTTTTGTGGTACAAGAATTGTTGTAGAAGAAGCTAGGGTCAGGAAAGTGAAGCGAACAGTTTTTTTTTTATCTGCTCTAACAGAATCATTTAACAGATATAAAAAAAATATATAAATGCAAGTAAATCAATGAATCCGCCTAACCCAACTATAGTATGGTCATCTTCGAATCTAACCGTATGCAACTGATCCTACTGAGCAATTTTACAAGAAATGACTGGTTTAAAGTAAATAAAACAATAATAAGGTAAAAGTTATTTGCTAATTTTATGTCAGGGACTAACAGTAAAGAAAGTGGTCTACGACGTTCTGTCGCAGTCGCATCATAGACAACCAACATTCAAAGATTTTGGGACATTTTGGAAGAGAAAATATCATAAGAATAAAACACGTCCCGTACCATAAACATTTTTTTTTATTGTAGCGGCAATAGAAATACGCAACCTGTGACTGTGTATAATGGTTCTTGAGATCCAGCCCGCTAACGGACTGACGGATGGACAATGAATGCTTCGGTTCCGTTGGTTACTCTTTATGGAACCCTAAAAATCGTGAGCTCTTTGTCACAGGCAAGCACTTTTGATTAGGTTCCCATCTGACTACATTTTGTTCTATTTTCTCCGTTGCGTCTACTAACCAAAATAAGATTGAATCATCTTTTCTGCGAACTGTATTATGTTTCACTTAGACCGTGTAAAAAAGAAATATTCAGGCTGTTGCAGTGAGAATGGAATATCTTTTTCGCAATAGATTGCGTTTTCAATACTACGTAGATCCCGCTATTTAAAGACACATCGTATTTTACTGCAATTTCCGAGAATTACACGCCATGAAAACCCTATACGAACAAGGTTTTTCTGCAACATGCATATTTCATTATTACATACATATATTGTCGTTCGCACTCACGATAGTGCAACAATACCGTTTTTATACCCTTTGTGTGCGAGTGGAGACTTTATTGCATAATCTCATCCCACATTACTTTACGATAAAACATGGAATGTATGAAATATTTAAATGTATCGTGGCTTTGTTTTTACAGCAACGATAACCGCAAAGATTTATTGCTGATCGACAAACCTTGCATAGCTTTTGAATTGACCTGAAATAATAGGGAACAATAAAGAATATACAGTTTTTCGTTCAAAGCAAAACGCATAAACATTTCATGTTGCCCGATGAAAAAGTCAACAACGGACAAAAAGAAAATTCCTTTGGAAAATGTGTGGAAAATTCATCGACTAACAACTGCATATTGTATAACTATGCCCATTCGGATCCACTTACTTCAAATCATCAATCCACCTGTGCAGCTAGCTTCCTTCAGTATTTTCCATCAGTCATTATTGATGTCGAAGCTTGCCCGAGTAATTGTCTTCACTGTTCTTCGTCTCTAAAATGCAAGGGATTGAGCGATAGCATCGATCGGGCATTAATATATTAACTGACTGTCAGCCCGCCAGTTTAACGACGACGTAAAACAATACTGAAGGAAAGTAGGGAAAATTCTTTGTCTAAAAAACTGCAGCATTACTTTGTTGTTTCTTGAAAACTATGTAAAACCGAGACGAAACACGAGCCTTACTTTAACACATAAAAAGATTTTTTCGTCTTTCTATCAAGATAGGCTCACATTTTCGCGTAACAACATTTTTTTCTCAGTTTTTTTTCCCATTTATGTAGTACTTACTTTTTCGTCGGCGCGAGTAAAAAATTTAGACAAAAGCGAAACTGAAACGAGCTTTGAAACAAAGAAGGATTTGCTCAAACGTTTCATTACCGAAGTCTGTAAAGATGTAGCGTGGCGTGGCTGTGTTATTTATTCTGTGTGAAATGTCGGTCGGTTGGTCGTCTAATTTCTATGCAAATGCCTTAGATGGGAGGCGGTTCTGTTACGGGCGCGGGATGGCGCCCAGTACCCAGCTCTATACGGATTCGGATTCAGATTATGCACCATCTGGGCCAACAGGCCATGTCGATACATGTTCCATACAACATATCCACTCTTAAGAGGTTAATTAATGCCTGTATATAAATACACGGGAATATAGGTTAGTCGCATTAGCATTATGCATGCGTGTTATTAGGCCGTAGATGTTTAATAATGATTTATAATTACGGCGGCCATCAGTCACGCGTTATCTTGCTTTACGCTTGTTCACTCGGTGTGTATAATTACATTTTCCGAAATTAATGTCCGGTGAAATGACGCGAATTAAATGTGCATACCGAAGTGTAACGTTGGATAGAGCTATTACATTGGTACTTAATGGATTACGTCGATAGATTATTTAATTAATAATGATTAATTTAATCGTATCTACATCCTGGAGAGTTTCCTGTAAGACAGTAATATGAGCGAACTAAGCTCTGGTTCTGCAATGGCGACTGCGTACCACAAGACGTTGGAAGGCCTCCCACAATGTGGACCCATAACCTGGTGAAGACCACGGGAGTCCCCTAGATGCGAGACACACAGGACCAGCCGTAGGGGCGACTCTTGGTGGAGGCCTAGGTCCTGCAGTGGACGTCTTTTGAGTGAAATTATGAAGATAATGAAGCACTGAATATAGCTTCCATGTTGCCATTTATAAAATCATGTAATCACGGCTTAAAATCAGCAATTATCCTATTAGAATTCTAAAACATCAATCTGCCGGCGGAATTCTATCGGCTAGTGCAGTGAGAAATCCCTTTAAGGCGTTCCATTCCTGTTGGGTATTCATTGGAAATTAAATACGTACGCCTCTAGTATCGAATCGAAAACGTCCAGAGACCGATAACGAAAAATCGAAGACTCTTGAAAACATTGCTACTCTTCTACTCGTCTCTTTCATTGAACTTATCAAAATATTTATTAGTTTATAATATCAATATACAACGTGTTACGAGTGCAATAATCCTTTTTCAGATTTACGTTCATTGTGTAGCACATTGTAAATATATTTTTTTACTTTCTCGGGTCCCTGGAGACCTGGTCTTTTGGTAGGCGTGACTTGACGTTTTATTTTAGACATTAAATTGAGAACTCACTTAAGTTAAACTATCAGTCACATAGAATCATAAACCTTTTCGTATTATGACGTGCAAGTGATTTTCGACCAAAAGGTGAGATTCAATTAATGGCCCTGACTGAGCGTAAAAAATGTGTGTGATTAGCTTTTATTCCTGTCCCGTAATAATGATGAGCCAATTAACAAGTTCAGTATCGAATCTCGGCCCAGGGCGCCGATCTTAATCACCACTCGTGAAGACTCTTTTATAGCCCTAAATTTTCTAATTAGTCACCAAAACTTTGTCAACACAATGTAAACAAAAAATTAACATGAAAACTTAACTCCCGGTTTCTGGAAGACAAATCATTGAACCGTCACAATTTCACAGCTAGATTGACAATTCATCACAAAAAAATTGTTTTAATTACTAAGACACACGACCTCCTCGGAAGCCAATGCGGCTGATGAGAGATGTGAGCTGTGGAAGAAAATTCACCCTACCACTCCTCGCTCAATAACTCCAGCGGAGTATCTGTCCCAGGGACGTGAACTGCAGTGGCTTATCTGGGGATATCTTTGTCGATTGCTGTCCCAGGTTGGCCACTTTAGAATCAATCTGGCCAAACGGAGTATCATTAACCCGTCTAGAAAGAAAGAAGTATAAAGATAAAAAGTTTATTCGCACCAAACATGATGCATACCTAAATAAATAAATAAAAAACACCACCACCATCTCAAAAACCCCGTGGTCAAGCTACTTCGCAAAACATGCCCCACCTACTTTTTTGCCCTTCATGCCCAACAACCAGTACCTTCCAGGATCCCAATATAACTAATGACAAAGCGGTCCAAGTGGCGACATGCTGGTCGAACAAAATTTGAGAAGGAGTCAATTGACACGAACAGTAATATAGAAAATGGTTCATTTTCCTTCGAGAACCTGCGCCTTAGAGTAGCTTGTCTTTCCACATTGTCGTCTTCAAAGTAACTGTTTTGTTATGATAATCGCTCATGATAATTTTCTAGACTACATAGAACAAACTTGCAGTAAGCTAACGTTTCACTACTACAGAGTCGTGAATAAATTATGTTCCATGCGGTGTGTTCTCCGCTCTATTGTAATGTTCAACTCGGTACCTACTAATAATATTTAAAAGGTAGCTTGGCTACTTTTGTGTTCTAGTTTTAGTATAGTTTTTTATAGAGTGGGTCAGTTCTTTGGGTATTTGTTGATAATGTCTCCGTTTTCAGTCCAGAGTATTTTTATTTTTTTAAATCCACTCGTCTAATAACACTTGCAAAGATTTAAGTTCTTAACTTTTCGATCGCTGTAATAAATAAATTACCACTGGTTTCTGTAAAAACGTCGAGCCTTCTAAAGAAAACAACTTGAGTGATGCGATTGGCTGTTGAAAATTCATTCAACCAATCGCAGTTAGATAACGCGAGTTTGTCTATTTTTCACATAATTTGCTAATTTTAATTCGAAAAACTAGTCCTTAGCTCATCATTCCGCCACATTGTCGTCTTCAAAGTAACTGTTTTGTTATGATAAGCGCTTGTGACAATGTTCTAGACTGTACATAGAACAAACTTACTGTAAGCTAACGTTTCACTACTACAGAGTCGTGAATAAACTATGTACCAAACGGTGTGATCTCTGCACTATTGTAATGTTCAACTTAGTTCTAGAAACATAAAGCTCACTGAAGTAAGTACTTCAGTTACCTTCATGTCCGTGGCATGTGAAGTTAGCATTTTAGTTTTGGAGTGGACTGTAGATTTTTATGGAATAACTAGCTGACCCGTGCAACGTCGTCTGCGTCACATTTTTCATTAGTGCTCCGCTCCTATTGATCTTAGCGTGATGATATATAGCCTATAGCCTTCCTCGATAAATGGACTATTTAACTCTGAAATAATTTTTCAAATCGGACCAAGTAGTTCCAGAGATTAGCGCGTTCAAGCAATCAAACAAACTCTTTAGCTTTATAATATTAGTATAGAAATAGTCAGATGTTTGTTGTCATGAGTTTAGTTTCCACTTTCCAACGTTATACTGGTTTTAAAGCGGGGAAAATGACTAGGGTTACTTTATAATTGTTACTATTTTTTTTCCGCGACTTGGCTCGCGTTAATAAAGATTTACTTTAAAAAATGTAGCCTAAAACCGTCTCCTGGTCACCCAATTCATATCTGTCCAATTTTATCAAAACCGGTTCAGCGATTTAGACTTATTTTTGTTTTTTAAAGGAAATCTTTCTGAAAGTTTTGATTAATTTCAATTAATAAAACAAAATAAGTAATTGTGTTTTAGTGACTCTCTTCTATTATTTTTTTAATTTAGGCATTAATTAGTTTTTGTAACTTTAATACTTATTTGGGCTAGTTGTATTTATGTATTACTGAAAGGAAAATTGCACTAAATACTCAAAACCTAATTGCCAACTAGAGACGAACAAGTTAGTACTCCATGAAAACTTGTCAAGCAGAAATAAATTTTATTTTATAATTCCTCGTAAAATTCATAATCCTCTAACAAAATACTTATTCGAAAGCTACAAGCCCTAATTGCCTAGATACGAGTACTACAAACGAAACCACTTTGTCACAAAACCCAGACAGAGCGAAAATGATACCTCTATTTTCTGTCGTCTCACCCAATTCTCAGTCGAGTCGTAGAAAATACAACATCTCATTACGGGTCTTATCAACAACAATCGTATCTTCATTACTCACGACACAGACAGGCCATCTAATAGTCGATTCTGAATCAATATAAGGCTCGCTACACACAGGCTACGACATGCGACATCAGCACAACATTACGCCGGGGGGCGTTCATCAATTCTCTTTATGGGCACTTTCTTTCGCCATTGTCACTATCAGCGGGCGTCGGGTGTCACGTTAAATTTTACGACACAGACTCATTTGTGCCGCGTTGTCACTCATTTTCGGGACTTCGGGAGTTCAATAATCGACCCCGTTTCGCTCCGAGTTCATTTTCTCGAAACATTGGACGAGTCGCGACGCATTTCTCTAAGATATTGCGATGTTTTACTTGAGTATGAAATATCGAGTTACGGAGATACCTACGTAAGAGTAAAAGCTTTTTAAGAACGGAAAATTATGCAATTTATTAGCGCAGTAATTTTATGGTATCTTGGTTATTTGAGGAACGGGTTGTGAAGAAAATTAATGCTATTAAATTGTACTTACCTGCTTTCTTCCTAATGAGGTCGTTACATCGTAAATCAACGTAATTCATCCGTAGGTAAGTGAATTAGAAACCAAACTTGATCCAAAAACGAAAACGTCAACTTTCGAATTTCAAGAAACCCACTTCGCAAATCATCAAGAGTAGTCTCATTAAAATAATCTCATCAGCGGGCACGTACTAACATTTCCTACGTTTTATGTGGTCTCTGTGTTCTTAAAAGTGGTGTTCCTCAAGCATTTTATCTGTAATCACGAACACAACCGCAGTCAGACAAAAGTAGGTCGAGCCGCGGGAAGGATTAGGTAAAATTTAAGTACCGTAATGATTTAAGGGCTGAGGCGCTACGCGGCACACTTAGGGCTGGCCCTACACCCTTACGAGGAAAGACTGACCTTAAGAGCTGACACTTGCACCTTCAACTGCGACACATTTTTCATTAATGGTCTTAGCGTGATGTTATAGAGCCCTTTCGATAAATGGGCTATCCACAACTAAAGAATTTTTCAATTCGAACCAGTAGTTCCTGAAATTAGCGCGTTCAACGAAACAAAAAACTCATCAGCTTTATTATATTAATAAATGATTAATTATGATTAGAAACTGTTTTAATTGGAGAGCATACAGGTCACCTCGATCAGGCTAAGGCTTGCGAGTGTGCCGTATCCAGAATGAAAAGCACGAGGCCCCCCTCGTGCTTTTCATTAGTTCTAGGCCTTCTAGGTAAACATTGGTACACTTCCGTGTGTGTCATCTTCATTTTTCGTTAACGTGGCGAAATAAAAAATACCTACATGCCAAATATTTTTGTAGCCAACTACATATTTATAGGAATCTATCTCAACACTAACTTTTGCCCGCGACTTCGTATGCGCATATACCATTTTTCCCGTTGTTAAAGTCTTGTGGGTACATAAATAAATAAATCATAATTAAACCTTCCTCTTGAAAGATATTGATTAAAACCGGATTAAATTCCGTTTTGCGTTTAATAGATAAAAGCTTACAAAAGGAAAAGTGACATATTTTTGTACTATGTAAAGAAGCGTATTTTCTAAGCTTTCCAATTGAAGTGAAATTTGCGACACACCGAAACAAAGCACAGGTTATTAATTATGCTAATGTCACTTTATTGGTGTTAACGATGAATTTCTCAACAAACTATGGGAATTGATATGATTCACCTTTTCATAGAGTTGTTCGGTTTGTTGACTCAACTTCGGGCGG
The DNA here is from genome assembly GCA_963859965.1 of Ceramica pisi. Classification (NCBI taxonomy): domain Eukaryota; kingdom Metazoa; phylum Arthropoda; class Insecta; order Lepidoptera; family Noctuidae; genus Ceramica; species Ceramica pisi. The sequence goes on from OY982542.1 coordinate 8,398,229, forward strand.
ATATGTTAGTATTTGGGATAATTTAGCGGAATCGAAAGCTTGACTAATAATAGCATCAGTGGTAAGCTTGAGTCAAAAATGATTAGGTTTAAAGTGAAACTTTCGCTTATTGGTTATTATTCACGTTTGAACTAAATGTTTTGGTGCAAGAGCTGCTTGAACCACTTTATTTGAAAATAATCCTTTTAATTATACTCTTATTCAGCATTCCACAACTTGGCAAAGGCCCTCCCCCAATCCTTTCCAGGTATCTTTTCCCGAACCCCTCCAAATGTAAGTCGTCTCGCCACCTCTCTCTTGCCGTGACCAGCCTAGGAAGGCTGACCATCCTCAGGTATCAACCTTATGGTTATCCATAAGGTCAAAAAAAAAACACACACACACACACACACACACAAACGACACACAAACGATTGAAACGATTTTTCATCTTTATAGATGTAAAATCGTTTGAATATGTCATAGACTAAAAAATTTTTTAATTTTTCTCTCTTTCTAGTCTGTCCTCTGTGTCTGAAAATCGTGGTCATGGTGAAGTCTGGAACGGACCAATTGTCTTTTTATGCTCCTATCAGAGACGATATATTATTTAATTAGTAGTTTTTTTCTTCATGTTTGAGCTGTTCAGACAGTTTTCAGTTTCTCGGGACTCAACACACAAAGAGGTAACAGAAAATTACCCTCTAACATATTCAACATATGAGTGTATTCGCTACACAATACTAATCTGTAATCTAAGCCCCTACTAATAACTTAAACATCTTTATTGTTTCAAACACCCGAGCTTATTAGCGGAATCCCTTTAACTTTACCAACCCTGCAGCTAACAAAGTTTTATCTGACCCGCAACGGGGCTAAGTATAATCCTAATTAATTGGCAGACAGACTGTGGCCCAGATATTACACGAACATACAGTGGGACACGCATCCCAACAATAAACATGTAAAGTAAGCTTTAACTGTTTGTGAAGGCGACATTTATTTTATTTTTGACCCGACCTTTAAATAAAAATATGTTATTTTTCTGGTAAAGGTTTTGTTGAAATACGGAGACAGAGCTTGTAAAAAGGGTTTTGAAAATGTAAGCTTAAGTTAAATATCGCAAAAGTGTTTTGTGCGTTTACTTCCCAATGTATTTCAAACAAATTCGCAAGCCCTGATTCATGGAAACGAATGAACCGATTTTAATGGACCTAAAAACCTTAAACCACACAGTGACCTCTAATGAGTTAAACATTTTTTTTCGAAACGGAGAAAGAGAGACGATCCTTTTCAAAAGCAATCTTAAGTATTAACAAAGCATTGCACAGATAGAACACTTTCCATGAAAACGGTTTGTCGTATCGTTGTCGCTACGTAACTTTCCCTAGGATCTGACAGTGTTCTTGGAAACAATAATCAGGTCAGCCAGTTTCCAGAATTTCTGCCATAAAGCTTCAACCTTGTTATAATATTGGCGAATGGAGATTATAGTCAATTTTATTAACTAGCCTTATTGTGTCTACTTTTTAGTTGAATAAGTAAAATAGAACTGTTTTGTGTTAAATATGCCTTTAGTCCTTGTAAATCTCACTCGTTTAAATGCAATGATAATAGTACCTACCATCCAAGCATGGATATAGTACTTACGAATAGAGTTATAGTATGAATTATTATAAGGTAGTTTTAAAAATATTTTCTCTTCAATTTGAAACAATGCATTTGCGAAATTGATATCGGTGTAGCAAATTAATAATTAACCTTTGTAAAGAGGAAAATTTCATCATATTAATTTAATTGAATTGATGTATCACCTGGACTATATGAGTGGCAAACGTAATGAAATTATCAATCGGAAGTTTTGCAATAAAACGTTCACTGTATGTGTAATACCTCTTACTAATAGGTTTGCTTATGAATAGCATTGAAATGAAGTGGGAAATGAACGCATGCTTTCAAGAATAGCGACGTAAATGTTAGTTACTGAAATATTTAGAGGTAACATTTGGTTTGGCTCTGGAGTATGTGGTACGATTTTACCTACCACAGTGTGCGTCCTTTTTAACCGTTGACTGGTAGAGAATGCCTCATTGCATTATGTCTGCCTATGTAGGTACTATTATTGTACAGTCAATGACCAGCATTATCTAACCCACTTGACAATTAGCGAATAGAGTCAAGTAGGTTAGATAATGTTGGTGACAGAACAACATGACATGAAGTTTGTAAATTAATAAATAAAACTCTCAGCGAGCGGTCATTTAGCTTGTAAGCAGTTTTTAGCCCTGGTAGAGTGATTTGAAATTCGTTTTAGGTCACCACTAGCGTACTGAACGGCGAATGACAATGTCAAAAAACCCTTGAATCGCGAAATAGAATAGTAGTTTGTGTAAAATCTATATGTTTAGGTGTTTATTAATAAACGTTACTAAACTTTGTAAGGTACCAGATATCACCACTGGATAGTCCATTTAAGCGGTAATTAGACCTAGCGTTCTGAACTGCGAGAGGCAACGTCAAAAAAAGAACTCGAGAAAAAAAATAGTGGTCTGTAAAGTAAATGTTTGGGTGTTTGTTAATAAACGTTACTTAACTTTGCAACCAATATTAGCATTTATCATACATCGTCTGAGTTTCCTCATTATCTGTTTATAGTAAAACCAGCCAAGTGCGAGTCGGACTCTCACACAAAGGGTTCCGTAACATCATCATCTGCCTAGCCTTTTCCCAGCTACATTGTGGTCGGCTTCCAGTCAAACCGGATTCAGCTGAATACCAGTATTTTACATGGAGCGGCTGCCTACCAGACCTCCACAACCCAATAACTGGGTAACACGGTATTTTTGGCAAGATTGGAGTCAGATTTACAGGCTTCCGACAATCCGTAACGACTGCCAAAGATCTACAAATGACACTCGGGACCCATGGCTTAACGTGCTTTTCGAGTCAATGAGGAAATTCGATACGTTAAGATGGTCACCCATCCACAGACCAACCTTGGCAAGCGTTGCTTAACCTTGGAAGATTGACCCGTGCGGCTGTTGTTATTTTGCCACGACCTCCTCAATCGTCTGAGTTTCCTGGTAACTACAATACAACCTGGGGCTCTCTAAGTCGAGAGAGAATAGGTTTACTCCTAGGCAAGTATCCCCTATGGTCACCGCATCATTGTCGTCCATCAGTTGAGATTGTAAAACGGGAGCCTATCAATAAAAAAATATCTCAAATCTTATTTTTGTCAAAAATACTTGGACTTTACGGAACTTATTGCGTTATTCTTAGTAAATTCATGAGAGAAGCAAGAAACTCGACAGCCACACGTGTCCAAAACTTACATAGTTACTTACAGAAACTGTTATCGAATGTTCTAACAGAGCACCTATGAACTAACATTAGTATTCCAAACGTTGGCATTTCAACTTAGTTTATCTTTGTAACTTTTCTTTGTAACATGTAGAGTCGGCAAATTAAATGAGAGGGAAAATCTATGGAAATAATTCATTATAATTGCATAGAACCATTGTACATACCCTCCCGCCGCCATTTTCATTTGTTCAAAGTTTAAAGTTGCGGCGCACGAATTTTCATGCATATATGGGTAGAGGACACTTCAACAAACAAAAAATGCTTGGAATACGGTGCCCTAAAGTGTCTCGTCGCCAAGATATTTTGAGATAAAGACACCATGTCTACTGGGTACAAAATATTTAAGGGTCACCATCGACTCGAAAGGAAGACAACCTGACTGAAAAATGACTTAATTATGTAAGTTTGCTGTTTAGAGACATCGTTTTATTTTTCCTGTAATCTTTACATACACTTTATGACATGCAAACTTCGGAGATAACGATAAAATGTAAAAAAAACCCTTCCCCCTTGGGAAGGGTATTTTTTTATATTTTGCTTCAAAATTCGAAAACCATGTGGCCTCAATAAAAAAAGGTTTGAGACTGTGCGCAAAAGGCGCTCTTTCTCTTTCCCGCATGCCCAAATTCCAATTTGTAAGAATTCCTTTCAATCACTGTTGCCAAAAAAAACATTTTTATTTCTTTCTTATTTGCAAAATAGTGAATAAAACGTCACCTAACACTATTTTTTATATTTTATTATATACTAACCACAAAATGCACAAATAGCATTAATTTTTCTTGAGATATCCAGCTGTGACAGACGGACAGACTTAGTCACACCATAAGACTTCCTTTTTACCATTTTGGTACAGAACCCTTACTGTGGTTTTGCCTTCTTGCTAACCATACTTCTACTTCGTAGAATATCATTTGCCGCGCTCCAGTGCTAGTCTTACTGACTCTAGACTACAATTCTGCATATAATCAGGTTAGCTGCTAGCAAAGTTGGAACCTAACTGAGAAGTTCTTTGCTACTTTAGAACATTCAGATCTCATGTCTGACCCAGGCCTTAAGGCTCCTACAGACAAGTGCAACGCAACAAAATTGCGACTTTTCTTTTTCATTAAATCTTTAGAACAATTAATTGTAGAACCATTTCCATAAAATACGTGTTACATTGTAGCGTCGCTTCCGTCTATGGAAGCCTTTATTCGGTTGCACAATTCTAACCTTACATGATTGTATGATTCAATGTTAACCTTCATTTGACAATGCATTTGTATTAAATCTAAATTGTATTGTGGTATCAAGGCTCTTACATTTGAATGCGGTTAAAATTGAATTATGTATCACTGGTTGTACGACTTCCAGTGTCAAATAAATCAAGTTGACTATAGAAGTAGTATTTAACAATAGTTGGTACAATAGTCTGTTAGTGTTTTTAACCATCTTTAAAATGAGATTTTTATCTCATCTTACTCCTATAGCAAACTATTGTTTTATGAATCATCATCAGAATTTTAGCCATAAAACTAAATAAACTAATAATTTATACGTTCGCTTCTTTTTTCAACCAATTTGTGTCTAAAAAAAGGTTTTCCGTTATTGTCACCAGACGGCACTTATTCAGTTTTAGTACAAATTGAAGTTTACGTAAACGCGGTCGAGTATAGGTTCGTACTTAGGGGACATACTTACGGCAGACTTGAAGGATGATGCAGACGTGGAACGCGAGTGAAGGGCATTGGTGGTCAGGGGGAATATGTTTGCCCATAGGTTTGCAAGATGCTTAGTAGAAACAAATTGCCAGGCATTATACTTGAGTGGACTATGGGTGAACCATAGGTATCATCCCATACTCGCCAGGCTGATGTGGATGAGGACGACATGGGCATTTGAATTTATAAGTACCTATATGTATAATAAACTGTAATTATAATAAATGACTAAATCATAATTCTAATTCTTTTTAAATGCATTATGAATTTTTATTTGTTGTTTTGTTTTGTTGTATAGTTTAATTTTTTTTTATTATTTAATGATCTATTGACATTTTAAATATTGAATTATATTTTATTTTATTGTATTTTAATGTTGTGTTATGTATATGGATTATTCCGTAAAATAAATGAATTAATAATAATATAGGGCCTGGTGACCGGTCCACCTTTTGTACTGAGGCCTTCAGAAAAGAACAGGTAATAAATTTAAGAAAATTTCAAGATCCAAAAAGCTGAGATCCCTGTAGAAAACCGATAATCCTATCAAGATACCGGAATTCTGAAATAAGTCTCTCCTGCCTTTTTCATAGGTACAAAAGAATTGAAATTCAATAAATTGGGAGGAAGGTAACTCAAACCTGAAAAAAACTTTTCATGCCGGAAAATTAAATATTACCAGACTCACGGAAACAGCCTGTTACAGGATATTTCTTTGAGCTCTATGTAATAAGCACATATGACATTTCTTTGAGGAAAAGGATCGGTACATTTTCTGTTTCAACATAATATGTAGAAAAAAAACCTTTTTGGGAACACATTCATTGTGCGCACAGCTAAGGAGTGGAATTCCCTGTCTGAGTCTGTGTTTCCTGATGGCTACAATCTGAGAGTCTTTAAGTCAAGAGTGAATAGGTTACTTCTAGGCAAGCGTGCTCATCAGGTGAGATAGTGGTCAAACTTGTGCCTATCCATAGTAAAAAAGCAAGGTGCTCAGGGCTAAATAATAACAGCCATACGGGTCAAACTCCAAGGTTAAGCAACGCTGGCTGAGGATGATTCTTAGATGACCATGTTAACATACCGAGACTCCTCTGAGTCTCGAAAAGCCGTTTATCCGTTGGTCCTAGCTGTCGTTTGCAGATCTTTGACAGTCGTTACGGATTGTCTGAAGTAATAAAATCAGACATCAGTGTTAGCCTGTTACAGGTCAGGGTGGGTCTAAAAAGGCCACTTTAGTAGAATCATAATATGAATCATGAAACAATCTGTCAAATTTCATCTTTATCGCTAGAGCTTTAGGTTCAAGATTGATTGGGAAATTTTGACAGTGACGGGTAGCGTGATGTGCTTTCTGATTCTGCTAAAGTGGCCTTTTTAGACCCGCTGATACATAGGTAGTTGCTCCATGTAAAATACTGGTATTCAGCTACATCAGGTTCAGCTAGAGCCGACCCCAATATCTCTAGTTAAATAAAGTCTAGGCAGATTGATCTATATAAATATAACTGTTGCCCGAGGCTTTCTCCCGTTGGTGTATCTCAGAGGAAACGTATAGGTATTTCTCCGGATCAAAAAGACGTGTAGACGTCTTTTGGAAGCCACACTGCCACTGATTGTAGATATATACTCAATCTCTATTGAATTGTACAATGTCAGTAATTAATTATTTCAAAATGATTATAACCATGATTTTGTAAACACTGATTTAAAAGAATGTCCATGGCGTATCTTGCACGTTCGTCTCCATATGATCTACTCTTTGGAACGTGCAAGTGCCGCGCTAGAGATAGGGTCAGTGAGTTTGTTTGGCTGCAGAACAACTTGCTTCTCTTGTCGCTAGCGCGGCAGAATTAGCTTCAAATATTTAACTGAGAGACCTTGACTATTCAAAAGTACCTGTAACTGGTATATTAGAAAAAAAAATGTTTTGTATTTGCTATTGAGTGTCTAGAACTCAGTGACATGTGGCTTTTGAAATCCAATCAAAACTATCAGAGATATCCTCACAAACAAACAACTTAAAAAACTCAGTGTAGATTAAGAAATCCACAGAACCGGTAATTCAACAATTTCATTTAATATTTATTTGCTCGCTTAAAATTCCTATCACATTTGCATTCAAGCATCAACAAGACATTGATTAACAAAACGTGTGATCGTAGGCGTCAAAACCAATATCGTACGTCTTAACGACGCACATGATTAAGCCATTTCTAAAAGTAGGGAAAACGTATTAAAGAAATTCCTTAGTTTGTGTAATATTCTGTTTAAATAATAAAGTTCTCGCTCTAATGGTCGAGGCTGTTTTAATGTATTTTTGAGTTAATCATAACAGTTCTTTGGAGTAAGTTGACCGTGAAAGTCTCGTGTATAGTCGGGGAGCTAGTAGGATTCTGAGTCATTTCTCTGACACGCGGTTCGGTTCATGTATGCACGGTTCGCCGAATGAACTTTTCTCCGATGCATGGTTCGCGTGACACAATTTATTTATTTAGTGAAAACAAACAGTTGTACAATGTATGTCTACAATTGTCTACCGTAAATATTAGATCAAATTAAAATTAGGCTACGACGTTTCCACACATTACTAAGCGAAGAGATTATTAAGAGATAGAGCGTAGATACAATATTTTAAATTACAAAAATATAAATAAGGAGACAACAATAAAACAACGACAGGAAGAGAAAAGAAGCAAATTATTATAACTAACATAACTAATGGCTAAAAGTGAACACTTAGGCGAAGTGAACGACAACTAATAAAAAACCGATAATTCTCCGTATTGCACCTACCACTATTCTCTGTATCACCCAAAGGTTGACTGGTAGAGAATGCCTATGGGATTAAGTCCGCCTCTGTACTCTTTTTGTGCTGAAAGTGTTAAATAAATAAAATAAGTGAGCTGTCCAACCATACCAACAAGATGGCATGACAGTTCACTCGTCGTTCACTCTACCTAAGTGATCACGGTGAGATGGCGACAGAATCGACCGGCTGTTGTAGCATAGAGCGGGTAGACGCGCGCCTCTCGCTGTATAATTGTTCTGGGCACAACATAAAATAAATCATCGACAATATTTGATCATGATTTATCATAGTTTGAAGCAGGAGACGCCTGGATTCCAACGTGAGAAGATTAAACATATCCAAGGACTCGATGTATGAGCTGTTTCACATGACATCTCTATACAGCATTGATCTAAAAAACTTGCGCTGTACTTTTTCTAAGGCGAGATTGTATTTATCATAGTAAGGGTCCCATTATCATACAGACATACTCAATTTGTGGTCGGATTATAGAATAATATATCAATAGTGGCGCTGGTGATGTATTTTACATTGGTATTCACTGATAGCAATTTAATGTTTAAAACCAAAAAAAAAATGTAAGGACTGCTTTAGATTACTCTGAAACATAATATTTAGTACGTAGTTTTAAGACGATTATGACTGTCTGACTACATAGCATAGGCCAGTTGTGCTAGTTTCTGAAGTGAGCTGTTAATCCTTGGAATCAAATGGAGAGACAGTTTACTTCACTTAACTTTTCAACTGAGTTTATTTCCACAAAAGACGTGCAGTTCTTGCAACTTGTCTAAACCCACGCCATCTAGAAAGCAGTTTTATGTTGAAAAATATTTTGCTTTCCATTCCCTGTTTATAAAGCACACAGAACAGAAACGCAAAACTTAGAGCTTAAAATACCTTCCCAAAATAAGTCACTAGCTCTTGGACTATTATTCAATAGTCTACGATAGCGCCGCGATTTATGCAGCGCCTTATTAGTGCAGGAGATATTAATAGAACATTGCTGCCAGCGTTACGGGTCCCGTGTTGTAGTGTATTTGTTATTAATTTTGTGCAATCATGCTTTTCACTGGTTGACGTCCGTACACTTCAACGTAAGGTGCAGTTGAAAACCAGCGTCAGGTAGCACCTAGTTGTCGGGCATTTTGCTGAACTGGACTTATTGGGCGCAGCCGCGGGGCACACAATGTTATTGTTTTCCAAACTTAGTTTTATACCCTTTAATTGTACCTACATTGTGTGAATCCGTGTGTGCCGAATAAATTCGTTTCTTTCTTTCTGTCTTTCTTTGGCAAAAAGCAATTACAGATTAGGGTTTTCCTTAGTGGCTGACGTGGACACACGTTTTCTTTCTTATTTTTGGGTCTTGGTATAAAGCAACAAAAACAAATGCTTATGGATGTCTTCACGTAAAATGTTCACTATAGTGACAAAAGGGACAAGTCATTCTTTTAAAACGTGCACCATGGGAAACATTCCCGTAAAACGTTCCTCTTTAGAGTTTCCTCAGGTTCTATCCCCAATACGGATCTCTCTCTATAACGCTGGCAACACAATATCAGATACCTTTCCGGGGTCGTCGAACTTCGTCCACCCACGCATATTAAGCCGCACTGTGTCAACATGTACTGCAGTTTGCCTTTCTCCGTTCAAAAATACTACTGGTACCATGACTCATTTTATAGATCCACTTAACGCAATGACTCATTACCTTAATAATGATAGCAATACAACCCTTGGGACAAAATTATAAAATTACCCATTATGAACTTTATTTCAAGAGCAATAAAGACGATGTTAACAGCACAGATGAACCGGAAGCAATCCTCTAGGGATGCATGTTCTTTAGTAAAACGTCACGCGATCAACGGCGCCAGTCCCTGTTTTAACCTAATGATAATCAAATGAATTTCGCCGCTACATTTTCGTTTGTTCTCCTCGTCTTTTATAGTTGTGTGGACAGAGAGGGGAATAGTGTTCGTGTTTACATTTTGGCGAGTCCCTTGTTTTATTGATTCCCATGTAAACAGCGGGCGAGAAACATCGGGTCCGCGATGTAAAGACTGACGGAGAACGGCTATGTGCACATACGTGCCGAGGTGCTTCTAAAAGCGTAACTTTGTTGCGGTATATTGTACGAAAATACCGTCTAGCTTTACATCAGCTCTGTACATTTTCTTTAATTAAAACTCAGGTGCGGTTTCGTAAATTCGTACGAATATTAGGATGCCGCACGCCGTCTAGAAAAACTTCAAGAATACAATGTTGTAGACTTCATTAAAGTTAAACATGGAATGAAAAGAAAATGCAATTTGTTGCACAATAACTACGGAAAATGCTAGGGTTCGTTTGAATACGGAATAGTACAAAAGCTCTCGTCACTGCTGCTATTTCTTGCAAACAGCTCCAGTTTTATTTATTCACAAAAAATGAAACTAAAAAATAATGTACAGAAAATATTTTACAAAAGTCAACGCTAATATTCTGACATATTTTTCCAAAAAATAAAAATGTATACCTACAAGTATTCAGATATTTAAGAAATACCTTACCAAATTTACGGGATTTTTTCTGGGATTATCCCATCAGATAATAGGTACTTATTATGTGGAGAATAAAAATGGCGATTTGACAGATGCCAAAAACTCTCATATTTATTCATCAGAAAATCGTTATCTTAACATATCGTCACTAAATCTAGCTGTTTTGTAATTTATCTAAAATTGCTGAAAAGAAATTACAACACAGCTAAAAAAGCAGACAGCAAAATAGAACATAAGTTTCGTCCCGCGTAGCCAAAGAAACTTCAACACCGACAAGTTCGCTCGGCGCCTGATTCCAACTCTTTCGACAGCGGCAGCGTCAACTCGACAGCCCACTTCACTCCACTCAAGTATTCTTGCTAACAGAATGATATCTTTACTTATAGTACGTTGCCATTGAAGATTTTTATTTCGTCATCAAAATAGATCTGGCCAGAACATAATGTAGGTTTATATTGAAGAAAAAATTAGACAATAATGTAACTTCTAATTACCCGACTGTTACACTTATGTTTTTTTCGAGTGTTTTTATGTACCTATGATGTCATTTTCTTTGGCACACTGTAGCCGTTAACCCTGTGGCTTCATAGATTTTAGCTTGAAAGGTGTCGTTAGATTCGTCTAAATCACGGAACAGAAAAAAAGGTCTAAATAGTGAGAATGATACTGGATAGGTATTTAAAAATTAAAATATCTGAGCTTCGGTGCCATTTTAATGACTTCAGCTTTTTTAGCCTATCGAGTGGGGTATCAATATAAAGGCTTGAGGAGACAATTTAAAAAGTGTAACTTATTAAATAAATGATTTTGTCAAAAAAATCCGATTGGTAAAATATAAAATACAATTTACAATAATATATTTAATTCTACTAAAATGTTTCACGCAGACGCAAACGGAAGCGCGTTCTTATTTTAAAAACGCACACTATTCCAAACACACACTCCCCATTTGCAAATTCGCGCCATTTTCAATTAGAAACGTCAACTTAAAGATAGTTGCGACTTTTAATTATAATATTAATTAGAATATGTGTTCAAGCGAGGAATCAGATATATATATGGAATCTACTCCACCTGACATCTTGAATGAGTCGCCAATTGCAGAAAATGGTCTCTTGCCGCCAAAATCGCGAGAACGCTATTTAATGATTAACAATAATTTTTAATAGAAAATGAAAAGGTTTGTTTAATTAGGTATCTATCTAAATAATGTGTCGAAAAACGTTGTATGACACACGAGCGGATATTGGTCTTTACAAACTCGTGACTATGGTAAACCCTCGACTTCGTCTCGGGCTTACATTTGTCTACTCGTTTGTAAAGACCAACTTACCGCTCTTGTATCATAAATAACTATTAACAAGTCAACGAACTTATCTTGAGACCAACATAATGAAAAACATTTCGTCTAGATAAAAAAGAAAAACAAACTTTTTGATCAGAACCTCCTCAATTGCTACATTAATCATTACAGTATAAAGCTTTGATCAGGCAAATTAAACCCTTAAACGATCATCAATCACACAGAAAAACAAACTCAGTTTAAACATAAACCTCGGTCTGAGTCTAGCCCCACAAATGAACTCGGAGAATTAAAGGAAGAAATAAGAGAAATGCTCTCAAAGTGGAGTGCAGACCAGGAAGCTATTTTACAAAACTTCACATCCAAAATATCCAAAGAGTTGACTGAACTAAAATTACAAAATGAAAAGTTACAAAATATTAAGTCAGAAATTGAGGAATCTGCGAGTCTTATTAATGAAAAATATGAAGAAATTAAGTCAAAAATGGGAAAATTAGAAAGTGAGCGGTCTGAACAGCGTAAGCATATAGATAAATTGGAAAAACAACTTCAAGATCTACAGGAATGTCGTCGGCCTGCCGTTATTGAACTGAGAAATATTCCACCCAAGGAAAAAGAAGATGTCAATGATTTAATGAAAATGTTAGTCGATATCTGTAAGCCATTGCAAATAAATGTGGAAACGACGGAGATACGTGACATTTATCGATTACAAAATAAGCAAGGCCCCTCAAAACAAATTGTCGCAGAACTACACTCAGTAACGAAGAAAAATAATATTCTCAAAGCCCTACGTGACTTCAATAAAGGGAAAGCCACCACGGAAAAACTAAATAGTCAACACATAGGCTTCTTAGGTGAGCGCATACCTATTTATATTGCTGACCGTCTCCCACCTAGCTCAAGGCAACTTTTTTATGAAGCGCGAAATTTTGCTAAAACTAACCAGTTTCAATTCTGCTGGTCGTCAAATGGGAAAATTTTTCTGCGCAAAAAAGAAGGAGAGAAGTCTATTCGTGTTCAATCAGAAAATTGTTTTCACAAAATATTGCATGTACCAGAGTGATCTTTTCTCTGGACTATTGTCTGTGTACCAAGTTTTATCTCAGTATTATTGTTATAGGTTAAATATAATTTATAGTTTTTGTAACGCCATACTCTTTTTACATAGCAACAAACACATAAAAAACAGATTATTCTACAGACAAATAACACACAACGCATTCTACAATTACGTAATACACAACGCATTCTACAAATACATAACACACAACGCATTCTACAAATACATACAATACACACAAACTACTGCGCATGTCGACAATCATCTACAAATACATAAGTATTATTATTTTACCGCGGAAAAAAAGTACCATTCTTTTTCTGATGGTGGTGGTTACCTTTGGTTTTATATTTATGTACAAAGTTCGAATGAGATTTATAGTAAGGTGTTCTTATTATTTAATTAACTATAAAAATGAACAGCATTCATAAAATTATCGAGAACTTAGATTCGTACGGATCCAATGAATTTTATAACTGCCCGCCTGATAAATGCGTTCAGTTATTAGGTAACGACGCTAAAACTCTTAAATTGCTGCATTTTAATATACGTAGTATCAACAAAAATTTCAATTATGTCTTAGTACTATTAACTCAAATACAAATTAGGTGTGATGTTATAATCTTTTCAGAATGTTGGTTAAACAAAAATGTAACTATTCCACTGCTTCAAGGGTATTCGGCTTATTCCACAGAAAACACTTTCAACCAAAATGATGGTCTAGTTGCTTACATACGGTCGGATTTACAACATAAAGTCGCTGAGCCACAATTCGCGGACGCAAACTGTCTTGTTTGTAGACTTAGTTCCGATGTAGTCATAATAGCTGTGTATCGACCACCATCTTTTAGACATACTGATAACTTTTTAACTAGCCTTCATAACATATTAGCTTCAGTATCTGAATATAGAACTATATTTCTGGTTGGCGACATTAACATTAATATAAGCCCAGCAAATAATGACCCACATTACAATGAGTACATGAACCTATTAGCATCACATGGACTATTACCTGCTTATACGTCCCCTACTAGAGAAAAAAACTGTTTAGACCACACCATGATCAAAATTAAAAACCCAGTAGTTTCCACTATATTAGAAACTAACATTACCGATCATGCACCAGTACTTGTTTGTGTTAAAAATTACTCAAGTGCACAAAGTATCCCTAAGGTAATTACGAGGATTGATCGAGGTAAAATAGCCACAGATATAGCCAACGCAGATTTTAGTCCCGTTATGTTAACTGACAATCCAAACGAGGCTACAGAACGGTTATTAAACACAATTACCTCTATTATTCAAAGCAACACCAAAAGTATTCGTGTTCCTTCTAAGTCAAGAGTTATTAAACCCTGGATCACGCAGGGTCTATTAAGATGTATCCGAAATAGGGATAATATGCATAGGGACCTTAAAAAAACGCCGGATAATTATAATCTCAAAATTACATACCTCCGTTACCGTAATTTTTGTAATAAACTGCTAAGCAGACTTAAAACAGAATATGAGAGAAATGAATTATTTAAAGCAAAAAATAATCCCAAAGCGACTTGGAAAGTAATAAATAACATACTGAGTAAACAAAATTCTAAAACTCCTCCCACAGACCTGTTATCAATTTCTGGTATCGACGACAAGTGCTCAGTTAACATGGTAAATGAATTTTTCGCGAATATTGGCAAAAATCTAGCGGCCAAACACACAATTGCACCCACTATACATGCTCAATATCTCCAAGACGAAGCACAATCAAACTCTCTCGTGCTCCTGACTCCTGATCAGACTGAAGTAGAAAGAACCATCATGAATCTACGCACCGATTCTGCCGCGGGATGGGATGGAATTACAACTAGAATGTTAAAGGTAAGCAAACAGACCCTAGTCCCCCTCATCACACACATATGTAAACTATGTTTCTTGAAAGGTGTCTTTCCAAGGGTTTTAAAAAGAGCTATTGTGCATCCAATACACAAAAGTGGAGACAGAGGCAGTGTAAATAATTACAGACCTATATCGGTACTTCCGGCCTTGTCAAAGATTGTAGAGAAGATCCTTAACAGTCGCCTCATCAACTTCATGGAAGCACATAATATTTTATCGGGAAATCAATATGGCTTCCGTAAAGGAAAATCTTGTGAGGACGCTGTTGCTGCCTTTGTTGACAAGGCCGTTAAGACGCTTGATGTTAAATCTAAATGTCTGGGTATATTCTTGGACTTGTCTAAAGCATTTGACACTGTCTCAGTTCCTACTCTAATATTAAAATTGGAGAGGATTGGTGTGAGGGGTTCTGCACTAGCTATCTTTGAGAGTTACCTCTCTGAGCGGACACAATGTGTCAAAATTGGCTCATATGTTAGTGACGAACACATGTTATCGTTTGGAGTTCCTCAAGGCTCCATTTTAGGGCCCACTCTCTTTTTAATTTATGTAAACAGTCTTTGTAATCTTTTCATCCCAAATAGTAATATATATACATACGCGGACGACACGGCTCTGCTGGTATATGGTCAAGACTGGAAGGAAGTCCATGAGCGAGCTGAATCAGCGCTGGGTATTGTTATGTCATGGCTAGCTGCAAACACCCTAACTTTAAATCTGGAAAAGACAAACTTTATGCCCTTCTCAATTAAACAATCCTCGCAACCCGATGAGTCGTTTGTCATCAGGGCTCATATTTGTAGTCAACGATTAGACCAATGCTCCTGCATTCCTCTGACCAGAGCAACCAACGTTAGATATCTAGGCATTGTTATAGACTGTTTTATGTCGTGGAGTATGCAGATGAGGGCGTTGTCTGGCAGAGTGAGAAAACTTATCTCAATCTTTAAAAATCTACGATGTAGCGTCGATTTTGATACCCTGCGAATGGTATATTTTTCGCTGTGCCAGTCAGTGCTATCGTTTGGGGTGACGGTTTGGGGTGGTGCTCCAAAAACAAGTATTTTACAATTGGAAAGAGCGCAACGAGCTGTCCTTAAAGTGATGACGTTTAAACATTTTCGGTACAGTACTAAACAATTGTATAAAGACTGTCAAGTTATGACCGTTAGACAGCTCTTTGTGCTCAATACCATTTTACGCAAACATGCATCTTTAGAATATAGTACCGGTCATCTGGCAAAACGAAGGTCGACTGATGTCTGTCTTGTGGGAAGTCATAGAACCAAATTTGCTGAAAGAAATTTCCAAATTCTTGGAAGTCGCTTATACAATGCAGTAAACAAACATTGTGGAATTTATAGTAAAAATAAATTTGAGTGTAAAAAGATAGCGAGTAAATGGATCATGGCTCTTATGTATGAGGAGACAGAGAAGCTATTGGGAAAATTACAGTGAAAAAAAAAAAAAAAAAAAAACACGCGTGGACACACACACTCACACACACACACACACACTCACAGATACTCACACGCACACACAGACACCCACATTTACATACTCAGAGAATGGCGGTTCATAGTTTTAGGTTTGTTTTTTTATAACTTTTATTCTATTTTTTGTTTTTGTATAAACATAATGTACTGCTTGCTCCAGAAATCGCTAGTGTCACAGTTCACTATGTAACTCCAAATGGTTTCAAATTATGTTGTTGAATGTTTATAGAGAGAGCCCTGACACCCATACCACAAGTTTAATCTTAGCTTGGGTGCCAGAGGTTAAAACTCAGTGCTCTTTTACAATTTTTTAGGTTTACATTCTCTGTACTACGTAGTGCTATTCTGCTAAATTGTAAACTTGGAATAAAGTATATTATTATTATTTTTTTACTATCTCGGGCCCCTGGAGACCCGGTCCTTTGGTAGGCGTACGAGGGGCCGAAACCAACTCGCAGAGGCCCCTTTAGAAATTTCAAATGTAATAGAGCACCAACCGGCGATTATCCCTGTATGCACTGAAAGTATTCCCAAGGACAATCCCCGGTTGGAGCAGTACTATTGCAGAATATGGAAACAAAAAATGAAACGCTATGGGTTTGGGTGGCTTAGTGGAATGATAATCGTTTATTATAAAACTATTGTCCCCTGCCTGACCACTAACAATATACACGGCTTTTAAATGGCAGGGGGTGACTTGCACACTCAATGAATGGGCCCCCGAAAACGGTCGCTAGCACAAAGTGACGTAGCGCCAAGGGGGCAACATGGCCTCAGGTGCTAGAGGAGTGGAGAGGTATACCACGGCTATCAGGACAATCCCGGAAGTGCGGTCAAGATCCCTACCAGCATCTTACTGGATTATACGTCCTTCTCCCGAGCACGTATGCTCTAGCGAATCTCCACTCAGACCGGCCAATTAAGGCAAGGAAGAGGTGGGAGCTCTGTTCCTCGTCAGTTTTCACTCCGGCCAGCCAATAAAGGCAAGCCGTAGATGAGGAACAAGACTTCTCCCGGGAGATAAGGTTCGTGGGGTCGCTACTGCCCAACAGTTCGCCACAAAACTGCCTTGCGGATTGTATCTCTCTTTGTCTGGCCCCTCACCCTAGGTAAGACCTAAGGTCCATCGGGACGCGCAAGCCCCACCACGACGTCAACGTAGAGATACTGCGGTAGGGTTGTTATTATTATTATTATTATTATTATTATTATTATTATTATTATAAACTGAGGGAATACTCGTAAAATTTAAACCGATTCATTCATAAAACTCTTCAGTATGGATGCAAGTGAATGGACCACATGGTGGAGCTTTAAGCTACACAGCAGCTGCACGAACTTATTTATGCACTTAGCAGCTTCTGCGATTTTACGATCCATGTTACATATAAATCGGACATTGCATTAGGAAGTTGTGTTCGCGTAATATTTAGAGAACTTGTGAGCAAATTCTGTTGAACGGTAACCAATGAATTGCAGAAATGTTTTAATTTGAATAAAACATCCACATACAGGACAATCTTCAAGGTTAAGCAACGCATGCCGAGGTTGGTCTGTGGATGGGTGACCATCTCAACATACCGTGTTTCCTGTGTAAAGAGCAAACCCATCTCAAAAAAAATAAAGAAAACATTTAAAAATTATTAAAGACCTTTTTTGGAACAGCTTTTAATCTGACTGCCATAACTAGTCACCACGTCTAACAAAAACAAAACCAGTCATATCTTTCATCAAACTTTAACGACACAATTCATAATAACCACCAATTTATATTTTTTATCGTTGTTGTCATCAAAATTTTAACTCCTATCGTAACAAACGAACTATCATAATTTAATAATGTCCGCGCCATTAGCACAGATAATAAATAACATTTCGTGACCGGCCTTCTGGCTGTAAGCCAAAATACTGTCGCCTAAACATTGGTGGAAAAGAAAAAAAAACTGCATTTATTTACGACGCTATTTGGTTATTGCCTAAAAGAACGTTTCTTCCGTGCCAGTCGACCGTTGAAACCAAAATGCTCTGCAAATCGAGACATAAACTGTTGCAATTTGTCGATATTGCTGAATACAGGTTGTATTTGAAACTAAGCTGGGAGTTAGAACAAAGGTTCGTTCATCTGGTCGGAAACTAAAGCAATAAACAGAATGGTTTAATCGAGCTTCTTGACTTTTACGAAGAAGTGTTTTATGAGTCATTGTTTGGTTTCTGTGTTTACAGTCAGTATGATGATTGATGATGTTGATATACACAGATACCTCCTTGATAAATCGACGATTCAAGTCCAAGTTACATTTTCTAGACAAGTGACAATCTGTCAGCGATAGCGTGACGCAGATGCGATTGTCAAAACGTCAATTTATAGACCAATCCAATATTTTGGCATTTCGATAATCACATTCGCATATCATTCTCTGTCTACGCATTCGCTGTTAGAATGGCGCTATTTTTGGAGCCGGTTAATACAAGCAGAATTTGACAGATTTTAAATATCGAATCTTTACCACAAAATTACTACAACCAACCTTGCTTTAGCTCAAAGTTCACCCTTTACAAGTTGTAACCATACGAATAAGGCGTCAAGTATGTAAAAAAGGCCATAAACACTTACTACTTTCTTAGCCCGCAGCTATGAAGCCGGCACGAGCCTGTGATTTGAGTAGTGAGTACACGGCCATTTTAGCAGGCCATTTGCTAAAGGGTCTGTGAGAGTGACCTACCTTAGTAACATGTGCTTGCTGATTTTGTTAAGAGCTCTAAGATATAGAGGGCGAAATCTGAAGGCGAGATGAATATCGATACCAAGTGATAGAACACAAATAAAAATTTGAATAAATAACAACAGCTGACTATATAATAGGAAAGCACAGGCAGGGTCGTAACTTGAAATTACCATTACTGTCTTTTTGTTGCTCTTAGATATCCATCACGTGTGCCGCGTTAGGAACATTTTCCCGGGATGAAAAGTAGCCTACATGTTATTTCAGACTATACTCTACCTCTGTGCCAAATTTCATGAAGATCCTTTCAGGCGTTCTGACGTAATAGAGTAACAAACACCCATTTTATAATATTATAAGTAGGACATAGGTATTTAATTTTACCCAGACTCTGTATAATACTTTTAGACCAAGTGCTTTCGATTGAAGTGAGTAGTGGGAACCACTAGTTTGGTTGGAACTCACACAAGCTGTGTTTCTCTAGTAGGTCAAAGTGAAATTCTTGGAAATTTAATAAAATCCAGGTGTACTATTTAGATGTGGGTGTTTATTTTGCCAACATACATAAAATATTTGTTTATAAAGAGAACTAAGATACATGATATTTCAAAATTACATGTAAACGAGATTTTACTGAATACTACGAAATATAAGCTCAAAGAACACTAGACATTACTCCACCCACACATAAATAAATGCCAATTACGCACATATTTGTAGCACCGAAGATATTAATGTCGGCAATTTTTCACAACCCTACGCAAAACAAGTGTCACGTTAAAGAGCAGATGTACTTACAATAATAACAGACGTTACTGACCTTATTAACGATGTAGGTGGCTTCGAACCGCAAGTGTTGCAAGTGTCAGGAGTGTCGCTTTACAAAAACGAAGAAAACCAGGGGCCTTTAATTAGCGAGTGACGTTCTTTACTGAACACACACACACGGATAAATATTATACTGAATACAATACATGGCAAAACAATACATGGTTCCGTAGATGATAAAATTACAACAAACTAGATTTTGCCCGCGTCTTCGCTCGAGTTAAATAGCATTTAATCTTCTATCGTTATCAAACAAATAAACAAAACTCAATTTCGCATTTACAATTTATTGAGGATACACAGTGGTGTACATCTTACAAAAGGTCAATAAGCAGCTGTTGTTGGTGAAGAAATCAATTAACTTTCGAAGGGGTATTCAAAACATAAAAGTAATACTGGATGGTAGTGTCCCACAAAAATAAATAAAACAAGAACAATTATGGATAAAGAAGCTAACAATACAAGCCTTCCGTGTTTAAAAATCCACCACGTCTCCCAGCTCACGCAGCTGAAACGAGGCAAGAATACCGTTTGAAGCTCATATTACCTTTCTGCTCACCCAATAAAGAAAAAGAGCGTGACGTATACAAACGGTACGAGGCGAGACGAACCGCGTTACGAGCGAACAATTTGTCAATGGGACACAGTGGGAGTTATAAACACGAGTGATACGTCTCAGTCACAAATTAACGCGAGGACTGCACCAACGACGCAAACAAATGGAATTTTTAATAATAGTCTGAACTCTTTAAGTGGAACGGGGCCAAACATATCGACACGGGTAAACGCCTTCAATACTAATATTTGTTCCGGAGCAAGACCTTTTGCAAGTAAACCAGCCATAAAGACTGGTTGACTTTACGAACTGCGGTGCGCTCCACGGAATTTACAGCTGGTGCACGTTAGAAAAAGGCGATGTATTTTAGCTCTTTTCTAAATAAAACGAATAAATTGCCGCACATAAAAGCAACTTAGTAAAAAGTACTAAAAACAAATATAACTCAGATTTAATAAGTAGCCGCTAATTTTATCCTCAGTTAATACCGCATTGACGCAAAACTAACGGAACGACCAGTCTTCATCAAACCATATGACGTAGATATCAAAACGAATACCATTAATCAAATTCGCATCAAAACAAAACACTGTGCCACTAGTTGAAAAACGTTTCGAGAGCCTGAAGCAAGTAAGGCAAACCCACAGACACGAAGCAACAAATTAACGCCTTTATCCTTGGTGTTCCTTTTTATCCTCATTCATTCACTTACACGCGTGTCTTGTGTTTTAAGTGAATGTTAATGTTCTTCATCATAACGCTAATTTAGTCTGTCACTGTTCATTGTAGCTTTTCATATAATATACTTTCTTGTTTTACTTCCGTTTTCTTTATGAGTTTCGAAACGTCGGTGTATATCAATGTTGTTTATGGGTCTATAATTTAGGTGCCGTGTATTTTTTATATATTCATTCGTCTTACTTTTATCACAGAGTTGGAGTTAACCTTGGTCCATTTTGTATTGGCCACTCTAATTACATCTCTACTACCTACCAAAGTATTTTTAGCTGTAGCTACATAGACGTTGATAATTTCATAAATATCTGAGAACAGTACATACCTGCCTTAATTAAACTTTCGATGGAAATGCAAATTCATTTATCTTCGTTAGCCGCTTCATTAGACATCGTCGCTCTCGCTAATGCATTACTTCATACAGCTACAAGGGACAAGGGTATTTAGTTTGCTCGGAATTACATTTTCTTATATTCACATAAATATTGTTTGAAGACATAACTTGATATAAAAAATAAATGTAAATAAATCTATTTCAGACTACAGTCCATAATTTAGTTAGTATTTTGGTGTTAGTAACAATGGTGCTTACGAAGTAGGTTTGTATTGTAAGTTTATATAAATGATTCATTTATATAAACTGTGTTACACAGTCCGGTCTGACAGCTATTATTTTCAGTTTTGAAATTTAAAAACTACGTTCTAAAGCAGTGGTAGCGAAATATTATGTAAATGCAAAAGTTAGAAACTTATGCTAGAATCAAGAACAAATTTCAGAATCTAAGAACAAACTAGGCAAACTATAAATATTTATAGATAGAACGTTTGCCTGCAACGCTTCGTACGCGCATGTCCCGTTTTTTCTCGTTCCCGTAGGAATCTCGGTAAATCCTCTCTTAGTGCTCCTCTACGAAGTGTCAAACGAAACCACATGCCAAATTTCAGCGTTCTA
This sequence comes from Ceramica pisi, assembly GCA_963859965.1. Classification (NCBI taxonomy): domain Eukaryota; kingdom Metazoa; phylum Arthropoda; class Insecta; order Lepidoptera; family Noctuidae; genus Ceramica; species Ceramica pisi. The sequence goes on from OY982542.1 coordinate 8,420,175, forward strand.
CCGGCCAGTAGTTTCAGTTTCTGCTGTGCGTTGCCTGTCTGTCACTCACTCAATCACTCAGTAGCAGAAAAATTTTCTATCTATTAGGATAAAAATAGATAAGGATACTGACAAAAAGCAATCAAATCTCAAATCTCAAATTGTTTATTGCAATCCATAATGTACACATACAGGTGGTAAAAGAATAAATAGAACAAATTATGGACCCTGTCGGGCACAGCAAAACAATGTGAGTGTGTCGAGAAATTCGACTGATCAGAGGCTCTAGACAGAGTGCTATTCTATCAACGATGCTGAGTGTCGAAATGCCAAAATATTCCGTGACATTAGTGTGACAATTCTACTAATTTTCACATTCGCGTGTCAATCGCAATCTGTCAAAAATGTATGAAAATTAAGGCGTTTTTGACAGTTTGCGAATGACATGCGAATGTGAAAGTTGTTTAAAAATTAGTAGATAGAATAGGCCCTTAGAACAGCGTTTGTCAATCCCATACAATGGGCTTGTGTCCTGAAGAAATCTAATTAGTCCGTCAGTTAGACTATCAAAAAATATTTGACCCGTGTTTTTTCTTTTTTTACGGGAACCAAAATTGACGAGGTTACGACGCTTTTAAAATTCTCAATACGTCACACCTTCGCATATTTTTAGTGAGTCGTAACGTCACGAGCCCCCACTCCCGAGTTTTGATGCGTTTTCATTGATTTACAAAAACAAAAAATACGTTTCCATTATTTTTCAATACTTTATCGGACGGACTAAATAGTTTTGCAATTTGTGGATGATTGAATCTAGCCTATTTTGTCATTTTGACAATCGTCTTCACCACGCTGCCGTTTTGACAGAATGTCACTTGTCTAGAGCCTAAGGAAAATAATGTTACAATTAGGGTGCCTGTCCATTACAGTGGAGCGAGGCAGCGGAGCGGAGTAATGGAGATATTTTACCAATAGAATTGCATAAAATCTCCGCACTACGTGACGCTGACATTTTGACTGACATGATTGAGTATTTCTCCGTTTCTCCGCTCCAATCACTATGGACAGGCACCCTTAGTGTCCCACTGCAGCCCTCAATTATCCAGTTCCTTCCATTGATTACGTTTACCGGCCAAACATCACAAAAACATACAACTAACGAACATTAACTACTACAACACAACCCGAACCTCTTAATTTCTAACTCGATATTATCATCCTCGCCGCAAGCCACAAGTAACACGAGTACATAATAAACGAAATGAGGGTAACCTTCGCGCCTCGAGTGGCCTGACCTATCGGACTTATTAAAGGGACCTTCCCTTCAAGATCTTATCTCAATGTCTCAGGATTATTGCAACCCAGCCCCTCCTGATTAAGGACAAAGCCGGCCGTAACTTCTATCTTATTCCACTTATTTTTAAGGGTGTCGTAAAGAGTTTTATGTGTGAAATTAAAATCTAATTAGGTTGGGCTGTTATTAAAATAACATCTATTTGGGACAGGTTTTACAAAGCCTTTAACCGGAGTTGTACTAAAAGCTGTATAACATTTTAATTTGCATGAAAATGTATTTTTGTACGACCTTTTGCTCGTGGTTACATTTTGATGTCATGTAGTTTCTAGGCTTTATTTTTATATCATAAACACTCTACAGACGATCATTCATTTAATACAATTCTAAATATAAAAATATATCTTCAACAGAGCATAAGTGACACCATAACCGAAATGACTCCTGGAAAAAACGGACGACAGATGCGAATAATTGGGATAAATCATAGAAAATTACGAAGGAAACACTTTCTACTAGAAGACAATTTGTACTAAAGTATTTTTAACGAACAAAGTTAGTCATTAAAATTCGGTTATCTTGCCTATTACTTCACCGCGCGCCAGTTGAAAACGTAATAACATGTCATTATTTAGCTCTTAATTCTTTTTTTGAAAGGGCAGCCCACGTGTTAGAAATATGTCTGTACTTTCGATGACTGTGTAATTACCATTTTTAAATTTGAATTTGGAGTTCCAAGTCCCGGACGAAGTTTTTAAAGCAGCCAGTGTTACGCAACAGGAATTTGTGGATTTATTACCTCTTTCTTTATTACAAAGACTGTATCCAGATGTGGACTGCTATTAAGCTTGGTGGAATAAATGTGGGAAAGTATTGATTCAAGTGTTTCGTTGAGTAGGTACGAAACACATTCCAATTTCCCGCATGTTTTGAAATAGGTGCTATCTAACTCAAGCCATCTATTACAATGATGACATTTAAACCGAAGCTGCAGTGGTGAGATTGCCAAGCGACATGAATTAATTATTTCCACGAACACTGAACCGTCTCGCCTTTAGGAGGCACCAACAAATGCGCGCATTTCAATTAACACCAGAAATAATAAATTGGTGACTTCATAATCCTCCTCCCGTTTGATTAAACCAATATCTGTATAAAACGCGTCGTGGAAGGTTATCAAAGGTATTAAAAGAGTTCACAAAATCCGAGTGTTAATTAATGCCTGCCATGATATCCGTAATCCGAATAAAAAACGAAGAGTCGAGCGTTTTGCAAAATAATCGCGAATTCGAGGCACAAAATAGCAATCGGAACGTTCCGCCCGAGCGATCGGTATAATTATCCAAAATTCTTAATTGCGACACTATTGATTTGGACGTAGTTTGGAAGTGAGACCCTTTTTGCTTCCATATCGGCTCGGCGGGACTGTCGGCTTTAATTAATCCTTTAACAGGGCCTTAATTATGATCATGTCCAATTTACAAAAATATTTTTGATATTTTCCGTAGGCTGTGTGAAATATTTGATGTAGGTACTAAAGTAGAGTGCTCCGATAATTACACTGAACCTATTAAAACACTTGATTGGATACACGATCCGTAATTCCAATTGGAACAAAAAATCGGTTTCGTATTAGTTGCACAGGTGATGAAGGAGGGCGCTATTGCCACATCGACATACACTACCTCACGTACGACCATATCGATTCTCTGAATAGTTCTCGTCCACTCGATGGTGACTCGCAGCTTTTTAGCCACAACACTATTGTGATGCAATCCAACAGCATCTACCGTCGACCTCCGGCGAGACGTAATTTGATCTGACAACAGAGAACTAATTAGTAACGGCGACGCGTACGAACCAAAACAAAAAATATGGTAAACACGACCCTCTGTAACCACTTTATGTCATAACGTGATGAGGGATCAGGTATTTTTCATCACACATTTCTCATATGTAAAACGAGATTCATTCTGGAACCATGATTCATTCGAGCGAATAACTTTAACACTCCGAGGTATTGAGTAATATAATTAACTGTCGAAGTCTTGACATTCAATTTTCTGACTGATAAATTCACAAAGCTATCGACCCAAATGTGTGTTTCGATGACTTGAAAACGAATGCCAGCCATTACTTTAAGCCGTAGTGTGCAATAAAGAAGTCTGCACAATGGGATCTTAAATCTCGTGGGGGTCAGACGGGCAACGCTCCCATAGATACCGCTTAGTCAGTCGGTCTAATTACACGTTGCAGAGATCGTACTGAGATTATATCAGAGCCAGCTTTACCATTTGTCAAAACACCGTTCCACGCTCACAAAGCTTAAATAGTAACAGTATTTTGCATAATGTTTACAAAAGATCGAGTAGATGACTCGTTGATTCCCGACACTGTATAATCACGGTTGGTTAACTGGATAACCGCTGACAGCGGTAGATAAAATATGGATAAAGATTATAGCAATCATAGGCGTTTTGCGCATCGTTATTTATGAGTTATAACTGTACCCACTAAATAATATGACGATAATGCCTCCCCGATTGACATTGAACGTTTCTCTTACCCATACTTTATGGTAAAACGACAAGGTGGACAGCAAAAACCTGCCTGTGATTATGGCCTAGAGTGGGTAGAAACAGCCGCCCATAGCCAGACTAACCTATACTCGATTCACTAACGATGACACAGTAGAAGAAAGTAGTCGCATTATCCGAAGTAAATTACACATGCACCGTCGTTTGTGGTAAATTGCATAGTCCAATACACGGTTCCTTGAAACTATTTAGGACTTTCCGAAGCGCTTGCTATAAGTATGAGTGTTTCGTTATCCGTAAAAGTCGCGTGTGGAAACAGATCGATAACCACTGCTGCTTATTTACGTCTAGGTAAGTGCTCGATGGAAACAAACAACTCGATCTATTATCCAATTGAATTGCGCCTACGCTGAATAATAAATCCGAATTTGTCTCGTCTAATTGGTGCGCTCTTGGAGCCTTGCTCAAGGGCCGAGTGCGGGCTGCAGGCAAATTGCACTACTCTCACAGAGCGATGGCCCTCGACTCCAGTACGAGCTCGCTCCGTGCCAAATTGGCTGGGACCTTTATTATTAAATTGAACAACATAATGCCTTGTCTAGGTGCTCGCTAAACTATGTCTCACTAGGAGAACAAGCGAGCATCGCCGAGGAAGTTATATTTTTTCATTAAGCGGCACATATTCTTGCTGCGACTCGGGCAGAGAAGACACTCTTATGTCTTTCACAATGTTGTTTAAGAATGTGATATATACATCTCACGCTTCGACAGAGAACGATTGTACCCGTTTTGCCTAAAACTCATTTGCATATTTAGATTTTGCGTGTTTTTTTTTCTAAACCACCAGTTTGATTTCGTATAATATGTTCGGAAAACTAAATGCTAACATGAAAAGCCGCGCATGCCGTGACACGAATAGGTATTCATCACTCTGTGAATTCGACAGCGCTTTTTGCTTTATTCACAAATGGGAGTTTTGTCCGTACAGCCGTCATGTTCAGTGCCAATATTCATACTGAAATATACTTTATCGACGCACTAGACGTATATTATTGTACTGCCGAAATTGAGGCCGAGTTTACCCCATGTAGGTACGAGTATATGAAATTATGAATATTTACTTACATGCTTCAGTATTATAATGTAAGAGTGCTGAAAGATTCATGGCAGATGTTCATTACATTGTATCTTCCCTACATGAGCGTATTTCAAAGTTTTGCAAGATATTATGTTGAAAGCTTGTTGAAAGATCCTTCATCGTAATCCAAAGTTGGGAAACTGTTGGATATGTTATCCGACATTTCCGAGTTTTGGTATGTAGAAGACCTACAGTTCACATGCAGATATATTTAGATTGTGACAGTCCCATTTATTATTGACTCCCACAAGGTGGACCGATGACCTGGTGAAGGTCGCGGGGTGGTGACGCTGGACATATCCAGCAGTAGACGTCTTTCGGCTGGTATGATGATTAAAAAATTAAAATTAAATAAATCTTTATTTCAGACTACATAGTCCATAATTTAGTGAGTCATGATGAGGATGAGCCTATTTATACAATAATTTCCCAAGCAAGATATTGAAAATTATCCAGGTATTTCAGTTATGAACAACTTTTACTATGGGAGCCACCCTGAAATCGAGAAAAAATAATCTGCTGTTCAATATATTTTGTCGAGCCATATTGTACTTATATTATAGCGCACATAAATTTATGGGGCAATAGAATTTTTCTTAGTCTATGTCAGTGTTGATCTCATAGTAAAATTTGTTCATAATGATGAGTACAATGAGGTATTGCGTTTATTCTGTTACACGTTGTTTGTGATCAAACCTACAAGATGAGAATTAAAATACAGTTTTCTAATAATCATAGATATAATTTCCACTAAAACCGTGTAACCGACTTTCGTACCCACTCCGTCAGTGAACTTCTTCCAAGTTCATATAGCATCAGCAGAAGATTTATCTGCCTAATTTTAATCGTTACGGACAAGTTCTATCTTTTAAAATATAATCCCGGATATACTCAAGTTATGTCTTCCTAAAGACCCCCTGAAGAGAAGAAGGCTGAAGATGAACAAACTGTCACAAAAAGAAGAAAAACGATTGCCCATTAATTCTCCCAACACGAGCCCATATTTATTTCACGCACATCAATATTTCAGAAGACACTTTTACATCAAGCCCTACCTAGGATATTGCGAATATCGATGTTCCATAAATCCTATAAAAATGAAACACAGTCATCTGGCCCGCGGACGTTATGAAGGGTCCTCATAAATAACAGTTAGCCCGTACCTGTCTAGTAAAAACCGGCCAAGTGCGAGTCGGACTCTCACACAAAGGGTTACGTAATATCATCATCTGCCTAACCTTTTCCCAACTACTTTGGGTCGGCTTCCAGTCAAACCGGATTCAACTGAATACCAGTATTTTACGTGGAGCGGCGGCCTACCAGACTTCCACAACCCATTAACTGGGTAACACGATATTTCTTGGCAAGACTGGAGTCAGATTTACTGGCTTCTGACAATCCGTAACGACTGCCAAAGATCTACAAATGACAGCCGGTACCAACGGCTTAACGTGCTTTCCGAGGCAAGGAGGAAACTCGATATGTTAAGATGGTCACCCATCAACAGACCAACCTTGGCAAGCGTTGCGTAACCTTGAAGATCGACCCGTGCGGCTGTTGGTATTTAGCCACGAGCTCCTCCAAAGGATTCCGTAACATAAACCGAAATAAACACTTTTCTTTTTCTTATTTCTTTCTTAAATTTTTAATTTAATTTTTGTGACAGCGGAGGCTAAGTAATAGGGTACCGTTGGTTACCCCTTGGGGAAAAGAACCCTAAAGAAGTTCGTATCGAAGGAATATTATCCTTTTAGCTGTTCACTTACGACTAAGGAGTTCTAGGATATCGGATATGTGTGCTTGCTATTCAAAACTCGACTTTGTTTGTTAAGGAGTAGGTGCTGTGTCATTTGAACATCGATATGATGTCTTTAATGTAATATGTACAAGATAAATAAAGAGTGGAAGAATTTATTACCATTTCAGCCATATCTCTTGTCATCGGATCAAAAGGGAACGAAGTTGGTAAAAGTATTAATTAAATTGGTGAAAAAAAAAACATAAAATTACTGAATACCTTTTATGTAATATGTACAAGATAAATAAAGAGTGGAAGAATTTATTACCATTTCAAACATTTCTCTTGTGAGCAGAGGCCTTAGTGTGAGTTTTTTCGACTCACGTTCGAACGCGATCGATTGCGAGCGCGTTAGAATTTAGTATGGGAATTTAGCTATAGTGCCACCTGGTGGTCACTCGTAGAACCTATCCCATACTAAATTCTAACGCGCTCGCAATCGAACGCGTTCGAACGTGAGTCGAAAAAACTCACACTAAGGCCTCTGGTCAAAAGGAAGCGAAGTTGGTAAAAGGATTAATTAAATTGGTGAAAAAAAAAACAGATCATTACTTTTTTTTTTTTTTTTTTCCATCTTTATTGGTATAATAATCGGGGTTTTTATCCCAATGGATACGCCAACCCCATCATGCCTTATACAGACTACTACAAAACATTGCTTGAAACTTAAATTTAAGAAGAATCTTAATCAACACAGTACACCAACTCGCTAAATCTTTTCGCCACATCTGACGTCGGTTGCGCTAAAATTGACTGAATTAAGCCAACTTGTGAAATATTTAAATTAAACTCGTTGACTAAAATTCTCCTTTCCTCTTGGTTCTTGACACAATCCATCAGCAAATGATGTACATCCTCAAGTACATTGCATGTGTTGCAGTTGGGAGAACTTACTTTCTTCATGAGAAATGCAAATTTTGCCGATGGATAGTGTCCAGACCGTAATCTTACAGCTAACTTAACATAACTTCTACTTAACCTGCTACTGTCGAACCAGGGCACTTGAGGAAGCTCATTTTGAACTGTTTTGTACCATATTCCTTTGTCTACTGACTTAATGTTAAAATGGTGTTTCCAGTTATTAAAACTTTTTACTCTAAATTTTGATACATATTCCACGTAATCTGGTATAAAATTCAGCTCGACTCCTTCCTTCGCTGCCAATTTAGATGAGAAATCAGCCTCCTCATTACCCTGTAAACCAACATGCGCTGGAACCCATTGCAACTTCAACTTTGTACTATTTTCAACAAACTTGAAAATTAGTTTTAAAATGTCGTAAGCTATCGATATACCTCTGAAGCCAGAGGCGCATCGAGCTACGTGGTGCAATGCACTTTTGCTATCCGTAAATATAACAACCTTATTAAAATTTTTCTCTGTTGCATAGGTCATAGCTTGCAAAATTGCTATGAGTTCCAACGTCATGACGGATACATCTGACATTATTTTAAAACCTGCTCTATAATTACAACTTGGATCGTAAAATGCTGCACCTAATCCATGAGCACCCTTGGACCCATCTGAATATAATTTCTGCCACCCACTATAATTAATACTCAATTCCCTCACAACTTCATTAACTAAGGTATTAGGCTCGTATCTTGTTTTGGCTAGTGATATACATTCTAAACCCATAACGAAGCATTTATGAAAATCAACAGCTGATAACCAAACATCGAAAGTAAACATTTTAAGAATATCCACAGAAACACCTTCAGTCTGTTTTACATCCTCTATCTTTTGTGTAAGTAAAGGCTTTTTTTTATTAACCCAATAACTAATGTGCGTAAGAGACCTCATTTCAGAAATTAAATTAATAGTACTATTATTTGACCAAGCACTGATTTTTAATAAATACTTATAAGCTAGATATTGTCTTCGAATAAATAAAGGAGCAATGTTTAACTCGCTCTCCATGACATGAATTGGAGTGCTTTTGATAAATCCCCCTATTACTCTCAACGCTTGATTCTGAATTTTATCAAGTTTGCAAATGTGACTTTTGGCGCTACTATCATATAAAACAGATGCGTAATCCATACGGCTTCTAATTAGAGACATGTATAATCTTCGCAAATGTATCATGTGCACCCCCCAAGACCTTCCTGCTAATAACTTTAATATATTTAAGAATTTTGAGCATTTGCTGACCACTTCATTAATATGTTTTCCCCAGTTGAGACTCCTGTCTAGCCATACACCTAAATATTTTATATTTTCTGAATAAACTAGAGGCTTTTCAATCCTTAGAACAGGCAATTTTTTTCTACGACCTCTACTAAAAAGACAATATTGTGTCTTGTTTATAGATAACCCTAACCCTAGCTCGTTTAATAACTCCACAACTAAGTTTAAACCATTTTGAATATATCGTTCACATATTTGAATGTCCTTATTACTAACATATATTACAAAATCATCTGCGTATTGCAATACTGACACATTTTGAAGTCTCTGGCAAATTTTGTAAGTGATTAAGTTAAAAAGTAGCGGAGAGAGAGGGTCTCCCTGTGCTAGACCTTTATTTGTGAACCTGCTTATTACTTTACCGTCACACAACTTCATCTTCAAATGTCGCTCATTGAGAAACCTCCACAGATACCTACAAAGCTTGGAACCGATGCCTAGACTATCCAACACATATGACGCTGCATCGATTGAAACATTGTTGTAAGCGTTCTCGATATCCAAAAAACAAGCTAATGTTGGTATATTATTGGAGAATCCAATCTGGATATATGTAACTATACGGGTCAAGCAGTCCAAGCAGGACTGTGATTTTCTGAAACCCACTGTGAACGGTGACAGTATCTTTTCCCTTTGGGTATACCATTCTAAGCGTTTAAAAATCATTAAATGAAAAGTCTTACAGATACATGATATTAGGGATATGGGTCTTAATTTAACTTCACTGTTATTATTGCTACTGCTTTTGGGAATAGGGACTATTTGAATGTTTCGCCATTGAGAAGGAATAACACCATATTGATAAATGTTATTATATAAATTAAGCAAATATTTTTTAGCTATGTCCGGTAAGTAATAAAGCATTGTGTATGATATATCGTCATCACCCGGAGCTGAATCCTTTTTTTTTTAAAACGCTGTGAAGCTCTTGGATTAAAAACTTAGATTCTAGCCTTTCATTTTTCGACGTGAAAACTGGTTCTGTGTTAGACGCATAATCTGCAGTAAGAGAACATAATAACGCGTGAGATTTATCAATTGGTGGATATACTTTTGGTTGCTTAAAACCTTTGACCCATTTCATGCGCTGCCAGATATATGACGCCGAAACCTTTTCATCAAAGGAATCGCAAAGCTTATGCCAGGCATCGGATTTTGCTTTTCGAATTAACTTCTGAGATTTCTCTGTTAAATCTTCTAATTTTGTAAGATTATCAGGCGACGGGTTTTTTCTGAAGTTAACTAACGCTAACCTTCTCTGCGCGACTATTTTAGATAGATCAGGGCTCCAATAATCTCTAGGTTTGAATTTTTTGTCTGGTTTGTTGTATATTTTAATTAAAGGAATATGTTTGTCCGCCGCAAAATTAATTATGCCTACTAAATTGTCATAGTTTTCTTGAGTATTTTCGCCATAGTCATTATAAAAGGTAGGATTTTCTGAAATAGTTTGTGAATAGTTATCCCAGTTTGCACGTTTATAATTGCGCTTTTTTATGTATCTGAAATCATTTACGATATCAATTGCCAGCTTAATTATTAGGTGATCGCTTCCTAGATTTTCGTTTAAAACTTTCCAACAAAAATTAATGGCTACGTCAGAAGAGACAAACGAAATATCGGGCAAAGTTTGTTGCAAGTGTCTATTTACCAGCTTAACCCGCGTGAAGTCACCACTGTTAATGGATATGAAACCGTATTCTAAAGATGAATCCAGTATTTGGGAACCCCGTACATCTGTTTTCACTGACCAATTGGTGTGGTGCCCGTTAAAATCTCCAGCTATCAAAGTTTTCGATGAAAAATATGAGAAAATATCATCCCAATCATTGACTTGAGTTTGTATACTAGATGGACAGTATATAGACGCCACATATTCTAAGTCCTTGCAATTAATTAATTTTACACAAACTACCTCAATACCTGTATTGTTTGCTACAAATGGTTCTAAGTAGGACTGTATCGACTTATGAACAATAATAGCGACCCCGCCGTATGAATCCGCTCTGTCTTTTCTATAAATGTTGTAACTATTAATATTTATGTTGGAGTCAATATCCAGCCAAGTTTCGCTTATAATCGCAATGTGTATAGTTTCACGTATTAAAAGGTCCGTAAATGCTACTAATTTGGGGTGCAGGCTTTGAGCATTCCACTGTACTATATTAAGCTTAATATGACTAGTTGTATTATCCATTAGCAAAGTCAGAAAAAAAAAATTGCTTATTAATAACATAGTGTTTTAGTTCTTCCCATATGATTTTAACTATTGCCGATATTTTTTCTTCTAATGTGCTCTCTGACGTTATTATAGGTTTAATTTTAATCCAAAACTGTCTGAATTCAAACTTGTCTTTTATGTGCTCGTCCCGTTTTCTATTTTCTTCTTTATTCTGTGAATTCTGATGTTGAACCTCCATATTTGCTTCTTTTAAACTCTCTACATTTTCCACTCTCTTAGACATGTTTTCAGCTTTACTACTCGCATTTCGGGCTGGTTTTCTACTGAGTTTTATCACATTTTGGTTTATTATTTTATCGAACTCATCTCTCTCTTCCTGAACATCAGCGTCCATAGTCCCACCTGAAGATCCTTGTTGCTGTACTGAATTTACCTTGACTACACTGCTGTAGGTGCCTCCCACGTTCAAGGTATTCAATGAGATGCTGTTGTCTGCTGTCAATATACTCTCTCCAGTTGATATATTCTTATTTAAGCTCTTTTCTTTGTATAACTGTAGGGCCTTTCTATAAGTTACGTGTTCCTTACTCATAATGTTTCTTATTTCTTTTTCTCTAATAAAAAAAGGGCAGTTTTTGTCCAGAACAAAGTGGTCCCCATTACAGTTCAAACATTTATGTATGTTGATATCGCAGTTATCATGCTCTGAGCTGCCGCATTTTGGACATAATAACTTTTTGACTGAGCAGAACTTTTTAACATGTCCAAACTGCCAACACCCTGTGCATTGTGACACGGGAAAATGATATGCGTCTACTTTAAAACGGCATTCGTATGCGTATATATATTGTGGTAATACACCGCCTTTAAAACATATTTTGATAGCTTCACTCGGTGTCCATGACCCATTAGCTGACAGTCTATTCATTCTCTTCAAATTCATAATTTTAACATCACACTCTATAATTTTAGTTCTTCTTCACTCAAATCTAGATCGATACCTTTAACTACACCATGAATCACGTTTAATTCATGTGTAAATTGACAGCGGAACCCCATCTCTTCAAACTTTTTGCATTCTACCAACAATAGGGCATCTTGTTTCTTGAAAAAAGTGATGATTGCTTTGTTTGTGTTTTTATATTTAATATGATCAATACCTGTAATTCTATGCGATCGTAACAACTTAGCCATCGCAATTTGTTTAGGTAGACTTTCTAGAGCAGTGATGCAAACTTGATGGTTCTCCACAATTTCTACGTCGTCGTTCTTTTTTTCTCCCTCTACCCTCACATTTGTTTGTGAATCTAAAGAATCACTCCTGATCAGCCGTTTCGGTTTCCTTCGAGTAACCGTAATAAAACCCTCTTCATCGCTCCTTAGTCCATCTCCTTCACTGTTTTCGTCTCTTTCTTTTCTTTTTGCCACCTTCCTTTCCACACTTTCAATTCTACTTGTCATTATTTTTTCACCAACTGATAAGCGTAGCTCTCGTTCAACGTTTTCTAAATATTCCGAATCACTCATTTCCTCCTCACTCTTACTCCCCTCCATCTTGAAGTCGGGACTTCAGATGGAGAGAACAAAATACCGTTAATCGCTGCGGAACTAGGTATACGTACGTGTACGTGTCAACTGTACAACGGCTCGCGCGCAACTGAGATCATTACTTAATATCAACTTTTCACACACAGCTTTATTTATCGACTAGCTTTTACCCACGACTTCGTACGCACATATCCCGTTTCATTCCGTTACCGTAGGAATTTCGGGAAATCCCCTCTTAGTACTCCCCTACACTCCCCAAGAAACCTGTATGCTATCTTCGACCAGTAGTTTCGTCTGTGTCAGTCACTCAACCACTCAAAAACAGAAGAATTTTATATTTCAGGATTAGAACTTCATGCAACACAAAGGTACAACGTCGTGCTCAATGCCTTTAGCTTAGCTTTATTCCTCTCTATAGTTCAAGTAGGAAAAACAATAAGACACTTTCAACTAAACCGATCGATTTTCATTCAAGAGCTTTCAGCTGTCTCTAAAAATAAAATACACTCAGTGATTTCCGTCTGCCAAATAAATATTCGTGTATCATAAGGATATAATGCAGAGTTTCATTCCTTCAAATGCCAGCAGCCCAGATCATATTCCAGCTAAAACGTAAGTACGTAACTCACAATTGAACCACTTTCGGCGCAAGACGCAATGGATGGAAATGGACCAGTCTAAAATTAAACATTGTCTTATGAAATATCGTCCGAACTATAACTCAGTGGCTACAGGACTGAGCCCGTCGTTTGTGACCATCATTAAGTACCCCATTCCTTACAGCTGGGTCTTAGAATTGACGCTAGAGGCACAGAAGACAAAGAGATACAGAAGGTCCAAAGAACAAGTGGAAATGCGTGTAACGTTAGACCTTGACCAGAGTGAAAAAAAGGGAACTAAGAGGAGTGCGAGCGCGAATACGGACGCGATTTGGTGGTCAAACACAGTGCATCGCAAGTTGTTGCAGATGGTATCTACTGCCTGTACAACAACTCGGGTAGATTTGTTTACTCAAGTAAAATAAAAAACGAACGCTAGGGAGAATGCATAGACACGCGCGTCTACGGACAGCGAATGCAGGCGCATTCACGACTGGCATTTGTTTTATATCGCCCTTCGCCTCTACACAGCAGTGCGATTCTGTTAATATCTCACCGTTTAAACTTAGGTGAAGTGAGCGAGAAGTGAACTGTCATTCCATTTTGTTTAGATGTGTCACCGGAAAGTGGCAGACTCCGTAAGATTGTAATAAATCTTGATTAGATTATAATTTCTCAATCTATTCTAAAAAAGTTGTCATCCAACTTCAATACTTTCCAATACATCCGTGTCTTAATTAGTAAAAAATGTTTCAAAAAAAAATTAAAAAAAAAAACAATTTCACGCGATGTTTTACAATTTTACGGCGTTAGCCGTTTTCCGGTGACAGATGGATTGACAGCACACTTCATGATCACTTCACGTTGTTAGAATAAACCGGCAGGTGTCAAAATGTCTGCATGCACCTCTTTTTGCTTTCTTGTGTGGAGTTGGCCTTTTGTCTGTTCCCAATCTATTTTATGCTGGAGATAAACCACGCTGTTTTTGTTTCAAGGTCGCCGAGGAGTTATGTAAAGAGCAAGGAACTCGTTCTGGGTTTGTCGTTCTCGGTACGCAAATTGCGATCGTCGATTGTGGAGATTCCTGGAACAAAGGTTCGCTCGCATGCGTAGCTGTGTCTGGCATAAGCTACTTTCTTGATAAAGCTAACTAGGTAGCTAAGAGATTTATATAATTATACTTGTTTCAGTACTGGTACAGAGAAAAACAGTGATTTTACCGAAAATCATGAGCAATGCTTGTGTACTGCATTTAAAATAGACGACCTAGCTAGAAGGCTTATGGACTTGTGGTCTGGGCCTGACTGGCATTCCTAGAAATGGATTAGTAACAAAAAGTGTAAAAATCTACAAGCGACATCCACAAGCAAAAAGAGGACAAAAATAGGAATACAGGAATTCAATAACAGTTTTTGATAGTTGCTTTTTTTTTTTTTTTTTTTTATTCAAACGATGAAACTCTTGGCCCAAATCTCACCTGATGGAAAGTGATGATTAGGCCGAAGATGGAAGCGAGTTTCACCCGGAATCCTCTTACACAGAGAAACTGGCTATCATACCTCTAACTGCCGGAACACAAAAATGCTGTTAACATTGTTGTTATGGCGACAGACATAGACATGATGGTGGTAGCTTGCCAGGCGGACTTAAAACAAGTCCTACCACCAACCAAACCGAGCAAAAAACTTGCCTCCGCTGGGAATCGAACCCAGGACCTCTGGGTCCGAATCAGGTGGTATAACCACTAGACCACGGAGGCGGTTAGTGTCACCTGTTTAGCACCACCCGGGGACCACGTGCTTACTTTTGTCCCATTGAACAAAGACGTCAGTGTTAAACACATGTTAATAAGACTTTCCAAGCGCCATTCTTACTCAATCCTGCAACCGACATTGGCAAAGTTGTAACCATTCCCGTGACGGAACATTACGGTGAATATGACCACAAAGCCCCATGACGTCACTCGTTCCCGGAATGTGCTACGTCAGTCATTGACAATTCTTGGTTATAAAACCACGCTGCCGACCCGAGCGAGAAATGTGTTGGAACGAATTTGCAATCTGCTGAGTATGTATGGCATTCTGGTATTTAGATTTCCGTTTTACCTGCCTTTGAAACATTTCTGGTTATGAGATTGGCTATCGTGTTATTTATTTCGTTTGTAGGGAATAGTGTTCGAACAAGTTACGTGAGTTGAGCTTTTGCGATAAATTCAACATGATTTTTTACTTCTTTTAAATGAGCTCGATAAATAAACTCACGAACTCCAATTTTCACAATGCTTGAGACTTCAAAAACATTGTCCCAATTATAAGAACTGCAGGAAAACCATTTACCATTTCTGTAACTTTATCAAATGAATAAAGTCCATTTTAATTCATCAATTATTATATTTCAGCAGCTCTTAAGAACTTCTTTTTCAATTAAGAAAAACATATAACGTAGCGTGTACAAAACGGTCCATGCAGGCAATTTGTCGTCAGTGCTATACATTTCACGGTGAAGAATGCCGGGCGTATGTACGGAACCTCCGAAACAATTGTGTGCTCAGAATTGTTTTAGACTTTATGCGGACAACATCCTGGGAGGGATTGCACATTCCTTCATTTTTTTAATATTTCTGCGTCGTCATGTTTTCCTGGTACCTTCCTGATATTATTCTTAATAGCTTCCGTTTAACGCAAGAAAATGGCAACTTTGTTTCAGGCAATATATTCCCAACGAGATATGCATAGCTTGACTCATGGAAGAAAAATGAGAAACCAGTAGCAAGTTAGTACATGCATGCAAACATACTTTAGAAAGAAAGAAAGGAGCAAAAATAAATACAGTTAACCTTTAGTATTTAAAGGTCACCTAATATTTATCCCGTTACAGGACCAACCGTACCCTTCTCGGAACAGGGTCGCTCCCTTAGCAACTCATTCAAGTAAGAGTAGTAGCTAATCAACCATTAATATCCCTCAACATTTGTGTCAAAAGCAGAGAATCAGAAGCTGAAGTAATAGTTATCAATAACATTAACATAAATAATTAACAATGTATTCCGTCGGCCGCAGACGTGGGAGGAGCAGGAAGCAACGCCCAGTGCGGAGCCCCACACAAGTACAAGTAGCTGGTGCAACGAAGCAAGAACGTACAGTAAGCCAATTTGTCCGAGGGGTTCCGGCTAAATAGCTGTCAGATAAATCGATCGATGCATGAGGTGGTGAAGTTAAAGGGACAGAAATATTTGAGTGAAGAGATGGAGTCTAGGATAAGTAATCGAAGATTGGAAACGTATACAAGTATAGTTTCTGATATACTGGATTTAGTAGCGAACAATTTTTCTAAAGACGAATCGAAAGAATCGTAAGGGTTACTGAAGAACGAGTCTCTGCTGATTTTAGATATCTCTTGGTTGTGTCTTTATTGCCTTGAGACCGTTTTCTATACGAGTAAGTATTTGAAAGTTGTAGACAGATTAAACTTGAAACCCTTCTCTACTACTACAAAAATAGTCAATTCTATAGCAGTCGTATATTGGACGCTAATTTTTACATTTTTACTTGACCAGTCATTGTGTTCACACTTTGACCAAAGTGAACCTACTCCCCTTATCTTCATTGTAACACTACAACTGTACCAGTTCAGTTGCAACTTACTTGTTAACATTACATATGATAAATATGCATCTATTTTTGTTAGCGGTACTAACACTTCTCTACGTGTATGTATATTTATATATGTATGTGTATATGGTCACGAAACGGCAACACCTACAGGAGGACGTGTTGGTTTTTAGGAGTGCACTTTAAGTAGCTTTTGACCACCTACGTATGACCTGTTAATCTGATTCTGTTTGATAATATTTACTTATTCAGAGCATGCTTCTTTAGTTAAAGTAATTATGGTGAGTTCGATACGAAGGAATAAACCCTGACTGAGCTTGCATTGGTATCTTCAAATATTTCCGTATCTATTAGTACTATGTGTATCAGCATGAGAGGACCATTTTCAATCTACATTTGACATCGAAACATTGTATTGACTCTTCATACAATACCTACTATTCTCCTACTTTTAGTTTTTATGGAAATCTCGTACAATTCTACCTATATCAGGAGGCATTCTCTCATTTTAATAAATCATGCACAGCTTAATTGGGCTGCGAGTATACATTTCTCCTTTAACGTCTTCACTTAAATTGTCTCCTTTTTTTTCATAAATTTAATAGGGTATAAAAGTAAATAGTACACATAATAGAACCTGCAATACGGTGTCTCCTTCTCTCCTTAAAATCCATTCAAAGGTTATCTTTTAAATAGCGATAAGGTCGCCCATTTTAACGACCAACGTAAAGTTTTTCAAATCTATCTTTTCTGTACCTAAGGTACTTATATAGTATTTATGGTGAAGAATATTCTATTACATTGCATTATATCTTGATTTACCGAACCCTCTAAGACCGTCTTCTAAAGGATTTTGCTCTGCAATACATCCGACAGCATCTGTGTAGTTTCACTTAAACGATTTCATAACTGTATCTCCCAGCTTATCAAAATCTATACATATACGAACTAAAGGTAGAATGCACACTTCAGTTAATCCATGCAACATTGATATAGTGTTTACAGCATCATAATCTAAATCGATTATCTGTTCTGCTACGAGCGTTATTGTTCTTGATACATGAGTACTAAAGATTATATCGATATGCTCTAGTCTATGATGCAATACGTAATTGTTGGCATTGGACATTGCAATGGATCGGGAACTTGAATGCTGGGATGATATAGTGTGTTTATGAGTGTTTGTATCGATTTAAGCCGGTTGTAAACAATATGGAAGATCTTTGATTTGTTGTTTATTGCGTTGGGTTATGATAAAGTGATTTAGTTTACACAGGGCGATTGATTATCGAGTGCGATTCTTGAAATGAGTAGGTACAAGAGCTATTTCTCAACGATGTCGAACTTGGAGTGCAAATCGGGATGTTTTCGAATTAAGAATTTTACAAGACATTTCGGAATTACCTGCCTCATAACCAAAAACTGTTTTGTTTTGAAGTTCGAGGAATACAGAATACAGTTTGTGTTTATTTTCTTCCAACATCAGTTTACTTTTCTTAAAGTTCTCGCCTTTCAAATATATCGTTGTAAAGTTTCTCTATAAACAATAATTTCAGTAGGTAAGAAAAGTATAATGGCGACATGGCGTTCACAACTGTTCGGGTAACAAAACTTTGAACAGTGACTGCCCTAGTTAGGACCTGAGCACTTGACTCAATATTATGCAGGTGTCCGCTTGACCTGTAGACTGGTCATGGTCATTTTGAACTACCTGATACTGACGTATTTATATCTTTTTAATGCTGTTATTTATAGTAGTGGTACCTAGTTTTTTGTCTTTCAGGCAATTTTGAAGGTTTTGGAATGGTCATATGGACACAGGATGAATTGAGATTTGTTTTGGATCCAGGAGGTAGGGTCTCAAAAGCAGAAAACCGCCTAAATCAATTGAAGAGTCAAAGATATTGGTATGAAATGTGTATGTATAACTACAAAAGCTTAGAGAGGAGGGAACGGACTAATATAATAATAAAAGCGACCAAGTGCAAGTCGGACTCTCACATGAGCGGTTCCGTACCAAAAACCAAAAAAAAAAACTTCTGTATTGGAGCCCCCTTAAATTTTTATTATTTGTTGTTATACTGGCAATAGAAATACACACCCGCAGACAGACAGACACAGCTCAGTAATAGAGTTCCGTTGGTTAAATTTCGGGTTCTGAATCCTAATAAACTAAGCATAAATCCAATTATCCAACTCGGAACTCCAGCAGGTAAGAAAAAAGTTTTAACCTGAAAAACTGCTGACAGGATTACTATTTTAAATATATTCCGTATACAATACACAAAACCCCATAGCCCGTATTTCCATTTATGACCTAATACCAAACCGACCCAATCTCATACCGCTTGTACCCGCTTCGACTACTAACAGCATCGAACGAATTCATATCACATTGCGAATCGATTATTATGATCCAAGTACTGGTACAATCGCAGGCAGCGATCGTTGGCACGCCCGGTGGCCTAACAAAAACTCTTCGCGCGAATAATCATTCACTATGGTAAGAGCACGTGCCAAAATACTTTACAACGCGACTGTACTTTCCAATCACATACACATAATCTGTGGCTTCTAAAGAATAAGGTTGAATTTCCTATGGCATTTGATTCGGTTTGTACAATGTGTAAGTTGGAATAGGTAGTATGCCGTATTTACAATTTGTAGTGTATGATTTTTATTTCATTGGATAAACTGGCACGTTGTTTATTTTTGCTGTTAACTACAATTGCGAATAAAACTAGGATTGCTTTTGTGTGAAACGTGAAACTTAATTAAAATCTACTACTGTTTGTATTTAAAATGATATGGTAACAAAAAGTTGGTACTAAGAGGCAATAACGAATTATATGCATACAACTTGTTACAAAATAAACGCATTAACTGAAAAGGGGTCATTGTACTCTCTGTTATGAAAACATCAATAAATCATCATTTAGCATGCAAAATATTGCTACGTTTAGCATGATAAAATTGAAAATGATAACCATTTATATTTCCTACAAATAATATATTCAACGCAAGCTATTATAATAATGACTGAATAAACAGAAAGCATTAAAGTAGGTAACCTATGCCTATTATACTTTTAAAGTAAAGATAATGGAAAGTGCAAGGCAAACGTTTTATAAAAGGAAATAAAGTAGGTCAAACATAGACATAATTTACGAGTATACTAATGTGCTGAAACACGATACCTAACTAGGTACTAGAACCAACAATTTATGTGTAGCTAGCTGCTTAGGTACTACTTAGGCCTCGGTCTCGAAGGTAGCGATTGCGGGGCGGGAGCGGGAGCGGCGCGGGGATGACGCGGTTAGCCTGGTGTACATCGTTAGTCTGTGACCAACATTATCAGACTAACCCACTTGACTATTAGCGAATGATAGCCAAGAGGGCTATTTTTTTTGGAACAGGCCCGTCACTCGTTTCCAACCAGTGCAACTCCTGAAAGCCAGAATCAACAGTGGCGACCATCAACAATACGCCGAGCTAATGAAACCCGACGAGTCCCGAGAAACGATTGAACTGTCTTGGATCCCGCAACGAAATTAATCAGAAGAGAACAGTGGAGGAGTAGGAAATAATAAATATAACTTCCACCAAGTGGGTTAGATAATGTTGGTCACAGACCCTACACCGCTCACCGCGCCGCTGCCTTCGAGGTCAGTTCCATATTAACCGCCGCCGCCCTGTGTTCGTATCCGTACCCTTAGGTATTTAATTTTATTGTGAAAATGCATTTAGTAGTGTTATTATTGTATGTTCTTATAAAGTCAATTTTCGATCAATCGCACCTATCTATCACGTGAGAGGATGCTAAACTCTCTTTACTATTTATTGTATAAACAATAAACGACAACAATTAAACAATTATAATAAAATAAAAATCATGAAGAAAAGACATTATTTTTAAGTAAGTCAGAAATGGGTCAGAAAATCGTAATGTAAATTATTGAAATACATTGTAAACCTATGTCAACTATTCAACTTCACTGAACAGTACTTCAATGTATGGTATATTCTGTAATAAAAAATATATTATTATAGGAATATGCATTTTTATAATAATATCTTTTGCCCACGACTTCGTACACACATATCCTGCTTCTTCCCGTTCCCGTAGGTTTTCGGGAAATCCTTCATTGGTTCTCCCTTACACTTCAGTGGAGCATTAAGAGAGAATTAAGTAAGTAATTATATAAGAAACCTATAGTCGAATTTTCAGCTTTCTACGACCAGTAGTTTCGGGTCACTCAGTCACTCACCAGTAACGGGAGTTATTATATATATATTGATTTAGTGTTGACAATTCTACAGTGCTGTATGGTTGGTACTCTATGGAAATAAAATAGTTAGTTGTTCTGCGACGATCAAAGTGTTTTAATAGGCTATGGGCCCAGAACGTGAAAGCGTTCTAGGCCTATTAAAACACTTCGTTCAGTTTGAAAAATTAATTCAGAGTTGTTAAAAAAAACCTCAATATTGACAAAAAAGCAAAGTTCAAAATGGAACATGGTAGGTACCGACTACAAAGTCCTGGAGGGTACCTACTCTACCTCCGTACAAATCTATTTTGGAACAACCTGTAGCTAATATCAACGCTAATATTCTTGTCAGCATTTTAACTCAATCGTGTGAAAATGTAACACGTGTTATAAAGAAAATATAATTTACATACATAATAAAAATAGACATAGTTACTAAAAAAAGGCTTTCAAAATCACAGTAGGTCAAACTCGTCTGCTGTGAATTATTGAAATACGTCACAAACACACCTATGTTAGTTATTCCAGCATTCAAAATTTAAAAAAAAATGCTAAACAACGGTAAAAAAAAATCTAAATATAACGTACATACATAGGTATATTAGTTACTGCCTACAAAGCCCTACAGCTGAACAGAACTATTTTTGGAACAATCTGTACCTACACTAAAATTCTAGCCAACATTTTTAGACTATCATGTGAATACCTATGTAACACGCGTTATGTATTATGTACAAGCACGAATGTCTTTTAGCTTTTCAGGGTTCTGTATCAAAATGGTAAAAAGGAACCCTTAAAAGAGCAATTACTGAAACAAAAGCATTTAAAAAGAAACTCCATGAACTATTAGTGAACAAATGTTATTACTCTATGAAAGATTTTTTTGATAACAAATCACTATTAAAATACAATCTGCCTGAGTCATGATGCATTCTGTGTAGATAAAGATAATCATATAATATAATAGTAATAATAATTAACGAGGATTAAAGTATCTAATAATTTGCAATGTAATACATTATTGTTGACATGCATGTACGAGTAAACTCACTAGATACTTACCTACATTCTATTGTACGCCCTAAGGGTAGGACATAGCTGGTGAACTCAACATTAAAATATCCAGATCGCTAGGTAAGCTCAACACCGTCTACCAGGCGGAATGCGTGGGCATTATCCTAGCAGTTCACGCCATAGAGGCCAGGAAAATCACCGACACCCACATCTGGATACTCTCCGACAGTGCCTCAGTCCTCCAATCTCTAAGGGGATCTGGTGCTGTGGCTGTTGGACCCGAACCCATAGTACCGCTCCCCTTCAACCAACTACGCACATGGCTGCGTGAACACATCCACAAACAAGCGAAACGCTGGTGGGCCTTGACACCAGGCTGCAGGCAGTCCAAGGAAGCCATGCCAAACCTGGACCGAAAACTAACCAGGCGCTTTCTGTGACTGGATAGGCACAGCTTGCGAATGGTGACGGGGACCATCACCGGTCACTGTTCACTAAATGAACAATTGCACACGGTAGGTATTACGGATAGCCCTCTATGCAGAGCATGCATGGGGGGGGAGAAACGGTACCGCACGTACTCCTTGAGTGCGAGGACGTCGCCGAAATACGGAAGCAAACTATAGGGTCACCAAACTTGCTCACAGATATCCTGAACACGCCGAGAAAACTTATCTGTTTCTGGAGGGAAGTTGGGTGGTTGGAATGACGGCCGCCATGGCTCACGTACAATGGTCCAACATCAGGACTAAGTGCGGAAACCAAAACCCCCTAATAGAATAAAACCCTTATGGTGTGACTAAGTCTGTCCGTCTGGCACGGCTGGATATCTCAGGCACTACTGATGCTATGAACTTGAAATTTTGAATAGTTTTAGATGACGATGACGTTTGCTCAACTATTTTGAAAATAAGAAAGACAGAAATACAAAGACTGAATGGATTTCTTAAAAATTCTACTAGGGCATGTGGGGTAAAATATTATGAAAGCGGTATTTGCACATTCTCAAACATTTTTTTTTGTTTTTTAGGCCGCATGGTTTTCGACTTTTGACGAAAAATTACAAAAATGTATCCCCTTATCTCCAAAGTTTGAATAGGCAAAATTCTGAAATTATTCTATGTGAAATTATGTAAAGATTAAAGGAAAAATAAAACGATGTCTCTAAGGCCAAGAACTCACGGAGCGATTTTGAACCGTGCCCGCCGCAGTGGCGGAACTGCGGTTTTATTTCCAAACTCACGAGACCGGTTATTTGCGCGGTTACGCAGCCGTCGCGGTTGCGATCATCGCCCGCAGACGTGGCGGGTGATGACCGCGAGACGGGCGGTTGCAAGACGGGCAGTACAACGATCAGTTGCGATCCAGACCGCCATGGACCAAAGTAATTAGTAGTTCGATTTCAATATCCATTTTTTAATGTTTGTTTAATTTTAAACATGCACAAACACGTCATGATGCCACAAGTCACTGGTGCAAAATAGCGTTGGATTTCTGTACACCCCGCCCCCGCCGGCCACCGCGGTCGCCAGCCAACCGATCGCAGAGCGCGCGGGCGCCACCCGCCGAGGCTGTGGGTGACCGCGGCCCGCGCGATTCTACTAGTTGGCCGCCGGTGCAGCGGGAACCGCAAACAACCGCGCACACCGCGGGCTTAAAACGCGTCGTGAGTTGTGCTTTAATATCTTACATAATTTTATTATATATCTGCATTCTACAGAAGCTGCGGGCCCGCAACCGCGGCGGACGCGGCTGAAAATCGCTCCGTGAGTTCTTAGCCTAAATAGCATACTTTTCCAGAAATCATCAACAAATAATACATTAGTTCCACTAGCGGTCAACAGCTGGCGCTGATCTTAAACTGCAATATGCCTACACCGCAGTGTGAAAATTCTCTGACGAATACCTATAGGCCTCGCCGATGAAAATTTAAAAACATTTCACGTTTTCTGATGGTACGGAACGGAACCCTCGGTGCGCGTGTCCGATTCGCTCTTGGCCGGTTTTATTACTCTGACGCAATAGACAATGAAGAGCAAATCAATTTTGTGTTTAACAAAAAATTGCTCAACAACCGGCCTCTTTGTAAAGGCTGACATAGTGCCTATACCTATACATATTAATATGTAGTAGAAATATTCACTTTTCATAAGATTTTTTTTACTTATTTAAATCCTGAATTTTATCAAGTTACCGAAAAATGAAAATTAGTAAAAATATATATACTTATCTCATATTTGACACTGCATTCAGGTCAACTCATGTTCAAACTGTTCGAGAAAAATTTAAACATATATGCAAAAAAAAAACCTTCCCTGTGACCTGAATTTAAAAAGAACAAGTTTTGCACCTTCGCTATACAGTATGAATTTTATTCAAATGAGCGGGATGCAAGCAATAATTTCCGAGAATAGCCGGCTATAGTTTTGTATTCGATAAGGATAAAATGAAAGAGGGATTATTGGCTCGTGGCGACCACGTGACCTGCTCAATATGCGAACCGTATTGAAAACAATAGCCAAATATGTGATTTACCGAAATACCCGGCCAATTTGAATAAACGCCCGTGTTAAATTTTAATATACGCGATAGTGATAAGAATCGATGATTAATTATTGGAAGCGTGTGTTAAATGTATAATTATTATTCCTTTGCAGTGAATCATTAGATTTGGCAACCGTTAGACGAGTTTAATACTACGATGAATAGGCAATGACGCAGAACAGTGTAATAGGAATCAATAGACTTCTATTGCCACTAATAGGGAGGTTCATATTACGAGTCTTCGTTTAGAGACTAATGTATTCAATGAACAGACATTTCTCCATTGAGCACACTATAGCAGTATTCGCATTCGCATGTTTATGCATACGCAAATAATAATTTTACTACTCATATTTTAAATGTAAAACTTTTTGAGGATGATGATTTTCATGAAAAACTACTGTACTTATTTTTATGAAGCTTTAATCTAATAAAGCTTATGTTTCAGAATAACTCAACCCACCCATTACATGTATTAAACCAACGCGGGCGGCAGCTAGTAACATAGTATTTTTTTTTTTATTGCCCACCATAAATATTTTTCGAGATACAAAATATCCTATTCCTATTTTATACAATTATCAGTAACAGAATAATCGTAATACTTCTTAAGGTGGCTCTAGTCGATATTTTTTCCATAGAAACTTCGGGAGGGTATTACTCCGCTGTTTGACAGAGTACATCAAAAGTTAAACATAATATCGTTTTGTCATATTATTAGTTTTGTCTGTATGGAAACAGAATGGTAAAATAAACCGCCATTAAAAAGTTATGAGCCACCAAAGTTTCGTTTTTCTTGCCAATTTTAACGCATCTTTGGGCGTAAATAAGTAATAAACACAATGTAAAATCTTTAAAACCAAGTCGGTACCGACAAAGCTCAACTATCGAAGAATTCAATAACTTTTATTTTTAATCGATATATGCAGTAGTTTTTTCATAAAACTCGATTTACGAAAGGCCTTCTCATATTTTTTTACGCGCGCGTTTTACTATGAATTATCGTGCCTCTCACTGAATAACGTTCCCCCCGGTGCGGTGCGGACAACGCTCACGCACACGTGCGTATTCAAGTTACAACTGTGTCTGCTGCGGTGTGCTGTGGCCTGTGGCCTATGTCGTTCATACGTATACGTAGGTAGACTATACTTGCGCTCTAATTTATATTGACTCATTGGCTTGATTTTTGGATTTCAACATTATATTTTATATCTGTTTGACTTCGCACTGTAGTTTGGACTCCGTATTTGCGTTTGAAATTGTTATTGTTGCTTTGAGTGGACGCTGCATAAGTACGTGACATTGTTTTGAATCATTGAAAAAGTTTAAAAAACCACATATTATAAACAATGGGTAGAAAAGTCATAATTTGGCGTCGTGACCGGGTCTTCGACACCGCGTCGCTGCCCGCGCCCGCTGCAGTGTAAAATCATCGCGGCGGGATGCTATCGCGCAATGAATTTTCAACTCTCGATGTTGAAACCAATGATATAATTATAAGTTGAAACGGTGTCTTTTTTTGACGCGTTGGGATTAACTCAGCTGAGTGCTGGGTTCTCAACGCTCGGCTGAACGGAATATTTTTACGTCCGTGCGTACGGTGGCTAAGCGTTCTTACAATCGAGCGACATGACGCCGCCGTGCCACCGCCGCCGCACGCGTCTACGACAGGGATAACTGCACGCGTCGTTGGTGGTCGTTGAAGCGCCCGTCGACAGCCAACGACAAAGGTTGCCGGCCGCCAGCGGCAACGTGTCGCTCGTTTAGTTGAGTACCTAGGTAGCAGGTAGCGAAATCCAAAGTTCAAGCCAGGGTCAATGTAATGTTTGTTACTGGGTTCATTCTATTTGCTTTCAAAATAGTTTCTTGCAATTGACAAACCTAATTTTGTGTTCGTAGGTACTTTTGCGGCGGACAAGACTTTTTTATGGATGGGAAACCAAATAACTGCTCCCGCTTTGGGCGAAGCAGAAGGGAGTGTCAGACTCTTCTTGACTAAAACCCATCCGTGTTCCTCCTAATGCCCTCTGCGTACCGTACTTACCAGGGCCGCGGTAACTCTTTCGAACAAATTCTGCAACATCATAGTTTACATAGCTCTCTGCCTAATAGGTACCTACTGTTATATTAACGTAGGTAGGTACTTACCTACAAGCAAAGATGCCATAAAACAAACCGTTGGCGTCGTAGACACTAAAATTTTAACGTTAGGTAGGTAGGTATGTAGGAGCTAAGTAAACAATCTTTATGTGTCACTTGTCAGTTTGTCACAATATACTGTGCACTTGTCTGATAATTTAAAGCAATCTAATAATGAATGCAAATCTAAACACGTCTGTGTCAACCAATAGGGGTAACTAAAAATAGAAAACCGGCCAAGTGCGAGTCGGACTCACGCACCGAGGGTTCCGTACAAATATTATAATATAAGCAAAAGTTGTGGATTACGATTTATGACGTACCTATTAAAAAAACTCCTTAGGTACTAGATCTCGTTCGAACCAATTTTCGCTGGTAGTTTACATGGTAATGTACATCATATATGTTTTAGTGTTATCATTCTCTTATTTTAGAAGTTACACGACACACACACATTTTACCACTCTGGAAGTGTCTCTCGCACAAACTATTCAGTTTAGAAAAAAATGATATTAGAAACCTCGATATCATTTTAGAACCCCTATCCATACTATACCGGCCTACAGGTTTAGGTAGGTAGTAAGTTCACAGAATACGTCTACTTACCAAGTTTAGAGTTTTCGACAGCATAGTTCTTATAGTTTCGGAATAAAGTGGCTGTGACATACGGACGGACAGACAGACAGACAGACATGACGAATATATAAGGGTTCCGTTTTTTGCCATTTG
The DNA here is from genome assembly GCA_963859965.1 of Ceramica pisi. NCBI lineage: Eukaryota > Metazoa > Arthropoda > Insecta > Lepidoptera > Noctuidae > Ceramica > Ceramica pisi. The sequence goes on from OY982542.1 coordinate 8,447,745, forward strand.
GCTACGGAACCCTAAAAATTAAGAAGACAGGTAGGTAAGTAAGTAATTTTGATAACAATTTATAGGATGGTACTTAGGTAGAACTAATTTCATTATTAGGTACTAGCGACCCGCCCCGGCTTCGCACGGGTGCAATGCTGATACTAAATACACTACAGAAAAACCGTGAGAAAAACTGTTACCTACCTACCTCACGTCTGAGCCGCGCGGGTACCTTACATAGATCTAAACTCCCCTCCCGCACGCGCACCCCCGCCTTGGTGACGTTCACTTCGCAACGGGCCGTGCAGCAGAAATCGTAATATTTTAATTTCGCCATAACTTCAAAACCAAACGTCCGATTTTAATCATTCAAAGACCAAATATGATCTACATAAACTGTACTTAGTGATGAAATACTTTATTTTGATAAGGATTAATAGCATGAGTAAAATAAACGTGTTTAAATGTAGTCCAAAAAAATATCTAGATTTTTAAATAAAAAAAATTGTTGTTGTGCCTCACTCGACATAGAAAGGTATAGTGTGTCGCGGACTTTTTTGTAGATATTTATAAGATCTACAATTAATTAGAACAATTTATGGTTGTATCTTTTATAGTTTAGGCAGCGTACGCAAAATAAGATACTTTTCTGGTTGATTTTTACACCTTGTGTCCGAAAAACCCAAATATCTTACGGAACCCTATTTTTTTGCAAAATAAAATATAGCCTATGTTACTCGTGGATAATGTAACTTTTGAATGGTGAAAGAATTTTTAAAATCGGTCAAGTAGTTTTTGAGCCTATTCATTACAATCAAACAAACAAACAAAGTTTTCCTCTTTATAATAATAGTGTAGATAGTGTAGATGTAGATGCATCTAGTACCTACGGACATAAACTGCGATGACTATTCAAGTAAGCATCAGATCTGTCGGTGGCGGCGTGGCGGCTGCATTACCACCAAGGAAAAACTAAACATAATAACAATAGAATAAGCAATCCATATTAGGTACCTATAGGGCCGTAGAGGTATAAAACGATAACACAGTGCCTACTATTTTTAGTAAGAGTTTTTAGGTAGGTAGTTGCTGATTTCTCGGCAAGCGTCGAACGACTACGCGCAGCGGCGCGCGGTGGCGGTATGTGTGCATCGTGTAACTTCGATTTAGTTCGGAACGGTTCGGAACGATGTTTGTGTGCGTGCGAACTAGACGTGCATGAAGGCTAGCGTCTAACTGCTCATCACTGGTACTATCTCTGTCGGGCATGATGCGAGGTGAGACAGCGTGCTTTTTGGCCATGCCTACCACTGAGTTCGAGCCCGCGACTAGTTGGCCCTTAAGGGGTCATTATGAACAACTGTAACTATAACTAGTTATAGTTAAAGTTGTTCATACTGAAATCACGAAAAAAATCGACTACCCTATGCATTTTTGTGCGCATAACTCGACAAAACGTACTGAGCAGCTGATTTTTTTTTCACGTTTTAGGGTTGCTCCTGGGGGGCTACTCTCTAAGCCCGAAGTCCGTAGTTTCGGGCTTAGTTGCGGGCGTATTCTGCTCCGTATTACCTAACCAATAAGAATTAATGTCAACACTATTGGAAGTCGCTGTGAAATCGTGTTCTCATTCATTTTTAGTTCGGGTTTAGAACTTATCGTAAGCCCATAATTAATACGGAGTAGAATACGCCCGCAACTAAGCCCGAAACTACGGACATCGGGCTTAGAGAGTAGCCCCCCTGTAGTAAAAGTTAAGAGGTACAGACGCCAGCACAACAATCTGTCAAATTTCTTTAATAAATTTTCAACTCTATCGCTGAGAAATTAGGTTTTTTTTTTATGCAAAACGGGGAAACTCTTGGCCCAAATCTCACCTGATGGAAAGTGATGATTAGGCCGAAGATGGAAGCGAGTTTCACCCGGAATCCTCTTACACAGAGGAACTGGCTATCATACCTCTGACTGCCGGAACACAACAATGCTGTTAACATTGTTGTTATGGCGACAGACTTAGACATGATGGTGGTAGCTTGCCAGGCGGACTTAGAACAAGTCCTACCACCAACAAAACCGAGCAAAAAATTTGCCCCCGCTGGGAATCGGACCCGAGACCTCTGGGTCTGAATCAGGTGGTTTAACCACTAGACCACGGAGGCGGTTAGTGTCACCTGTTTAGCACCACCCGGGGACCACGTGTAGGTATTCGCTGAAGGGTATTCTCCTACGGACGCGGGTGACTCGGCCGCCAAGATAGGTTCAAGATTAATTGGGAAATTTTGACAGTTTCGGGTAGCTTGATGTGCTGCCGACTGTACATGTTATAAGGTTTATTCTGCTACGCGTTGAATAATGAGCCAACCATTCAATATCATTCATAGCTGTCTGCGTGCGGTCCCAGTTTTGATCCCCGGATTGGGCAATGTGTTATTGCTGCTATTGCTGTTATCTATTACGATTTTTTTAGAGGAGTTTGTAAGGTGATGGTATGCCTCGGATAGCCGAGCTGGTCGTGCCTAATTGACGTCCTATCGGACTATAAAATTGAAAGAAGGTAGGGTAGACCTTTTTTTTGCGTATACACTTGTGCACTATAATACTTCTCACGCCAATCGCTGATCTTACTTAGATTGCCGCCCTGGCCACGATACAGTCTGGAAGACTAATTTAATCAGTGTAAGAATTTTCTTAACTGCATCCAAACTTACCCCACAAACAATTTTAGCTATTAATCATTTTAGGCTTTTAGATTTAATTTGGCTTACCAAATAAATTCACTAGTAGGTAATCTGGCAGCACTGTCCCTGGTAAGATAAGGTACCGCACTAGTGCGTCACCAGTAGTATGGCGGTTCACAGCGTAGACCACACAGCGCTACGAAGTTGCTACGGATGCTACGAATAATCTGTTTTTGGAGAGATGTTCAAATAAAGTAGAAGATAAGCTACAACGATGGCGTAGCAATTGTAAACTATCGAGTAAAAAAAACATGCATTTACATTCGCATTTATTACAAACTAGCTGACTCGCGCAACTTCGTCTGCTTCACATTTTCCATTATTGCTCCGCTCCTATTTGTCTTAGCATGATGACATATAGCCTATAGCCTTCCTCAATAAATGGGCTATCTAACACTGAAATAATTTTTCAAATCGGACCAGTAGTTCCTGAGATTAGCGCGTTCAACCAAACAAACAAACTCTTCTGCTTTATAATATTAGTATAGATAAGTATAAGTATAGATAAGAATAGCTCTTCTACCAGCAGCTTTGTATTCGTGAAAGTTTGTAATAGTCCCAAGAGAACATGCTCCCTGGATAAGACGTCCTATAAATATCCTATTTCTTAACCCAGGACATGGTCTACCAGTACCTACGCCAAGTTTCATCTAAATTCATTCAGCCATTAAAACGTGAAAAGAAAAAACAAACAAACAGTTACTTCACCTTCAACCGATATTGGACAAACTTCTTCAGAAATAACTCTAAGTCGCAAATTCGCGATGGTTATTTTTTTTTTATTGTGGTTAACCAACAAATGTTTACACCAAAACATTAACAGCTTATCTTCTTCTTATATATAAAAATGAATTGCTGTTCGTTAGTCTCGCTAAAACTCGAGAACGGCTGGGCCTATTTCGGTAATTCTTTTTTTGTTTAGTTCGCCAGAATACAGGGAAGGTTTAAAAGCAAAAAAATGGGAAAGTTGACGGGAGCGAAGCCGCGGGGGACAGCTAGTCTTTGGCCAATTCTTTTTTTAGAATATTCCTTGAAGTACGAGGATGGTTCTTACGGAGACAAAAAATATAAAAATTGCCTGAAAAAGACTAAAAACAACACTTTTCTATACTCCCATACAAAAGATTGATATATAAAAATGAATTACGGTTCGTTAGTCTCGCTAAAACTCGAGAACGGCTGGGCCGATTTCGGTAATTCTTTTTTTGTTTAGTTCGCCTGACTACAGCGAAGGTTTAAAAGCAAAAAAATTTGTAGCCAATTGATGGGAGCGAAGCCGTGGGCTAGTAATTTATAGTATGATACAATTGCGGGTGCAACAATTAATTATAGTACATAGGTTAACACCGCTAACATCAGTGGTAAAATCATTAATTAATAAGTAACAACAATAAAAAATATAGGTGAAACATTTAAACCCTCAATACTCAATTCTTTATTGCATTCCACAATGTACATGCTCACAAAGTGTATCAGTAGTAAGGCATGTATGCAGTCAGTAATTGGAAAAGCTATACCACAATTATTATTAGGTAATTGACGGACATGCTCAACAGATCAGCTTAATATAGCCGCTATATGAGAATTGTGATAATATTATTAGTAGTAACAGACCTGGTAATTATACGCAGTGAGTGATAGATCAATTTAGAAGCCAATCTCTGTGTATTCCAATGTACCTTATACATACCTAATATAGTTGCAATTGTTAAGTAATTCTACTGTGAATGTTAAAATAATGGGCCTCAACATAATGCTTAAAGTCACTCAAAGGACAATGGAGAGGGAAATGCTTGAAGTTTCATTGCGTGATCGAATCAGGAATTTAGGTATATTTTTGTGCAGATATCATGATTATCATATCAGCCGAAAGACGTCCACTGCTGGACATAGGCCTCCCCCAAGTGTCACCACAACAACCAGTCCTGTGCGTATCCATCGGCTACCTGCGACCCTCACCAGGTCCACCTCGTTGGGAGGCCTTCCAAAGTTGCGTCTTCCGGTACGTCTTCCGTCACTCCAGGACTTTTAACCCCATCGACCATCTGTTCTGCGAGCAATGTGCCCTGCCCACTGCCACTGTTCAGCCGGTCGATTCTGTTGACATCTCACCGTGATCACTTAGGTGGAGTGAACGACAAGTGAGCTGTCATGCCATCTTGTTTGTATGGTTTGACAGCTTACTTGTCGTTCACTTCGCCTAAGTGGTCACTTCGACATGTTTACAGAATCGCACTGCAGATATACCTGTACCTAACTATTATGTCCTACTAACTACATTTTTTGGATTTTAAAAATCAGTAGGTTCTGATTGCATATAACAAACTAACGGTCGAATTGATTATTGTTGTTCGTTTTGGTAACTGTGTACGGTAAAGGATGGAACTTTTCCAAAATCCCTAGTATTTTTGAGTTTTGGTGGAGTGAGCAGAGGGGCTAGGTAGCATGAATATTTTGACGTATAATAAGTAACATTAACGTAAGTGTATTTTGAGTGTGAAAAACTACAACCCCATAGTATTTTGGTTTAATTTTATGGAACATACACAATTGATATCATTTAAAGATATGAATATGGGTATCTAATTCAAATAAATGTTATGTGCGAAACGAGTTTTGTAGCTATAAGTAGTAACAAAATATTCAAGTCAAAAATATTCTTACCCCTAAAATACGGCAAACTTTTGTAAAACTACTTAAGTAATTCTGTAGAGTTTTCGTTGTAGCAGGCATCATAAATACATAAGTACATGGTGGTCCAATATATTCCATTGTGTAAAAAGGCCTACAAGCAATATGTGTGGGCAACCGTGTGTAACAGGAAGAAACGTGCAAATGAAAAGAAATGAGCGATGACATTTCCGAGTTCCTTTGTTCCATGCTCAGCGGCTGTAAACCGAAGAGATTCCTTTATTTTATTATTTGTTCCTTGTAAACCAAGTAAATTATCAACTGAAATTAAATTCTGTTCTGAAATTCAGACAACACAAGAATTCGTCTGAAGTTTTCATGTAGTAAGTATACCCTCACCAAATTTCTCATATTTTTATAACTGACTGAAAAACATGCCTCATACTTTTGTTTCAGAAAACTAAAATACTTATTTTTGTAACCAACATGTGCCATAAAAATATTATTCATTTAAGGTTTCATACCTTCTTTCATCCCCTTTAGTGATCGTAAAAACAGAAACACACCCCACTGCTTTATTACGCATTACATATGGCTAATAAAAAGCATACATAGCTAGTTGTTTTTATGTATATTTATCGTTTATTCCCCTGTTCTTACTACTGTGACAATAAAGGTACTTTCCAACTGATGCGTCGAACACAGGCGAACACCCGCGGCGATATAACGTAAACTAGTTAAGTTGACACAATAAAACGTAACTCTAAATTAGCTGCTCGTTTTACAAGCAATAAATTTAATAGACCCCCGCGAGGGAGTAAGTCACGCTTAAAATTTTAACTCTGCGACAATTCGTTTATAGACTCGCGAAGCTGACGTGAGATTAAAAGTTACATCGAGTTACGCTTTCGTAATAGACTTCGACTTTTACTGTTGAAGTACATAACTAAAGTAAAAGTACCTAATATATTCTTTACTCATGTAGGTATTTAAATGGCTGAAACATAATTGAGTGCTAGGTATAAGTTTGTAGAACTTACCAGTAATATATTTTCGAAGAATTAATATATCTAGCAGATCTTATAGTTAAACTGACCTTATCTTAAAAAAAAAACATATTGCAAATTTCACTAATGAAAGCTTTAAATATCTGTTCCACAAATTCTTATTCTATAAGATTTTCAGGCATTACTTCTACAATAAATATGTTACACTTCGGACTACACGTCTACATAATATACACAAAATAGATTCCTATATTTATTTACTACCTGACCCGCGCAACTTCGTCTGCGTCACATTTTCCATTATTGCTCCGCTCCTATTTGTCTTAGCGTGATGATATATATAGCCTATAACCTTCCTCGATAAATGGGCTATCTAACACTGAAATAATTTTTCAAATCGGACCAGTAGTTCCTGAGATTAGCGCGTTTAACCAAACAAACAAACTCTTCTGCTTTATAATATTAGTATAGATTATATATTATATATAGTAATAGATAAGTATAGATTGAATCTCCAAATATTGCAAGTCCGCTATCGCTGCACCTGCGCTACGCTGCAATGGACGCCTCATTTAAATAAACGCTGAATGGCATAACTCGCACATGTGACGTCATCGCACGCGCCGCTCATTAGCAATGCCTGCAGCGTACGGTTCGTCTGTCAGCAGACTTCTAACGGATTGAAAGCTACACTTGGTATGTACACCACCAGAGCCTGTTATGTCATTCGGCTAGTCTTTTGATTGTGCTGCAGTTGAAAGACCTCTAACAATCGGAATCGATATGCGATTCTATTTTTACGCTTTTTTCGTTGAATGTCTGGCTCCTGAGTCGATATTAAATCTAAGATTATTTTTAGGTAGACACAACTGTGGTATGTTAAGGAGTTGCGGAATTTGTTCGATAGAGTCACCGCGGCCCTGTAACGCAAAGGGCATTTGGAGGACACGGATGGGTTTAGTCAGTTAGCACACAATCCCTTACGCTCCACCCCGAGTGGAAAGAGTCATTTGATGATTTCCCATCTTAAAAAGCCAATAAAAACTTGTGTTTGGGAAGCGACTTTGGAAGAATAGTTTTCTTTTCAATCCTCTAGCACCAGTCAAGTCATTTTACATGAGCTAGACGATTAAAGGCGAGTTTTTTATAAGAAGTTAACCGATGGGTCAAATCGTTAAAATCACTCAATCATTATCAATTGCTATAAACTAATAGTTATTTATTTGACCTTCGGTCAAGCTATATTGATCGCAAAACGCATATTTATAAACGGAAAGGTGCGCAACTGGCAACTACGGATCGAAATCTCGCTTGAAAAAGTAAACTAGTCTCTATATTTTGCCCCCAAAACAATTCAAACATAAAATATGTCTTCATAAAATATTATATTTTGCTGATGTAATTTCTTCAACGCATAGGGGCTAGTCAAAAATCATGTCGAATAATCAACTTTTACTGCATATATTGGCTTATAGCCTGGGGGATGAGGGATAAACGTCGCAGGGGGCCACTTTGCTATGAGTGGTTCAATTTGTATTGATGAATGAAGATTAAAGTGTGGACTTCCCTTTAGTAAACAGAACTGTGTTAACACAAGGATGTCATAGGTACCTTTAGGAGGAGAGGTACATATACATATTTTCATCAACGGACGTTTATCCACATGTGTATGGTAGCTGATGTGTTTATATGGATTTATGTTTTGTATACAATAGAGGATCGGACACGCTTCTGTTTCTGATTAGTTTATCTCGATCTGCATAATTGACACGGTTGGCGCAGTGGTTGAGCGATTGACTGCTGCGCAGCATGTCGCGGGTTCGATTCCCGCAAGGAACAAATATTTGTACGACCTACAGGTATTTGTTCCGAGTCTGGGTGTTTTTCTATCTATAATATGTATGTATTTACGAAAAAAAAAATGTATATAAGTAGTTTATCAGCCACCTCGTTACCATAACACAAGCATTAGGTTGCTTAGCTTGGCACTATATGGCGTTGTGTGAAATGTCCAAGGATATTTATATTTCTTAATTATATGAACCACTTTTACGAGCTGTCAGTGTTATTATTTTCTATAGAGTATTGAAACTGACAACTCTTGAACGCAGTTTAGATGTACTCATGTGTTTCATTGGTGAAATCCGCCTTAGTCTAAGTCTGGATATTAACATGATGTAATTAAATTGTCACTTGTTTTCATTATTTATCATTTTTACATCTGACGAAAAACGTGCACTGCTGGAAGTTTTATAGTATTCGGAATAATTGGTTCTGGAAAAAATATGAGCGATCTGAAGTTTAAGAGCGTGTATTCCGTCCACTAGCGCCGCCAATCGTTTTTTTATTATTTGTGGTAAATTTAAGACACGTAGGTAGATAAAAAACCGCTCTGTAGTGCACTAAAGAAATGTATCTATTATTTTTTGACAGCTATTTTTAATACATAACTCATGGCTAAATAGCCAAAACAGCAATTATTGCCAAAAGTGGCCACTTTTAGCAAAAATATCGACTTTGGCAACTATTTATGTTCTAAAGTACAAAACATAACTCTCAAAACATAATAAATACATTTCTTCAGTGCACTACAGAGCGGTTTTTTATCTACGTGTCTAAAATTTACCACAAATAATAAAAAACGATAGGCGGCGCTAGTGGACGGAATACACGCTCTTAACCGATTAGATACGGCGGTGGAACCATTGGTTCCTTGATTTTATACTTTATTTTTATGTTTATTACGATTTATTTTATATTACCAGCTTAGCGCTGCCGCTGATACTAAGAGGTTAAGTGACTGGTAAGGTCCACATCGCTGCACCTTCGGCTTAGGAGCATAAGTAGCATACAGCTTTGTTGGCTTACTGATTTCTACAGAACTACCATAGACGACGGCCGGCTGGCCGAGAGGTGGTAACCGAGATGGATCTATTAAATCAGTTCAACACTCGACATCAAGCTGCATGATGAGGTCAATGATGCCAAGGACAGACTCTGGTGGAGAGACATTATAAAGCAGAAATGGACCACACATCGGGGGATTCACGACCCTCAGTAATTAGGAATGCGACGCGAGGTGGAGGATAGAACTACCAATTAAAAACACTCACTAGATCGACCCCTATTTTCGATTCTGAGCCACCCAAGGTTGCCGAATGCCGAAGCATTTTCCATGCATTCTTGCATCCCTGTCCACCATCTAATATACTATAATACTACAACTATATAATATTATAAAGAGGTAACATTTGTAAGTTTGTATGTAGGGGGTAATCTCAGGAACTACTGGTCCGATTTGAAAAATTATTTCAGTGTTAGATAGCCTATGTATCGAGAAAGGATATAGGCTATATATCATCACGCTAAGACAAATAGGAGCGGAGCATTAATGGAAAATGTGACGCAAACGAAGTTGCGCGGGTCAGCTAGTAATATTATAAAGAGGTAACGTTTGTGAGTTTGTGAGGTTGTAGGGGGGTAATCTCTGGATCTATTGAACCGATTTTGAATACTCTTTTACCAATAGAAAGACACGTTATTTGTGAGTGCCATAGGCTATATATTAACCCGAAAAATACCGCCCAACGAAATGAGCACGTGTCAGATAGTTTTCTAAAAGTATAATTACAAATCCGCTAATCATTTCAGTGATATATGCTTTATAGTCTATAGTCTAATAGTCTACGACCGTAATTGCTATTAATTCCTTGGAAATCTAGCGCGATGTCATATAAAACTTTTAATTATAGCTTTTTCTTTTTTTTTAGCTTTTCTATTGACATGAAAGTAATAGAATAAATCATATATTTAAATCAAAATTCTTTGGAAAGCATATATTGAATACGTGCTATTCCTACCGAATTACTTATAAAAATTTCGTTATGTCCGAGTTCGTTATGTCGACTCTTTTCAGGTTCATGGTAACAGTTTTTATTAAACATTTTCTATAAAGACGCTAATTCACGAATACTCATTCAAAATTTTCAGTTTTAAACAGATATTCTCAATCCAAATCAGTTTCTATCTACACTTAATCACAAATATCTATCTATATAAGTCATTTTATTTGACCTAAAATAACAAAATGCCAAAAATTTTAGTGTATTTTCGTTACTTAGCTGGTTTTGTTTTTCTTAGTATTAATATTTTTACAACTGTTTTTATTTTGGTGGCCTGAATGAGGTCTAAAAGTTTGCCCATCTAATTTAATGGGAACTTATATCAACATATAGTGGGTTCATATTGCTACACCTTTCTTATTCATCATAGGTAGAGCTCGCCCATAAAACTAATTTATCCCCACTCCTTATTACCCATTCCTGAACCCTCTCCATAATATTTCCAATAAGTGTCTCTGCCGGATTCCTCTCAGCCGTTTCCTTACAAGCGGCCTTCATCCCGAGCTTCAAGTACTCACCTTCATCGCGACAATAACTATTGGAAAGACATTGTTGTTCAAAGGTTTTCTAATAACGTTACCCAAAAGTTTTGCCGTGCAGTCTTTGCAAACGGGAGGATATAAAGTTAGCGGCATGTAGGTATCGAATGAATCAATCATTATGTTTTTTGTTCTTAAAAAAATAAGTGGAAAATTCTCGTTATTTTTCCGTAGAAGCCTGAATAACGTTAACACAGTATGTTCAGTTAACTTTATTTTGATCCAAATTGGAAAACTTTTTCATTGCAGTTTCTCCGCTTCATAATGTCTATTTCGCCTTGGCTGCAATGATAAATGCGTAGGGGTATCAAATTACGCTTTTCCGCACTAGTGCGAAATACACTACAATTTTGAAGTGTTAATGTGTTGCTAAAGTTTATTTTCTCTTCTATAATTTGACTTAGTAAACCAACATTTTGGCAAGCTCTATGTTTGCTTACTAAATATGTAGTTTTTTTTGTAAATAATATCGCAAAGTATAGTATGTACTTATTACTGAGTTGCTAAGTCGTGAATGCAAAGTGACTAAGAGCAGACATCAGACATAAACTTAAACTCAAAGAAACTGGAGAACTAACATCAACATAGTTTCATGTGTGAATGAACAAAGATTGAATGAAAATGTTGAACGTACCAAACTACCATCTGTTCTCTTTTGTTTTAAGTTGTAAACGTCAAGCTAACGCAACAAGTGCAGCTTATTTTTGTGTTCATTCACTAAACTTAACTTTTGTACTATTTTCAACTCAAACAACACGATTTCTTAGGATTTTCACACAATACAACTTCATCAGCCAATAAAACTCAATTAGGTACGTACAGAAAAATCGCTGGATCGATACCCCAGATACAAAAAAAAACATGTCTCGTCTTCTTTCTTAATTTTCAACTGAATTTACATCAACCTGTAGAGAAAATTGTGATGATTTACAAAGCATACAAGAAAATTAAATTAACACATTACGAATTACGAAATATTTAATCTTACCAAAAACGTTTCACGTTAATTGGTTGCCAAGACTCAAAAACTCGCAACGTTTCACTGTTAAAAAAAAATAGTCAAGAGTTTGAGTCGAGCGAAGTCCCATAAGTCTAAAAGGCCTAACTAAATAAATATTACAACTCGGTTTAGAGGTAGTCCCACGCTTACTAAAACTAATGCACTACATCTTAATCTGAGATTTTGAGCTCTCTTGTTCATCCAGATCCAAAACACATTCGAAAATATGACAAAACGCTTCGAGAAAAGATTTTTTTGGGACGGACCCACCACACATTCCAAACTACTGCAGCTCCTGAAAGCCAGAATCATAAGTGACGACTACAGAAAAACTCAATGAACTTTGACGACCCCGAAGCAACGATTCAACTGTCTTGGATCCCGCAACAAAACAGCGGATGAGTAGCAAAAAGTATAACTTTCACTTCGAGAAAAGGTAGAGAATACCCCGCTTCCTTTGACATGTCTTGGAGTAGGCACTGCCGTGCCCCCAGATTTTCTAACAAATTCTCTAACAAGACAACCTGATAATCTGCCTTGACACAGTAATTACCAAACATTATTATTATAACACAATGTTTTCACTCAGAAACTCGACAATGAGTCGCGGGTTCGTCCATAATGGAGACGTAATTTAGGGAAACGGCCCCAACATCCGGGCTGTTTAATTCAATATAAGTACATGTAAATAAAAAACGAGTATTTATAGTAAATGGACTATAATGGATTGTCAGCGGACCGTGAATAGAATTTTATAATGTGACTGGAAATTGTCGAGTTTGAGGACATGGGAAGTGCTGTGTCAACTGTGTGAATTTTGCTGACGTGCGATCAAATGGTTGCTAAGTTAGTCTGAGATCAATGACTTAGCTTGAATTGACATGTCGTTGGGAAATCTTGGTGGGCCGAAATCCTTTTTTTTTTATGGATGGGAAATTATCAAATGACACCTCCCACTCTGGGCGGAACGAAAGGGAGTGTCAGACTCTTACTGACTAAAACCCATTCGTTTTCGTCCTAAAGCCCATTGCGTTCCAGGACCGCGGTGACTCTTTCGAACAAATTCCGCAACCCTGGCCTGGTGGAACAAAATCCTGAAGTGCCTTTTCGCGAGAAGCAATCCTCATTTGTTTGTCACGAGTTACAGGTACCTATAAAAATACCTAACAAAAAATCCTACCATTTCCGTTTTTATCCTACTACTATTATAAACACGAAGGTTTATGTGGCTTGATGGATGAATATGTGTTAATCTTTCATTCAAAAAGAACAGAACCGATTTTGATCAAACTAGTTATAGCTAGTAAGACAAGAATAATCAGATTAACACAGGATTCATTTCACGCAGGTGGCAGCAAGTGTAAATAGTGAATGGCAAGGTCTTTGTAACCTCGGAAGGCAAGCTGCGAGAAAAAGCTAGATATCTAGGTAAGTACTCATAAAACGATGGTGGTAGCCTTAACTGCGCAGAGCCCTAACAGCTATGAGTGTGGCATATTAGTATGAGTATCACTTCACTACATATTATAAAACAACTAGTTGATGCCCTCTTGACAAATTATATACTAAAACTTTCCTCGAGAACCACTCCATCCATTGGTGAAAACAGCATGAATTAATATTGGTGCAGTAGTTTTTGAATTTATCGCGAACAGACAGACCGACCGCGACAGACAGACGCGGCGGAGGACTTTATTTTATAATATGTAGTGATAGTGATGTAATTATGTTGTAAAGTAAAAAACATTTTATCAAGCGGGCGAAGCCGCGAGCATCAGCTAGCGAATGAATATTTGGAAAAATGCAAAACAGTAACAATACTACATAGCAAGAATACAAGCCACTTAAGGTAAAAAGGTGTACCTACATTTTGTAAGGTACGCAGGTAAGCTCAAAGGTTTTAAAAAGTTATATAGGCGTTAAGCTTTCACATTTCTGCGACCTCCGACCCGGGGTACCGAGACACACCAAGATGTGAAATTCCGATAATACTGTCACCATTTCAATTCCGTTATTGCATTCTGTAGTCTCGCCTCAATGTCACGCTATTGTCCTAAAGGGTTGAACAGACACGTATACCTAGCTACAGTAATATGAACGTACTAACTTATTAAGTAGTTCTAAGTATGACTTTTTTAATCCATAGTTAACTCAACGTTGTTAGTTTGAGAAACGTTCAATAAAATAATTAAGTATTAGTAAAAGACTATTAGTTAACAACTTACAATTGACATTTTAACGTAATTTAACCTCAAATTTTGAATAGAATTGCCTAATTCAATGTAGTATAGTAACTCCGGATCAAGAAACTTGCCCCAATAGCATTGAGGAGGAACATATCTTCATAAACGAAAACAGTTAAGGATCCTTGCTCCTAAATTCTAAGAATTTTGTAGTAGAAAATCTGAAATTCAAAACGCTGAGGCGTAATTTTCGTACCCTCAATTTCACGGCAATCAAAGAGGCCGCTTATATTCTATACCACAGCTTAACACAACAACATAAATGTAAGACACTAGGATGCCTTAAAATAATCACGTTTGGGCACTAACGACCTAGCTTAACGAGTCAATCAGGTCAGCTTTAATTACTTACCGTTATTCTGACCATTCGAACATTATTTTACGACTAGAGCCATTATTTGACGTAGATCTGCTTTCGTCAGCAAAAATAGAACTGCCTGGCGTCTTAAATTAGATTGAAGACCGGTTTCAGGCATCTGATATTAAATCATAGGAATAAAAACGCGAGTGATGGTAGTAATCTCTGGAACCACATAATTTAAACAAAAACTTTTATTGATCTATACCAATAAAAGATTCAGCTAGTCTCAAAAACGTTTGTCAGGTCACAGACTTTCAAATGTGTGCCAAATTTCAACTTGTTCGGTCCAACACCTTAGCTGAAAATTGACTGTAACAGACAGACAGACCGTAATCCTATTTTTTTATGTGGATGTTTAAAACCATCGAAACTATCACTGCACATTTCCGTTGTGAAACGGGCAAAACATCACAAACACATAGAAGGTGAGTTTGTGTAGGCAATCATAAGGATTAACACCAAATCTTAATTAAATCAATCTCAATTGCCAGGACACTATATTGTGCTCTTCTTACTGTATTTCAGCTGAATAACTGATTCGGAGCCATCTACAATTAGGGCTAGACTGAACTAATGAATGACATCATGTGTAAACTGAACGAATGTAATATAGGTCACCAGTGTGACGACGAGACGGTGCCATTGACCTATTGACATGTGATAACATTGAAACTAAGACTTCATTATTCTTTTTCCGCCTACTCAAGCTATATGAGAATACTAGCTACTGCCAGCGGCTTGGCCTGCGTACTAGTCGAAAATTGCCCCTAGGGAATAATTTCTCGGGATGAAAAGCCTATGTGCTATTCCAGACGATATTATATCTTTGTTCTCATTCAGACCAGTTCAGCCGTTCTGGCGTGATTGAGTTACGGGAAATCGGGTTACACTCATGAATAACATCCATCCATCATACACACTTTCGTTTTTGTATTAAAACATTAAGTTATGATGAGGATTAGGGTTACGATTAATTAGGATATGCTGTAGTATAAAAAAAATGTCAGACCGCACATCTCATTATCTATTTTTTGTTTTAAACCCTTAGTTTTGCAGATCTTTGGCAGTCGTTACGGATTATCAGAAGCCAGTAAATCTGACCCCAGTCTTACAAAGAAGTACCGTGTCACCCAGTTAATGGGTTGTGGAAGCCTGGTAGGCAGCCGCTCCACGTAAAACACTGGTATTCAGCTGAATCCGGTTTGACTGAAAACCGATCCTAATATAGTTGGGAAAAGGCTAGGCAGATGAACCCTTAATTTTATTTTAAGACGCCAAAAGAAATCTTAATGCTGTCACATCTGGAGACTCATTCATTGTGACCTAGGATCTCTAAAACTAATCTCATGTGCCTAGCCTTTTCAAATCTGTGGTTGTGTTGACAGATGCAACAAAATATATACCAGCATCACTACATATTATAAAACAAAGTCCTCCAACGCGTCTATTAGTCTCTTCGCGATAAACTCAAAAACTGCTGCACCGATATTCATGATGTTTTCACCAATGGATAGAGTGTTTCTCGAGGAAGGTTTTAGTATATAATTTGTCAAGCGGGCAAAGCCAGGGGAATCAACTAGTTTATCATAAAACCGGCCTCGGTAACCCACTCTCGGTGTTCTGGCAACCCGTAACGACTGTCAATAACCTTCAAACACTTACGTTGAGACCAAAGGTTTAACTTGCATCAGTTGCATCTGGGGCACGCAGGGTTTTCGACATGAAATGGATCCACGGACCGATTTCTGCAAGTGCTGCTTAATTAAATCGATCTAAGCGACTATTATTAGGTTGGTACTTAGTAACGATCGCCTCTTAGCCCCTGTGAAACGAATATCAAATTGATCAGCCAACCAAAATGACACCAGAGCATCAACCGTCCAGGTTTAACCTAATTAGCGGCTACTAATGGTCCCTTATAAATTATTATCAACACACATCGGCATAATGATTAGTGATGTCAGGCCCGACACGTGTCGAATTATATCGAGCTCTATCAAATTATAAAGTTGTTGGTCGGTACAGTTTTAGATTGACATATTTATGGACCACAAATTAATAGGTCATGTTCAGATAAAATCGGCCAATTTGTTTCATTGAAACGATTTGAAATACACATTTGTTAGACTCCCGCAGATAAGAGCGACGCGACAATAATAATTAGACTATAGTCTGTTTTTTTTGAAATCCCGGAGGCTAAATTGACAAGTGCAAATGTCAAAACTGACTTAAATAGTATTGTAATCTATGTCAGTTTGCCATTTGCACTTAAAAGAGTACAGGGGAAAAAATAGGACTGTAACATAAAATTAATTTGATATATTTAATGACAATTACCAAAGCTTCTTTGTACCTAAAGATAATGTCAGTAGGGTAACCTTGAGATCCTCTAGGTATATCTAAGATTAGATACGTAAAAGAAAGTCCATTCACTTAGAGAAATTAAAATGTAAATTACGCAAAAACTGGTTTTTGTGACATCCCTTGTTTTGCCCCCCCCCTTCACTTGTCAATTTTTTCTCAGGGATTAAAAACACACTTTAGATTTTTTCTACGGTACAAAAATTGCAGTTTTTAACTTTTTAGGGTACGTAAACTAACGGAACCTTATTAATAAGCCTTCGCTGTCCGTCCGTCTATCTGACAGCAGGCTGTATCTCAAGAATCGTAAAGTGTATTTCGCCATAACAACAAATAATAAAAATTAAATTATGCTCCCATTCAAGAAACTAGTTTTTTTTGATTCGGGATAAAATTCTTTATCGCGGAGCGAAATGAAATATATTACACGATCAGCCAAACCTAGCTTATGCCATTCAAATAAATTAAATTTAAAAAAAATGTTTATTGACACAATAATTTGAACATTGGTATTTAAGTACCTATGCACAGTCTTAAGATTTATTACATTATCTATGTAGTGATACTGATGACCATCAAATATGTTAGTGTCGCAGGGCGCCCTCGTACCGGAAACCTACCGTAACTTATTCAGTATTTTTGCTCTACTCTAAAGTTAGCCAATATGACTTTAGCAGTGTTTTTTTGCTGAAAATATATGTTCTCTTTCAAAGGAGTCTTATAATGGGCAGGTTGTGTTTAGTCAGTGGCGCTCAATCTTCTGAGTCGATGTATGTTTCTACAAATCGGCACGGCTGCTACAAAAGCGGAATTGATTTGGCAGCTATAAATAGATTCTTTTCCGGAGTGCCTTGCCTATTTCTACTACAAATATGTAAGTATTGCTGGATTCTGTTTTAGTACTGATACTTACTTATGAGCTTAAGGAACCCTTACAGGATCTCTCGGGTGTCTGTTTGTCTGCCCGCCTGTCACAGCCAGTTTTCTCCGGATCCACTGGACCGATTCTTTTGAAGTTTAGTTTTGAGTATGGGGGCATTTTTGGGGGTAAACCTAGAAAATTTTAAAAGAAGTTTTTTAAACTAATTATTATCGTGTGACATTTCAGATAAAAGGGTTTTTTGAGTGTTCTGATTACCTACATTTTTCATTTTCATAATTTTAAAAATAAGTAGTCAGTAAGTTATTCAAGAAATTAGACCAAAAATGACTATTCCCCCTTATTTCCGAAAACCTTTAAGAAGTCTGTACAAAATCATGTTACAAAAATTAAATTGGTTTGGAACCCTTTGCACGCGAGTCCGGCTCGCAATTGGCAGCGGCGACCTCTCCGGTCCTGGTTCAATTCATGGTCCGGAGCGAAGAGGCATGGGAAGCGGTCACCTCTTTCTCTCGTCCGTGTTTGGGTCACAGAAGTCCAAATGTATACCGAATTTCAGCAGAATCGGTCTAGTAGAACCGGAAAAAAGCTGGCTGTGACAGACGGACAGACATACAGACAGACCAACAGACAGACAACCGATCAGTGATCCTATAAGGGTTCCGTTTTTCGCAGATTTTCGGAACCCTAAAAACATTTTTCGACTACGCAACATTCAGAAACATTCCCAGATTCCTTAATTCTAAACAACAATATTGACAAAAGCAATTTGTCTATCAAAGCGCCCAACCTAAAACCTTGATTCACAAAAACCAGTGGTAAAGTAAACAAACGCTTTTAGTACGATCACTTCCAACCTTTGGGTGAAACAATAGATCCCGGCCGAACGGGGCATCACGGCTCAGTAAGCGAACGGAATAATCAAATTCTATTTTCGTACGGCCGGCAAAACAGATAGGTACACAACTTTCGTATTTCAGTATAATCAGTGGAAATATTGATAAAAATCGGGATTGATATGTTTTTGAGGTAAAATAAATGTCGCTCCGTTTGTTTAAGGCAAATGTTTTCGAGGAACATTTGAAGTTCTAATAAAAGGCCTGTTTGGTAAAGTCAACGGTTTTTTTATTCGTAAGAAGGTGGACCCAAGTACCTACATAACTGCCATATACACCCCTCCCTTCCTTCGAATCTGTGTACCTATGCCACATACAGCTTTATTTGAAAACCGTTGTTCCGTACATTTGCCAGGTTATACGAGCAAAAACATACTCAACAGCTAATGTTATTTTTTTAGGCCGCGGTGCGCACAAATCGTGAATTGATACATGATGCCTGGAAAACTGGCTAATCATCGAAAATTACCCCTGTTTAATTTGTTTGCATAAATATGCACGCTTGAAAATACCACTTAACCCCTGTAATAATTATTCCATGATCGCTGCTATCATGCGAATTTCTTAACAGCCTTCTTCACAGAAACTCTAAGTTGTACCTACGTACCATGTTACTAAGGTGTTACCTTGATCCGTTTACATACACCCACGAAGATTAGCACCCACCTACAAACAAATCTTACTTGACCTACTCAAAGAGTAAAAAGGAAAACGTTTAAATCTTAAATTAAAATCAACCCACGTCTGTACCATCTCAAGAGCACACACAGACTTTGCTTATCAAACTTCACAGTTATTTACTTTACAAAATAATTTTCCTTTCCCGCTTTATCAATAAACTATTCCGATATAATCTTGTTTGATAAAGCAAGAAGGGATATATATTATAATGCAAATTAAGATACGGTTATCTCTTTGGCTTTGTGAGGTCCATTGAATATATTGACAGTTATTTTGTAGGTGTTCAACTTGTAACCTTTTAAAGCTGAATACTTAATTTGGTCTTGTTTCTGGAGTTGTTACCACGTTTGTTTAATTTATTAGGAGTACCTTGACCTTTTGCAAAACCAATTAATCATCAGTGTAGTGTTTATTTACTTCGGAAAACGCTCTACATTTAAAAAACCAAATCGTTTTGATTTTAAAAAAACGTTCTAGCCTTAGTACAACAGCATTAAATTCGTATAAGATTCTTCTAATACACATATGAACCAAACGGCTTCAATCATTCGATCCGAAGATGGACTCCAAGAGAGACAATTTAAAATACTAAAAAATCACTTCAGTATTAAATTTATAGGGGTGGCATCCTACCCCGCCCGAGAAAATTGTAACCTCCCCTGCCACCTAGAAGACAGCAATAAATACTCCTTACGAGGAATCCTCTTCTAAACTGCAACTAACGACAAACATTCTGCCCCACAGACATAATTTTAAAAGCTCGGAAGCTCTTTGACCTCATATTCCAGTCATTAAGTTAACGCTCTTCCTGATTAACGTTAATTAATGGTTTTAAAACTCGTTTATGACCCGTCGTGAACATCCTTTGCGCCATACATTATGTTCCGCCGCAAATAAAATTGTTATAAAACACATTTGGTTGGGAGCCCTAAATAAAAGAAGAAAGAAATCTATTAACTGAGCACAGACAGGTCTTATTGTCTCATTGTAACTACCGAAGTGAGCCAAATTCAATCATGTAACCTGCGTCATCCTACACTTTTGTACTCTGCTCACGACGTCTCGTATATAAAAATGTTATGTAACTGTATACAAACGAACGAACGCCACGAACCGTTGGCGAGTGCAAAAAATATTAAATCGATATAGTTTTTGTTGTCGCTGTCTAATCGAGATGTGCTGTTATTTATTGACCACCAGATTACGCACATTATGTGACGCGGGTTTCCTGTTCAACATATTTCCAAAGTTTATTTATTGTCTGCCTTTTTTGTGGTTGATGTATTTTCGCTGTGTTTTTGTTATAAACTGTTATTTTTATAGGATGCAATATGGGACAACAAACATTTTATGAATCAATACGTACGACCTCTAAAGACTTAAAATGACAAATATTCAAATTGAGACAAATTGTTAGCACGTCGCCCACAGATTTTCCATTGTTCATATTTATGACAGGCGCGAAACGAAAAGCCTCAACCGCTTTAACACAATGGTATTCAGGTTAATTTAAAGAATAAAGTGATAATGGGAGCTATAATAATAGTTTCAAAAGTCATCATCGCTTTAATGGTTAAAAAGTCGTGATTACGAAAAACTACTTTCTTTTTAACAGTGTCGTTTTGTGCTTAATCGTTACAGTCGCCGGTCGCCGGCTACATCGCCGTGTTTACCTCGTACACCAACAGAGAAAATTGAGAAAAACTTTTAATGGAAATGAGCATTTCAAAGCGAATGCAAGCAAGTGAGCCTTATTATATAGCTGCGCCTATTGAAGGCATAGATGTCGGCCATGTTTGCCTCTCATTTTTATTCTGTTTACATGGACCAGCTGCTCCCATTCTGGCTCGGCTCGTAAAAACTGAATTGGAAACAGAATAAAACATGTATTTAATGTCAGTACTCGCGTAGTTTTAATACATCTTCCTTATACTTAGTAACATTAAGAAAAGACAGGGACTGAATTAAAATCATCAAGTTCGTTTATAAACTTCTTTAATTACATATCTATACAAACATCAGCCAATTGAATTACAACTACACAATAATTTACAGTCTTTCCGAATAATACTTAAAACATTTTTTCATTTAAAAAAGTAATAAATACGAAGAAGCAAACCTTTTCAAATGCGAAAATTTGGTATCGTTATTGTACAAAAGTTACACATATGCTATGAAAGATACTCGTAGATTATAAAGTTCTATAAATATTTACAACTTGGGACGATTTTCGTCTATAACAAAACAAGTTCTTTAGCGTTCGCCTAAGGCTAAGACTAAGGCCTACAGATCAATATTTAGGAGATCGTTTGGGTTAATGTTTACTGAGGTCCTTCATACCAGGTACGTTTGAACGGTGTGCTGGAACACCACGGACTGCGGCTGATGGTGCCGACCTTGGAAGTCGGTGGACGAGTAATCCGAGTCTATGGTGGAGTAGATGTGCTCGGACAACGGCCGGTCGCACGGCGAGCGCTCTGCCGAGTTGGCGGACTTGCCGCACAGCGTCTGACAAGTACTGTTCAACACAGACGCGTCCATAGTATAAGTATTAGAATTTCTTCCATAATTTAGTCTTTTCAATTTCTGTCCGTGGCGCTTAGACGACGGCATGGCATAACGTAACCTCTCCCAAAACCGTTTCTCTTTCCACGTTATCTCCAAACCCGTTTTGAAATATGACTTCAACTCCGGATCTCGTGGGATGAGCCCTACGCTCACTATTATTAATTTATGTGGATTCTTTTGTAGCGCTTTCTGTAAAGCTTGTCGGAACTCTATCTGTGACCACTCGGTTAAGATAAAATTCTTTGTTAGAACTACTATGATACGCCTCGACGCCTCGGTGGCCTCGACCACCAAGTCGGGGAACTGCGCGTACGTCGCTTCGAACTGCGGAACGTCTCGGTAGTGTAGGCAAAGATGGTACGACGGATAACCGGTCTCTAATTCACGAGCGAGCGACTCCACGACAAACTCCTCGTCTTTAGGGCTATAACAAATATATGCGTCGTAAAGCTTATCAGCATCCTTAAAAGCGCCCGCTAGAGGGGAGAGCTTAATTCCGCAATTCGAATACAACCACATCCTACAAGCGTATCTAAATGTGAATACTAAAGCTAATATTAATAAAATAAGCATGAACCCAGTCAAAGCCGAGGCCAATAATGGCAAATTGTGGGAGACGAAGAACGCGCTTATCATCGAGCTATCGCTTATTTCACTGCAAACTGTCACATTTAAATTCAATGGCTTCTTTGCCGGGTTCATGTTCTCATTCACACACCACAGGTTGGGAATGTCGATAATTTTCTCAACGTTCTGCGACACATAAGTTAAAAAACCTTGCAAATATTTACAATCACAGGACCAGTTGTTACTGCCAATGTACAATGTTTGTAACTTCTTGTTATTGTCTAAATGCCACAGACCGTAATTCACGAGTCTGTTTCCATCCAGGCGCAAAACTTCTAGAGCTCCCAAAAGGGAAAAAGTTTCATTAGAAATGTACTCAATTAAATTACTTTGAAGATACAGTTCTTTTAAGTTGCTTAGCTTTGAAAACTCGAGACCCAGTAATTGTTTCAGTTTGTTGTTGTCCAAGTGGAGGATTCTTAGATCTCTCAGTTGGTTGAATGTATTGTTATGTATGCTTATTATATTACTCGCATTAAGATATACAATGACGGCCTTACGCATTGAATCGAAAACAGATTCGTTAAGTTCGCTATAAATATTACCATCTAAATATATATGAGTTGCATCTACAGGAAAATTCTGAGGTATTGCTTTCAATTGTTTAACAGAACAATCAACAACGCTAGTACTTTTCGACGAATCGTGATAACACGAACAATTAATTGGGCACAATGTCTTGCAGCTACAGTTATTGAAATCGCAACAATGACAGCCACCAGGGCAGTAAGTATCGTATTTGCACAAAAAGTCTTTGATATGGAGAGCACTGACCGGGAGATACTTCACGCCACGTACATAGGATTCCTTGCAGATTACATTCTCCAAGTCCATCACGCGCGGGTATTCGCGAGACGTAATGGAATTGATGAGTAAAAGCCATTTCATTGTGCAATCGCATCGAAAGGGATTGCCGCTAATGTAAAACTCAGGCAGCACTCGTTCATCTGGCACTCTCGAAACACGTAAACTATTTATGTCCAAACTTTCAATCTCATTCGCATACATATCAACTCGAGTTAAGTTTCTCTTCTCAAGGAATGTATCTGTCTCGATACTTGTAATGAAATTATTGTTTATGAAAAGGAGCTCTACGCTGTTCGGGATAGACATCGGAGACAGGGTCACTAAACGATTATGACTGGCGTCTAATGTTTTGACGTGAAGCTCGTTTTGGATTTTATAGTAATTACCAAGAATCTCAATGAAATTCGCGTGTATGTCCAACCATTTTAAGCTTCCCGGAACGAAAGCGTAATCAAACCATACCAAATGGTTCTCGGATAAATTAAGCCATAACAGTTTAGTGAGTGCCACAAACACCCCGTTAATGTCAGAAATGAAGTTACCATCCAAACGCACGGCTTCCAATTGGGTGTTCTTTTGAAAGGTTTCGGTCTCGATTGACTGTATTTTATTTTTAGCCAAATTGAGTACTTGCAGGCTTGGCAAGCCCCAGAACATGCCCGCGGTAAGGTTTCCAATTTGATTGTCGATTAAACGTAACCCGGTCAGTTGCGATAGGTTCTGGAATGAACTGTTTGCTATTTCTGTTAATGAATTTTCACCTAAGTCTAGCGATTTCAAGAACGGTAACTGCATAATTGCATCAGGGACTTTCGCAATCTTATTCGAACTTAGATCTAATTCTTTTAAATCTGAACAATTTCCAAATGCATTCTCACTGATATATGATAGCATATTATTGTTTAAATTTAGTTTATTTAATATAAATAACCCATTAAATATATGGTCTTCAATAGCTTGTAACTTATTCTGTCCTAAATTCAAAGTGTGTAGATTAAAAAGCGGTGAAAATGCATTATCCTCTATGAACGCTACGGTGTTGTTGTATAGATTCAAAATTTGTAAAAAGAACAAGTCTTTGAACATGCTGCGTGTGATCCGGGCCACCGTGTTATGGGACAGGTCGAGCACGATTAATCTTATTAGACCACCGAACGTTTCATCTTCTATGTGGTCGCTCCTCAATTTATTCGCCGAAAGATCTAAAACGAGCAATTGTTCCAACCGATTGAATATTCTCTTAGGCAAAGTTTCCAGTTCATTATTTTGTATATAAATTTCTCGAATTTCTCTAGTATTATAAAATAAACCGTCCGGTAAATAACTAATAGCGTTATCCGAAAGGTTTACAACTTTTAACGACAGTAAGTCACTAAAAACTTCGCCTGGAAGCTCGTTAATTTTATTATTTTGAAGGAATAACTGTGTCAACCGGCGCAAATGTAAAATTTCAGAGTCAGCTGGCAGCGACATGATGTCGTTATAACTTAAATCTATGGTCTGCAATGTGGACCCACATTTATGTCCGAAACCCAGTTCATCGACAAACTTGATTTTGTTGTGTGTTAAATTAAGTGAAATTATGTTTTCCAGCGCGCAAAACAGGTCCGAAGGTATCTTTCTTATGTTGTTGTGACCCAAGTCCAACGTGTGCAGCTCCCTCAGTCCGTTGAAAGCTCCAAGAGATAGTTCCAACTCTTTATTGTTGCTCCATTCGTTGTTCATAGAGCGAATCTTCAATGTCTTCAGCCCTCGCAACCCCTCGAACACGTTGCCAGGCAGGCGTAGTATTTTGCAGTTATCTATGGTTATCTCTGCCAAACCTTGCATTCTCCCGAAGTGGTGGTCTCGTAGCGAGCTCTCCAGTAGCAGCGGGCTGCATCGGATCGCGAGCCGCTCCGCGCCATCCGAGTGCATCGAACCGGCGACGTCCCTGTCCGACGACAGTGTCCGTACATTGCACTCCACCACACCATTATCACTGGACACACGGAAACAAACATCTGCATCGTCAGGCGCTTCCGTAAGCGCCGCGCCCATCACTAAACAAAAGAATATCGCGTTAATTATCATTTTAAACGGCACTGTGTCCATATCATTTTCGTCACTTGTCAGAATAGAGTTTTGATGAATGAAAGTTGAGTTCGTAAGACGCGCACGGTCATGTTCAGCTGTTGTCTACGCGTGTAGTACACAGAAACACTTGGCCGAGGACGAGGAGGTTTACAGCGGAGTAGTAAATAGAGCAGTGTGCGTGCGGCACAGCATGGCCAGGCGACGAGCAAGCACGCGATCCCCCCGCGGTGGCGCGGCCGCTACTGCCGCGTACAATGAATGCCATGAATGCGCGGCGGCTTGGAGGGAACGGACCGCACCAACATTTCTATTGCCGCATAATAAGTAACCCTCGTAGTTTTGACTTTTGTACGAAACGGAAACCGTTACGTGACGTTGCTTCCATAAATTTTATTTGGGAATAACCCTTTTAAAATTCTAATTTAAATGAACAAAAACCGATGCTCTAGCTCTACTAGAAGGAGAGTTACCCACGTTTTAATTAGTGTAAGTAATAACTTGTGTCTCCTTGTTTTATTTCGGTTTCGTATTATTTTGCTCTTGTAGGTTTAAAATATTGACAAAATAAAAGTGAAATATTTTTTAAGCATTACGCATTTAAAAATAATTGATATCTTTTTACATACGTTCAACCAGGTTCAACCATAGAGCGTTAAACATTGATGCGCTATTGTTACTTATTATTCATACAGTATGTCTACGACATATATGCAATAATTGAAACCACAAGTAACACTTGTCCACAGAAGTATAAATAAATTGTTATAAATTTAAAAAAACGTAAATGAAAACATTTAAGTTTTCAAACAAAATAAATATGAAAATAAATTTAGTAAAAGTAAATCACCCTATTTAGAAAACGTACCTTGACCTCGACTGACCTCGAGAAGTGCGGCAACAATGCTCGCGCGGCGGCGTTTTGATTTATCTTTGGCAATTGCGATGAAATTCACTATGGTTATTTTTCACCCGTTCTTTTTTACTTCGTGATAAGTTGATTACTGAACTAATCTAAATAAATTCTGTCATAGCACAAGATGGATTAAAACTTAAATTTTCTCCACCAATGTCAATGTCCACCACGTTTTTGAATGCAAAGTGACATCGCCGAACAATGTTGTCCCGAACCTTGCCCAACAAATTTCGACCAGGATCCGAGTGTTTATTTCACCGTAAAAAATAAGTACCTAGGTATGTACAAATAAAATTAAAAACACAATTTACACACACAAAAGTCCAGTACCTACTCAGTGTCTATTTCACTGTAAGAAAATAATTAAACTAATACATACAAGTAAATAACAAAAATCACGTAAAACTGTAAAACAATGCGTGTACTTAAGTACCTATCAAATCTTTGCGAAATGCACACACGCTATCCCGGAAGACTCGCGGTGAACTGACAAAACTTACATCCGTACTGGCAAAAAATAAAAGTCTTAGGTAAATAGGGTAAACAATGTAATAATTATCTTTTATCGATACTTTTCTACAATTACTTATCTAATAAAGACTTAATACGCAATCAAGGCATTACAATACTAGTACTTTTGTTTAATAACCGTATTTAACAGTGAAGTGATAGTTAAATTTATTGGACTTTTAAAATAAATTTTAATTTTTGTACGTTTCGACTTACGAAACTACCGTAGGTACTACCTAGATAGTGAGTAATGTAGAAAACGGGTGAGTACGTTTTTTTAATAGGATGTTTCTTCCTAAAATGTAAACATTATTACATTATTTTTTATCTCTAAATCCACTCAATTATAGTTTTTAATCAGAATAGGTAGGTAGGTACATAGTGGTGCTATAATAATTCTAAACTAACCATGTCCATTAAAAATAGAACATCTTTTTTGCTAACCGATCATTATTCTCTTCAAAAGACAATGAGAGAAAGCTGATAATATTGTCGATAACTGTGTCCAACCCTACGCGTCGAGCGCGCGCGCAACCCGCTCCCCGCGCCCCTCCTCGCCAAAAGCCGAAGGCCTTTGAAAAAGCCGACACACGCGTGCCGCGTCTTTTGTACTAAGCCGACAAACGAACCGCGCCGCCGTGATCACCGTGTACACTTGCAGGTATTGTTGGAGTGTCTCAGTGAAAATGAATTTGAGTAAAAATAACAAAATAAAATTTCGGCCGTGACAGGTCAAGAACATTTCACAAGGAGAAATTTCACGTACGAATGTAACGAAAAACAAACAACATTAAGATTTTTAATAGTCGGTCCTACAATGTTCCCTCTGGTTAGGGACAAAAGCCTCTTCTCTGTGAGATGGAGTGGGTTGCAATCCACTACGCGGGCATACGGGTTGGTAGAAATCACATGTCTTCGATTTTTTTTTTCTAGGACATCTTTAAACTTGAAGTTTTCTTTCATTCACCGTTTTGAGAGCAGTGATGATAAATAAATTACACAATGAAAAGTGCTTGCCTGGTCTCACCCACGACCTTCAACTATGCCACAACAGCTTTGTTCTGTTTTCAATTAAAATGCAATACAAACGGGTGGATTTCTAGAAATTTGTACGTGATGTAATGGAATTCCACTATTTCAAAAGTATTAAATCATCAAAATACGTAACGTAATGGATGTGACGTATGTCTACCGGTCGGTAGTCAAATGCAAATTACTCCTAAATTAATGCGAATTTGAATATTCTACTCATATTGCATCATTACTAAATAAAACATCTAACATATAACTCACAAAAAACTACCTAAAATAGGAATATTACCTTCAAAAACAGTCGTTCGTAATTGAATCACAATTTATGCCACGTGACGGAGCGACCGCTCTGCTCGGTTTCCCGGCTAGACTGCTGTCAAAAATTAAACATGGCGGCTGTCTATGGGCTAAGAATGTTGCCATTTGTTAAAAGAAACCGTATTTTAGTAATATTTTTCATTAAAACTTGTTAAAACCCGTAGTGACGTATTGCGGAATTTCCGCGCGAACGATTTTTAGAGACGGCAAATAATGTGTTTATTTTAATTTTAAACTCTAAATCACCTATCATTCAGTTTATTTATAATATATTGGACATATGATCTTTTAAAATAACAATCGTATCAATATTATAGAGAAGAATAACATTAAAAATTTGCTGCATTTAAATCTGCATAGGTGGTGTGGACACTTGAGATTGGGCATGTTTTTATTTTTCATTTAATATTTTTTTAATCTAATTTAGGATTTGCAGTTATTATAAATGATTTTGTTTTTAGATTAATATAAAACATTTCAATTTATTTTAAAAAACACATGTATTGAAGCAATGCATCTCCGATAAACAAGTTGAAAGTCATAAGACACGGAATTTCCTTGCAAACAACTTTTGTGAAATCCGCCCAAACACATTAAAGTCCCGCCTGTCGTTTAGGTGTACCGAGTTCGCATTTTAGGTAAATAGGTAAAATGAGTACAACTGCGTAGGTGAATGATTGCACAGCGTGGCAACGTCGCTTTTCAATGTTCAAGGATTCAAGTTCATTGTACTATTAACCTACTGTTGCAATTCTACAGAGTGTTCAAATTTGCTTTAAATTAAAACTCGACTTTTTGACAAAACTACTGGACCGATTTCGTTACTTTTTTGTATAGCGTTATCAAATACCATAACTAGTATGTGGTTTCAAGGATTGCATATATGTCGTAGACATACGGTATAGCTCAGTGCGCAGATGTTAATCGTAAGTCGCAGGTTCGATTTCATAGTTTTGAAAAAGTACGAGAATATAAGAGATGGGAGTATCATTGATTCATTGCATAATTATTTTTTCATTTTTATATTTTAATTTACGTGTTGAGGTAATTTTAACGTATAAAAAGCTTAGAGTGTCGCCATTAATTCTCACTTTCTCATAATATTAATCGACATAAATCATATGGAAAGCGTCTTGTGGTTGCTCCCTGGTTGCCCTTTATAATCAAAACATCCCGTATAGGTAGGTACAGGTAGCTGCGGGCACGGGACACATTGTGTATTTGCAGCTGGTGTGCCGGTTGTTGACAACATTCGCGTAGCAACCACTTTACCACATTAGCTTGGGACCAAACTGTCGGAATTATACGCAGAAATGTTATAGGCAGGTAATGGTGTGCCTGTCCAAGTATCGTAAAACGAAGTCAGATTCTAAAAGGGCATACTACAAGCAACTCAAATCTCTGTTGTTAAGTTCCATATTTAGAGAAAAAGTAGCATAATTTAAATTTAATATTAATAATAATAATTATAAAAGACCCAAAAATGTTATGGAATATTTTAAAAAGCACTGTGCTACCGTGTAAACAAATTGATGACCTCTTAATCATTTAAGAAACTCAGACGAAGTAAATAATCACTTTTTGGGTGGTCCTGGCAACCCCGTCTGCAATTTACGAACTTGCCGACTTTCTTTTTTGCCGACGACGCGGTTGGCGCAGTGGTTGAGCGATTGACTGCTGCGCAGCATGTCGCGGGTTCGATTCCCGCACGGAACAAATATTTGTACGACCTACAAGTATTTGTTCCGAGTCTGGGTGTTTTTCTATCTATAATATGTATGTATTTACAAAAATTTATATAAGTAGTTTAGAATAATTATGGAAACAAAATGAAACGCTATGGGTTTGGGTGGTTTAGTGGACTGGTAATCGTTTATTATAGAAGAACTATTGGCCCCTGCCTGACCACTAACAATATACACGGCTTTTAAATGGCAGGGGGTGACTTGCACACTCAACGAATGGGCCCCCGAAAACGGTCGCTAGCACAAAGTGACGTAGCGCCAAGGAGGCAACATAACCTGAGGTGCTAGAGGAGTGGAGAGGTATACCACGGCTATCAGGACAATTCCGGAAATGCGGTCAAGATCCCTACCAGCACCTTACTGGATTATACATCCTTCTCCCGAGCACGTGTGCTCTAGCGAATCTCCACTCAGACCGGCCAATTAAGGCAAGAAAGAGGTGGGAGCTCTGTTCCTCGTCAGTTTTCACTCTGGCCAGCCAATAAAGGCAAGCCGGAGATGAGGAACAAGACTTCTCCCGGGAGATAAGGTTCGTGGGGTCGCTACTGCCCAACAGTTCGCCACAAAACTGCCTTGCGGATTGTATCTCTCTTTGTCTGGCCCCTCACCCTAGGTATGACCTAAGGTCCATCGGGACGCGCAAGCCCCACCACGACGTCCACGTAGAGATACTGCGGTAGGGTTATTATTATTATTATTATAATTTTGGGCAGCGCAATTTCTTCGAGTCTCATCTATTCAGGGATGACAGCGTCGCATTCGCATTGGAACCAGTAACCGAAAGTAAAATTATGAAATACTTTCGCGAGCTTAAATATAATGTGGAAGGCAATGATAAGGTGACTCTGAATATGCTTTTGTCAACCCTCCCACATACACTAAAAGCCATCACCGAAATTGTGAACAGATCAATCGGCTCTGCAACATTCCCTGACATCTGGAAAATTGCAATCGTCAGACAGCTAGCCAAAAATTCGAATCCAAAAGACCTCAGGCCCATTAGCATTCTACCTTGCCTATCCAAAATCGCCGAGAAGACTGTGTGCCAGCAGGTGTCTCAATATTTGGAGAAAAATTCCATACTCCTGGAGCTACAGCCAGGCTTTCGTAAACAGCGTGGTACTGCTACAGCACTTCTGGATGTCACGGATAATATTTTGGCAGCGCAAGATAAGGGCTTATACTGCTTGATTTTTCGCGGGCTTTTGACTGTATCAATGTTGAACTATTTCTTTCAAAGCTGAACTATTATAGTTTTGAACGAAACACAATAGATTGGTTTTGTATCTGAGTAACCGTCGGCAGCGTGTGGAAATCCGTTTGAGTGATGGTTCATCTTTTGTTTCTTCACTCACCCCCGTTAATAGGGGAGTATCCGCAAGGCTCTATACTAGGTCCCATTATATTTATTTTATACTGTGCGGACATCATAGTCGTTGAGGCACTGTAGGTACCATATTTATGCTGATGATGTGCAAGATTATATTTATTTTAAGCCAAGTGACTATGAGAGTGCGTTAAAGGATCTCAACGATGTTCTCAACAGAATAGCATGTTGGGCGGAGAACAACGGTTTAGTACTTAACCCTAATAAACTAAATATTTGCTTTTTGGAACCAAAAGCCAAATCAGTGCAGTGCCTGCAACACTTAACGTTACCCTTCTGGGTGAGTCGGTCAGTCGAGTTCGTGAAGCACGTAATCTGGGACATAACATGGACGCTGAGTTAAGATACGAAGCACATGTGGCGGCATCAGTGCGTACCTGCCATAGATAATTTATATTTCTGTGGTACCTGCTTTTATCGGCTGAAGGTTCTTTATAAAATAAGGCCTTATATAGTTAAGGCCTTATAGCTGAGGAGCTGCGAATCCTGCTAGTTGAGTAGCTCGTACATGAAGTCGCGTCGTAAGTTGCACTTGGCTTGTCTACTGTTTGGCGTTATAAAGTACAGGCAGCCGACCTACGTTTACAACAAACTAAGCTGGATTGCTAGTAAAAGGGAATGCGCAAGTATACAGTGCTCGCAACAACTTGCAACTGTCTTGCAGCTGTCTTGTGCGGCTTAGTAAGCCGCACAAGACAGCTGCCTTCAGAGGCAGGTTCAGGTACACTGCATCCAAGTGCTGGAACAATATTCCCCCGCCGCGCCGATACGAAACATAGGAAGTATTGATAGCTTTAGAAGTCGGCTCCGACAGTTCATTAACTCTCAGAAAGAACTGGGCGTGACGATTTCGAACACGTCGATAATTTAAAATGCAGAGAAAAAAGTTTTTTTTATTTTTTTATATATTTATTCGTGTCCAACGGGGTCTTGCGGTTTACACCGCACGTACAAGTTATATAGTAAGTAGTAAACACAGTGAACCACAGCAAACATTTTACAATCTATTACTTTTCGACATAGCCTCCAAATTATGTCAATTACACAATCATTATAACATCATTTATGTATATTTGTACCATTTATGTCTATATTAATATTTATTATACACAACACACACATAAAAACAATATAGACACATAAAAATGTTATTTAAAAAAAAATTGACTCACCTTACACAAGACCACGACTTACTTTTATTGTTATTTTTTATACTCTGCTTGACGTCCGTATGTCTCTACCGGGATTCAGAATATCAGCGTCTGGTATATTTGCCTGGCACATGCTGAGTTGGACTCCCATTTGGTGCAGCTTAGACACACACACACCGCACATTTGTTGTCTATATCAAATATACATTTTTTGTTGATGTAGGTAGGTAATCTGGCAAATTATTTCGTTCAGATGGATTGCCATATATTCTGCCTTTTTCTTTTTTATGTGTTTTCATTTAATTATTTGTATTTTCTATTGTTATGTTACTGTGCTTTTGTGTGTTGTGTTTCTTTCTTGGTACCAAATAAACGTTCTATCTATCTGTATCTATCTAACTTCACCCAGTAACTTGTTGGAACTCTTACTACGTGGCTAGTCCGGCACTGTTTACTTTACTGTATAGTAAATCTGCCTAGCCTTTTCCCAACTACACACATCAAAAAAAGTTTGTGATCACTAGCATAAGCTGATACATTTTTTTTAAATTTAACTTTATCAAGAAAAATTCTTTGTAGTGTTTTAAAAAAAAATTAAAAACCCTGTTTGAAATTAAAAAATATAACTATTCTTTAATAACAAAAGTTGAGTAATTAATCAGAATGAAATTGTAACAGGAATTTGATTGAAAGAAAAAGACTGTTAAACCAAACTTAAACAACAATTTATTAATAAAAGGTTTGTATTCAATATAATATCACTCCTCCCCAGGCTCGAACACATGTGGAGATCCTCCTGGGCATGCTGAGGATCAAGTTATCCAGCATTTCTTGGGGTAAACTGTCCCATTCTTGAATAGCGGTTTCCCTGAGCTCTGGCACTGTCTGGGGACGTGGCTCACGGTTCCAAATAGCTCGCTTAAGAGCATCCAACGCTTGCTCTATTGGGCTTAAGTCAGGCGAACTGGCAGGTCAGTCTAACTTTGTGATGTCGTATTCTTGGAGAGCAGCATTGACTTGTTGAGCTCGATGTGCGGGCGCATTATCATTGACCAGTACAAATTGGTGCCCATGGTTTACTCGGAATGATCTGACAATTTCATCAATTGCAACTGCTTTAGGTATAGGTACATGTCTGCTGTCCTAAAGCCTCGATACGGTATCAATGGCGTTCTAGCTCCAATCATAATACCACCCCAAAAGAACACCGATTTCCCGCCTTGCTGAACAGTTCCAATGGCAGTTCATTGCCTTTCATGTTCTCCTGGTCTTCTCCAGACACGGACACGTCGGTTATTTGGATGAGTACTGATTCGCGATTCGGCAACGAAGATACAGTTTTGCCAAATGTTTTCTTCTTCATCTTCTTTTTGCCGAAGCCTGGCCCACTGCAATCTCCGTCGTTGACGTTGCCGGGAATTGCTCGTAATCCAGCCTGGTGCAAGCAATTCCGAATGGTCTGAGTGCAAACTTCAAGCCCAGAGGCGGCCCGAACTTCTGCTTTTATTCTAGTATCGTTGATTTTTGGGTCACGGGCTGCCAGCAATCTAATATAGCGCTCTTGGGCAGCAGTCCAAACAGTTGGGCGACCACTGCGGGGTCGGTCAGCTAAATAATCGAATACGGACGGACAGACAGACATGACGAATCCATAAGGGTTCCGTTTTTTGCCATTTGGCTGCGGAACCCTAAAAAACTACAACCCCATAGTATTTTAGTTAAATTTTATGCGACACATACCTACAGAATTTGTATCACACAAAAATAATAAAACATAGTAGGTACCTATCCAATTCAAATAAATTATAAATTATTTGTGAAACGTGCAGGGATAGGTATTTCAAATCATTTTAATAGCAAAATTTTACGTACGTCACTATACCTATGTCAAAAACATTCTGGTAGAGTAAGACCGCGAAATAAACGCGATATTGATTGACGTGAAGTCTATTTCGATTGTTCAGCTTGTTGGAAGTTGAACTGTCGGAAGCCAAAAATTTTTGTAAATACACAGATCATAGGCTATAAATAACACTTGTAACACGGCAATCTTTTTGGTATTTTTAGTTAGTTTGTAAAAATAATGTTGCGAAATTAAAAACTTAAAACAGTAGGTATGTAGGTACTTACCCAAGTGATTTTCTTTCGCGATTTCGGTGTTGGCCCTATAGTAAAATTTGTTCATACGATGACGCCATGTTTGTAGGTTTACTTGGTTAGCATTTTTTTATTTAAAAAGTATACATAGGTACAGACCTATAGTTTTTTTTTTTTTTATAGGCAGTTAATGAAAAGATTAACACGTATTATTCTTTTTCAACTACTTCTTTTCGAGTTGATGGTCAACTGCTTAGTTTTCGTGGGCCCAGTAGGTGGCTACGTCAATTGCAGCGTCGGTGACATTCATTAAATCTCCCAAAGTACAAGTGTATGGGCACTTGGGGCACTCCATAAATCATAAATTCATAAATCATAAATTCATTTATTTGCAAACAAGTGGCACTTTTACATAAAGCTCTGCCTCCTGAACTAGGTAGTTAACCTGTATCTCAGGAGATAGTTCCCTTCCTAATTACATAATTAATTCATTTTGTTTACTCCAACGTACAATGCGTTTCAAATAATAGGATATGAGCGCCATATTGTGACGTCATAGCTGTCTGTTCAAACTATTTCGGTTGGGTGAGCAAAGCCAGAATTTATTTTTTAAATTATTATTTATACAATCATGTTGAGTGAAAAAAGTGTTTTGGTTAAAATATCTAATAAGTAATTTTTTTAAATACTATATTTATGTAATTTACTAGATACTATTGAACGTTTATATTGTTTTAAACTTTAATGGTCACTAACATTAGAATAGTTCATATCAGGATTGCTACCGTGTGTGCGTTCGCCCAGCGGAATGTTGTTGAATTAAAAGATTTTAATTATGCAGATATTTAGTGTATGACGTCGTATAATTGTGTATGGTATAAAAAAATTTGTGCACGCAGCCATTGTGGAGAAATTCACCAAAAACTGATTCCGCTGGGCGAACGTTGTCCTGGCGGAACTTTTTTTAATCCATAGATTTTAGAAGAAAAGAGATGTGTCCAAAAATTAGTGTGTATTTGTGTGTAATTGTGTATGTATGAATAAAATTAGTGCATGCATAAACTTCGGAGAAATTCAAGTTTCCGCTACGCGAACGTTTGGCCATTACCTAGTTTTCATATAAAGCGCTTACATAGAGAGCTGTAGATTTTTACATAAGTTGTTTTGAATTTGTTTATATTTGTTTAAAAAACAGGTTTAGAAAAAATCGTAGGGCTTAAAAGATAAAAATATAAACGTAAAATACGCTTATTAGGTCTTAGTTCTTAAAGTATGCACTTTGGGGTCTAGATTTTCACGTTTATACAAACCTTGTAAGTGTCTGCAACATGTTGCCAAGTATCAATGATGTTCCGTTAGTAATTAAAGAGTTATAGGACAATTTACCATGAATTGATCACTGTTTACAAAGCAGTCAAATATCACGCCGTTCTAAACGAATTGCATGGTAAAATGTATGCCAATAATTAGTGTATTCATTCAACTATTCACATGCAAAATTTCATGTCATTAAATTCAGTAATTAAAGAAAAACAATTATAATACTGACGAAGCATCGAAAACCTACATAACCCGACCAAGTTCGAATAGCTACAAAAAAGCGGCCGTGCAATATATTTAGGTAACATCCCAAAATTTACAGTATAATATCGGTATTGAATTGGTATAGGTGATAACACAATTGTTGTTTCGATATAATAATGTCATTTATTTTTGTACACCTACTTTTTAAATGTATTTGACTATGACAGAAAGTAGGTACTACTTACGTAGGTACTTTATTTAAGTATGCTTTTGAGACTTTAGATATAATCTAGATATACCTATTATTTAAGACAAATAAAATTCATACAGCTAATTTCTATTGAAGATTTCACGGATCAGGATTTTAGCTATAGACCCCTTAGGGAAATTAAATAATTACCACATGTAAGTACCTACTACTGTTTAGGTAAATATTTATCATATTGTAGCTTATTACACTATTTAACCAATGGACTAGGCATGCACGAGCGTTCCCCTTTGCAACTTTAGTGGATCAAACAATCTAATAAGTTAAAAAAAACTACTTCTTGAATCGATTTTTTAATTGATGTATACCGTTGTACTGGTAGTGACTTATGTATGTTGAGGTTATTTACTGTATTTGCTACTCATTTAAGAATATTTTCTTGAAAATACCTTTTTTATACCAATCTTTTAGTTTATAAGCACTTTTTTAATGTTGATCTAATCTAAACAACTGAATAGTCTAGTTATGTGATGTGATTTAATTTTTATTGAAGCTCGAAATATTACACTTACCCTTATATTCATAATCGTTTATTAAACCTATTTTAGTTAAAACACATTTAAGTCTATTGCTGTCGTTGCAAGCGTTTGTTAACGTTATCATAATTACCTACTTACATAATTAAGTATTATATGTAATTAAAAATATTTTTGTACTCGAATATTTAAATAGAGAAGTACTTGTTAATTGAAGATTTATTTTTATCGTAGATAGTGGCGTTATTATTAAAAAAATAATTTTCATTCAAGAAATGCAATTGTTTTATTTTTTCATTCAAGAAATGCAATTGTTTTATTTTTTCCTAACGCTTGTGTACGTAACTGTACCATATTAATAAATACTATATTGCAAGGTTAAGAACGTTTCTAAGATATATGGCACGGCCGCTTTTTTGTAGCCATCCGAACTTGGTCGGGTTATGTAGGTTTTCGATGCTTCGTCAGTATTATAATTGTTTTTCTTTAATTACTGAATTTAATGACATGAAATTTTGCATGTGAATAGTTGAATGAATACACTAATTATTGGCATACATTTTACCATGCAATTCGTTTAGAACGGCGTGATATTTGACTGCTTTGTAAACAGTGATCAATTCATGGTAAATTGTCCTATAACTCTTTAATTACTAACGGAACATCATTGATACTTGGCAACATGTTGCAGACACTTACAAGGTTTGTATAAACGTGAAAATCTAGACCCCAAAGTGCATACTTTAAGAACTAAGACCTAATAAGCGTATTTTACGTTTATATTTTTATCTTTTAAGCCCTACGATTTTTTCTAAATCCATTTTTTAAACAAATATAAACAAATTCAAAACATTTTATGTAAAAATCTACAGCTCTATAAGTAAGCGCTTTATATGAAAACTAGGTAATGGCCAAACGTTCGCGTAGCGGAAACTTGAATTTCTCCGAAGTTTATGCATGCACTAATTTTATTCATACATACACAATTACACACAAATA
Source organism: Ceramica pisi (assembly GCA_963859965.1). NCBI lineage: Eukaryota > Metazoa > Arthropoda > Insecta > Lepidoptera > Noctuidae > Ceramica > Ceramica pisi. The sequence goes on from OY982542.1 coordinate 8,485,464, forward strand.
CACACTAATTTTTGGACACATCTCTTTTCTTCTAAAATCTATGGATTAAAAAAAGTTCCGCCAGGACAACGTTCGCCCAGCGGAATCAGTTTTTGGTGAATTTCTCCACAATGGCTGCGTGCACAAATTTTTTTATACCATACACAATTATACGACGTCATACACTAAATATCTGCATAATTAAAATCTTTTAATTCAACAACATTCCGCTGGGCGAACGCACACCGTACGCACGTACGAACACGAACATAGCGAACACAAACACCAGACCCGAACATTTGGTTCGTACGTATGGACGGCATATTCGAACACGAACGCAAACATAGTTCGAGTCGAGTTCGCGAACAACAGTCGTGAACTCTATCTTAGTAGCCATGACGGCGCCGTTGGTAACATTTATTAAAGCTCTTCGAACACCGTCCATACAGAACACACTACAAGGATCGCCGCGAACATGTTTGACGAACAGAGTGTTCGATGTTCGATAGTGGTACGCACGTGCGAACCAAGTTGTTGCGTATCATGTAACGCAACAAATTTGTTCGTACGTGCGTACGCAGCTTAAAGGCGCGTACGCACGTACGAACACGAACATAGCGAACACAAACACCAGACCCGAACATTTGGTTCGTACGTATGGACGGCATATTCGAACACGAACGCAAACATAGTTCGAGTCGAGTTCGCGAACAACAGTCGTGAACTCTATCTTAGTAGCCATTAGTAACATTTATTAAAGCTCTTCGAACACCGTCCATACAGAACACACTACAAGGATCGCCGCGAACATGTTTGACGAACAGAGTGTTCGATGTTCGATAGTGGTACGCACGTGCGAACCAAGTTGTTGCGTATCATGTAACGCAACAAATTTGTTCGTACGTGCGTACGCGGCTTTATATGAACCGCCCCATGTGAACTATTCTAATATTGAACGTTTTTATTTAAATTGACTTATTTAAACAAAGTTAAATAAACCGATATCGATATGAAACTAATTTTTCTATGCAAACCGTACTTTTAAGAGACATTTGACAGATAGAGGTCATTGACGTTCCTATTCTCATTTGAATCGCATTGTATGGCTCATGTTCTGAAGAGGAGCACCGCACTCACATTGAGTATCCGTCGAGTCTATGAATCCCCATTTCGCCAGATTGAGTTTGCAGCAGCCTACCTGCGTACACAACCGGCTCAGTGCCTTCCAAATAGGCCACTGCAGATCACGTCCAGGTGGCAGATAGTCCTGGGGTAGCAAGTAGTCGGGTGCTGGGGGATGTTGTTCTTCCCACAGCTTGGTTCTCGCATTAGCTAGACGGTCTTGTCGGTCTTGGATGGCCTCTGTGCGACGAAGAAAACTTCTCGAAGGTATTATTAAAACCTCATAATTATGTAATACTTACTTATTTAATCGAACCGCAACAAGTTGGGTTTCGTAAACCAAGCTATTAGAAAAATCAAGGCACCAACGTCTTCAAAAAGGAGGCTGTGAACCCCTTCACAGCGTAGGTACAGACACCAGCACATCAAGCTACAATCTGTCAAATTTCTTTATTCGATTTTCAACTTTATTGCAAAAGACATTGGGTTCAAATTTGATTGGGAAAATTTGACAGTTTCGGATTACCTGATGTGCTGGCGACTGTACGCAAGTACCACTAAAAACTGAAAAGTAAAAACTTTTTAAAAACATTTTTGTCACAGACTCCCAAAATTAAAGTTGAGTGAGCTATTCACTTCTGGTAGTGATGGAGAACTCACACGTCTTCCTATCTCTGTACGGTTTTGACGGTGAACCACACACTCTTTACATTGTCTGCACGACTACACCTGAAAACCTGTAAATGAAGCAGCGGATCAGGACGGATGGCACTTGGCGCCATTGCTGATTCGATTCGTGGCAAACGCAGGGATAGGCAGGAGGTGGCATTATCACTTGAAACCTCTATGGTCCGTTACCACTCGAACGAAGACAATCGTGTGACTGACAAGCATAAAAGTAACCCTTAGGTAGGTAAACCTTGTTAAGGTTTTATTGTTCCCGTTTCGAGACCAAGATTATAATTGACTAGCTGACTCGCGCAACTTCGTCTGCGTCACATTTTCCATCAATGCTCCGTTCCTATTTGTCTTAGCGTGATGATGTACAGCCTATTGTCTTCCTCGGTAAATGCGCTATCTAACACTGAAAGAACTTTTCAAATCGGACCAGTTCAGTTCCTGAGATTACCCCCTACATACAAACTTACAAACAAATTTTACCTCTTTATAATATTAGTATAGGTAGATATAAATGAAGCAGAAAAGACATGAGTGAATACATTGGTGAGAGATGCCAAACTAAATACTTTCACTCGTTCCTCCGATATTTTGGTATAAGATATAATGGCGTTAAGGTGAGTGTGGATCATAATTATGTGGATGTGTGGAGACTGGAGAGGGATAGGAAGGCCAAAAAAAGATGGAAGGATGGTGTGAGGCGTTTGAAAGAAAAGGGAGTTAGTGATAGCGTGACGGCTGATAGGACAGAATGGAAGTAAAAAACGTGTTGCGCCGACACATGTAAGGACAAGCAACATGGGAGGGCAGGAAGACGATGAGTTCATAGGTCTTTTAGTAGCCTACCTATTAGGTAAATTAAGTTTAAAAAACATGAAATAAAATATTTTGTTTTTCTTGACGGTACCTATCAGTTTTTTTTAAGTTAACTTGTTTAATTTTTTCACAGCTTCAAGGGACTGTAGACCTGAGTACAGTACGAATATTTATCTTTACCCATGCGAAGTTAGCTTTTAGTGACGACCGCGCAGGTCCCATCGCGTAAAAAAGTGTTACGTTCGTAGATTATTTTTCTGATTTATACGATTTGTATTTTAACAAGTAAGAAACACAACCAGTAACAATAACAAGGTCACAAAGTAATACAACAAACATATCACCACAAAAACACACAAAACACAAATTAAACAGTAAGAAAAACCAAAATAAATATTTTAAAACAATAACACTTTTCTTACCACCAGTCCTATTGCATTGAGTAAGCGGGACACAAGTCAGTAGGTACCGTCAAACGGGGTGAATAGGAATCGAGGGGTGAATAGGGAAAAAATCGGGATTGAAATAATCGTGGTAATAACTCTGAAAATCTTCTAACCATAGCCTATAAAATGGCAAGAATGTGTGGTAGAATAGTTACTTTTTGAACTGGCAACACTTATTTGACACAAAAGTTGAAATAAATTGTCAAAACAACATTCCAAAGTTGCTTGTTTGAATTACCTGCTATTGAAGTGCCTGTAACTTTATCGAGTAACATTGTTTTTGTGGTAAAATTTGTATCAAAACAACTATCTGCGAGTAGCGTGTTTATTCAGGAATCTATATATAGTAATATAAGTACAATTAAAATACTTTTTTATTCATAAAAGTATATTTTAATAAGACTTGTAATTTTTTTACATTTCAAGAGGTCATTCGGTACACTTCGGGGGTTTTTAGGTACGGCTGGGGGGTCAATAGGGACGGGATATTTAATAAATAGGGACGATGCAGTATGTCAAGGGACAGTAAAGGGACTATAGGGACAGGGTTGTCACTTGATTTATGAAGTAATTTAAATCACTTATTCCCGATGTAATTATTAACATTTTTAATTTATTGCCCCCGATGTAAAAATTAACGTGTTAAAAGTTGGAAGCACAAACACAAAATAGGCATAACATTTATTTATTTGTGTTTATGTCTGTGCCATTGTGGCTCCCAAGTCGATGGACCGATTTCGATGCGTTAGGTACCTAGGTACCATCAGCCGTATTGGAGATTCATCGCAGCTTTTTTTCGTAATGGGAGAAAGGATTTAATGTGTCGGGGGATTTTTACAATTATAAGAATTTCATTAAGCTTATTTCCTTTCAGATTCCTAACTTCCGATAATGCCGCGTACATACAAACAGAGCCGAGAAAAAAATTATAAAAAATATGACGAGCTACTCATAGAACAGGCACTAAATGAGTACAACAGTACTAATAAATCGTTGATAGAACTAATTACCTTAATTCCCTTTTTAATCATAATTCCTATCTAAGTACCTAGTACCTAGGTAGGTACTTACTATTTTACCAAAGTGTGACAGCCCTGACGGTTTTTCCCTATAGTGCCTTCACCGTCCCTATTAACCCCATTTCGTGTTTAAATAGGGACGACCTATATTTTGAAGAAATATGTAAAACTGGGTGCTTTACAAGATTTAGTGTAAAGTCCATAAGAATCTTCAGGATGCGACTCAAGTTTTGATACCAAAATCAATATAATATTTTCAGTCTTAGTTAGTGATAAATTGACCGAAAGTTCAATTCTGTGCCTATTCACCCCGTTTGACGGTACCTATGCATCGAACGTAATGCTATGGCAACTTGGAACAAAACTAAAATTCACTTTTTTGTAATAAGCGCCATCTATCAAAAGTTTAAAGGAAACAAAATTGCGGTGTTGCTACAGTTTATATATATTATTTTATATGGAATTACTTTACTACACTAATCAAGAAAAAAAAAAAATCTTCTTATACATAAATAATAGAATACATAAATTATTACATAATTAGGTTTTTATCATCCAATTTAAATTGAAAAAGTCATATTTTTGTATTTCAACTTTTTGTATGGCCACACTTGAATTGCAAATGGCTGCGATGACGTTGAGAAAATAAAATGGCATATTAAGCAATTCTGTAGTTTTTTTTCGTTTATGTAGTACGTATGCATTTTGTTTAGAGCGGACACACTAAACTCTCATACAATATACATAATATCCTAAAGGATCGGACAGTGCAGCAGCTGTATACACCTAGCTATACATTTATTTTTATAAATAGTTCCTATAACGGAAAACTAGATGACGCTAATACGCGACCTACCCGCGCATGCTCTGTTATAAGTTTCTTGTCAAATTGACATTCTGCGCAATCGATTGCGACGTACTTCGCATGGGCAAACATAAATTATTCGTACTGTATATGGTTTTAATTTCAACTCGATACCTCCACGCACTCCCGAGGTAAAAGGTCTTAAAAGACAGACGGACGGACAACGATCCTATAAGGGTTCCGTATTTTATTTTTTTGAGGTACGGAACCCTTAAAACTATTAGGTAAAATAAATCCTACTTTATTATTATAAATGCGAAAGTTTGTGAGTATGTATGGATGTTTGTTACTCTTTCACGCAAATACTACGGAACAGATTACGATGAAATTTGGTATATAGGTAGCTGAAGACCCAGAATAACACATAGGCTTCTTTTTATCCCGGGGTTTCCGAGGGATCGGGATTTACACGGGAATAACAAGAATTTATTTATTTCGGTTACGCGCACGAAGTCGCGGGCGGCCTCTAGTTTAACATAATTCTAGCGAAAACGTCAAGCCGCGCAAACTTGACGTCTCCGTTCCATTTCGATCCGCAACAATGTTAATTGAGGGCGGATTTCACCAATAAAACTGATCGCGATCAAACTGCGTTCAAGAGTTGTCAGTGTCAATAGGAAAATAATGACACTCGACAGCTCGTAAACGTGGTTCATATTATGTTGATCGCGTTCAGTTTCAGATTGATGAAATCGGCCCTGAGCCTTATTGGGAAGTTATAAAAAAGTGAGTGTACACGGAAAAAATATCTACTGGAAATGTAGGAAACGAAAAAGAAAAAGAAAACCAGAATATATTTTTCTTTGTATTCCATCGTCTAGGCTTAATTACTATATACAACAAAACAGCAGACAATGACAAAACAATTAGATAAGTCACATTTATAGCCATAACAACTTACACTACCGTTTGATCCAATAATGCTAGAGGACAACTATACAGCATGTCATTTAGCAAAGAAATTCATGAGCAATAAATAAATAAATAGAGTTTATTATACCAATCGCAATCTCCCTTTATTGCTCTGTCTCAACTTTTCCAATTACTTTAGACGTTACTATTAAGTAGTACAATTTTGAAGGCTAAAACACCTTATGTAGAATTAGAAACTACTTCATATTATTGGAATATGTAGTTAATTACCTTGCAACTTGAACAAATGTGATACAAAAACAATCATTAAACACAAAATACATTTTATAAACTCATCATAAGCAAGTTTAAAGTCAGAATACAAAAGTTAAATTAACAAGTTACAAAAACAAAAAAATATTTTATTTACGAAAAACACTTTTATTGTAACTAAGTTGCACTAAACTGCAAATCAGTGTCTAAAGTATTACAATCGCTGGGTAAAAGATGTCTAAAACTATATTCGTCAAGCATGGCCATTTCACAATAATATGTTGGTATCACAAATGATTACTTAGAATAACACGAGTCTCTTAACACTATAAACGAGTCGCCAACGGCTAGCAGCGACAATCACTATAATTGAACTAATTTATTAACTGTCTGCACTGTTAGTGTTCCGGAAATTCAGTCTTACATAGGCTCCGGTCTCAATACACACTGCTGTTTGGTAAACACAGAGACTTTTGTTCCATTTTTCACAGTACAGTTTAAATAACAATTAATTATTACTCATAACTTTGGCAAATGCAATACAAACACAAAGGTTATAAGGCCTCATTAAACGATTCTATGTTACGTAAACTTCCCTATCTAGTTTAGAATGTAGCACATTAGCATATTTATTGATATGAATTGTTTTAAGTTTGAAGAACTTCATCTTATTTTGTCTTATATTTGATATACAATGGAACTGTCTATTTGTTTTCTCTAGAGGTAATTCAGGATCCGAAAATACTAAATAACTAGATGTTTATAACATTGAACTTGAATACAAGCTATGCAACAACTTCTGCAAAACAACTAGAAGCAAAATAACGTATTTTACCTTAAACCCATTCCCTGTAACATATTACAAAACTGTAATATTTTACAGTTGTCAAGGACACATTATTACTAGTTATTACATAATATTATTGCTCAATATTTATTTTCACCCAGTTCAGTTTGAACTTATCCAGTATTGCATACGTAAGATTATAGCTAGGAACCTTTTAGCGCACAACTACAGATAAGGAAGATATAGAGATACACGAAAACTAGCGAGCATACATTTCATGTTTAAATATCCGAGAGCCTGTTTGTATATTAACTTACCGTCAGTTAATCGTTGCCAGGTCATGGTCAACGTATCTGATACATCATCGCCCTAGCTAACTGTCGTATCAATTCCGAAACGGACTGTTAAGATACCGAATTAGTTTTCAACCAACCAAATTATATAACATACAGAATTTGATCGGCCACTTAAAGGACGACGAAAGACAGATCAATGTCTCTAAAGTACAATTTTATTAAAGTACAACTACATTGATCACGTTGATCGACACCGGTTGACAATCGGAACTAAACAGAGCTTCCAGCTCATACAATTAATATCACACGCAGTCCGCACACGGCTTTTCCACTCACTGATTAAGACGATAACTTGAAACCGTTCTAACTTTCACTTACTAGTTCAATACACTTAGCACCATCGGCGTTTCTTAGAAGTCCCATCATTGCTTGTGCCGGTGCGAGCCTCAGTCTATTTGTCCGCCTTTATATGCTCTGGGCGGTCTCCGCGCGCGTACCTCTGCCACATCTTGTTGTACAACATTTCTAAGCCGGTGGCGTACGCTTTGCAGTCAAAGAGCGGACTCTCGCTACGGGCTGCCCAAACCTTGGCACGGATGCCCTTCAAACTGTAAAGAAAGAAGGAAATGTATTTTAATATAACTATTCATAAAATTCATATCGAAATGTACCAGGACATAGCAGATTAAAACTATGACTCAATACTTTATTAAGCAAGTGCCATGATAGAGATTGAGGGAACTGCTCTTTTGAGGGGCTGCTATGGGTCGCCTCTTGTAGGTATGTGTTAGTGTTTTTAAGTGTTTTTTTGCAATCTAAAAGAATACTTACTATTCCTTATCGGTTCCTAGTCTTACAGCTATGTCTTGATATTCTATCCTCGTTCTCGCGATCAGCTCGGGACAGCCGAGCGTGTTCAACTGAGATGCTGCCACTCTGTAACAAGTAACAATAGCATGAATGATAACATAACTCACACCTTATACTAAGGATCTAAAATAACTGGTCGCTCACAATGGGCCTCATCAGAAGGCTTTAAAGTCGCCAAAAGTGCAATGGAGAGGGTTTTGCTTGGAGTTTCCTTGCGTGATCGAATCAGGAATGATTGTATCCGAAAGTCAAACAAGGTACAACCGACGTAGCCCGAAAGTGGCAGTGGGCAGGGCACATTGCTCACAGAACAGATGGTCGATGGGGCCGAAAAGTTCTGGACTGGCGATCACGTGCCGGAAGAAAGAAACAACGTTGGAAAGCCTCCCACAAGGTGGACCGATGACTGGGTGGTGTTCTTATGGTACACAGGCGTGATTTTTTGCTACTCAGTCTTAATTCTATATTTGAACTCTTCAAACAGCTGCACGATTCGGACTGATAGATATTTTTTCAGGTTTCTTCTTAATTTGCGAAGTGTTAAGTTATAGCTGATACATAGTGTCAATAGATAAATTATTCTGTAAACATTGTAAATCCAAATGGATTTTCAGCACTGTTTAAATAAACGAGCAGGCTGAACAGTGGGCAGTGGTGACAGTTATACGGCTATTGGAAGAATGTATGCATTATTAAAGAAATGAATGGCCTGACGTTGGGCAACTGGTCACTTTATTATTTTCTTAAGTATGTTCAAAGTGCATTTTAATGGTGTAATTTTATTGTTTGACTTTAGGCCTTTTATTAGGTGGTTTTCCACCATGAAATGACTTCTCCCGTTTTAGTCGGAGCGGGGGGGACAGTCATGAAATACCCTTTACGCTCCAGGGCCGCCGTAACTCTTTCGAACAATTCCGCCACCCTGGCATGACAATAACTTTTCATGTTACTCTTTGTTTCCTAAAATGCTAAATTGTAAGTATGTTAGTTTACCTGGAAGCCAGTGTCTCCCCAGGCAGCGTGACGACCGGCGTGCCGGTCCACAAGATGTCCATGCTGGTTGTATGTCCGTTACACAACGGCGTGTCCAGACAAACGTCCGCCAACTGTCCGCGACGCACATGCTCCTCTTTAGCGGCTACGTTCGAGAAGATGATGCGGCCGGGTGGCAGACCTGATAAGAAATAGAATAGAAAAAGGTGTTTAATAAAGTTGTCTCGCCAACATAAGTCGTCTTACTGCGACTCTCACGAGCGAATCGATTATAGCCTGTTATTTATCCCTGAGACAAACTTGACAAGTGAAAATGGCAAACTGACAGATTACAATACTCAACAGATTTGCACTAAGGCATTTTGTACAGGTTCTTGTTATGTCTTTTGTGACAAAGATGGCAGCGGAGCATGTTCAAACTGCTTTTATTTACGACGTTGCATTAATTAAGTTAGAAATAATCTCATAAAGTTAAGTCAGTTTTGACATTTGCATTAGTCAATTTAAGCTCAGGGATTAAAAACAGTCTATAGAGCAACTGTTTGTTAAACAATATTGTTTCTATTCATTATATAGTAGACATGGTGAACGTGTTTGTTGTTTTAACAGGACAATGGTCTGTGTCAATTGCCTGGCTGAAGTCTCAAAAACAAAAATTTTGCAGAAAAAATAAACACGTCGAGGATGACGCGATCTGGTTTGATTAGAATTAGAATTTCTGGTTTGAAAGAATTACTACTTAGTAGAAGCTAAAAAGTAATTGTAGCGTAATTTTTTCTTACCTAATTGTTGCGCCGTATTATGTATATTAGGCTCCCCTACTGCAGGGAACCTCAACAGCCATAACACACTGTTCGGCACATTCTTCAATATGTAAACCCACATATGCAACGTTAACGGGTCAATTTTGTAGAGCTGGTTGAAATTGCAGTATACCACCGCGTCGTCCGGAAGTCCGTATTGTTGGCGAGTTGTTATTACGATAGACTGCGGCACTTCCTCGCCCGTGGCGGCTTTGTTATTCGTCTGTGTCGTCGCTAGTCCGTTTTGGAGAATCACTCCGTTCACTGATGTCTGAAAATAAAAAAAAGTTAGCAAATCGTAATGTTAAAAAAAAAAATTAAGCAGTGACTAATATGTTATATTTTTACCTGTACTTGTCCTGAAGCAATCATGGTCTCAATAGGCGTGGTGGTCGGTAATTCAGCTACTTTCAAGGAAATTTCAACTGGTCTCGCTGCTCGTACGATTTCTTTAATCTCTTTAATGTCAGTGGTCTCTACAAGAGGCGATAAATCCGTAGCGTTAATGACTGCTACATTGTCGGCTACACTTCCTAGGTTATTATGAGTCTTAAGTTTGTCACTGAGAATGAGTCGCTCCTGCAAATGCGGGAACATTTGCTTGTGATCGCCCACGAAGTATGTATGCGGCATGTACGCCATTTTCTCGCTGTACTGACTCGCTAGTTCGATGGGCGACGTAACTCCGTCCGTCACTAAGTAGTCCATGTAGCTGGCGCCGCTGGTGCCCGGGTACCCGAGCCACATCACCTGCACGGGCGCCGGCCGCAGCGCAAATATCTCGTTCCGCGCTCCCTTTGTGTAACCGTTCATATTGACGAGAATGTGAATACCATCGCCGTAGATCTTGTCGGCCGCCTTGCCGTTACATTGGATCTGAGATAAGTCAATAAAATGTTCCGCCTCTCGCGCGATTTTGGAACGGAAGGTAGTACCATCATCTGGACTCAGAGCGTAGCAGAAGATCTCAACTTTGCCCCTATCGTGCAGGCCGGGAACTGACTGCATCAAATGTGAGGTAGGATGGTTACCAAAGTCACTGCTCACGTAACCGATACGTAGGCGCCCTTGCAGCTCACGCGGGAATTTGAATGGAAGCTTGTGCAGAACTTGCACCTTTTCGAGACATAGGTTAGCATGTCGGGCGGCAATAGCCTTTCTATAATCATGTGTTAGCGGGTATAACATGGAATGATGAGGGTGAACTGACGGTAGTCTGTTCTTATCGAGTTGCTCAGCCACAATGCTGACCAGTTTCTTCATACGCGACTCGTAATCGGTCCAATCGCACACGATTTGTAAACAATGAGCCAAGTTGCAATATGCATCGGGGAAGTCAGGTTTCAATTTCAAAGCCGTTCTGTACGACTGGATGGCTTCGGGAATGTTTCCAGAATCTTTGTGGATACTAGCAAGGTTGCTATGAGCATCAGCGAATGCTGGGTTTATCTGTATAGCTCTAGTGTAGCATTGCAACGCGCCCGCTACGTCTTGCATCTCTTTGAGCGTGTTGCCCATATTACTGTACGCATCAGCGAAAGTTGGCTGAATACGTATCGCCTCCTTGTAATGCATGAGTGCTTCGGTTAACTTGCCTTGTTGTTGTAGTACTGATGCTAAATTGCTGTGAGCTGCCGCAAATTCTGGGAACACTTCCAAAGCTTTCAAGTACAAACGAGTTGCTTCCTCGATGTATCCTTGTTCACGTTTGATGTTCGCTAGATTGTTGAGCGAGTCAGCGTGCGATGGGCAGAGTCTTAAAGCTGTGTTGTAACATTCTTCGGCATCGGCAACTTGTCCTTTCTCTTTAAGTGCATTCGCTAAATTACAATATGCATCAGGGAAGTTAGGTTGTAACTCAATGGCTCGTCGGTACGTGTCAATTGCCAAGTCAATCAATCCTTGTTCGTAGTAAACACACGCCAAATTGCCGTGAACCACGGCATTGTTTGGCGACAGATTCAGCGCGCGAAGATACGCCGCCACAGCCCTATTGAACATGAAAATTATCGTTAATTAACGTGCTGTGCCATATAAATGTGAGTTTACGATATTGAAATGGTAATGACAAAACATTAAAATGTAATTTGCATACTTATACATGTGTTTAAAATGTGTTATGAATATTGAAAGTTGGATCTATTGTTATCTACTGTAGTTTGATGGAATCAATTAATAAATTAATTAACTCACCTGTCAAAAATTCTTGCTTCTTTGAGGACATTTCCCAAATTAATGTAGGCGTCCAAGAAATTCGGATCTAGCGCAACGGCCTTTTCAAAGTGATGAATGGCCAGCCAGATTTCACTCTGTGCGTTAAACACACATCCCAAGTTACTCCATGCCACTGCAAAGTCTGGCCTCGTTTCTATTGCCTTCAAGTAACAAGCCTACACACACGGAAAAATCACATGTTAATAACTATACAAAAACGATGTTTTTGTTGTAATGATGTTCTGAAATGTATGTTACGCCAATGTCAGTAATTACACGTTCGCTACGAGTGATGCTGGGTGATCGACGTGTACACCAAAAGCTACGATCACCAAACATCAATCGCATACAGAAAATTTACGCAAACAGCACCCTAGAGAAACGAAACTACGCCGACTGCCACACACATCAGTAGGAAATGCAAACGAAAACCAGTGCAAACCAAGTGCAACCGCACATCCATACGTCTTGTAAAACATAAAATAATAAGTAAATCATACGTCACGAAACAAACGAGCCAACCACAAGTGAAACGCTTCCACTTCCTAGCCGATGAGAGAGGATGGTCACGACATGATAAGTCAAGAGCACGAGTTGTAATCCGATTCCTGTTCTTACTTTATCTGGCAAACCTTTTCTACTTTACCTGCAGCAGACACGGCGGCATCGCGGCGGGATAGCGAGTGTCGTACGAACCATAACCCAGCTAGATACAGCAGCGGTCACACCTACACTTGCCTTACCAGACAACACCTTGTGAAAATATAATAGAAAATTAGTTGATTTTGAGTCAATTTGTTTCACCCGATCGTCTTCATAAACAAATTATATTGCAAATCAAATATTTATGATTTGAGAGGATCATTGTCCAGCTCACGCTGTCTTCGAGCAGAGTATTGCGACAGGCATGATGTGGATGACCAAATCATATAATACAAATAAACTCACTACGTCATACCACTAATGAAATAATCACTACAGACTCCTCTGATCCTCCATTGTAATAAGAAATCACTACAAGCACAAGGATTAAAATGTTAACTAGGTTTTGAAGAAAACAGGATTGAATGTTGTCTCAAAGGGTTAGTGTAGCGACGTGAATTAGTTTACTCTCATTTGCTGTTCAATACTCCACACAACATTGTTTAGAACCAGAAACTGTATGAGTTTGAGCACAAAACATAGCAAACTATAAGTAATAAACGATTCTTTGTACCAATGTTGTGTAGAAAATTGATATTTGAACGCAAAACGCTGTCACAAAATATTACGCTCCCGTCTTTCCCAGTTTTTGTATATAATTGCATAAAATATGTACTTAATTGTGTACATTAAATTCAATATAAGACCCATGTGTACGGCAAGCTTCAATAAAAAATGTACGTGTAAAAATATGCTACGCAGAATGTCCTTGTTCTCAGTCAATGTCAATCATTGATATAAACAGTGGATTAAACTTATCAAACGTAATTTTATTATCAGATAACGATACACATAAGATGTTTAATATTTTGTGACTCTATATAACATGTGGTGCTACAAGATTGGAAACGGAAGTTGTGTGGCCAAACAAAGCATTCGATTTCCCATCCTGTTACACAGAGTTAATAATGGTTTCAACTGAATAGGACTCTTCAATGGCGCATTCTGAAGGTAAAACTTAGACAACAATGAGAACTAACAGTCGAAACCATTATAGGAAAACTGACGCAAGTTGCAAATTATTCTGATATTTATACGCAAGGGCAATGTACGCTTACAGAGCAGAGAGTACGCTAATTTGATTTTGTACAAAGGAAACTTTTGGAGAATCCTGTTAACTTCGGAGCAAACCAGAAAGTCGAAGAGGAAATTATATTTACCTTTGCCTCGTCCAAACGACCAAGAGCTTTGAGCAAATTGCCCAAGTCACTCCTAACGCAGTAAAGGTCCTGTGAACAAAATAAATTGAGTTCAAATAAATTTTTGAGGAAATAAATTGGCGAGTCTGTGAGAAATGGCAGATGCATTAGGGCTCTGTCGGAGACGATCAGATTAGTCTCGTAAGACCACCAACCCAGGAAATACCAGCGGAGCATCGGGTCTAAAATGGCCACTTTCTTTAGCAGGATCAGAAATCACATCACGCTACATGTCACTGTCAAATTTTCCCAATCAATCTTGAACCTAATTTTTGAGTGATAAAGATGAAAATAAAATTTGACAGATTGTTGTTTAATATTATGATTCTACTAAAGTGGCCTTTTTAGACCCGCAGTTAGCCGAAGCATGACAAGTCCATCCATACTGTGTTAAAATATCACATGTAAACTAAACTGAACCGTTCTGCTTTTGAAAATGGCAGTTTTTCGGTAAACTTTTACACTTACGCCAGGGACTTTTACACTCTTCAGATGGGACTGGTTGCAATAATGATTTGTTCTGAGAACATAATATATTACAATGCAACTACGTATAACCGTAATCCTCTAGTCACCTTCATTATACAGAATCATTACATGCTCACAGCGATGCTAGCCTTTACCGGAAACGAAGTTTATAAACAGGATTATTTCTTGATAATCACAAAGCAATATTACCTATAAAGTCGTTTCATGGCTAACTATAAATTGTTATTAAAGTCCGTGACAATTTGCCCACCCCAGTGTCAACCAATTTAGTTGGTGAAGAGGTAGTTAGTTGATCTGCAATAACCATAACGGTAATGGACCTGCACCTTAGTCGAGTAAAGGCTTTACCCGAATTTATTAGGTGCAACAGAGGAAACAAATTTATTAGACAAACATTATCCCACAAATGACATGTAATAACGTCAATTCATTATTTACTAGCTGAACCGTGCCCAATCCCTTGGGCGGTATTTTTTGGGGTAGGCTATGCTGCCTATGGTACACTCAAAAATAACGTGGCTTTCTATTAGTATAAGAATTTTCAAAATCAGTTCAGTAAATCTAGAGATTACCCCCTACAACGTCACATACTCACAAACTTTACCTCTTTATAATATTCGTATCTAGATTAGCACTTCGCCCGCGAAATCGTTCGCGCGGATTTAGTATTGCAATTTTCGTAGGGATCTCTATTATTTTTCGAAAATAAGTTATAGCCTATGTTACTCAAGGATAATTTTGCATTCTAATGGTACAGAACTTTTGAAATCGGTCCAGTAGTTTTGAGTTTATTCGCTACAATTAATTAAAAATACAAATCTTCCTCTTAATAATATTAAGTGTTAATTTTAGAAACTTCAGAAGTATATTATCATACAAGTTCTACGAGAATTGGTTTTAAAAATACAAAATGCAAAAGAAATAAAGAACAAAGGATTTTCCTCTTGAAGTCATCAACGAAACGAAAGTAAATTAACATAAACCAGCAAATGCGTCAGACATTCGAGACGTGAATTTAATTTTAAATATTCCCTCTGAAAATGGTACTAGATTTCGAAAAGTTACCTACTTGGGATTCCTTTTCTACTATAATACGAGATATCCGAAACATGGATTGTTTTAAGCGAATGATAATTATAGTTATTTATAACTTACTGTTTCTATAAGGAAAAATTAATATCAACAATTAATATATTCAATATACATAGTGTGCAGGACGCCCACGCAAACCAACTGATTAGAAGCTTATTAGCCTAAAATCATTGTAAATAGTCTTTAATAATCTTAGTTACTCTTTGTTTACATTGATCTCTGATTAATTTCTCTCTAAACAAACTATAAGATACTTTCATACATAAAAATATGCTAATTAGGAAGCACCAACGGTCTGCTCGACAAGTCGAAACTTGTCCGAACCTGTCCAGACCTGAACGAAGGACAGAGGGCTGTGATTGGTCAGACCAAAATCAGGCCCAACCCACCGAACATCGATTGGTCTTCAGTAGGGCGAATCCATCACTACTTGCGCCCACAGGAACGAACATATATTAGGAGAATCCTAGCATTTTAATTCAGTGTGTATACAGTTGAACAGTTCTACAGATCTCTCTTATTGTAAATAGTATGGTGCAGTATTCTGGTTTTAATGTTTTAATATTTTCTTATTTACTTGTCTTATGTGCCTTATTCTTATGACTCTTATGTGCCTTATTTTATGTGATTTATGCCTATAACTGTGTATATGACTGTGTATTGTGATTAATAAATCTTCCAAATCGAACAACGGGGTTTTTCACTGAACTCTATAGTGTATTCTCCAATCCAGCGCAAAAAGAAATGTGGGACAGAACCTAGAACCCACATATTGGTCCTTCGTAGACGGATCTGAGAAATTCACTATCAAGAAGACTCCATCGAGCTTATTTTGAAGATTTAAATAAGAAACAATGCCAGTTACGAGGTCTACGGGGAAAAGACGCGGCCAGGCGTCAACTACGGCTACAGAACGAACTGAAACGGCTACCGAGACGGAGACGACTACTGAAACGGCTACCGAGACGACTACCGAGACAACCACTGAAACGTGCACCACGGAGGCTACAGGTACGACAGCTGAGACCTCAGAGGCGCCCGACGCGACCGCGTCTACAGTGAAATGTACAGTGTCGAAACAAATCGCGAGTGAAAATAAAGAAAGTGGTCGCCGCAGTAAACCTACGTCGCAAAATAGTGATAAACAATCGAAAGCGCGTCGCGTAGCCCAAGCTAAGGCCGAGTTAGCACAACGTCAAGCAGAGTTAGCCGCCGCGCGTCTGGCCGAAATAGAGGCTGAATCTACGGACGATGACTTATCCTCTGTCAACTCAGAAATGGGAAATGATCATCGAGTGACTACGTGGCTACAAACAAGTCAGCTGCTCGCCATAACCGACCAGCCGCATCAACCCGAAGTGAAGTCGTCGACCGAACCTACAGTCCCAGTGACCGCCGCCGTGTCATGGACCATTCCGGCGACTTTACCGGCGGGAGTCAGCGCCACGCAGCCACCATCTGAAAACCAGAATACTGAACCTGCACCTAGGAACACTACGCCTATATTAGGGGCGCCTTCGAACATCACGCTGCCAGTGAGTACCGCCGCCTCCTGGCAGCCGAACCTAGCGACTGAACAGCCGCATCTGAACCCGCCGCCAGTGGTTGCCGCCGCAACCTGGCAGCAGAACCTGAACCAGCCGCCAGCTGCCGCCGCAGCCTGGCAGCAGAACCTGAACCAGCCGCCAGCTGCCGCCGCAGCCTGGCAGCAGAACACGAACAACCAGCCGCCAGCTGCCGCCGCAGCCTGGCAGCAGAACCTGAACCAGCCGCCAGCTGCCGCCGCAGCCTGGCAGCAGAACACGAACAACCAGCCGCCAGCTGCCGCCGCAGCCTGGCAGCAGAACCTGAACCAGCCGCCAGCTGCCGCCGCAGCCTGGCAGCAGAACACGAACAACCAGCCGCCAGCTGCCGCCGCAGCCTGGCAGCAGAACCTGAACCAGCCGCCAGCTGCCGCCGCAGCCTGGCAGCAGAACACGAACAACCAGCCGCCAGCTGCCACCGCAGCCTGGCAGCAGAACCTGAACCAGCCGCCAGCTGCCACCGCAGCCTGGCAGCAGAACACGAACAACCCGCCGCCAGCTGCCGCCGCAGCCTGGCAGCAGAACCCGAACCCGCTGCCAGCAGTCACCGCAGCCTGGCCACAGTACTCAACATACGTGGCAACGAACTCTTCATGGCGACCGATCTACACTACGGCGCAGCATCATCCAGGGCCTAATACCATGCCCTGGGTACCTCCACCTGTGCCGTCAGCCAACGTCATGCAGACACTGTCCGTTCAAGAACAAAGGACGGACATGAGGGAACTTGCCGCTGCAATCATCACGCAAGCTGTGTAGACCGCACAGTACCAGCAACCAATGAAACACAGCGAACTACCCTGCTTCAACGGAGCTCATCAAGACTGGCTAACCTTCAGAGCCGCCTACTGTGAAACAGCTCATCGACTCTCAGCAATAGAAAACATGTCAAGACTTAGAAGAAGTCTGAGAGGTACAGCGAAGGAAGCCGTGCAAGGCTTACTAATAGTGAACGCAGATCCGAACGAAATCATGAAGACACTCGAGCTACGCTTCGGTAGACCAGACTCAATAGCGATGGCCGAGATGGAACGACTCCGATCTTTACCTCGCCTCACCGAATCTCCGCGTGAAGTCTGCACCTTCGCCACCAAAGTGGAAAACATAGTTGGGACTATGCAAGCACTCAACTGTGAGTACTACCTCTTCAACCCAGAAGTCACAAAAGCCATGGTCGAGAAACTTACCCCGACCCTGAAAAGACAATGGTACCAGTTCTCAGCAGCACAACCCAGAAATGAACCTGACCTTCTGAAGTTTACCCGGTTCATCAAGATCGAAGCAGAAATATGCAGCCCCTATGCATTACCAGAGAACATCGCTGCGACGACCCCAACTCCTCAGAACACACATCGACGTCAGCAACGAGTACATGCCACACAAGAAACGAACAAACCGAAGTGTGGCCTATGTAACCAACAGGGGCACAACATAGTGGAATGCGAGCAATTCAAGAAGGCAACTATTGATGCAAGATGGGACATCGCAAAGAAACATCGCCTGTGTTTTCGTTGTCTCCGATTCCGATCAAAACAACACAGCTGTAAACCGAAGAAATGCGAGATAAACAACTGTGTGCATTTACACCACAAGATGCTACACGCCACTAGCGCAGCGACTAAGAAAAAGGAAGAAACCGACTGCCCCAAAGAAGAACAAGAGAAAGTCCATTCAATGTGGACACCGAAGGTATCGTTTCTCAAAATAATACCAGTACACCTCTCTGGACCGGCGGGAGCTGTCGACACCCACGCACTCCTTGACGATGGCTCTACAGTAACTCTGATCGACGAGAGCCTAGCCAATCAAATTGGAGCAGAGGGATCAAGCGAACCACTTCGAATAGCATCATTCGACGGAGAACCCACAGTCGACGTGTCATCTCGAAGAGTGAATTTCTTCATCAAAGGCCTTCACACATCCGAACGCAAACTACATGCAAGAACCATCAAGCAGCTAGAATTAGCCGCACAAAGAATTCCAAAAGAAGCGGTCCGAGACTGTGAACATCTTCGCGACATCAATATAGTAACAGAAGATGCAAGACTTAGGCTTCTGATTGGCCAAGACAACTGGGATCTCCTCATTGCAACGGAGGTCAGAACAGGAAAGAAGAGTCAACCGGTGGCCTCACTTACGCCATTGGGTTGGGTCCTGCATGGCAGCCACACACGAGCACTTGGGCACAGAGTGAACTTCATCAGACATGCTAAAACAGACAACGAACTTCATGAGCTGGTGAGAGAATACATCACGATGGACAATGTGCAAGTCAACCCGAAGAAGCCCGCCAATGATCCTGAAGAAAAGGCTCTTCGAATCCTGCAACAACACACGACCAGAACTCCAGAAGGAAGGTATCAAACGGCATTATTGTGGCGAGATGAAAACCTCAAAATGCCAGATAACTATGACAACGCTCTGAACAGACTCATTAGTGTAGAGAAGAAGCTAGACAAAGATCCAGAACTGAAGAAGAGGTACACCGAACAGATGGAAGCACTTGTATCAAAAGGATACGCCGAACCAGCTCCACTCACGACATCAAAATGTCGAACATGGTACCTACCCCACTTTGCCGTGTTTAACCCCATGAAACCGGACAAGCTAAGGATCGTCTGCGACGCTGCAGCTAAAACTAGAGGAGTCTCACTGAACGACCAACTACTTACTGGCCCAGATCTACTACAATCACTGCCAGGAGTGATAATGCGTTTTCGTCAGCACTCAATCGCCGTGACTGCTGACATCACCGAAATGTTCCTGCAAATAGAACTACGACCCGAAGATCGAGACGCCCTGCGATATTTGTGGCGAGGAGAACGAAGAGATGACCAGCCGCCAAAACAATACCGCATGAAATCACTGATTTTCGGAGCTTCTTGCTCACCAGCGACGGCAATCTACGTAAAAAACACGAATGCCGAGAGATTCCAGCATGAACATCCAGAAGCAGTAAACGCTATCAAACGAAAGCATTACATGGATGACTATCTGAATAGCTTTGAAACTTTAGAAGAAGCCGTGAAAGTCTCACAAGCCGTGCGCGACATTCATAAAGAAGCGCATTTTCAACTCAAGAAATGGTCATCGAACTCCACCGCCCTTCTAGAAGCACTAGGGGAAATCGCTAAAACCGAAGACACAATCCAGCTGGACGACAGCATCAAGACAGAACGAGTTCTCGGTCTAATATGGAAACCAACAGATGACTCGCTCGCCTTCAACTTAAATCTGGCGCGTATCCCTCAGAACGTCCTACAGAACGAGACACCGACAAAAAGAGAAGCTCTAAGAATAGTGATGTCCCTGTTTGACCCATTGGGACTTGTGTCTCCGGTCACCATCCGAGCTAAGCAGATACTACAAGAAGTTTGGCGTCGTGGAACAACGTGGGACGAAACCCTGGATAGTGACCTGGCCGCCAGCTGGAGGAAATGGCTCATCCACTTAAAGAAGTTAGAACACATGTCCATTCCACGAACATACCCAGGTTTCAGCGCCACAGAGTCCCTACAACTCCACGTGTTCACAGACGCTAGCGAATCAGCCTACGTAGCAGCAGCATACTGGCGAACAGTCACAAAAGACGGAAGAATCTACGTCTGCTTAATCACAGCCAAAGCCAAGGTAGCGCCACTGAAGCTGATGTCGATCCCTCGTTTGGAGCTGCAAGCAGCAGTGATTGGCGCACGCATAGCGTCAGCAGTTAAAGAAGAACATGAACAGGAGCCAGAATCAACCACGTTCTGGACTGACAGTAGAACTACACTGTCATGGATCAGGACAGGATCCAGATCCTATAAGCCGTATGTCGCTCATCGCATCGCGGCAATCGAAGAACATAGCTCCACCAACGAATGGCGCTGGATACCAACAAAACTGAACCCAGCAGACGACGCCACAAGAGACGTACCAGAGAACTACTGTCAAGAACATCGTTGGTTCAAAGGCCCAGAATTTCTCCTCGGTCCCCCGAAAACTTGGCCAAGCGATGACAAAGGTCCCATTATAATCACAGGGGAAGAGAAGACCTGTACTTTGTCTAACAAGAACGAACAAATCAAAGAAGCCATACCAGACGTCAACAGATTTTCACGCTGGGAGAAATACTTGCGAGCTACAGCAAGAATTCTACAGTTCCTGCATCTTTGTCGATCAAAACAGAAAATTAACTACAAAAGAACCAAGAAAAATAATAGCGACGATCCTGACTGGAAAAGGAACAAACGAACATTGCCAGTCAAAACGGCAGAGAAACGAAAGACCACAAACATTTACTTACCTCTTGCCGCCGAATTTCTTCACAACGCCGAGAACTTGATCCTGCGAGCTTCGCAAGAGGAATCTTTCCAAGATGAAATAGAAGCCCTGAAGAACAATAAACCCTTACCACGAAGCAGTCGCCTGAACGCGTTGAGTATAGAACTCATAAAGGGAGAGATTCACCTGAAGAGCAGGATAACAGTCATGACGGACATCACAGAGAACTTGAAGAAACCAATGATCCTTGATGGAGATCATCGTGCGACGCGATTGTGGATCGAGCATGTCCACCGCCAGCTGCACCACGCAAGCACCGAGATGACAGTCAATGAATGCCGTCAACAACATTGGGTGCTCCGTCTACGACCGACAGTTAAAAACATTGTCAGTAAATGCCTGCGATGTCGCATAAAGACAGCTGTCCCTCCGCAGCCGATGACCGGAAATCTCCCGACCTGTCGCCTAGCGCACCATCAGAGGCCATTCACCTTCGCTGGATTGGATTATTTCGGGCCACTGACTGTCACTGTGGGACGTAGTCATCAGAAGAGATACGTTGCCCTATTCACCTGCCTCACAACACGAGCCATTCATCTCGAACTTGTGGCATCGCTCAACACGGATTCTGCAATCATGGCATTGCGTCGCATGATAGCGCGGCGCGGATGTCCGACACAGCTGTGGTCCGACAACGGGACTAATTTTCATGGTGCTGAAAAAGAACTTCGCACCGCCATCTTCGCAGCCATAGCAGAAGAATCCTCAAAGAAGATGATCGACTGGCGATTCATCCCACCTGGAGCTCCTTTCATGGGGGGCGCCTGGGAACGCATGGTGAGATCCGTAAAGATAGCACTGAACTCCACCTTGAACGAGCGTTTCCCGAGCGAAGAAGTGCTTCACACACTACTCCTTGAAGCCGAACACACCGTGAACAGCCGGCCACTTACTCACGTGTCCGTGAACCCTGAAGATCCGAAAGCCCTGACACCCAATCACTTTATCTTGGGTGGTCCGGGTCGCATCGCGGCGCCAGGAGAATTCAGCGACAGTGACCTGCATCTACGAGCAAGCTGGCGTGCGGCTCAAAGACTCGCCGATATGTTCTGGAACAGATGGCTTACAGAATACCTCCCAGAATTACGGAATCGCAGAGAGCCACACACCAAGGGGACGATTCCAAAGGTCGGAGACCTAGTGCTCATTGTGGATGGGAACCTTCCAAGAAACGTATAGATCAGAGGACGCATCAGCGCTACGTTTCCCGGTCCGGACGGAGTCATACGAACGGTGGACGTGACGACAAAAGGAGGAACCCTACGACGTCCAGTAAAGAAGATAGTGGTGCTCCCGATCGAGAGCAGCGATCCTGCACCATCTACGACTGCGTCGTCAGCGGCGGACGACGCACGGCGGGAGGAATGTGCAGGACGCCCACGCAAACCAACTGATTAGAAGCTTATTAGCCTAAAATCATTGTAAATAGTCTTTAATAATCTTAGTTACTCTTTGTTTACATTGATCTCTGATTAATTTCTCTCTAAACAAACTATAAGATACTTTCATACATAAAAATATGCTAATTAGGAAGCACCAACGGTCTGCTCGACAAGTCGTAACTTGTCCGAACCTGTCCAGACCTGAACGAAGGACAGAGGGCTGTGATTGGTCAGACCAAAATCAGGCCCAACCCACCGAACATCGATTGGTCTTCAGTAGGGCGAATCCATCACTACTTGCGCCCACAGGAACGAACATATATTAGGAGAATCCTAGCATTTTAATTCAGTGTGTATACAGTTGAACAGTTCTACAGATCTCTCTTATTGTAAATAGTATGGTGCAGTATTCTGGTTTTAATGTTTTAATATTTTCTTATTTACTTGTCTTATGTGCCTTATTCTTATGACTCTTATGTGCCTTATTTTATGTGATTTATGCCTATAACTGTGTATATGACTGTGTATTGTGATTAATAAATCTTCCAAATCGAACAACGGGGTTTTTCACTGAACTCTATAGTGTATTCTCCAATCCAGCGCAAAAAGAAATGTGGGACAGAACCTAGAACCCACATACATAGGTAGGTACAAAGTATATAGAAAAAAAAAAACTGAACAAAATTACATTATTCCAAGGTAAAATTAGCCAGGTTGTACAGCAATTAATAACGAACATTTTAATCTTGGGATCGTCGTTTAATCTCCTTGGTAATAAATTTGATTTACGGCCTCAAACACCGTTTCGCCGGTGGTTTCGCTATCTAACTGTAGGTTAAGCTACCAAATATTGCAAGATCGACAAGGAATATTTTTATAAGAAGAAAACCGTTACACAGGGTGTTTCGAGAGTCTGATGCAGTTAGTAGAATTTATTTTAGTTTAATAACAGATTAGATGCCGCCAGTTCCATTAGACACTGGAACTTTTTGGCCGTTGTTTGCAAGCGGTTTTTTTTCGAGTGGGTTCTAAACTTACTAATAGAATGCTACATTATGTATGAGTACCACAAAATTGCAGCACGGACGAAGTCGCGGGTGAGTGCTTGTAGAGAATGCCTAAGGCATCTTTGTGCGAGAAGTTTAAATAATATATAATATAAAAACTTTATTGCATAAAAGGTGTTGCAGTAAATACAATAAGAAAACAGTTGCACTTTACAAATAAATAAGTGCTAGTAGAATATATAAATCTACACTAATATTATAAAGAGGAAAACTTTGTTTGTTTGTTTTTTTGTTTGTTTGATTGTAATGAATAGGCTCAAAAACTACTGGACCGATTTTAAAAATTCTTTCACCATTCGAAAGCTACATTATCCACGAGTAACATAGGCTATATATTATTTTGGAAAAAAATAGGGTTCCGTAAGATATTTGGGTTTTTCGGACACAAGGTGTAAAAATCAACCAGAAAAGTAACTTATTTTGTGTACGCTGCCTAAACAATAAAAGATAGAACCATACATTGTTCTAATTAATTGTAGATCTTATAAATATCTACAAAAAAGTCCGCGACACACTATACCTATCTATGTCGAGTGAGGCACAACAACCATTTTTTTAATTTAAAAATCTTGATTTTTTTTGGACTACATTTAAACGCGTTTATTTT
Organism: Ceramica pisi; assembly: GCA_963859965.1. NCBI lineage: Eukaryota > Metazoa > Arthropoda > Insecta > Lepidoptera > Noctuidae > Ceramica > Ceramica pisi. The sequence continues at coordinate 8,509,921 of OY982542.1, forward strand.
ACTCATGCTATTAATCTTTATCAAAATAAAGTATTTCATCACTAAGTACAGTTTATGTAGATAATATTTGATCTTTGAATGATTAAAATCGGACGTTTGGTTTTGAAGTTATGGCGAAATTAAAATATTACGATTTCTGCTGCACGACCCGTTGCGAAGTGGACGTCACCAAGGCGGGGGTGCGCTGCGGGAGGGGAGTTTAGATCTATGAGTAAGGTACCCGCGCGGCTCAGCCGCGAGGTCGGCTCCATAGATAAGTATAAGTACGTCGGCTCCCTACGCAGCGGTCGTGCGCGAAGTCTAATAATTTTCGTGCGATTTTCTTTAGATTTCGTTCTTAAAACTACACCTACGCAAAAGTTCTTCTCAGAGCCAAACAACAGTTCTTTTCAGGGCTAAGCAACAGTTCTTTCCAGGGCTAACCAACAGTTCTTTTCAGGGCTAACCAACAGTTCTTTTCAGGGCTAACCAACAGTTCTTTTCAGGGCTACACAACAGTTCTTTTCAGAGCTAGAATATTACTACAATGTACTCACTGATTTTACGGGGGAGTGCGTTTGCTTTGGCTTGATGTGTTTTATGTAGTAAGTCTAAGTAGGTAGTTTAAGTTTTGTTTTATTAGTAAGGTTTTTTAGATTAAGTTTTGAATTTTTAATGTTATGGGTGCTAATGCCTGACTATGAAAGCCTGATATGCCTGAAAATGTTAATAGCGTGTAATTTATTTATTTATTTATCGTTTAATAAATAAATAAAAAAAATACACGCTATTAACATTTTCTTAAACATTTGAAAATGCTTAAAGAGAGCCATGTCTCAACTTACTAAACATAGTTCAGCACGGGCAGCAAGAATACGCCGTATGGGACAATCTTCACCTGAACGTTCACAACGCCTTGCTGAACAAAATCAGAGAAACTCTCAGGTACGCGCACGAGAGTCGAGTGTCGAACGTTCGCAACGCCTTGCACAACAAAATCTGAGAACCTCTGAGTTATAATATTATAAAGCAGAAGAGTTTGTTTGTTTGTTTGGTTGAGCACGCTAATCTGAGGAACTTTCAGTGTTAGATAGCCCATTTATCGAGGAAGGCTATAGGCTATATCATTCAGCTAAGTCAAAAAGGAGCGCAGAATTAATGGAAAATGTGACGCAGACGAAGTTGCGTGGGTCAGCTAGTACCTATATAAAACTCTTCCGTTAGTGATTGAATGACAGACAACGCACAGCTGAAACTACTGGCCATAGAAAGCTGGAATTTGACATCTATTTTCCTTGGGGAGTACAGCGGAGCACTTCTGTCTGAGACACCTAGATTATATTTTTTTAAATAGTTAGGTCATCTTTCTCAATAAAGTGGGCAACGATCAGCAAGAGGTAGTAAAGGAAAACGCCGTGGAATATTACATAGTGTGAGTACCACATAACATAAGCATAACAATAAGTAATTGCTGAGAACAAGGATATTAGTCTGACACATCATAATAGACATTGAAGGTCGTATACATGTTGATGTTAGAAGAACTTGGTACGACAACAAAGTTTATTTTAAGCAGATTTTAGTGTCTTAACTCTTTGATTTATTGTTTACTGTTTACGAACTCTGAAAATCACTCAAACACATCTTGATACTAAAAAAATCTAAAGGATTTAACACTTTAAACTTAACTATATATAAATATAAATCTTGAATTACAATAAAATGGGATTAGAAAAGCTTTTTCAATATTTTATAACTAACTAACTATATTTGAAGTGTTTATTTAATGTGTAAGATTGATAAACTTCTACATTTTGATAAGTTTCTTGTTTTATTATTCTATTTTATTAGTAGAAAGACGAAGATAATCAAATGGTAAACAACATCAATACATTTTATACTTGTACTAGCTGACCCGTGCAACGTCGTCTGCGTAAAATTTTTCATTACTGCTCCGCTCCTATTTGTCTGAGCCTATAGCCTTCCTCGATAAATGGGCTATCTAACACTGAAAGAATTTTTCAAATCAGACCAGTAGTTCCTGAGATTTGTGCAATTTCAATGTTGGAAGCTAGTGAATACCTACAGCAGTCGATATCTCACTGGTCTGGAATCCAGATTAGACATTCGCTTATTAAATTAAATGTGACATAATAACTCATGCTAAGAAATTATACACGTATGCATGACTTTAGAAATGCTGAATGTGGTTGAAAACACAAGTAAACTGTGTCACGAAGCCATGATAAAATCAATTGCCTTTACTAACATGATTAAATTAAAAGCTTTCAAAGTATGAGCTGTATCAGCCTTCCTTATCAATTTCGTGTACTCGTTTCTTTAATTTAATTTATGTACAGAATATGTAGATCTGGGAGGCTAAAAGGCTACTTTAGGAGAATCTTAATATGAATCACACAACAATCTGTCTAATTTCATTTTCATATTTATCGCTAACGTATTAGGTTCAAGTTGATTGGGAAAATATGACAGTGACGGGTAGCGTGATTTGCTTTCTGAATCTGCTAAAGTGGCCTTTTTAGACTAACTGAAGAGTTTGTTCGAACGCACTTATCTCAGAAGGTACTGGTTCGACATGTACAAAAAAAACAGTGTTGGATAGCCCATTTATCGAGAATGGCTACATAAAATCAACAATAGGAGAGTCGCATTAATGAAAAATGTGACGCAGACGAAGTTGCGCGGGTCAGCTAGTATGTAAATAAACCTTAACTGACTTATACTTAACACATAATTCCTAGTCTAAAATTATAGTCATATTCATTATCATTGGCATAACAAACAAGTTGTTAATAAAAATGCGATAATGATCAGCGACATGTCTCACATGATGTCTTCCGTATAACCAACGTGGTAGTACATTTAAATATGTCTTTAAAACAAATATAGAAACTAATTAAACTTGTTTTTATGTATCGTGACAACGCAATATATACTAGCTAAGCGTAATGCTTATTCTTAGACTCGTAAACTTTTTACAGAGATTTGCATGGATGCAGGCGTATAAAATCTCGACCTTTTGTTTTAGCCGCTCTTCACACTGAAGAATTAATAGTGATCTGCCTGTTTATTCTTTCAATGTCTCCTCGTTTAAGCGTAGATGGAGTGAGCATGAAGCAAACAGTCATTCCCTCTTGTTTGTATGTATTGACAGCTCATTTCATCTAGAGTTTCCCCGTTTTGTATAAAAAAAAAAAGCTTACTCGGTGAGATGTTTACAGAATCGCACTGCTGTTTACTTTCAAAAACCAAAGGAAAAATGAAGCTTTTTGCAATAATGCAATTGCAATTATTTCCAGAGACTGCAGTCTCAAGTGACAAAACGGTTTTTTTATAAAAGGAACGTCTTCGGAGTCCCTTCCTAAATTAATAGGTACTTCAAGAATAGTGACTAAGCCGAAAGTCATGTTTCGAGAGAGCGAGTCTATTATAGGAGCTAATTCTAGTTTATCTCGATATAGTCTGAGAAAGTCTAGACAGTAGACACGCTTTCAATGTACATATAGTTGTGTATAGCGTTAATATCGATGCCTGCCCTATTCTAGTTCAGTGCACGTGTGCAAGTAAAGGTTAACTGCATCGCATTCGCGACAACTTCTCCCGCATTGCGGCATTATCACTTACTGCAAAAATTCAGCCTATAAATAGTAACGAAGTGGAGATTATTGCATTGTATTTTTCTTTGTCATGTCCAAATAAGTCTACTGATTAACGTGGCCTTCCAAATTACAGTTGAAGTAAATAGCCAAAGAAGGATGTTGCCATCGTATCCACAATTGAACGCACGGTCGTGTGTTGTTCTTGCTTCCTTTGTTACGTGTCATCTTCGAGTATAAGTCTAGTCTTTTCTAAGACGATGTCTCCTAGACATGATGTCTCGCAAGTTGCACTTTACGATACTCGGTTTGCCGTGAGCAACACTATGTAATAAAATCAAGTCGGTTGTCCTTTAAGGTGAAGGCTCGTGAGCATATTCGCAAGAAGTTGGAAGAATCACTACAGCGGTAATTCGTTGGATTCATGTTTTCTTAATAATTTTGGTTATGTGTATGTATGTATTTATATATTTATTATAGATTGTATTTTTTTTTTCTTCCTCTCGGTTTGTCTTTTCTATATGTTGCACCTACCATGCTGTCTCTGCACCACCCTAAGGTCGACTGGTAGAAAATGCCTATGGCATTAAGTCCGCCTTTGTACATTACTTGTTTTTAATAAATAAATAAATAAATAAATAAATAAAATCTTTTGTAATACTACAGTATGACAAATTGCGCAATTGCCCAACTAGTCAGTCCTAATTTTCTAGGCCGGTGAAGGGCAGCGACATTGGTGCGAGCATACCGACTATGCGGTTACCAAATACGATACCTAGCGTGGCAACTACGACAATACCTGTTTTTCTGGCATACGTCCAACAATGTAGTGAGATAGGCCGAGTAGTATTACCGCATTATATTATACCAGATTTTAAGACAAAAGACTGAGTAACCTGAAATTGTTATGACGTCATTTCAGCCTGTTTTTGTGATGTGTGTACACAATAATTTTATTATCGCCTGAATTGCTTTGTCTTTGCATATAACTTGTACGGCAATATCACATAACTTGTCACCGATAGCAACGGCTAGATGGATGACTCAGTATCTACACGATTATAAAGCGCCTGATTAGCATAAGGGTGTGATAAGCGTGTAAATAGTTATTCATACGACATTTTGAATAATGCAAAAAAAATCTAGACTTCGCTACCGCGTTATCGTTACTGAAATCGGAATTAAAGTAATGGAATGCTTGAATGGACCCTACGAGGAAGCGAAATAGGCCGTTTGCCAAGAGGGCATTATCCGAGCAGGATGTATGTTACGCGTTCACCAGTTTCACCCTTCGCATATTACAAATAGGGTGAGTAGAGTGTAAAGAGCTCTTCGTTCAGCCCCTTGGTCGTAAAATGGATGGAATTTTACGCGTGCTTCGGAAGCACACGGAAAAACTACCTGTTTGCTACATAATCAATTATTTCCGTGAAGCTTAGAGTGGCAGACTCTTTGTAAGCAGGCGTCCCTATTTCCTGAATTCGAGCGTATTACGCGTGAAAAACGCATTTTCCTTTAAAAGTTTCAAAATCGCGAAGGACAGGGCAGACCGCACGTTTTCCCGACGCGACAACTAGGCCCGACTAGTTTCTAGTTTAGATTAGTTTAAATTCGCCAGGCGTTAGGCTATCTTCAAACGCCGTCTTGTGTTTATAAAACATTATTTTATGGCGACGACCTATATTTATCTTACTTCCTACTAATATTATAAATGCGAAATTTTGCGAAGTTTTGTTACTCTTTCATGTCAGAACGCCTGAATGGATCTTCATGAAATTTGGCAGAGGTAGATTATAGTCTGGAATAACACAGGCTATATATATCCCGGGAGTATTTTCCCTAGGGACCACGCGGGAGAAGCCGCTGGCACGCCACGTATTTAAATGTAAAGCCGCATTTTTTGCCTTCGACGTTTTTGTAACGCGCAAAAAAACTTTCGGGCAAATGTCAACTTCATGAATTTGGTTCAAAACACCAAAACTACGAAAACTCTTGAATACTTACGGGATTATACTGTAGGGCGGTAACATAAGCCTGTACCGCCTGTTCCATGTCTCCCGCGGCCACGAGAGCCGCCGCGAGGTTAATGTAGCCATCGATGAAGTCCGGCTTCAATCTGACTGCGTGCCTGTAGTTCTCCAACGCCTCTTGGAGCTGACCCCGCTCTTTGTACACGTTACCTAAGTTGCTGGAGAAAGAGAAGGAAAGTTAGCGGATTTTGCTGTAGCAGCATATTTTCTGACATTACACATGATACAGACTATAATAAGAATTTAAAAAAAAATCACACTACATTTGGAAGTTTGTGGAAGTCTCTTTGTATCATGTAGACCCAACATTAGAGACGTGTGTGTTTATGTGCAGTCGTGTTATTCAAGAAGATTGCAATTCATGAAGATGATTCAGTAAGTTAAGAGCAGAGGTTTCGGTGTAACAAAATCAATACACCTATAGGTATTGAAGTGCTAAATTCGGAGTGTTTCCAAGCAGATGTTTTGATTTTAACTTATTTCACGCCATTTATGCTTAAAGTTGGAGACTGATACGAAAACTCGTGATTTTCATACCATGTTTGTATGTTTACAAAATTAAAAAATCCTCCTTAACATTGTAAGGAAATGTAAGCATCGTATTCAGTTATTTAGCAAAAAGATTAGCCTAGGTTACGTGCGCTGTACAGATGTTGTAGGTATTTACATTGCACCAAAGCGCGTTTTCTTGTTGCTAACGAGTACCTCGCTTTGAACTAAAAGGCTCATGCGATGCGAATTATGGGGTTCGTAAAAACACCCTTATACAATTTAATTTTAACATTCGCACGATCCAATTCCCTCCCCTATTTACTAAACGCCGTTGTCGAATGCTGGGTCAATGACTCATAATGTCTCTACCTGAACTAGGTACTTCAGGTACTATTACACCCCTGCCTACCCAACGGTCGCGGATTGCAAGCGTGACGGCTTCACTGGGCATGACAGTAACGTCTAGTAAGCCTTCGAGACGAACAATAAACGTATTTTTTTTTTGCAATCTGGCATTAGCAGCGCCTTATTTCGTCGAGACAATGATATCTTGACGATCTCTGACCATCCGGAGATTCTTTCTTCAATCCGGGTGATGAAACTTAATGGGGATTAAAAGTAGGACAGTTTGATTGAACGCGCTAATCTCAGGAACTACTGGGTCGAATTGAAAAATTCTTTTAGTTTTGGATAGCCCATTTATCGTGGAGGGCTACATTAGACTGCACTAAATGTGACTGTGTGTGATAATTTTCGTCTTTCCTAATTATATGAAGTGTCGGTCGGTCCCCCCATAACATCACCAGCAAAAGAAGCAGAGCATTAGTGAAAAATTTGACGCAATTGAAAATGCGCGGGTCAGCTAGTTAATCATATTTGTACCCAATAATTGATAACATGTAGTTAGGTACAGACGCCAGCACATCAAGCTACAACAATCAATCAAATTACTTCAATAGATATTCAACTTAACTTCTTAAATAGTAAGGTTCAAAGTTGATTGGTAAAATTTGACAGTTTCGTGTAGCTTGATGTGCTGGCGACTGTACCTACTAAAATTCTGTCGAAAGCGTGACTACAGTACGTGACCTTTCCGAATCGAATTATGTTAATTTGTATAACAATATGAGAATGGGTTTTACACTCGGTTAGAAATTCGCGGCACGCTATCAAGAATCATAAAATTGATATGTTAAATGGTTTTAGTTAAGAATTTCCACGGTGTGTCATCATATGCCCGCCCACATATTATGTAGGTGTCATAAAAGTGACATAGATGAATGGGCCGTGCTGTGGTATTTGCACACTGATTAGGTACCTAGTTTATAATGCAAAAAAAATGTGTTTCAGTGGCAAAAAAAAGTGTTTTGCAGCCATCAAGATAAGAAGTAGGTATGACTTTGGTAAAGAAACTTGGATGTAGATATCAAGATGGCCGAACAAATGTGAAAATAAGAAGAGCATAACATGGACCAGATTCCTCATAAAGATTTATCTCAAGTGCATTTGATTTAATATATAAATATACATTATTCTCAAATCAAATGAGTGCAATACACTTCAACAACTTCAAAATGGCCTAATTTTTAATGGGCTGCTGGTGCCAAAATGTTTTGTCAGTGACACATCAAAATAATTTTAGCTGGGAGATCTCATATGCAGATGTAGCCATTGCTTATGACTTATTGAACAAAAATAAATTATGGATTTAGGTATCATGCCTATACCTAAATAAAACCATTATTTGTTCTTTTTTTAAAAAAAACATTGCCCCACACTAGGAATTTCTCCTGTATCGTGGGTGCGTCTACAAACATACAAAGTCACATACACAAACATGACAGCCAGACTTGGAACAACTATCTGTACCTACAGAACTTGTTGGTTAGCTAATTAATAAATAGTCAGGTTTTTTATTGTTTTTCAAACCATCACACTGTTTTTCTGACTGTTAAACATTTGTGTTAGGCTTCATTTTGCAATTCATGTCCCAATTAATGAGTCTAGAATTGCAATGATTTCTTTTCATTACTAGAAAACTTAATTATAATATGTAACATATTTACAATCTGCTTTTGTTTATGTAAATAAAATCCAAGGCCTGGAATTTGAACTATTCCTTTTGTTCAGAACAAGATATGTCATCATAGCATTGTTGTTCTACTAAGCTCGAGTTAATTGTTCACTTACACCAAGGTGAAGAACACAAGTGTTTTCATAACAAAAAATTGCTTATTTAAAGGAGTTAATCTTTGAAAGTACTGCTCTAATTAATTAAAAGAATTGATTATTTTGTTTTTTTGTTTGGCCTAAATAATAATTCTTATATTAGGTTATATTTTTTTTTAAGTTTTTGGCTTGTCAAATTTTGCAGTTTGAGTTTGAGTGTGAATAGAATTCAGCAATAGAGTGGAAAAAACGAAAGCACTATTACCAATTTCTTATTCAGCTAATTTTACTTAGCTGAATTATGTTATGTATTTCTATCCTAGAAAAGGAATTATTTTACATTTACAGCTCCTGAGTACATTTTGTTTTAATTAAATCAAATATTCAAAGACTCATTTAAATAATAATGTTCATAATCACAGTCACATTAAATTTTCATCATCAAATACATAAACAATAAAAAAAAATTAAGAGTACCAATTGTTTTGTCACATTCACACAGGAAATATGGTAAAGCCATAGCACTTTTTATGAGATAAGTAAATGTTTTAATTAAAATAAGAAGTTACCTGTAAGCCTCAGCCAACAGTGGGTTCTGTTTGATCGCTAACGTGGAGAAGTGGGCAGATTTGTCCAGCCTTCGACACTGGAAGTGTATTGAAGACAAAAGGAGGAGTACTCCAGTGTTTGTGCCATCTTGTCTCCATAGCTGCATGCAGTGCAGCTCAGCACTCTCATAGTCTCCCGCTTGGTATTCTCTATGGGCAAGTTCTAGCAGTCCTGATGACAACAAAGATATATTGGATAAGCACTTACAATGATCTAACATAGACTAAGTGTAGAAAACAAACCCTAATTGATTAGGTACTAAATTTTTGTGCACTGATCCTATAAATATCTACCATGATACCTCTCTGCCCAAAAATACAATACCATAGCTTTTTAATTACAGTGAATTCATAAGGAAAACTTTTCTATTGTACCAGTAACATAGACATAGCAAAGCTATTTTAAACTTCGAAAGGAAAGTGAAGAATAAACTTTTGAACTTTTCATAAATCATTGAGAATGGAAAGGGTTCAAGTTCATTCATTGAAGGTTATAAAAATACTAAAACAAGTAGTCCATCTACAAGACTCATTTTTGATTCAATAAAGTTCACTAAAAAACAGATGCCATACAAATAAAAATAAGACAGCTGCATCTGCATAACCTAACAACAAAAATAATACAAATGGAACTCCCACCCAAAGAACCCAAAATAAAATGTACTGAACATCCACATCATATTAACAAACTCGGTTCCACAAAAAAGATAAAGCTGATCTAAATTTAATTATGCTAAAGATGACACAAAGCTTCCCGAAGGCTTTTGATGTTCTTAGGAAAATTCCCAAGTTCATGGAAAGTTTCAGGTTGCCTGGTCGACATTAATTTTCAATCAAAACACCACCTAATACATACCGACTGTAGATATCTGCTGAATATCTGACATCTTCAATATCACCGCATTTGCTGGAACTCCTACTCCAACAATCTGCTGAGACTGTGGTTGCGTCGTGACAGATTGTGGCACGGCGACGTTCGCTTGTGATTGCATTTTGGTTATCATAGTTGACATTTATCAAATACAAATCTTCACACACCACTAAAACACAAATTTATAAAAAGAGTTGACTTTATTTTCTATTTGCCATGAGGATAATAAACCACTGCAACGCTTCTCACAAATCCCACAATCCGCAATTTCGCACACGACGCGACGGCTAACGGAAACAACTCAATTTTTTAACAATGTTTCCTAATATTTTTAATGGACATTACATTGACTTTAATTTTTGATGTGCTATTGTGGTTCTTACTGTAACGAGAGACTGGGTATAATAGCCTGATTGAATGTGGCGGATGTTCACAACAACGCTTGCTAATTTTCCGTCTATGGTAATGAATTTAATTCTCAGAATCATTGAAAACAACAGTTGACATCATTAGTTACAAATTCTACCGATTATTTTTACGTATTTTTGTTATTAAATTAAAGTTCCAGTCATCGTTTTACCCAAAAAATTCACAGAAAATATGTCACCACTGATGAACATATTTCCGGTGTTATTTTGGCGGAAAGTTCAAACCCAAAAGGCGGGAGATATAAATTTCAGAGCAGAAAGTTCAGAGTCAAAATACGAAGCGATAATTTAGCAAGGCAATTTTATTTTTATCATAGCAAGTTTTTTTAGTACCTTTATTGATGTGACCATTTCACTGCTAAAACTGAGAAGGTTGAAAATTAAAGTAGCCTCCACACTATTCCCGAAGTTGATCGAAGTTGAGCGAATACTATAGTGTGGAGGGGCACTTCGCTTCGCCTGCCTCGTGCAACTTCGCTTCGCCTCGGGCGACTTCCAGTTGTTGTCGGTTTTTGCGCCCGAGTCAAAGGACTCGAAGTTCGATTCGAACACGAAGCGTCTGTCCACACTACTCTTCACTTCGGTTCGCGTCAGCCATAGTAAATACGCACGTATTTTTATTACGCGAGAGTACACATTGCAACGGCAGTTGCCACATGAACGTTATCCATTATGCCTATCGTGAGGGGAACGGGCGACTGACTCCTCGCGATGTTGCTCGGTGTGTGGACACCTACTTCGGACTTCGGTCAACTTCGGAGAGCACTTCGCCTCGTGCAACTTCGGAATAGTGTGGAGGACGCTTAAAGAAATTTATATGCAACAATAAGCATTCTACCGCGTGTATCTGACATCGACGCACAAACGATTTCCATGGGTCCAGGGCATGATTCTGGACACCCTAGACTTAGAATTTTTTGTTGGCTTTTTTCTAATTTTTTCATTTTTTTCAAAGGTTTTTTTACTTTAGACTGCTCATAATCGTTATTCTGACCTAACCCAATGAGATTTTTAATAAAAAAATAATTAATTAACTACTTTCACTAAAAAGAGCAATCTGAATAAAACCACAAATAGATATCAGCTCAGCTGAGCTGATACCTATTTGTGGTACTCTTGAAAAAAATGAAAAAATGAGAAAATAACCGACGAAAAATTCCAACACTGGGGTGTCCAGAATCATGCCCTGGACCCATGGAAATCGTTTGTGCGTCGACGTCAGATACACGCGGTATATAGGCAACTTTTTGATGGATATATTATGTTCATAAGATTAAATAAAAAAAAAAAACAGGCAGTTATGGAGTATATAATGTTTATTGCATCATTCAACATCACTTTGATAAGTATACTCTATAAAAAAAAAATACTGGACGGAATACGTTTCTAAAATGCATAAAACTACAGTCTTATCAACTATTGTATGTGTTACATACGGTTTTTATTCTAAATAAGAGAGTAAATAGGCAACTTCGGTGAGATCTTGAGGTACGGATTCGTGATAGCATAAATATAATTCTCTTGGCTCTGGTTCACTGAAAACTCGGCTGAAACAAAAATATTATTTTTATAAGTCATACAATCATGATAACTTTAATTTATTTATTATTGAGTAAGTATTCGGATATGCCCGTGACATAAAAAGGACCACATTGTCTCGACTGTTGAGGTTAACGAGATGAACGCGATAGCCATTTTTCGAAAATTGACTGAGCCCTTCGCCTTTCGCTTTAAGGTATCCGTCAAAAATACCAAAACGATTTTACACTTTCTTTACGTTGCCAGTTACCTTATGTAGGTACCTATATGTATAGATTTTTAATATTTTTACCCAACAACCCAAAACAAGTATGGTTCCGTGTTCTTCTTATTGACACCGCATTGACTCAAAATGTCAAGAGGTGCCTGGAATAGCATCCCATGCTCTTTGACTGCCACCAGGATTTTATTCAGAGGATTTGATGGCGCGTGGTTTTTCTTGAACCTGAAAGTGAAAATAAAACACATCCAACCTCATTACAACTCTTACATCAGACAGAAACCGATATAAGACAACATAAAATTAATAAGTACTGCCTTTTTAATGATGGGAAATAATCAAATGACTCCTCCCGCTCTGGGTAAAGCAGGAAATAAGTACTGCCTAGTACACCAAAAATGAATGTTCCAGGATGTAAATGTACATACGTTTTATACTATATTCAAGACATACTGACACTAGGTTAAACTGAAAAATTAAACAACAGTGTTAGGTTGGCGAACCTAACAGAATTCTTACAGAACTAAAACCTAACAGAATTAAAAATATGAGTCCATATTTTGATAATGTATATGGCGATATACATTATCAAAATATGGACTTATATTTTTTGCTTTATGGGTTGATTAAAAATTGACAAAGATAAAAAAAAGTCGAAGTTCAGTATTGGGATTTGTGTCGTCAATTCTAGGTAAACAGTCACACGAAATTTCAACATTATTTTGTTTATTTATTTACGTGATAAAAGAAATACGTACGCCCAATACTTGTTGGATTCTAACTGACACTGCAGAAAGGTTTCTTTTGAGTCTGCCCTTTTCAAGACCTAGAAGTATGTATGTAAATTTCACCTTATACTATGTTGCAGCAGCTCATGTATTCGTTTACAAGCCAATCTGAACGACTTCATGATGTAAGAATACAGTAAATTGTTAGCTTGCATTTCGATATTCTTCACTGGAGCTATCAGAACACCTTTTTCAGATTCCAGCTGTACAAAGTGGAATAGTACGTTTTCTTCACCTGCTGTTATTCTGAAACAAAACATTAGAAACCAGTTTAACTATGTAAAGAATAATAATGAAACTGCACTATTTAAGGAAAACTAATTAGCAATTTTATTTTGGGTTCAAAAAGCTATATGCAGGTTGATTTTTTTATTTAAGTGCGCCTTCAGGGCCAACTCCGAAACTATAAGGAATATCGAAAAACACTGAAAGTATTCTCGAGACCAATTTTGATGAAAACTAAAACTGCATTATTGGTTTTCTGAAAAATATTGTTTTTTCATTTTCATTGTCATTGTTCGTACCCAGGAATCGAATCGGTCGATTTTGAAATAAAAAAAACAGCCTGTATTTTTGCACCTTCCGAAAGTGTAGCTAATAATGCACAAGATGTTTGAAGCCAAACTCCTCTGAGGAGGAAAAAAAGAATCAAATTCTGGGACATAATAACACATTGTTGTGTGTTATTGGTGAATGTTCCAACCACTACGCGAAATTCAAATTTTCTTACGTTTTTTGCAATTTGCAGGCCAGGTTGTATGTTGATTAAAATATGATTCCCTGCTGTAAGACATATGTAGTTACAGAAGTATAATCATCAAAATCATCAATATAACGCTCTAAGTTCAACACCTATGTGTTTTGCCATGTCCGACCGATCCGACAGAAACGAGTGTAAAGAGTCACGCCCCATCGCCAGCGTTTATTTGGTATGCCTCGAGCGCCCACTGCGATCCCGGTCCAACAATCTTGATGCATCCTGTAAGTGTGCCCCGCCCAGTTCCATTTAAGCCTCACAGGCTTGTGACCAACGTCGGCGATACCTGCCCTAGGTCGTATTGATTGTGCTGCGGATTCGATAGGTGAGTCTGATTTTTAGCATGCTATGCTCTATCGCTGTTCGGCAATAAAAAACAACCGGCCAAGTTTGAGTAGGACTCGCACACGAAGGGTTCCGTACCATAAACCTTATTATTTGTTGTTATAGCGGCAATAGAAATACACAATCTGTAAAAATGTAAACTGTTTACCTATTACAGAACTTGAGATACAGCCCGCTGACGGACGGACAGACGGACGCACGGACGAATAGGGGAGGCTTAGTTCATTAGGTTACCCTTTGGGTAAGAGACCCAAAAAATGCAAAACACTACGACAGCAATATTTATTTGTTGGGCAGCATATTGAACTCACCTTTGTGCAGTTACGTGATTGATTTCATTCAATAAAGATTTCCTGATATCAGACATGTCGATACTGCCACTCGCTCTGCTTCCATCCTGAAATATGAGTTTAGAAATCATTTTAAGTCCTGAGAGTCTATGCGAAACAAAAAAAAAAAAAGAAAAAGCTTTCTTTTGCTTCGCGATTTCGTAACATTTTGAGCGTTCAATTTAAGTATTTTTTATTTTTGTATGTAAACCTGATGAACTTTTAAAAGTCATAGAAAAAAAGTTGATTATAGTAACAGAGACAGAGGTCGTCGGTGTTTTACAAATAACCGTATATAAAATTCTTCCGTTACTGAGAGAGTGAGTGACTGAAAGACAACGCACAGCCGAAACTCCTGGTCGTAAAAAGCTGAAATTTAGCATGTAGGTTCCTTGGGGAATTTAAAGTGTACCAACAGAACCAGTTTTTAATGGACTTATAGGTTTTGCTATCTATACCGCGTGTATCTGACATCGACGCACAAACGATTTCCATGGGTCCAGGGCATGATTCTGGACACCCTAGACTTAGAATTTTTCGTCGGCTTTTTTCTCATGAGCTGATACCTATTTGTGGTACTCTTGAAAAAAATGAAAAAATGAGAAAAGAAGCGACGAAAAATTCCAACACTGGGGTGTCCAGAATCATGCCCTGGACCCATGGAAATCGTAGCGTAGATGTCAGATACACGCGGTATAAGTAAAGAAAATAGACTACAGATCACATCTGTATTCGTTTTTCGAAATTTTATGCACAGCACAGTAGTTTCGGAAATAAGGATAATGTCCCCAAAAGTGACTATTTATTTATATAAACACAATAAACTTAAAAAAATAATTTCGCACAGACAAAAGAGCACAACGGTACTGCTTATTTCAATAGAAATTTCTTCCAGCAGACCTGCGACAGAAGAATGGGATAAGAAACGTAGACACAGTGTGTAGAGAAACTGGAAAAGTAAAATAGACTATAACTAGAATAAATTATGTATTATCCAATAATAAATATAAACACAGATTTATTTATTACGCGTCCATGTTTGGGTCACAGAACTTTATATATATGTGTACTAAATTTAAAATGAAATGGTCCAGTAGATTCATACTAAATTGGCTGTGACAGAGGCACAGACGGACACACAGGCAGACAGACACACGAGATTACGGATTCTTTGGGTGTCGGACACGGCACGTGTCTGGGGGGCTACTCTCGAAGTCCGACGTCCGTAGTTTTAGGGTTAGTTGCGGGCGTATTCTACTCTGTATTATCTAACCACAAAGAATAATAAATGACAACAAAATTAGAAAGTTACTGTCAAATCGTATTGTCATTCATTTTTAGTTCGGGTTCAGGACTAATCGTAAGTCCGTAGGTGGTACGGAGTAGAATACGCCCTAAACTACGCACTTCGGGCTTAGAGAGTAGCCCCCCTGGCACGATCGATGTCTGTAGATATATATAAACACACATTAAATGACACAACACGCATACAATAGGGAATATGCATGAAAAAAGTATTTATGATCTGAACAGTTTATCTAAAAGTATTCGAAAATATAACACTAACTGTGAAGTTAGAATCTAAATTGCTCGAAAAACGAACGAGATACAATTATTTTAAACAAATATATCTGTCCCTCTCGCGAAAACGCTGTTTTCTATGGCAGCTGTATAGTCGACGTGTAATTTGACGTCACATTACGTATCGGACCTCTCTTTCTAACTGTAGTCTTTGAAGCTTTATAACATAATGAATGATGAAGGTATTTAAAAAACAATTTCATGATTGTTTACTAGAGCTAATAAGTATTTTATTTTGCAAATAAAAAAAATGTATGCATATTCCCTATTCTTTTCCCATCTATCGGGGCAATGAGAAGACTTCTTAATATTTGTGAAAGTTACGCGGTGGCTCATGGGCTCAAATACAACACCGATAAGAGTGAGAGGATGGTTTTTAAATCGGGTACCATAACCTACAAACAGCTGCCTGAACTCTCACTCTCTAGGTCTCCTTTAGCTCGGGTTTCGAAGTTTAAGTATTTGGGTCACTGGGTCACTGATGACTTAAAATACAATGTAGACATAGACAGGGAGCGCAGGTCGCTGGCTGTATGTTGCAACATGCTGGCCCGCAGATTTGCATGCTGTACTGATTCCGTCAAGATAACGCTTTTTAAGGCCTTCTGTCGTTTTACACGTGCAGCCTGTGGACCAATTATACCCAGCGGGCATACAGCGACCTGTGTGTACAGTACAATAACGCATTCAGGGTGCTTTTGGGGTTGCCGTGGCGATGTAGCGCGTCAGGGATGTTCGCGGAGGCCTGCGTTGACGGGTTCGCTGCGCTTCCATGATGGCGCGCTTGCGCTCTATCTCTAATGGCATTCTTAATGTGTTTTCAGATAGGTGGGACTCTCCCCTTTTGCGAAGGTGGTTAGGAGTCCAGACACACATGTCCGGGTAAACTGGTGTACCATTGCACCTTTCGTTCAATGGTGCACCGGTTTATTTGGATGGGTGTGTTTATTAATATTATTTTATTTTCTTACTAACATTAGATTATGTAAGTCATACATCTACTAACATTATATGGATTTTATTTTTTTGAAATTGAAATTGAAATTCGGAAAGAGATCGTCACCGTATCAACTCAAGTCGTACAGCCGGTCTATTCTGTCGACATCTCAACGTGTACACTTAGGTGGAGTGAATGACAAGTGAGCTGTCATTCCATATTTTTTGTATGGTTTGACAGCTCCCTTTGTGATCACGTCACCCACGCACGCCGTCACTTCGACAAGTTTATAGTATGAAGCTCCCTACGGCCACGCACGCTCGGAGTCGTAACTACTGCTACTGATCCGCTTTGGTTACGTGTTTACGTTTAAAGGTTGACGCCAGTTTGACGGCGAGGCGAAAGACGATACGGTTACGATACCTTTCGGAGTTGATATGTGTGTTGTGTCCTTAAGAGTACCGCTTTTTTTTAATACAGACGTAGGGAACCTTAAAAAAGAGTTAGAGAAATAAGGTTTGTTGCTTCACCAGCCTGTCCCAATCTGATTCCGATCCAGAGGAGTCTCGGCGATTTTTTTGTTCTCTATCCGCTCTTCGGCCTTGCACGCGTTCTTCACTTACTTCACTGAAAACAGATACAAATGCTTCAAATTTTATACCTTAGTCAGTAACCCTAGAATGAGTATACCTTACAATGAGTATAGCAAAACAAATTTTTTTTTGTAGCCATAAATGCCACAATTTATGGTTTACTTAAATAGGGTGTATACGTCACCGGAAAGGCCGCTAGATTGTAAAATATAGCGTGAAATTGTAAACTTTTTTTTCTAAAAAAGACACGAATAGATTGGAAACTATTGAATTTATTATAATTAAAACGAATTTTTTCATAAAATATCGAGAAAATATAATCTAATCAAGATTAGTTACAATCTTACGGAGTCTGCTATTTTCCGGTGACATATTATACAGGTACGTAGTGTTCCTTGAAACTTGTTTTACTAGAGCTGATTTGCAACGATTTTGACCCGTAAACTTGGCGTAAACCGTAAAATTCAAAAAACATAGAAAACCACCCAACATGGACAATATTGGGTGGTTTTCGATGTTTTTAGAATTGCTCAGCCTCACGACCAGAAACGGTAGGTAAATGGTGAGAAATTTGTTCCACTCCGGATAGATAGATGATGCTTTTCGGATAGATCTCGAAGGAATGAATCCCTTAAATAACAATTTATAAAACATTGCCATATATTTATACTAGCTGACCCGTGGCCACTTCGTCGAGAGCTACTATTATATTTTTTGGGTTAATATATAATAATGACACTCACAAATAACGTGGCTTCTAAATTGGTAAAAAGAATTTTCAACATCCGTTCAGTACATCCAGAGATAAAGACTAACTCACAAACTTTACCTCTTTATAATATTAATAGCTGACCCGCGGAACTTCGTCTGCGTGACATTTTCCATGATATATCCTGCCTTATTCGCTACGTGGACTATCTAACACTGAAAGATTTTTTCATATCGGAACAGTAGTTCCTGAGATTAGCGCATTCAAACAAACAAACAAACTCTTCAGCTTTATAATATTAGTATAGATTACTATATATTTATTTATTTATATTTATTTTTCGGAAGACTTACAGACTAATATTATTATAATGACAAAATAATATCTAAATTGCTAATAACAAGTCTCCACAGATAAATACAAACTAGATATAGACCAAGTTACATCTTATATAGACCATAATTATACTTAATAGACCCCACTTTTCGTGATCGTTGCAAATTAGCTCTAGTATAATCCATTTCAAGAAACACACATAATAACCAATCATCCTGTATGGTCGGTTAAGTATCTAAAAGATTTTTAAAATAAAGTAAGAATGATGAGCAGAATAAAATAATAAGGCTAAGACAATGTATTCCTTACCTATTGCTTTTCAAGCTATTAGAATCCTCAGAATAACCACTGACATCTAAGCTGGAATGTCTATACTTCTGCGCAGTATTATAAGACTGGGTATACAAACTATGATGACTACCATAGTTTGTAAGGGAGTTCATAGAATTCATGTCACTGGTACTAGATCCCACGTTGATTTGTTCTGAGGAGTTGTGACGTCGCTTGTCCGTTTGTAACTTTGACAGCTTTAGGGTTGAGGTTTTTTGTGTCGAGTCTGGTTTCAACGCTGAAAGAATAAATGGGTAGGTACTGCATTATGCCAACTATTTTTTTTTACATGCATTTGGATTTTGGAAGACACAAAAAATCCTTTTTATAACAGCAACTGAGTTTTTAGATGAATGGCTATGTGACGGCATCAATGCTGCCAGAAGAAAAACCAACTTAGCAAAATCTACATCGCAACAAAAAGAACCGCAACGCCACCTATCCCACCAGCAGCCCTGCATTGCGATATCAGAGTTCTCAGTAACAGTCCGAATATTAACTAGGCACCTTAAAACTGAAACTTAAGACGAGAGAAATAATTCATCTTGGAAAAGATGCTTCAAAAATAATTTATTCACCTGGTGATTCTTGCATATTATTTGACATGTTGCCTCTTGATCTCCATAAGGGCTGTTCTATTTTATTGGGTGTATCTATCAGGAAATTTTCGAATGCGACGAGGTTATGTAATTTAATTCATGTAAATTAAGCTATATCTGAATAAATTACTTTGTAAATGTTGAATGGATATTTTTTTAGGGTTCCGTACCAGTAATCAAAGACAAGCACTGGTACGGGAGTTGGAGTTTACTCCAATGACCTCAACATCAATATATCCAGACCGCTAGGTAAGATCAACACCATCTACCAGTTGGAATGCGTGGGCATTATCCTAGCGGTCCATGCCATAGAGGCCAGAAAAGCCTCATGCCTCAGTTCTCCAATCCCTAAAGAAAACTATACTACCTCGACACTCATACAAGAATGCCACAACGCAATAGAACACGTCACGGTGACCAACCACAACACTGTGACGCTTCAGTCGATAAAAGGACACAGCGGATCACTAGGAAATGACGCGGACGATGAGCTGGCCAGGAGGGGATCTGATGCTGTGGCTGTTGGACCCGAACCCATAATTTCACTCCCTTACGTCCAACTGCGCACCTGGCTGCGTGAACACACCCATAAACAAGCGGAACGCTGGTGGGCCTTGGCACCAGGCTGCAGGCAGTTCAAGGAAGCTATGCCAAACCTGGACCGGGGACTGACCAAGCGCCTTTTGCGACTGGACAGGGGCAGCCTGCGAATGGTGACGGGGACCATCACCAGGCACGGTTCATTGAGTAAACACTTGCACACGATAGGTATTACGGACAGCCTTACCGGCAAAAACAGTACTCCTTGAGTGCAAGGGCGTCACCGAAATACGGAGGCAAACAATAGGGTCAATGACTTCGCTCACAGATGTCCTGAACACACCGGGAAAACTGATCTGTTTCTGGAAGGGAGGTTGGGTGGTTGGGGTGACGGCCACCATAGGTCACGCACAATGGTCCAACATCAGGACTAAGTGCGGAAACGAAACCCCCCTAATAGAATAGGGTTCCGTACCCTTGTGTAATCCTATTGCCGCTATTACAACAATTAATAAAAAAATAACGGGGGACTTTTTCGGATTATGGTCCGATTCGCACTTGAACGGTTTTTTAAACTAGGTAACTACACTTACTATTAACATCTCTTATTTTCCTCCCGTACTTTGTCAAATACTCTGGCGTGGTTTCGACTTGCGGCTGCGAGTTCGAACAGTACCAAGACGCGAGATATTTGTTCAGTCCAACATCATACAGCAACTCCAAACAACTTTCGCACTCTTCAACGTAAAATGGAGATGGTGGTGTTACTCCAACAGCCTGGAAATTTTAGAAAGAACAAAAGTTAATTTCGGTAATGTTTATGTCCAATTTATTTTGTTCAAAAAAGGCCTTCTTAAATTAACTTATAGTACATAAAGCTAAAGCAGATATTTAGGAGAGTAAGTAGGCGATGTTTTGAAATTATCAATGTTTTTTTTGACTTTGATGAATAGAAACTTAGAAAAAAACAATTATACCAGACTTTCCAAGGGATATAGTGTATCCCAGTTGCTGGGTTACGGATTATGGAGATCAGTAAGGGTCGCTTCATGAAAAGAAATCTGGTAGCATTTGGTTAAACTGGAAGCCAACCCAAACCCAATATAGTTTGGAAAAAGTTTAGCAGATTAATTTATAAATTCGTGAGGTAACAACGCAGCAAAGTCTTCATAAAGTAAATAAATTCCAACTGCAGTCTTCTACAGATTAGACTTCGGAGAGTGTGCCCAAGAACTCCACGAACTCATCCCACCAGCCCCCATCTACCATCGGACATCCAGACGCACTGTAACTTACCATCCCTACCTTGTTACTATTCCACCAATTCGCACTAAGCTTTTCCAAACGTCTTTTATAATGCGCACAGCAATGGAGTGGAACTCTGTGCCTGCATCTGTATTTCCGAATGCTTACAACTCTAATCTCTTCAAAGTTAGAGTGAACAGGCTCCTTCTGGGTAAGCTCGCTCCATTGTAGACTTTGTCTCTGTCATCTCTGACCAAGATTTGAGTCAAGAGCAAACCCTTTTCAAATTAAAAAAAATGCTGCAAGAATATTCATTAGTAACATGAATACTAAATGAAGATACCTACGTCTTCGGTACAGCCACCAGCTTCCATTAAAGTTGCTAATATGAAGTGGCCCTTACCGACCGTCAGCAGAAACCAGCGACCATCTGAAATTCTACAAATAAAACATACTTTATTTTAACAATTATCAATAAACATAAATATTGAATACATTTTACCACATGTTTTAATCTTATGTATAAATAGGATATATTGCTTCGTAGGTACATTTGTGAGAGATATAACTGGCATACATAGTACAACAGCAGTACAGCCTATTGGCTATTAGTACAATTTTAAACACGGAGCGACATTTTTTCTATTCTATTCTATGGTTAGTCATTGCAAAGACACTCAAACTATGCAAATTCTATGAAAAGGACAAAGGTAAGATTTGTATGTGTAGTTAAACATTAGTAACTCTGACTGTTTGTTTTTTTTCACCTATTGCATTTAAAAAAATTGTAGATCTAATAAAACCTGACTTAAAGACCATGTCCTGGATTAGGACAAATAATACTTTTTTTGAATACTGGAGTATGTTCAATTGGGATAATTTTCAGCTTTCACGCTGTCCAAGCTAGTTGCAATAAAAAGATTTAACCCATATACATACCAAACAAGGAGACATGCCCGGTAGACGAAAATGTCCCTTTCATAGAGGCAAAAACTCAAGTGGCTGCTAGAAAGTTGGGGATCCTGGCAAAGGTGAGACGGTACTTCACGCCGGAACAGCTTCTTAAACTGTATCAAGCGCAAGTTCGATCGTGTATGGAGTGCTCTTATCTTTGGGACGGATCTGCCAGATACCAGCTTGATGCCCTTAAGTCAATTGAAAACCGAGCCGAGAGGATCATTGCAATAATGGCAATTATAGGCTCGTCGAAGCTCCAAAGTCTTGAGCATCGACGCCGAGTGGCTGGCCTGTCGGTTTTCTATCGGTTGCATTTTGGGAAGTGTGCGCCGGAATTGCATAATTTAATTCCGCCAAGCCCGTTCCATCATCGGACCACCAGACATAGGTACGGCGACGCGCCACCGGTACATGGTGGACATCCCACCTATACGCACAAAACGTTTTGGGAATACATTCATTGTGCGTACAGCTAAGGAGTGGAATTTCTCTGCCTGAGTCTGTTTCCTGATAGCTACAACCTGGGAGTCTTTAAGTCAAGAGTTAATAGGTTATTTCTAGGCAAGCGTCCTCTATCTTAGATCGCATCATCGCTTAACATCAGGTGAGATAGTGGTCAAACGTATGCCTATCAACGTTATCCTATCAAACACAGCGTGTATTTTACATATACATACGCTAGTGATTGACTAAATCGGAAAGTTAACGAATCCTCAATTTCATAAAGTGAAAAAAAAAAAATGTGGAGTCCTAAAAATAAAATAAATAAAAAATGACATGTCCAGAAAATATTATAAACACTCCACCGATTATTAACTTAAAATTTAGTCAACTTACTTCACGAAAGTTAGTTACGCATTTCTCTACTATGCTGTAAAATATTTAAAACATGTAAAAAACGTTATTTTTCGATCATCTATCCGGGTTAAAACGGTTGACAAATTGATATCAACTATTATAGCAAGATTTCATTCGTCAATCGACATTGTTGTCGATAGCCTACGTAAGTGGATCTGCACAAGCACATAACAACTCGCCACAAGAAGCAGCCGCCGTACTACGCGATGAATCTACTTCTAAAGTATTGTTTTGTGATTTTAACATTGCTTTTCGTCACTTAGTGACTAACTTAGGTAGTGGTTTAAGGATCAATATACTTATTTATTGCAAAAATATTAGTCGCTGTGATATTTGAACACAAGAATAACATACTAACAGCTTGCTGTCATGTAAAATGTTTTTTATGACTTTAAAGACAATTATATACTTACTTAGTTATAGTACGTGATTGCATGATTTACTAAGTTTTGGTTTAGGCTTCGGTTTTTACAAGAAACCACTCAACCACACGGAATTCTTATTACTTGCGCTGGTCGCGGTCGAAAGCGACCTAGTTCGCCGAGATGACATTTGCCTGACATGGTCATGATGGTCAACGCGACCATGTCTCGCAGACACCGACACGCCCCTTGCCACTTCCCCTGTTTTTATTTATACTTCTATGTGTTTACCTGTATTCATTCCCATCATTGTTATTCTGTTTTCTGTGTTCATTAATAAACACTTCTCTCCACATCACAAGTTTCTCCAACTCCTTTTCTGTGCTCAATTGTAGGACACCATTTAAACGCAAATATGCATTGATTTCTTTCAAGTCTTCGTCTTGCAGATGTGAACTTAATAAATGTCCAGAATAGTATAAACAAGAACCAATTACTGTGTATAGTCTTTGAAAGTTTTCTACATCATCTGTCTGTAAAAGAAAACTTAAAGTATTTATTTTATAAAATGTATGTACCTACACTCAAAGGTACCTACTGATTATTTCTAAAACATGTTAAGTTTTAACTTTTGCTGGAAAATCTAATCTTAGACCTTGTCCAAAAGGACCAGATTTGCCGTAATTATTCTCGCGCGGCGAGGTACTGGGAGCCAATACCTACATCGCGTTCACAAGTATCTTGCGAATTCAAACTACGCGCGATAATCGCGTGAACTACGCCAGACTCTCGACTCGCACGTAATACGCGCACACCTCGCGAATGCAAAGCGTCCTCCACACTATTCCGAAGTTGCACGAGGCGAAGTGCTCTCCGAAGTTGACAGAAGTCCGAAGTAGGTGTCCACACACCTCGAGCAACTTCGCGAGGAGCTCAGTCGCCCGTTCCCCTCACGATAGGCATAATGGATAACGTTCATGTGGCAACTGCCGTTGCAATGTGTACTCTCGCGTAATAAAAATACGTGCGTATTTACTATGGCTGACGCGAACCGAAGTGAGCCGAAGTGACCCGAGTAGTGTGGACAGACACTTCGTGTTCGAACTTTGAATCCTTTGACTCGGGCGCAAAAACCGATAACAACTGGAAGTCGCACGAGGCGAAGCGAAGTGCCCCTCCACACTATCGTATTCGCTCAACTTCTATCAACTTCGGGAATAGTGTGGAGGTGCTACAAGGGAAATGCAGCGCCAAAAGTTCAAATGCTGGCGCATTGGTACGCTCCTTCTAAATGCAACGTACGCCCGTAATAGGTTTCTAGTTACTACTCAATTAAGAAGTAAATATTGTTATGCTCACTTCACAATTTTAAGTCTGACACTATACGTGAGGACTTGTAATTGGCTTTCTGTCGTTTATTATTTTTAGTTTGTTTAAGCTGTAAGTCCTCCAAGCCGTAATAAATAAATAAATAAGCGCGGAATAATCGTGTCGAATTCGTTCTGGACAAGGAACCTTACTCCTTAAGTTACTCTCAGGCGTTGTCTTTTATACAGAGCGACCATCGCGCGTATACGCGATCTTCGTGCCGACTGAGGGGGCCTTGCGGTTTTACCCCAGAAACGCCTATTACAATTGGCTTGTATTTTTGGAGACACATAGCATCACGCCTGTATTCCGCAAAGGATAAGGCAGAAGTGCGCCTTTACTCCACCCACAGTTCTTCAGTAGTATCTAAATCCCGTGCACCTTACAATGGGGTAAATGTTTCTATTTACCCCATTGTAAGGTACTGCACGGGATTGAGGAGTGAATAGAAACAAAACTTTGATGGGGAATTTCACCACATTTAAATTTAATTATTAAACCAATTTAAGTTTCAAAAGACTGATATTTTAGATTTAGAAACCAATGTGGCACTCAAGTGAAAATACCATAAGTTTTGTTTCTGTTCACCCCGTTTAACCAATAGGGGGCGAGCCAATATTGCCAACAATCAGGCTCAAAAGCGTGGTTCGGACAACTGATAAATAAAAAAGTATTTACCCATTCACGATAATCAGCCGCTTCTAACTCAGTTATTGCATCATCAACTTGCACCTTAACCTCCAAAGGCAGTGTAACAGAATGTGCAGCCAACATATCCTCAAAATACAATCCTACATTCCTAATGCCATCATCATTTCCCTTATTATTTACAGTCAAAGTAACAAATATACGGGCAAATAAACTGTCCAACTTGTCAACATTATTAGGTTTAGTAAAGCTAGACTTCAAGGAACCATACAAAAATTCTAAAAGTCTTACGATATCAGCTATCACTTTTTTAGCAGCAAACAAATCAACTTCCTTATTTGGAAAAGCTACCAATAGTAGATCATTGTAATGTGATGTATATGTTATGTTGATGAGGGTATTATTGTGTAGAACAGTTGAGCTAGTTGGCTCACTAGTCCCCAAAGACTTCGGAGCTAAATGATTCAATGTGACATAAGCCCCTCTGGTGTTGTACAAAAAGTTCTGGTTAAATGGTCTTGGGTAACAGTAGAGGACTCCTTTATCATCATTGCTGTTATATTCTATGTCATTACAGCAAATGTACAGAACTGAGCACTGTGACTCTTTCAGTAAGTGAGTCAAAGAATTTTCTGGAGCATTTTTGGACTTCAGTAATCTTTCCAAATCTACATTGTGTCCTTCAGTTGGTACTTGGAATGTTAACTTAGGACTATTATGATCCTCTACAACCCTTTGCAGAATATTATTTATGTTGTAAGAGTTCACATCAACTCCATTTATTTTAGACAAATAATATCCCTTTTTTATTATGGGAGTGTATATAGCTCTGGCTTCTGTGAGAAAATCAGTAACTGTTAATGTCTTGCCATCTGCATGAGTCTCGAGGCTTAATCCAAAAAGCTTTTCTATCTGGCAATTTTTTTCACTGCTGAATATCATGCTTTTGCTGACCTGAAAAGGAGGACAGATATTTTAGTAGACTCAACATTTGTTGGCAAAAGCAAATAGTAAAAACTGGCCAAACGCGAGTCGGACTCGCGCACGAAGGGTTCTGTACCATTATCGTATTATACGATTTATGACGTATTAAAAAAAAACTACTTTCAAGATCTCATTCAAACCAATTTTCGGTGGAAGTTTACATGCGACACACAGACAGACATGACGAATCTATAAGGGTTCCGTTTTTGCCATTTGGCTACGGAACCCTAAAAATCACAACAGCAGGCTAAAATAAATTTACTCTAGTTGACTAGATGACATGGTGAACTTCATGATTACTTAACATTGAATTTTTTAAATCAATATTTTATTAATATCTAGCTGACCCATGCCCAATTTGTTGGGGGGTAAACACTATTTTTTCTGAGACTTACTTTACAAATCTGACTACCATGAAATGTCTTTTCATATATAGCCTATGCCACTCACAAATTTTTCAAAATCAGTTAAGTAGATCCAGCGATTACCACTCCTTAACCTCACAAAATTTAACTCTTTATAACATTAGTATTGATATATATGAATTCAATATTTTTTTTGTTTTGACGCTGGGGAGTTGCATGAGCAATTGTAGAATAAATAAACAACAAGCAATCCTAGTAAACAGAATTTAATATTATTGTTCTACACACCTGAATAATAATAAGTTTTTCATCTGTAGGCATTTTTCTATTGGTACCTGAAGCCAATATCCCATCAACATCTTTTCTTAAGTCACTCACTGTATTTTTTGACTTATGTGCTTTTAAAACTTTAAATATTCTACCTGAAATAAATACAGAATATTGAATTAATTGTATCAGCAAAATTAGGTACACAGCTAAATAATAGCTCCAAGGGTCAATTTCCAAGGTTAAACATGATGCTTGCCGAGATTGGTCTGTGAATAGGTGACCATCTTAACATACCTAGACAATGCTAAGCTGTTGGTCCTGTCTGTCATTTGGGGACTTCGGCAGTCTTTACACATAGTCAAAAGCCAGTTAATCTGACACCAGTCTTGCCAAGGAGTACCATACTACCCAGTTAATGGTTTGTAATGGTCTGGTAGGCAGCCGCTCCATGTAAAACACTGGTATTTAGCTATTTCTAGTTTGACTGGAAGCAGACCCCACTATTGTTGAAAATGATGAAAATATTTTACATGATACTCGTTTTTATGCAGTAGGTGAATATAAGTTGATTTTATTGTTTTGACAATGTGTTTAATGTCTATTTAAATTCTGCTACCTTTCGTAGAGCGCCGAGTAGAAGATCGTTTGAAGTTGTTTCTGAGTTTAAATGTTTCACAGTTTTCTAAAAGAGGCGTTTTGAAGTCTGTAGACTCGTTGTTCGTTTTTGTTTTTATAAACACCAACTCTCCGTCTTCACCAACATCAGAATCCCACTCTGGCACGGAGCTAACATGAAAATATAGAGAAATATATAAAAGATACAGAAAACTTTAAAAGTTTATTTTCTTCATGTAAACATTACCTTTCTGAATCGGAATACTTCGAGTCATCTGATGAGTTTGTCCAATCATTTTCTGAATTGCAAGGACTATCATAGCCCATCTTATTTTTATAGTTATTCATAATTTACTGAAAATCTGCATCAAATATGTTTCTACAGATTACGCGTTGTTTATTTTCTTTCTAATCACGATTCTGCCAGCTTGATATTGGGAATTTGACACCACGCAAACTTAGAACAAAAAATTTCAACCGTATACTCTATGGTTGGAAGTTTTGAACATAACAGATCGCCTCGCCCCCTTCTGTCATTCTTCACCCCGCTAACGCCCGTTGCCAAATCCATAGATAATTGACAATGACAAATGTGTCACTGTCAAAATTAGAACTTTTCTGTTCACTGTGGCCACCATATTAGTTTATTTTCATATTAGATTATTTTCCGTACTGTCTTATCCTCTCAGTGATTTTAAACTATTGTATACAGTGATGTTATATTTTGCATTGGTAGTGCAAGATGTACAACAAGTGTTGTATCGAAAATTGTGGTACTAAACGGAAGGACATGTGGGTTCTGAGCATTAATAGTGATTATTTGCGCAGCTTAAGCGCGCAAGCACTTCAAAAACTATGTGTGGGCCAGAAACACTTTGAAAAATGGTTCATCAGTGAGAAGCATCGGCTTAAAGTTGGTTCTTATCCATCATTGTTCTCGGCCGGTGAAATTGCTTCTGGAATACCCACAAAAGTTGAGCAAGGTTAGTACGTATTAAATAAATCTGCTGATCATGTAAAATAAGTAAATTCCATAATAACCCACTCAACCTGAGACGACCCACTTACCCAAGTTATAGCACATAAGCTCATATTGGTAAACATAATATAGAAAACTCATGTACCTATGCATTTCTTTTTTCAGAAGTATATCAGAATCATGATCACAATATTATTCTCGGAAAAGGAAACATGATGACCATACTATTATGCCCGTCTCCCTGGTAAGACTATTATTTTCATAAACTATTAGTTTAAAATAAATTCCTGTGAACATATTGATTATTTTAAACTAAAGTATTTTTTTTACCAAACCAATAAAAAAATAAAATGAACTTTATTTCAGTTAACTCACTTCCAGTGCCCTTGTCATCAGAAAATACAACTAGTCAATTTTCAATACAGAAAACAATGGGAATGTAACAAACAGGTATGTACTTACGGTACTTATGGTCCTTAGTTTCAATTCCCTATCGATATTTGTGCATAGTTCTAATTGATGTAATATATTTACAGATCAGTCATTAACAATGCCTTCGACATCGTAGATAGCGAGGTATAATGATGATGTTATATCAAGTGTTTCTGGTACAACAAACAAAGACAATGAATTGGGTATTATTGGTATGTATCAAATTAAAATATTTTTATTCCTTTTATGCATCCTGTCTGAATCAGTACAAGTTACCCATGTTAACATTATACTTTAAAAATTAGTATGTCAAAAAATCTTGCTTGCTTGATGTTTAAAATGTTTATTTAGGAGTTTACTTTCATAATAATAATTAGATTGATGAAAAATTAACTAACTGACCAACAGTGCCAAAATACATACTTTGGTTGGCATTCCCTTTAATATTTGTTTATAATCTAATCTTCTAATTTATAAAACTATCGTGTCACAGTGTTTGTTATCGAACTCCTCCAAAACGCCTTGACTAATGTATATAATTTTTTTTGTGTATATTTAGTAGGTCAGAGAATAGGTTGTTGGCTATTTTGTTTTATTTATTTGGCAAAACAACGTTTGCCAGGTCAGCTAAAACTAATAATAAAATCAAGCCATTTTGATTATTTCTTTATACCAGTCGATTAATCTCATCTTCAAAAATTTAAAATTTCTTATATATTTTTCTGAATCTTGAACTACTCAAATCAATTTTGTTTATTAATTTACTATAGTATACCAATTTTTTTTATTGTGTCAATTGTTCCAGCTCAATATGCTGATGGGAGAAGAGTTAGCTCCACCCTCGAAAACACTGCTGAAACAAGATCATTTTTTGACAACCTGTTCAACTCAGTGAATGGTGCGAGTTTATATAGTAAGACGGCAAGAGGGAAACCCTTGTACAACAGGGTCACCGCACCAAAGATTTTGGCAAGAATCCATTAAAAAATTAAAAGAAATACGTTTTGTGGACGTCAAAGGTAGGGAGACAACTGTGCTTTCATTAAAAAATTGGATTGTAATTCTACAAAGTTATGGCTGTGGCAATTCCTCCAAAAGAAAAATGTAAAATTAATGCGCCCGTACTATTTCACCTCTGATCCAATGGAAAACTTTTTTGGACAAGTGCGGGCGTATAATTGCAGAAATAATAACCCGAATTGCCACACCTTTGTCAACACCTTCATATCTAATAACGAGATTTATAAAATTTCACTCAGATACTTTTAATTGTGAAGATGATCCCGCAAACCAGCTAGTTAAACTGAAACAGCTATTTGTACCTTCCAAAAAATCTGGTGTGCAGTATCTGAATGAAATTAATGTAGAACCCCATACGTCAGGAACGGTGCCGCGATCTGTTGCTCAAGAACGTCTCAATGTTCATGCAAGAGCATACACAGCAGGGTGGGTCACAAGTAAATTTTTTTCAAAAATAAAATGTGGCGATTGCGTTGCCGATCTAACAACGCGCGAGGTCGGTGCTGTACATAATTGGGTGCAAAAAAAAAGAGTTTAAAACCAACAAAAAAATTAAATTGACTACCCTTCTGAAAATGCAGTGAGAGCGTTCGGAGTAGTCACAGAGGAAGCAAATGAGTACTTAGAGCATTGTCCAGCAAAAAATAATATTTCAAAAAGAATTAAAAGCAAAATTATGTCTAAGTACTCATTCGACTTCCTTTTTTGTGAAACGCATAAAAAAGAAATAGAAAATTCATTGAGCATGGGGTAAATTTAGTAATTTTTAACTGGTGTTGTGCGATACATAAAATTATGAAAGGCACAGATGTATCCCGACTAATCGGTAAATCTCTTCCGAGAATGCAATCTAAAGCATTCGTTAAATTTAAAACTAAATTAAATAAATAAAAATCTTAATAAGTATTTGTTGTGTTTTATTTACATATTTCTCAGTAGTTCCCTCTAGTCAGTATGTAAGAGTTAAGAGTGACAACTTAGATATTTCATGAACATGTTTTGCTGCTACCAGCAAAAAAATTGAGGTCTGAATTAGATTTACAAACAGTACAACGGGGTAATTGAGGCTTTATGTGTGGGCCTTTGCCAAAAACTCAACACGTAAATTTAAAAAAAAAACAAACTGTCATGTTCGAATCTTCCAAATTTTGACAACCTCTACTTACCACTTTTTTTCTATGGGAGTGGGTCGTCTGATACGTAGTATCTCTATGTAGTCTGTGTTTGACACTGACGTATAATGGAATTTGATCATTTTTTTTTTTTGATATTTTTTTTTATATTTATGGCAACTGAGCCGGTTCCGACTATTCTGCCAGTGTCACGTGGTGACGGTAGCACAGAGAGGCAGTCCGTCAAACTTTCCGTTTTACTTCGTGGTAGGTGTTAGTGTAGCTGAAACGAACACATGGGTTAGTAAAACATATAATCTAATTTACAAGCACACTACAACACTACTAGTTTATACTATTTACACACATGTTACGCACTAATTAAAATTTTAAGTCATTCTCGTTAATGAATGTGGCCAAAATGTTGATTAGTTTAGGGGAGAAGTGGGAAAGGAGGGTATGAAAGTTGGTTGGGAGGGGAATGTTAAGTTTGGAAATTTTATTATATAGGTCAAAGGATTTATTATTTAGGGAGCAACAGAAGAAAATATGGTCTAAAGTACCATCCGCAAGGCCGCACTCGCACAGGGAATTATCCCGGACGTGGATTTTGTTCAGGAACACAGGGCTACAACAATGTCCGAGTCGGAGTCTACAGAGGGACGAAACAGTTCTCTTCGACAATTTAGGATATTTAAAAAACCAAGGCCTACGCTGGATTTCAGGCTGTATGGCAGCGTAGTAGAGGCCCTTGGTTTTAGAAGTCGTCTTCCATGTTTCAGTCCACGAGTTAAATAACTTGGGTTTGGCACCATTCCGCAAATCGTAGTTATGCGCTACGTAGTGCTTTTGATCAACCGGATTCGATGTGGCATACTTTGCTAACGAATCAGCGCACTCATTGCCAACAATACCCGAGTGACCGGGGATCCAGGTTATCTCGATGTCCAAGCCGTTTTGGGAGCAATCAAATAACAATTTCTTTATATCTATAATGATTTGACTATTAATTTTACTGTGGAGTTGATTTTGTTTAAGGGCCTGAACGCTACTACGGGAATCTGAGAAAATTACTGACCTTGTTATCTGATGAGATTTAATATAGTGTATGGCTTCTAAAATACCAATACACTCTCCTGTAAAGACTGATGCTTCTGGTGGGCATTGAAAAAGTAAAGCTATTTTGGAATTTTGGAAATAAACTGCCACACCAGTACATTCGGTTTCAGAGAATTTTGAAGCATCCGTGAAAAAGAAATTCCATCCTTCCCAATAACGTTTGACAGCTGACTCAAAGTCATGTCTAGCGTCTTGAGAATTCCTAGATAAACCTAATCCCAAAACGACTTTTGGTTCGAAATGAATCGCCTCGTATGCGGCGGAGAAGACCGGAAGAGTAGGGTATTGGAAAATAGGCGCGGAGAGTTGTTTAAGCTCTCTGTACCTATTTAACAATAGGGGAACCACTTTATGGTTCCAATAGGAAGAATTATTAAAGGAAAGGTCAATTAGTTCTAAAATTGGGATCAAGGGATGGGATGAGAGGGAAAATACCTTAGTTAGGAAGCGATCTGCCAAATACTGTCTCCTAAGGTGTAGGGGTGGGTCTGCACATTCCACTTGCAGCGCATTTATGGGAGATGATTTCATAGCCCCAACGACAATTCTTAGGCATTTGGACTGTATGCTATCTAATTGTTTAAGCGCTTCTTTGTTACAGGGCTCAAGAAGGTAGCTGCAGTAATCCATAGCACTTCTGGTCAGCGCATTATAGACCAGTTTAAGGGTGTAGGGGTGAGCTCCCCACCATACCCCAGCCAAAGCCTTAAGGACCGACACAGAACGTTCACATTTTTTGACCGTGTTGTTGATGTGATCGACCCCAGTCAGTCTTGAGTTTAGAGTTACTCCCAGAAACCTGGCCTTATCTTCGACTGGAATGCTTTGACCATTAATGTTAATATCTATTGGAGGTACAGAACGCTTGCGTGTAAAAATGACAGCTTTACTCTTTGGAGCACTTAAAGACAAACCATTGTCAAGTAGCCATTGGTTTAATGAGGCCAGAGAGACATTCATCGAAAAAGCGGCATCCTGAATGGAATTGCCACAGACCATTAGTGCAATGTCGTCAGCATACTGAAGGATTTTACAGTTGAAATTAAGGCAAGAGGGCAGGTTAGCTGTATAGATGTTATATAATGGGGGACTAAGAACTGATCCTTGGGGTAGTCCTCTCCAGACCGATCTTTGTTCAGAGTCACCCCCTGGTATTCTTAATTGAATGGTGCGATTGGTAAAAATGCTACCAATGATGCGACAAATCCTCGCCGGGACTCTCAGCTCGTGCAGCTTTTGCCTGAGATTAGGGAGGAGAACTGAATCATAGGCAGCTGATATATCCAGGAAGACAGCAACCACAGACTCGTTCCTGCTAAGGGCCAGCCGGACCTCTGACGTGAGGATACCCACACTATCAGCTGTGCCCAGACCTTTCCTAAAGCCGAATTGAGTCGTTGGGAGCAGTTTCCTGTTTTCCACCAACCACACTAATCGGTTTTTAACAAGGTGTTCTAAAAGTTTGATGAGTATGGACGATAAGGCAATAGGTCTGTATGAGCAATGATCATTAGGATCTTTGCCTGGTTTTAGAATCGGAATGACAACTTGAACCTTCCACTCTATGGGAATGTAGCCAGAAGTAAAACAGAAATTAGCCAGGTCCAGGTAATATTTGTGGGTTTTTGGACCAGCTTTAGAAATAAAGGAGTACGGGAATCCATCCACTCCCGGTGCGGAGTCCTTGACGTGGGATAGCACAGTTTTTAGCTCCTCCAAGTTAAATGGCATGTTCATTGGTTCGTCAATGTTGTCTGTGTCATAAATATCAACACTGGTTTCCTCAACACCTGGGACATAAGCTGGAGCGATTTTTGAGAAAAACTGGTATCCCAGCTCTTCCGTGAGGTTGTTAGAGGAGGCAGGTGCTAAACTGCTCCTAAAACGTTTCACCTTTCGCCAAACCATCGAAACCGGGGTGGACGGACTCAGCGAACTACAGTATTTTGACCAACCTTCGCGTTTTTTCCGTTTTAGGAATTTCCTGGACTTGGCTAGTATCTGTTTGAAGGCAATGAGGTTATCCAGGTTCATATTGCCGTTGACTGTCTTTTCGGCCTCATTCCTGGCCCTGACCATGTTAGTGCATTCCCTATCCCACCATGGCGGGGAGGGAAGTTTACCAGAATGGGGTTTTTTGGATGGGAAACAATCATCAGCAGTGGAGAGAATGGTGGAAGAGAAGGATAAGAAACAATCCTGGGCATTATCCCTGTTAACTTCTGGAAGGGAAGATATTCTTAGGTCCAGAATTTTAGCATATAAATCCCAGTCTGCTGAATTTAGTTGGTGTTTTAAAAGAGGGGGGGAAACATTAAAAGGAATATTTTTGGAAGGAAATTCAATTATGATGGGGTAGTGATCACTTCCATAGGTCATATCCAAGCGACGCCAAATGAGAAGACTAGCTATATTGGATGAACAGAATGCTAAGTCAACACAGCTAATATTCTGACCAGGTGCAGATCTACGTGTAGCACTACCATCGTTGATGAGACAAAGATTGAGTTCATCCAATATATCAAGTAAGCCAATGCCAAAGTTATCGCAAGTATCTGATCCCCAACGATAATGGTGACAGTTAAAATCACCCAGAACAAGTATTGGACCGCTAACACTACATAATAAATTCCTAATTATTGAAAGATATTCTAGATGTGGGTGCGCAATATAAAAAGAAAAAATATTTATACCCTCAGCCTTCACAGCAACAACATTTATGTCATCGCCAACAAAGGTTAGAGGAATCTGAGAGAATGATACCTTGCTATTGATGAGCAAGGCACATCCTCCGTATCCATCAGATCTATCATGACGTACACTGGTAAAACACGGCAACCTGAAATTGCTTCCAGGTAAGAGCCATGTCTCAGCAATGCCGCAGATTGATGGTTTAAACTTATTAATTAAAAAAGAAAGATCAGGCTTTCTGGGAGCAATACTCCTCACGTTCCACTGGAGAAATGTCAGGGGATGGAATGTTATGGATATAATTTAGAATAGTGGTCAATTTTGATGCAACGTGGTCAGGTATAGCTTGGGATGGGTTTGCAAGAGCAGACATTAGCATGTCAGTAATTAAATTTAAAATATTGGTTGAGGTATCCTGTCTGTGAAGCATTGGCTCTGGAGCTTCCATTGGAAGGGCACAGCCGTTCTTTGATGGGGAAAAGGAGTAATTTTGAGTGAGGTTCAGGTGAGCTTGTCTATCATAACCGGGTGAAAGGGAGATATGGGGTTTGGGTTTCAAAAATACCGTTTTACGGTATGATTTTTGGGTTACTGGGATGGGACTTGAGGACTGGGATTGCAAATTATTTGCAGTTACTTTGTTCCGTGGGAAAGACTTGGAGACTTCAGCATATGATCTGGAAACAGGTGGGAAGACCCGACTTGCCTCCGCATACGAAATCGATTTCTCCGCCATCAGAGCTTTGATACTCTTCTGTCGGCCCAATTCAGGACAAGCACTGTCATTTGCGAAATGGTTGCCACTACACGAAACACAGAGACTCAATTCACGGGTGACTTCACATCCATCGCCTGGATGATCTTCACCACACTTAAAACATCTAGGTTTCGATCTGCAAAGTGTGCGTGTATGGCCAAAGCGGCAACAATGATAACATTGAACCGTTGGGTAAGTGTACCGCTCAACTGGGAGAGCCGAGTAGAAACTGTACACACGTTTAGGTAGGAATTGTCCGTCAAAAGTTAACACAACAGTCTGTGTGGGTCTCCACTCTGTCACACCAGAAGAGGACACCTTTCGGTTCATCCTTCTGGCCTTGATAACAGAGCCGCATCCCTCAGGAACCTGGATATTTTTAATGATTTCCTCTTCTGACCACTCAACTGGTATATCCCTAACAATACCCATTCTTGTTATGTTGTATTGTGGAATGGCAGCCATGTAATTGTGTTGGGAAAGAATTTTATTGTTAAGAAAACTATTTGCATCCTGGTGCGACTTGAACTCAACTGACACACGATTTCTGCCTATACGTTTGATCCCACCGAGATGTACGTTATTCACGTTATTTATCGTCAAAAACATACCAAACTTGATAGGTTGTAGCACAGTGCCTGAAGTTTGTTCATCTTTGAGCGAAACATTCACAATGTATGGTGGATTATCTCTTGCTGTATAAGAAAGCCTGCCTAAAATATTTTTCGCAATCTTGGGTTTAACATTGGAAGAAACCAGGGGCGAACTAGCGGCCCTCTTGCGATTAGGGGTATCCGTATCCATAATAGGGTCCTGTTGTGTTATTTCGATGTCATGGGGGAGGGTAATTGTTAGTCCGGGGGAGAGATCAAATAATTCATCAGAGGGGTCAGGATCAGGGGGCTTTTTCGAGTTCATCTCGAATTATTGTTAAAAAGAAGGACACTTACAACAAAAAACAAACCTTACACCAAGAACACAGACACAGAGAACACTTTCGATCGAGTTTTAAACCAAAAAAGATCACAAAAATCGAAAATATTCGTAGCACTGACAAAAGCACGTGTTTAGCCTTCACCACTACCAACGAAAAAAAAAAAAAAACCTTTTGATCATTTTGATTTGATCATTGACGTTGACGTATATTGTTTGACATTATGATTTATACGTCAGTGGCACTGACGTATGTCAGTGGACATATTAAATAGGTATCAGCATTGCCAACACTAATATAGATTGCAAACTTCAAAGAAAAGGATGGGGAATTACTGTCGTACAGTCCTACCAACTTATCTGTGAACTGAACGAGGACGGTACCGTCACACAGTAGTCCGGATTTTCAAAGTGATGTACTTTCGATCGAAGATGAATATTTCACAAACAAAAAATGTTATCGAATAGTATATTTAATGCTGATCAATACTTATTACTACAATTTTTCGATAAAATTGCTCTTTCACGTCAAAAATACCAATATCCGCTCGTGTGTATGACACACGTCGTCATATTGGTCTTTACAAACTCGTGACTATGGTAAACCCTCGATTTCGGCTCGGGCTTACATTTGGAGTTGTACATTTTCAATTGTTGTACATTTAAAGACAAACCAATTACATATTTGGTTTTAATTAACTTGAAACCGACGTATGATTAAAATAGACACAGTCATGTCACACTTGACAATACATGGAACGAATTAGGTAATAGACAATTATGCCATCACTACTAAAGAGGTTCATATGTCATTCTCCCCGTCTATGTTTTCTTCTCCCACCACAAAGTCATGTAGGTGAGAAGGTAGCCGGCGATTCCTTTTGGGCCTTCCGGCGGTAGATGTTTCTTCCCTTATTCCATGTGTGTCGGTCGGAAGATTTATTTGTTGAGGGTGGTCTGGAACAGGGCTATCCGGATTCGTCAAAAAGTCAGTAGCATCTTCAAATGATTCTTCGTGAATACCAATCGAGGAATGAGAATCACTCGGGAGTGGGGCTAAGTGTCTATTGGATACTGTACTCTCCGTACCATTTGATCTTCGAATTATTGAATAATATGGGTTGTAGTCCAAGAGTTCAGCTTCCTCCACTAAGGGGTCGTTTTTTTTGAGCGTACGTTGTTTTTAACGAGGACCGGTCCTGGCGCTAGCCATGTAGGCATCGACTCTCCATTAGGCGACCTCCGTGGGTAGTTAAATAATCTCTCATGTGGAGTCGCGTTTATGGACGTGCAAAGGAGCGAACGGATAGAGTGAAGAGCGTTCTTCAAGACTCGTTCCCAGTATTCTATCGCCATGTTGTTGGAACGCAAGCTAAGTTGTACCGCACGCCACAGTGTTCCATTTAGACGCTCCACTTGGCCATTACCCCGTGGATTGTACGGAGTAGTTCGGGAAGAGGCAATTTCGTTAGCTCTCAAAAAAGTTTTTAGTTCTTCAGACATAAAGGAGCTCCCTCTGTCGCTATGGATGTACAGCGGTTGTCCAAAAGTACTAAAAATGTCTCGTAAGCATTTGATGATCGTCGCAGATGACATGTCTTTACAAGGGTAAGCCCATGGAAATCGGCTGTACTCGTCAATTACAGTAAGTAAATACTTATTCTCTGTATTCGAAGGAAGAGGTCCTTTAAAATCCAAATTTAGCCTTTCAAAGGGGGCCAGTGCTTTTATTAGCTGTCCTTTTGTCGTCATGAAGCGAGGTTTTAGTTCAGCACATACTCTACATGCGGTTGTCATTGTCTTTATGTCGTTGATTGAGTACGGCAGGTTTTTAGAGCGTACCCAATGATACATCCTCGTTATACCAGGGTGACATAGTAGAGCATGTAACTCATACAATTTATTACCATTCATGAGTGCGCAAACTCTGGATAGCGCATCTGCAGCAGTATTTTGAGTGCCGGGTCGATAAATGATATCATATTTATAACAAGAGAGCTCTAGGCGCCAGCGCATTATCTTTTCGTTCTTTATTTTACTTGAGTGGTTTTGGTTGAACATGTAACACACAGATTGTTGGTCAGTTATCAACATGAAGTGTTTCCCCATTAGGAAATGTCGCCATTTTCTTAGACTTTCCACAATGGCGTAAGCTTCTTTCTCGACCGATGGGTGTTTACGTTCAGCATTCGATAGTGTCCTAGAGAAAAACGCCACAGGTCGACCTTTTTGAGAAAGCGTAGCAGCTATCGCGTACTCCGAGGCGTCAGTTTCTACAGTCAGTATTTCATCTCCATCAATCGCTACCAATGAAGCTTTACTAATGTCTGACTTTAGTTGCTCAAACTGTATAATAGCACTGCCAGCTAACGGAAAACTGCCAACGTTCGTTAAAGGCTGTAGTTTACGCGAAAAGTCCTTCACCCATTTCGCATAATGGGCAAACAGCCCTAGAGCTCGTTTCAGTTCAGCAGTGTTCGTGGGGACTGGTAGCTGTAGCAGTGGTTGGAGTCGTTCTTTGTCTGGTTCAATGGTATTATTCTTGATAGTATAACCAAGTAAACTTATAGTTTCCTGAGAAAATTTACATTTTTGATCATTGTCAGATTATACTTTTTTGCAGCAGCTTGAAAATTAAGAAGGTTCCGATCGTGATCGCTTTTATCTTTTCCGCAAACAGTGACATCGTCGAGGTAAGTAAATGTCCCTTTTAACTTTTCTTTCTCTATTATAAATTCGAGCGTACGTTGGAATGCTGCAACTCCATTAGTGACTCCAAAGGGAATTCTCGTAAATTGGTAGAGTTTCCCTGCAGCTTCAAATGCCGTATACGGTTTCTCGCTTTCTTTAATTGGCACTTGATGGTACCCGCTCTTTAAGTCTATCTGACTGAAAACATTATATTTCGCAACCTTGGATACAATGGTTTCTATGTGGGGTAAGGGGTATGCGTCTAATTCTGTGAACTTGTTTATGGTTAAGGAGTAGTCGATTACGAGCCTTTTTCGGTGTGCTCCTCCTCCTGCTACTAAGACCTGTGCACGCCAGGGTGAGACGCTTGGTTCGATTACCCCATCTTCTATCAGCTTTGAGATTTCTTCTGCGATGAATTTTTCATCTCGCTCGCTATAATGTCTGGACTTCACGGCAATTGGTTTAATGTTTGGAGACAGGTTAGAAAATATAGAGTCAGGAGGCACTGAAGCTTGCATTACATTGCAGATTAGGGGTTCTTTAGAACCCCCCAGGTTGAATTGGAGACTAGAATATTCTTTAAGTATATCATGGCCTATGATAACGTCAGCACAAAGATTGTTGACGACAAGAAGCGGTCGGTGTTTGTGCGAGTATTCGTTCATGGTAACAGTTGCAAAACAAACACTTCTCACGAAAGAAACGTTATTTTGAGAGGCTAAAGTAATTGTCTGCTTGTGAGGCTTTTGTTTCAGCTGCATTAGTCGCACTATTTTCTCATCTATAAAGCTCACTGAACTTCCCGTGTCGATTAAAGCGTCGGCGTGATAGTTATTAAGGGTTACGGGGATTGTGGCTTTTGAAAGACTTGATGGAGAGGCAGCCGAGATAGCATTAGCAGAATCTTCAGAATCCACGGCAGATTCTTCGGCGGTAACGGCGTTATTGGTAGCATTTATAGATCTGCATACATTAGCAAAATGTCCTTTTCTGGAGCACAGCTGACACTGGGCGTTGAAAGCCGGACATTTAATCCTTCGGTGTGAGATATTTCCCCCACAATAGAAACAGCGCCATTTAGTTGGCACTTCCGAAGTTGCTCTGGGGGTTAAAAATTTTTTTGATCTGTGTTTTGACAATGGTGCTACTGGTAAAGCGTTCAAGTTTATTTCGTTTAATCCGCTGCTGGTCATTGTCCGGGAGTCTCTTTCTGCAGTCTCTAAGGAGAGAGCTTGATCGAGAGCTTTATCTAAGGTGAGGGAGCGTTCTTGAAGCAGTCTTTCCCGGATCCTTAGTGACAGTATTCCCGAAATAAAAGCACCTCTTATAGCTTCGTCTTCATGCATTGTAGCAGTAACAGCTTCGAAGTTACAATCACGGGCCAGGAGTCTGAGTGACCGCCCGTAATCGGATATAGATTCGTCAGGTTTCTGCTTTCGCGTAGCTAGCAAGTGGCGGGCCAGTATTATGTTCTTTGGCTTAAGATACATTTTATCAAGAACTTTCACGGCATCGTCATAAGTGGAAGAATCACGGACGTGTGGATAAATATGTGCTGACAAATGATTCATCAAAAGTTTAAGCTTTATAGAATCGGTACCGTTAGGAATCTCCTCGAGTATGAAATTGTTAAAAGTATATTTCCAATGGGTCCACTTTAGGTCCGCTTCAGTTGCGGTGGGCTCCACGTCAAACTTCTCGGGTCGGAGGTACCTTGCCACATTGGACACGACTTTTGTTTCCGTGTCGGGCATATTAAATTGTTGTACATTTAAAGACAAACCAATTACATATTTGGTTTTAATTAACTTGAAACCGACGTATGATTAAAATAGACACAGTCATGTCACACTTGACAATACATGGAACGAATTAGGTAATAGACAATTATGCCATCACTACTAAAGAGGTTCATATGTCAATCTACTCGTTTGTAAAGACCAACTTACCGCTCTTGTATCATACATAATAGTTATTTATGATACAATAGCGGTAAGTTGGTCTTGTACAACGTTTTTCGACACATTATATGTATAATTAAAATACTCTAATAGCCAACCTACAAAACCATATTTATATGTCTGTGATTTTATCCATGTCTATGTTCTATACCAATGGTCTATTGTTTATTACATAATTGTCTATTTCTACAAGACAGTAGGTACAACCAGCAAAGCAACAACGTCTCCAAAATTCAAAAATGGCGTAGCTCGAAACATCTTGAGTGAAAAAATACCTAAATATCGGTAACATGGCGTAACAAAACTCACAACATGAAAGCAACAGCAACACAACCCTTGCCAATAGTTTGATTACAATAACATCTAGATCACAATGATGCTATATTTTAGTGGTTTCTGACTTCAACAGTATTACCCAAGTAACTAATGGATGACGGCTCCACGCGAAGCAGTAAACAAAACAAAAATGAATTGATAAATTCTTCTAGCTACGTCATTTGTGGACATCAGAAATCGGGTAAACTAAATAGAGGACAAGATAGTTTGTTCAGGAGTC
Source organism: Ceramica pisi (assembly GCA_963859965.1). Classification (NCBI taxonomy): domain Eukaryota; kingdom Metazoa; phylum Arthropoda; class Insecta; order Lepidoptera; family Noctuidae; genus Ceramica; species Ceramica pisi. Next base: position 8,551,644 of record OY982542.1, read on the forward strand.
ATCCATTGGGTGGAAGTATACAAGCGCAAGAGGTTGATTTGATAAATTTTCAATTACGCACGATGTCGCGACTGCTAAAGAAGACCGTTGCATCTGTAGAACAAGCTACTGACCCGGATCCTACAATTGGTAATCCAATTAGAGTCTACCACGAGCCTTACTGTCAGGTCAAAATGGTAAGTTTTTAAGATAGTTTTATTTTAATGCCCCAATCAAAATCAAAATGTGAATAATGACAAGTTCCTTTAAAAGTAGTGACATCAATAATAGGAAAAAACGTGCGAAGTTGATATTAAAGAATCTTGTAGAAAATTTTCAGTAGGTACCTACTTACAGTATTCTTCAACAGCTCGAAATGTTTCGTGCCATACACAGACAGTGTGCGTTCGCGCAGCGGAATGTTGTTGAATTTAAAGATTTAAATTATGCAGATATTTAGTGTAGGTTTGACGTCGTATAATTGTGTATGGTATAAGAAAATTGTGCACGCAGCCATTGTGGAGAAATTCACTAAAAACTGATTCCGCTGGGCGAACGTTGTCCTGGCGGAACTTTTTTTAATCCATAGACTTTAGAAGAAAAGAGATGTGTCCAAAAATTTGTGTGTAATTGTGTATGTATGAATAAAATTAGTGCATGCATAAACTTCGGAAAAATTCAAGTTTCCGCTACTCGAACGTTTGGCCATTAGCTAGTTTTCATATAAAGCGCTTACATAGAGAGCTGTAGATTTTTAAATACGTTGTTTTGAATTTGTTTATATTTGTTTAAAAAACAGATTTAGAAAAAATCGTAGGGCTTAAAAGATAAAAATATAAACGTAAAATACGCTTATTAGGCCTTAGTTCTTAAAGTATGCACTTTTGGGTCTAGGTTTTCACGTTTATACAAACCTTGTAAGTGTCTGCAACATGTTACCAAGTATCAATGATGTTCCGTTAGTAATTAAAGAGTTATAGGACAATTTACCATGAATAGATCACTGTTTACAAAGCAGTCAAATATCACGACGTTCTAAAGGAATTGCATGGTAAAATGTATGCCAATAATTAGTTAATTAATTCAAATATTCACATGCAAAATTTCATGTCATTAAATTCAGTACCTAATAATAATTAAAGAAAAACAATTTACTGACGAAGCATCGAAAACCTACATAACCCGACCAAGTTCGGATAGCTACAAAAAAGCGGCCGTGCCATATATCTAAGAAACGTTCTTAACCTTGCAATATAGTATTTATTAATATGGTACAGTTGCGTACACAAGCGTTAGGAAAAAATAAAACAAATTGCATTTCTTGAACGAAAAATATTTTTTTAATAATAACGCCACTATCTACGATAAAAATAAATCTTCAATTAACAAGTACTTCTCTTTTTAAATATCCGAGTACAAAAATATTTTTCAATACATATAATACTTAATTATGTTAATATGATAACGTTAACAAACGCTTGCAACGACAGCAATAGACTTAAATGTAAGTGCTTATAAACTAAAACATTGGTATAAAAAAGGTATTTTAAGAAAAAAAAATTTTTTTACAAAAAAATACAACCGACTTCCAAAAAAAAAACACTACAAAGTAAAAAATAACTTTGATTTCGGAATTCGGTGTCAAAATACGAAGAAACTAACAAAAACACCGACTTCCGAAATTAAAGTTATTTTTTACTTTGTAGTGTTTTTTTTTTGGAAGTCGGTTGTATTTTTTTGTAAAAAGTTTTTTATTTTTCACTTTTTGGTGGTACCCCACACCTAAAAACACCACTGCAAAATCGCAGCAAAGCAAAATACGCAATTTCGATTACTTGGATGACATAAAACTATCATCTAAGTAGACGAATTCCAGCTATTTCGATTTAAAATCCAAAGTTTTGTAACCGATTTTCATAAAATTTAAATGGGACCAATCTGCAAGTATATCCTTTCAGGTAAAACAAGCATTTTTCAAATCGGTTCATAATTGTCGGAGTTATGAGGTAACAAACATAAAAAAAAAACATACAACCGAATTGATAACCTCCTCCTTTTTGGGAAGTCGGTTAAAAAGGGGAACGCTCGTGCATGCCTAGTCCATCGGTTAAATAGTGTAATAAGCTACAATATGATAAATATTTACCTAAACAGTAGTACTTACTTGTGGTAGTTATTTAATTTCCCCAAGGGGTCTGTAGTTAGAATCCTGATCCGTGAAATCTTCAATAGACATTAGCTGTATGAATTTTATTTGTCTTAAATAATAGGTATATCTAGATTATATCTCAAGTCTCAAGCGCATACTTAAATAAAGTACCTACGTAAACAGTACCTACTTTCTGTCATAGTCAATCACAGACATATAAATAGTAGCAGACCAAACATTCGCTAAAATTTGCGTAGCCATTACGCACACCTAGGGAATGATATCATTACAGGGCCGAATTAGGACCGGTTGCCAGTATTATCTAACGATATTCTGAAATTCCGTGAAAATCTATATTCTCTGGGTACATGAAATATACATTCCCGTGGTTATTGTTAAAGGCGACTAAGGGAATATTTTAAGAGGACGATGGGCAGCAGTCCACTCTTTATCTTTTGACGGTGTTTACAAACCATTGACGGACGTCAGTATCAGCTAGAAAAACTGGCACTGCAGTCATTAACCCGCATGCCATGTTTTGTAGAACCGAGAGTCAAGGTATTAGTATGCCTGAAAGCTAGTTTAGGAATAAATCAGGATTTTTGAAATAAAAGTAATGTATGTAATTCAAAATTCAAGCATTTATTTCAAATAAACCATTTACAGGCACTTTTAATTGTCAAGGTCGGTCTGTCCAAAAAGTTGAAGCTATTTGCACGTTCCAAAGCGTAGATCTCTATGGAGAAGAACGTGCAAGAAACTCCAGGGACACTCTTCTATCTTACACTCTCATAATGCTTACATATGGAGTAAATTCGGTAAACAGTGTAGGAATTGCTCCGGGACGTAATGTTGTTCAAAAAGCGCTGGTATCGATCAAGTGATTCTCAAAATGCTTTGAACAAAGTACACTTGAAGGTCTTGGTTGCCAATCCTGGAGTTTCAGGTTTTTAATCCAGGCATTCCGTAAACTTTCATCCTTGCGAAACCTGGAAAAATATTAGTATGCTCAATTATTGCCTGCTGAATGAAAATTCATCGTTATGTGAGTAGCCTATACTGTATTTCTACATATGCCTATGTTCATGTTCTCCATAACACAGACACTGGGTAACATAATATTGATTTTATAATTTATTTTTAATATTAGCATGACATGTGTACATACACTGAAACTACTACAGGTATTTTGGAATTGTATCACCAAAAAAGAATAAAACATCATACATTAAACTGAGGCTTTATTTGATAATTCAATGGAAATAAATATTTTACATAAATACATACAACAAATGCAATTTACTAAAAGTTTCGTCTTTGTTGCCTAATTCGTCCCTGGACCCTGACTAATTGAACAGGTACTTGAGCTGTCACTTGATGCCACTTTCTGACTATTTTGTCCTTGTTATGGTTTATTTCTTTAGTTGTAGGCTGACGGTACAGACAAATCGCATCTTTGTTAAAAACTGTATGTAAAATACGAATAAACAGTATGGAAACATTTGAATTTAGTAAAGAAGAAAGCACTAAGATTTCCCAAAACTTACCGATGAAAGGTCAATCCAGGTATTTTGTGGTAGCTAGCACTGTCACAGCGATACGCACAGCACTTCACCATATTATTTTACCGTCCTCGTGTGTTTTATGTCCCAAACAAGTAATATTTTATCAATTTTAAACGCGATTGAAAAACATTTGATGCTTATCAATATGGCAGACAAGCTACGCGTCAAATTTTGTCTATGTATGAGTCAGTGTGACAACACGTGACAGAACGAGACATGCTTATGAATTGTCACTTAGAAAAAAAAGGATAAAGAATCATACCATATAAAAAAATATATCTACGTATTAATGTTTGGTCTGCTACTATTTATATGTCTGTGTAGTCAATACATTTTAAAAAGTAGGTGTACAAAAATAAATGACCTATAAATTATATCAAAACAACAATTGTGTTATCACCTATACCAATTCAATACCGGTATTATACTGTAAATTTTGGGATGTTACCTAAATACTGCTTTTTTGTAGCCATCCAAACTTGGTCGGGTTATGTAGGTTTTCGATGCTTCGTCAGTATTATAATTGTTTTTCTTTAATTACTGAATTTAATGACATGAAATTTTGCATGTGAATAGTTGAAGGAATAAACTAATTATTGGCATACATTTTATCATGCAATTCCTTTAGAACGTCGTGATATTTGACTGCTTTGTAAACAGTGGTAACAATTCATGGTAAATTGTCCTATAACTCTTTAATTACTAACGGAACATCATTGATACTTGGTAACATGTTGCAGACACTTACAAGGTTTGTATAAACGTGAAAACCTAGACACGAAAGTGCATACTTTAATTAAGAACTAAAGCCTAATAAGCGTATTTTACGTTTACCTATATTTTTATCTTTTAAGCCCTACGATTTTTTCTAAATCTGTTTTTTAAACAAATATAAACAAATTCAAAACAACGTATGTAAAAATCTACAGCTTTCTATGTAAGCGCTTTATATGAAAACTAGCTAATGGCCAAACGTCCGCGTAGCGGAAACTTGAATTTTTCCGAAGTTTATGCATGCACTAATTTTATTCATACATACACAATTACACACAAATTTTTGGACACATCTCTTTTCTTCTAAAGTCTATGGATTAAAAAAAGTTCCGCCAGGACAACGTTCGCCCAGCGGAATCAGTTTTTGGTGAATTTCTCCACAATGGCTGCGTGCACAATTTTTTTTATACCATACACAATTATACGACGTCATACACTAAATATCTGCATAATTTAAATCTTTAAATTCAACAACATTCCGCTGCGCGATCGCACACCACAGACACACTACTTTAAGCGGTTATTACACTACACAATCTATCGGGCGATAACTAGGGCGAAAACTAGGGCGCCCTGTCCCTGCGGCAGGGTGCCGATTATTACACTACACCTACACAATCTATCGTGCCCTAACTGCAGTGGCGGCGTAATGTGGGGGCGGAGGAGGCTGGTCCGCCCCGGCGGGTGCCTAGCACCAAGGTGACAACGACATCTCACTCACGTACATCCAAAGAAGGCGTAGTATAGGTCCAAGGAAGGCGTACATTCTTTTTTTTATCAAATTCATTAGACAGATCAAAGTCGCGTCTATAAAAAAAAATGAAGTGGCTTTTTTGACGTGCCTATAATTTATTTCCAACTTAAGACATCAATTACAACTACATACCTACTCTTGTATGTGACTACTTGCATACAAATATTATAGTTTAAAATGCATCGTAACTATAATTTCACTTCTTTTTTTTCGAGTATAATTTCTAATTCCGAAACAGGGAAATCAATTTTGATAATTTGATCGAATATTTTAGCACCTAAAATAATCAATCGAAAATATCTGAATACAAATCTGCCCAAGGTGCCAAACTACCTAATGCCGCCACTGCGGCAGTGGCCTGCCTCCCTTTCTCTTACTTACACTAGGTGATAGACAGAGCAGGGAGATCGGAGCCACCCGATCGCCCGATGGCAGGGTCCTTACACCCGTTTTCTCATTACACTACACTCGCCTTAGTTATCGGGCCCGATAGATTGGGTAATGTAATAACCGCTTTACGTGCGTTATACCGGAACTTGTTCAGATCTTTACTATAATCTTTACAATAGGTAAATACTTTTAAAAAGATTTAGACCTTGCCAAGAAGTACCTACCTAAGTATTGTGTGTCTAATAAAACGCCGTCCACACATCCGGGTTCCAGTTCCTGATGATTGATGGGACAGAGAACGGGACGGAGAAAAAGCAAGTTCGTACAAATCGTATGTAGGTAACCGACTTTTCTCAGTCCCGTTCTCTGTCCCCAGATGTGTGTGTCTGAACCCAGATGTGTGGACGGGGTCTATGGCAGAAATCGTTTTGTTGAGAAGTATTTATTAAATTTTTCCTGCATTATAACGTTCGCGTGGGAAGGGAGCTCATAATCTACGGCTGACTGAGCGGACCGAAGTCGTTATGTTTGTAACTTCTTGCAGTTCCACCAGTAGCTTTTTGATGTGAAGCATCTATTGGCACGTCTTAGCAACAACCAACTTGACGAATTACCTAAATTACGTTGTCATGTTATTAATTACTAGCTTTCGCCCGCGACTTAGTATAGGTACTTACGCATTTATCCCGTTTTTCCCCGTTCCCGTAAGAATTTTGGGAAATCCTTTCTTAGTGCACGGAGTGTAAGGAAGCTACCTATATGCTCAACAGTTTTTTACGACCAGGGGCCATAATACGAAGTGCCATGCGACTGCTGACTCGACAAACGCTGTTTTCCCATATTAAAAAGCCTACGACCCATTCTCAGATCAGTAGTGCGATTCACTAAGGCAGAATATCTTTACAACCAAGAAATCATCGTTGAAACATCTGATGTGGCATATATTTATCAGATGTTTCAACGATGATTTCTTGTTTGTAAAGATGTTCTGCCTTAGTGAATCGCACTACAGATCTAACAATATTAAAATAGAATCTGCTTCACATCGGTCGGGCGTCCAGTGACGACTATTATTTTTTTCAGGAAGCAATCAACCAGCTTAAAGACAGCACAAGGAAATTGTTGTATCTACTAGACAGCATTCAATCTAAAACAGTTTCAAAAGACCTTCCCCCATCAAACTCAAATGAAATGAATGATGTTACGTCGAGAACTGGATCTGCTGTTGTATGAATTTACTTTTATATTTTTTTGTTTTCATTGTTATTGGCTCATATTGGTAAGAATGATTAAAGATACAGCCTAAGCATTAACACACTAATGGAGTTTACCCGCCTAGGACTAAATTAATTATAGTGGTGTTGATGTTTCCAGACCAAGATCTCTTCATTTGATATTGAACCGGCGCTGAAAAATCTAGAATACCGAACTCAAGCATTAAATAGTATCTACATAGAGGTAAACTATTAATGAACGAATAGGTACTTTTAAAGATTAATAGGCTCTGTTAAAATTATCATGAAAGTTACATTTCGTTTTCGCCCTTCTGTTTTAGGACGACGACGATGATTGCTCGGTATTCAAAAGACTGACCAGAAAATGCAATTGTTTAAACCAGCAGGAATACAACGATTTTATGATTCATTTTAATGAGGAAACTAAATACAACACAAGCACTATTGGTGAAATCATAAAAAATATCCGGATTCTGAAGAAGTTTTTGTACATGGGTGGCAGATATACGAAGAATGCATTAATATTTTTGAATGAGGTGACTACAAATGTTTGGGGATTATAATCATCGTGACTGAATATAATTATATATCTAGCTGTACACGCCCTAAGCTAAACGATCAGATGCAAAGCCTTCGACATATAAGTAATTTCCAGCCAAACCGATTTAATTTCACAAATTCTGATTATATTGGATACTAGCTGACCCGCGCAACTTCGTAGGCGTCACATTTTCCATTATTGCTCCGCTCCTGTTTGTTTTATTATATATATACTATAACGTTCCTCGATAAATGGGCTATATAACACTGAAAGAATTGTTCAAATCGGACCAGTAGTTCCTGATATTAGCGCGTTCAACCAAACTCTTCTGCTTTATAATATTAGTATAAGTGAAAAATAATTAATTCAACTTGACTCAAATGCAGACATGGGCGAAGGATATTATCTTTCAAGGAAAATCTTAACACCGTGATTCCGAAAATTGACGTCACACGCCAACGCCATCTATCGAATACTGCACGCAGTTGATCTCTAGGTATAGTCCAGTCTAAGTTTGATAGATGGCGCTATTTCAATATTTTACTTCGGAAAGACTATAATAATTATAATTATATTAATTCACATTTTTTATTATGAAACAAAAACTTAATATTACTACAATTTACGCACAATTTATTGTTATGTATAAAAGTTACGTGAAGTAATAATGAGACTAAGTGTACATAACCCTAATTTTACTTCTGGAAAACTTTAAATTCAAATATCTTTTGATATACTGAACCGATTGCAATGAAACAAAAACTAAATGTTACTTCAAGTTACGCTCAATCCTTGTGTATAAAAGTTATCTACATTGCTTTCGCACATTTTACGTGATGCCCGAACAAATAAACAGACAAACAGACAATAATTCTAAAAATGCTGGAAATGGGTTCTATTGGTTGTTTTTTAACACCCTAGCTACTTATTTTGGATTTTTTTTCATGTACAAAAATCACTTTTCTACAATTTTATTATGTGTATAGATATAGATAGATATAGATTTGTTACTTCACGACTGAACCCCTCAGTCAGGAACAACACATAGGCTATTTTTTATCCAGGGGAGTATGTTCGCTAGGGATCGCGGGCGAAGCCGCTGGCAGAAGTTAATCTATACTAATATTATAAAGAGGTAAAATTTGTTTGTAAGTTTTTATGTAGGGGGTAATCTCAGGAACTACTGGTCCGATTTGAAAAATTCTTTCAGTATTAGATATCCCATGTTTCGAGGAAGGACATAGGCTACATAATTATCATCACGCTAAGACTAAAAGGAGCCGAGCATTAATGGAAAATGTGACGCAGACGAAGTTGCGTGGGTCAGCTAGTAGGATGTAAACAGTAGTGGGATTCACTAAGGCAGAACATCTTTACAACCAAGAAATCATCGTTGAAACATCTGATGTGGCATATATTTATCAGATGTTTCAACGATGATTTCTTGGTTGTAAAGATGTTCTGCCTTAGTGAATCGCACTACAGCTCCTTTCCGTAAAATTACTTAGATTGGTTTTGGTTTATACTTATGTCACCGGAAAATGGCATACCTATAAGATTGTAATAACATGATTTATTTATTATTTCAAGATATATTAGGAAAGAATATTTTCGTACTTATATTATGATAAGTATTAGGTATACCAATTCAATAGTTTCCAATACATACGTATCTTATTTAGAAAAAATTGTTTACAATTTCACGCGATATTTACAATCTTACGGTGTTTGCCATTTTCCGGCGACTTCTTTATGTTTCATCTGTTTGGTTGAACATCAGGAACCTACTGGTTCGAATTAAAAACTCTTAGTGTTGGATAACTCATTTATCGAGGAAGGCTATATAACATCGCACTACGACCAATTGGAGCGCCAGCACAATGAAAAATGAGACGCAGACGAAGATGCGCTGGTCATCTAGTTATTTTAATAAAAAGTCTAATCGTCTTTTTTATCTCTTAATATGCAGGGCTTAGCAAAGTCAACGTATGAAGAGAAGGTAGAGATAACGCAAGGATTTTCACACTCAGACCTGTGCAATGTTTTTGAAAATCAGTCCCTAGTTACTATGTGCATATCATGGCCTTGCAAGTATCCGAACTATGGCGATAGCTTCACTCAGGTACTATGTTTTTAGGGTTTTGTAGCCAAATGGTAACCAGCGGAACACTATTACTAAGCCTCCGCTGGCCGTCCGTCCGTTTGTCTGTCAGCAGGCTGTTCAAGAACCGTACCTAATAGGTACAAAGTTGAAATTTTTCAGAGCGTATTTCTATTGTCGCTATAACAAAAAATAATAAAAAAAATAATTAGGTACAACCTACAGGTTAAATCCCATACAAGGATCGAGCTTTTTCAGTTTATGGTACGGAACCCTTCGTGTATGAGTCTGTGTGTGCTGCTTTTACCCAAGTTTTCTCGGTTTCCTCTCAGTAGGTATAGTTTAGTACTCAGTAGTGTACCTACCTATGCATTCCAGTTTGAATACCTATGAGTTCCTTGGATTTTACCGCTCTCATAGTTTCTTCAAATTTCACTCAATTTCTAAGACTTTGAATTATCCAGATTTTATACATATAGGTAATAACTAAAACTAAAGTACTGAATTAAAAACATTTAAAATTGCAGGATTTAGCAGCATCGTTTTTGTTTAAGCTGGCCAAGTTAGAAGAAGGGCGACGATACCTGAGATACACATCAAAGATAACGAATGACATCAAAAAAGTTTTGAGGAAAAAAGGGGCAAAATTAGAGCCAATTATTGTAGACACTTTAAGAGCCACATTAAATTTGATTCATCCACAAATGACACAAAATGTAAATTTTGCACACTACAACAGGCAAAATGACGAAGGTAAACAAAAGAAAATTTCTACTGAGACCGACAGCTATAACCAAAGTCCTAGCTTGTTGGAAAGTCCATGTACCAGTCAAAAGGACTTTAGTTCCTGCACTGAAAGAAGTTTCCAAGTAACAAAAGATTGTTCCTATAAGTATGAAGTTAAGTACAGATAAACATTGTTGGATTTGGATATGTAGGTAAACTCTTCATAGATTGCGATTTTCAGATGGCGTGGTCCAAATTATAAATTCTTTACAAAAGAGTAGAAAATATATGACATTATCAGAAGTTTTTATGCAGTTAGACTTATTAACAAACTTCAGTTATGTAGAGGACAAAAGTAAAGGTTTAACACCACATTTGCCCGCTTTGCTACTTCTATTTAAACAAATGCTGAGAGAGTATGATAACAGTGAAATGAATATAGTTATAACAAACATTCTTAACAATGTTGTCACTGAGAACATGATGAAACCTAGAGAAAAAGAAGGAGAATCGGTTGAGCCTAATCAAGTGATATTGACGGACACAGCTACAGAGGTACTGCACTCAGTTTTACTACTAATCTTTACAGAAGTCAAAATCTTTTTTCACCCTTTATATGTATAACTTATTTATAACTTATTTTTAGCCTGTTGAGATTAAATATCAAAACATTGAAACACCACAAAAGCCTAATGCAAATAATGCAAAAAAGGTAAACAACACCAAATTGGGACCTAATAAGTTTCGTCCAACAACTCCAGCCAAAGGTATGTGTGTAAAATATTTAAAAAAGTAAATGAATTTATAATTAGTTGTAAATTAATTTACTTTTATATATTTTGTCTCTCACTTCATTCACATGTTCGCTAGATATGATAAGATTTGAGTAAATCTGTTATACAGTTTCAGAATTTGCAAATGCCACAAGAAGAAAGCCTATATAGTAGGTTTTTGTTACAAAATTTAGTAGGCATCGTCCTAAAGCGCCGTCCACACACATCCGGGTTCCTGTCCCTGAAGTTCGTACAAATTGTAAGTATGTAACCGATTTATCTCCGTCCCGTCAGGGACGAGAACCCGGATGGGTGTGAACGACTCAAAGGAGTGTAAGTGCTCGTTTACAGAGACGCGGGGCGTTGGGGCCCGCAATAATTCCAAACATTATGGCAATGTATGAGAGCGTATACGGAGAAGCGATTTTACACGCGTTTGCTTGAAATGCAGGCGGAGCCCCGGATGGCAACGCTACGTCGCACGCGACTTTTATCGCGGCGGCACACGCAGCGTTGCAATCAGTTATTTTATTTTTGCAATGCTCCGTTCACGGTAAAACGTAGCAAGACACGCAGTGGGGTTGCGGCGCGGCGTCGCAAGCGGCAAAAAAAACATACGGTGATACGTGGCCCCTGCTCCCACTGCCCACCGCGTCCGCCGTGGTCCGCCGCACGCTACGCCGCGCGCCGCGCCGCGTGCGCATCGGCGGGCACTGCTACTCACAGAGTACATTATACTATAGGACACTGCTACTCTACACCTTCGTACATTGCCATTATGTTTGTGTTTGCGCTTGTGATGATGCGAGCCGCTGCACGCGCCGCCTGTCCGTAAATGGAAAAAAACGTCTGACGGGTCTCCGTCTCCGTGAACGAGCACTAAGTGCAGAAAATGGAGTCCCTACTTTAGGCGTCATCCTACTAGAAAGCGATCACAGCACAAATACGCTGTCGTCATGTTCATTTGTACGACACGGCGATAGAGGGCGCCTTCCAGTTTTTCTGTACAAATTAATGTGATGACCATTTAAGGGCTAACCACACACATCCGGGTTCCCGTCCCTGACGGGACAGAGAACTACGATTTGTACGAACTTGCTTTATCTCCGTCCCGTCAGGGACGGGAACCCGGATGTGTGTGGTTAGCCCTTTAAACGGGAGATAAAGCATCTCACGTAAGTATTATTTTTTTACAGGTGTTAAACGTAATATCATAGTTGTTCCAGTAGAAAAGAAAGAAAAACAAAAGCCACAAAACTGGTATATGAACCAGTCATAAATTTACATCAACAAAACAGATAAATTACAACAATAATGTGGAAATAAATATATGCTGACTTAATAGTAATTAACATGTTTTTATTAGTTTTCCTTTTTATACAATTTTTTATAAACACTCAAAATGGAACAATAACTTCAATAAATGCATTTGGAATGATTATAAATTAGTTAAAACTACTATTTATATGTCTGTGGTTAAAAAACATTTTTGGTAAACTGGCAATGTTATTGCAATATAAAAAAAAACATCTATTTGAGTACATAAGCAAGAGTTAGTAAATTTTTATGAATAGCCCTATAAATGAGATCCAAAGTAAAATAAAAATTTAAAACGTCACCATAAAAAACATATCCTCAAAGCCTACATAGCATTTAATTACATATTAATAAATAAATAAATAAAGCTAGCAATAAATTAACCTACACCAGAGCAGGATTTTTCAGTCAAACTGACTATCGTCATATCTTTCATAGGTTCTGCGAGGTCTATCATAAACACCTACTGCTCTTTTATTAGATGGAACTGGAGCACTTTGCCTAAATAACATGGCCAACAAAATATAAAACCCTCCAATAATCTTACTAAAGAAATCTAGTAACCCGAGGAACATTGGTGTTGAGTTTTTTAATAAAATAGAGAATTCTCTAATCAGCGCTAGTATGAAGTTTCCAAGAAAGTTTACAAAGGAAGTACTTCCAGTGAAGATTGCAATAACAAAGGCCAGCAAAAATGTTGCAAATTCTTTCACATTGCTTATAGACAACACACCTTTTAGAGTCTCAACAATGTCTGTATAGGTTTCATTGAGAGCTGCCACACTGCTTTCTAGTTTCTTGTCAGTGTTTTCAGATTTAGTTTTCTTTGCTGTTCCAGTTAAAATAGGTTCTACTTCTAAAAACGCATCAGTTATATGTCTCAAGCATTTCAATGTCACCATAACTTCATCATCCCTAAATTTCAAACTCTTGATTTGAAACCAAAAGGGGCCGAAGGGTTGGTTATCTATCTCTGTCCACAAGCAGACGCCGGGCGAATATCCCAATGATTCTGTGTCTGTGATGCCAATCCAGTGCGTGTTGGGGCAAATCGTAAGCAATTTATGCTGTACATCAAACAAGTCCTTCTTTAATGACACTTCTGCGGCACTAATTATAACGACGTCACGGTATCCGATACGCTTGTCGGCAAGTCTCCTTTCTACGTAACGTCCTAAGAAGATGCGTGACTTCAATCTTTCTTTGAGATAATTTCTTACTTTTGTAGGTTCGGCGTCATCTTGGCTGTCGTATTGAGACGTCGCTCCTGATGAGTTGAATGATAAACTCGACTTTACAACACTCATTTTAGATTTGAGTGAATAATATAAAATAAATTGTATAAAAAAGAAAATACAAACAATGACAAAAGGTTCACAATTATTATTCACAACCGTCAACCACTGACGTATTTATGACTTCGCAGACTAGATTATTAATGTCATTAATGTCAAAAGACTTTAATCAGACAGTGACATCTATTCCTAATTACCTAATCGGTTATGTCGTCTTTTAGCTTCCTTTTAGTTTCACCACGGCCTCTTGCACCTGTTTACCTAAATTACGGTTTTTTTTTAATTTAAATGTTCAATAAAATAGTTCCTATCTGCTACGATGTGTTCTACAATTTATTCGTTTCATTAGTAATATAATTTGGAAGGTATATTGTGTCAAATGGAACGACATCAGTAAATGGTAAAATGATAAGGTAGAAGCGCCAGGGTAGCCCGCGAAATTCAAATACTTTATGTTTTTTGCAATTTGCTGGTCAGTGTGAAGCTGCATGTTAAACAAAATACGATTCGCGGCCGTAACGCATATTTATCTAGAGAATTATATCCATTTTTATTATCAATATAGCCCTCTTAAGTTCATGCAACTCGATTGAATGACTTTTTCACGAAATAACATTCAATCGAGTTCTATGAACTTAGAGGGTTATATTGATGATTTAAATGGTTATAATCCTTTAGATAAATTCTCTTCACGATCGCGAACCGTATTTTTTTTAACATACAGCTTCACACTGACCGGCAAATTGCAAAAAACATAAAAATATTTGAATTTCGCGGGCCCGCGAAATTCAAATATTTTTGTTTTTTGGATTCGTTCGGAAACTATTCCAGCTTAAATACGGTCTATGGAAGATGAAGGAAAGTTTTTTCAGTCCTACTAGTCCTCAGCCACAGAGTACTTTTGTCCTCAGCATACAACCCGCGGGTTAAGTGAGCGTAACACACAAATTCTGAATACACAACATAATCGATCGTAATCCCTTTCATTTTGTCACTGAACAGTATGCAAGTTTTACGTCGTCTAGCAGACGAAATGACGATTTTTTTATAAGTAGTGAATGCATCAGAATGGATGGAGAAAGAAAATATGGAGTTTGTGAAGAGTTACCGGGATGACGGACAGGGCAGAATGAAAAAGAGGGGTTCCTCTACGCAAGCAAACATGGGATAAGGGCGAGAAGAAGACGATTCCGAAATCAAGAATAAGTGCCTAATGCAATTTAAATTCTGATATTGGCTTTGGTTGAATGCCAAATTCAACCGTGTTGGGACCGCTTCCAGTCAAACCGAATTCAGCTGAATACCAGTTTTTAACGTGGAGCGGCTGCCTACCAGACCCCCGTAACTCGGTAACTGTGTAACACAGTGCTTCTTGGCAGGACTGGTGCCAGATATTTTCTAACTTCTGACAATCCGTAACAAATGCCAAAGTCGCATTCATCATGACGATGAGATCGGATAATTATCATGACATCCTTTATGGCGGCCACATACGCAGCGGTATACCTGAACGGTATACCGGAACTGTAGGCTTGTGCAAGTATACCTAACGTCCATAGTGACCACACACGATTCAAGTATGCCTGTGCAGTCTCAGTTCTGCGCCTGTGACAAACCGAAGAAGTCGTGTTGTGCAATAAGTATTTTGTGAAATATGCCACCGGCACCCACAAATGATGACGTTTTGGCTATTGTTGGTTTGGTGCTAGCTATTAAGAAAAAAGAGAAGTTTAAGAAGAAACGTTCTGTATGGTGTAAGCTTAGAATAATAACGCATAGAAACCTAGTACGAGTGCAAAAAGTGAGGCAACTAAAACTTAGCCTAATCCGTCAATCCGTCAAACTTAGGCCTTCGCCACACTAGACCGAAATTCCGTCGCCGAACTTCCGCGGCGGAACGCCAATACATGTTATTGCATATAAAATACAAATAACGGGCACACTACGCCGAAGATCGGTCGTTCCGTCGCGGACAATCCCGCGCTCGGCGCGGACCGTCACTCGCTCGCGTCTGCTCGGTCGTCCGCGCACCGATCTTCCGTCAGCGTAAGATCGGCAACGTCGCATTACATGTATTTTTATGCATCGCGCCACATTCAGCGGATAACTCGCAGTGACGACGCACGCACAGGATGTTTGACACTGAACGATTTATTATCGAAGTGCAAAATAGAGTTTGCCTTTGGGACTCTAGGGAAAAGCCGGATAGAACTGCAAAGAAACGAGCATGGGAAGAGATAGCGAAAATATTGTACGACAATTGGGATAGTGAAATAGAAACAAAACAGCGAGAACTTGGTGAGTTTATCACTTTATTAATTTTCTATACCTAGGTATATCTAATTATAAGTACTCGTATGCATGTAGGTACTAATTGAAACTATCATTCATATAAACCTACATAACAACGATTATATCAGTCACCTTACCTAAATGAAGTTGTGTTGCCACTCTAGTTTACCTTCTTCCATAAAATATTTTTTAAATAAATCTCTCGTATTTATGGCATTAGAGGGTCTAGATGTATTACAGTTTGGTAATGTAGGTAGATCAGAAGTTAACAATTCGTCGTTGCAGTTCAAACCGTCTCGTCTCCGTACAAAGTTATGAAGAACACATGTTGTTTTTACTATCTCTGTAGCAAAATCCGGGTTAACAAGTATGGCCGTATGAAGAACTCTCCACTTGTTGCTCAATATGCCGAAAGTACATTCCACATAACGCCTTGCACGAGATAGGCGGTAGTTAAACGTACGTTTTTCTATGTCTAATGTTTTATTGGGGTAGGGTCGCATAATATGTTTATGTAAAGCGAAAGCCTCGTCAGCTACCAGTACATATGGTAGTGCTGGGCCGGTAGTACCGGGGAGTATTTTATCCTCGGGTAGGTCTAACATGTCATGGTAAAGTTTCTGTCCGAAATTTGAACTTCTAAATACATTACTATCAGCTTCTTTTCCAAAAGATCCAACATCGATAATAATGAAGCAATAATTAGAATCTGCGGCTGCCATAAGAACAATTGAAAAAAACTTTTTATAGTTAAAAAAGTTAGATCCGCTGTAGTCAGGATTAATTATTCTTATATGTTTACCATCCACAGCTCCTAAACAGTTTGGAAAATTTGCGTATTTATAGAATTCTTCTGCCACTTTTAAAAACGATTCCTTATTTGGCTCGGGCATTTCAAGTGGTTGCAGTACTTTCCAAATTACTTCACAAGTTTCTTTTATTATTTCTGCAACAGTCGATCGTCCTATCAAAAAATCGTGAGATAAACTTACAAAATGCATTCCGGTAGACAAATACCTGAAACAAAAACAACGTTCAGCATCATCACGTTTTCCCGCCAGTGGCTCCCCCAATCTAAAATAATTAATTAAACATTTATAAACGAACTTATGAAAAATCTGCTTCGGTCAATCCCTCAAGACTACATTTAACAATGTTTCGCATCGATTCACATAATTTACTAGTGATGCCAACTCTCACCTTCGGCGTATAAACAGAAAAGTGGCACCTTTGCCTTCAAAATTCGAAGTTAAGAGTTCGCATCGCTAATACACTATGTGAAAACATAGTTAAATGTAGTCTTGAGAGGGTCAACGAAGCGGATTTTCCATATGTGGTATAGATAAATTATAGTAATTGTACTTATAATTAATTATTTTCTATTGGGGGCGCCACTATCGGAGCTATATCACCCTAAGCTAAGTTATTTCGACATTTTGTTGATACTTATATTATTTAATTTTACAGTGGATGAACTTCAAAAGAAATGGAAGCACTTAAGAGATTATTACGTAAAAGAAAAAAAACAAGATAATACAAGAAGTGGAAGTGCTGCACCTAAGAAACGTAAAAACTCGTACATTGAATTGCTTCGATTCTTGGATGTGGTGAAAGAGTCTCGGGTCTCATCGGGGAACATAAGCGCTCCGGCAGGTGATAATGACCAAAATGAAAATTCTTGTGATGAAATATCAACTAATACAAACACTCAACCAAGAAATGCAAACGCACAAGAAACTGTAACTGAGAATTTTATTCCACCTCAAACTGAAGAAGTTTCAGGGACCTCCCAAATGAAAAAAAAACCTAAAATGACAGCCTTTCAACAGAGTTTAATTACAGCAATGAATAAAAAGCAACAATCACCTAAAGCAGCCGAAGAAGATGCCGACACGAAATTTTTACTTTCTTTACTTCCTCAAATTAAGAGCCTAAATGAAAGACAAAATTGTGAGTTCAGAATGGAAGTGATGAATTTGATTTATAAACTCAAATATCGTAACTCATTTAACATGTCACATAATCAAACGTATTCTTACAACCATCCTGGCTATAGTACATACGAACAATCACCTACAACATACAGTATACCTACAGGAGATGTGTCACCGCCGGTGTACCAAGGATATACTACGAATTCAAACAGTGCAATCTCCTATTCGACCATACAGTCACCCGAATCTATTGAAACTCAAGTACGTCCAATTCAATCAGCTGAAACTGAAACAGCACACTCAATTGAGGAAATAGACGAAATATTTCAAAATAGGTCCACTTAATTGAGATAATAGTGGAAATGTTGCAGCAATTTAATTCAATAAAAAGTTAATATACTTAAGTAATTAATCAATAATTTGTTTTATTTCATATACATATAAATAATATTTATCTTACCTTAATGTAACGGTCAGCCTTTCTTCGGGAGGTATAGCTGTTCTAAGTTTTGTATTTTGCTTGGTAATATAGTCCTTAGTTAAATTCAGCAATACATCAAAAGATTGTATGGACATACGATAATATTCGAATGATTTATCTGGATTAAGTCTTAGTTGCATATACAGGGTATGAAATTGCCCAATTTCTAGTCGAAGAGTATTTAAGGGATGAACCCAATATTTACGCTTTCTTCTTCTAATGCTTCATAAATAGCTATCACTTCTATCGGATCCATCACGAATTCACGACCACACCGTATAAGCGCAGGCAGCCGACTGATGATCTGCCACTGAATATTCAGTGTGGCTGGTACCGTATAGAACGGATTGACCGCCGCGGAAGTTCGGCGACGGAATTTCGGTCTAGTGTGGCGAAGGCCTTAGTCGTCAGTACTCAAGGTCACGTTCCGTCGAACACAGGCACAGCTCGCGAGTAAATAATTAAAAATGACAGTTTGTTGCGTGAAAGGATGTTATAGCACATCAGGAAAACAAAAAAAAATGTGATAAAATAACATTTCACAAATAAGTACTCACATTCTATGCACTATTTAAATTTACGTAAATCGATAAATAAAACAAAATTCTAATAACCTAACTTGTCATAACACAGTGTTGCTATTTGTGAGGAAAAAAATACCCACATTGCTTTCATTCATGTTTTTCATTTTTGTAATTTTAAAATACATTACTTACTGTTAATTCATATGAAACCCGATGTTTAACATTGATTATAATTATAACCCATCAAGCATTCTAAACGCATTGAACAATATCTCATTCTTTATGCGATTTATTTTTAAATAAATTGAATTAAACCTTCCGAAAACATATGTCATATAACATAAAAAATCCTGTTTACCTTTTCCAGTTCCCAACAACATAAAATACTTGCCTTGATAGCAAAATAGTAATGTGTCTTCCCATATTTTGTGGGTAACGGCTTGGTAATGGTATCACTGAAAGCTATATCCTGTGTGCGTTAGAGGAACGTAGACACATTCGGCTCACGCACACAAAGAAAATGAAGTGGACATGGACACACGATTTTGCTCGGGTTTTGTTCTAGACGCGGCTTCTATGCGTTATTATTCTAAGGGTGTAAGGTTACTGAAAAGAAATAAGTATTCCCACACCAACCTTTTAAATGAACTGAAATTCGCTCCGAAGGACTGGCGCGCGTGCGACTGAAGCGTTCCGACACACACGCTCATGCATACTTGCACAAACTAGTTTGCGCAAGTATACAGATCGTAGTTTTGATCTGCCTACCAGACTTGTGCAAGTCAGGAAACTTGTGCAAGTTTTGTCACACACACGCTCCGGTATTACTTGCACATAGAGATGGGATTTTACCCGGTAAAAACCCAAAAGTGGGTAAATTCTAGGGAAAATACCCGATTGGGAAAATATTCGGGTGTTTTAAAATTTAGCTTATGTAATGTTTAGATACACATACATTAAATAGTACCTACATAGCTTTTAAACTTTATACTTTACTAGTTAGAGCTTGTATTAGTTGAAATGACGCACTCCACTACCACATTTTACGTAAACAAGCTTTAAAGAATGGATAATTAAGTAGGTAGTGAGACACGTTATGTCCACTTAGATAAGCTTTAACGCTTATTAGTTACGGCAAGTTTATCTTTTCTTAATACCTGTAACATTTATATCTAGCTATTGGCGACCAATAAGCCGCTCAAAACTTCCTGCCCCCACCCCCGGAGCATGTACTTTCGAGCCGGACAATAGCCAGTACTTAGTAGTAGTTTTCGCATAAGTGATCTTTCACAAGTTGTTTTGGCTTCATACGGTGCGCACTTGTGTTAGTTTCTTTGATTTATTGACGACCTGGATTTTGTTTTGTGGAGTTTTGATATTCTAGTGATTAAATACGTGATATACTTTGGATTGCTAACTACTGCTAATATCCTTACGGACTTCGATACCTACTGCATCCCATCAACATAAATAAACCAGTAAGTTTGAGCTTATATTAGAAATGTAGAATACTTTAAAACAACTGTTTGCTTCTGTTCTTACAATTGTTTTTTTTCTTTTTGCATTAGATCACAGCATGCTCAGAAAGAAAAATAACGATGTATGGGAAAACTATTTCCATTCCGCACCCAGTAAAACGGTTAAGTGCAAACACTGCGAAAGTAGCATTACAGACAATAGCTGTTCACGAAGATGCTACATTTCAGAAGAAATAAAGTCAAATTTATTGGATCTCAATTTTTGGAACATGGCCGAAAACTGTATAAAATTGTGTAACCGATAGCTGGAAAACATTTTCAAACTTGAAGGAAACGGAATATTAATAAACGAAGTATAAATGGCTTTCAGAGTCATACAATCTTTCATTTTGTGCTACCCAAAATTTCTATTTTAGATGACCAGCACAAACAAGATATTATAATAAATGCTGTAACCAGGCGAACAAATAATTGCATCAAACCAATCGATTATGCTTTTGTTAGATCCGAGATCGCAAGGCATTGAACTCGATGAAGAGCAAGAAGTAGATGCCATGGAGTTTATACATGAAGTGAGCCAACCACTCAAAATTGATGTTGGTGTTGATTTAGCTAATTATAGAGCTAAACAGGGTTTATGGGACAGACCATTAATATGGAAAAATGTCGCAGAAATGGACCCAGTCGTTTGGTGGAGGGAACTTTGCAGCTCCAAATTGCTGAGTAGGGTTGCAATACGCCTTCTGACTGCTCCCTGCACTTCCGCAGCGACTGAGCGGTTATTTAGCACACATCCTCATATATACACAGTCACAAAAGAAACAGATTGACTACAGACAGAGCAGCAAAGATAGCTTTTATCATATAATTGGAATCTTTTGCCTAAACATAAAGATGATGACAACAACGAAGATGACGAGCCCTTATCAACCCTTAGACAGTTGTCTAGCCCGATGAACAGCCCAACTCGTGGAAGCTAAGAAGAAATAGAATTCTGTGGTATTGATGATTTGTACGATGATCACGACAGTAGCGATAAAAATATTAAAACGAGTGAATGAAAAAATATTTTTGAAATTATTTTCTATTGTATAATAAATAATTGTGATTTTCTATGTTTTGTTTTATTTTTTATAGGCAGACACAAATGTTATACAATCCTACTGGTATTTCCACAGATTACCGCGTTAGAAAAAAACAAAAAAATCGCTTCAGCTTTATTGTATTCATGTAGATAGTGAAATACCCGTCTTTTGGGTTTTTTCCCCACATAAATACCCGGTATTTACCCAAATGGGCAGATACCTGGGTATTTTCCCGTCGGGTTTTTTCCCACCGCCCATCTCTACTTGCACAAGCCTTCAGTTCCGGTATACCGTTCAGGTATACCGCTACGTATGTGACCGCCATTACCCTCAATACGGTTTGTGGATTAATTTTATAAAATTCAATAAGTATAAATATGTAAAGGGAAAGGGTACAACAAATAAAACAGAAAATAATTTTATAAAATTTGTACAATTTAATTAAATTGATACTGACAAAGTTTTTAAAAGAAGACATCTTTGTATTAGGTTTTAAAATATGTTCTGACCTCTGAGTATTTACAAAATGTCTCCTTGCTAAAGGTATTCAGACAAATTATAACATGTTTACGCTGTTACGCATCAAAACTCTCGAAATATCGTCACGGAACACTAAAAATTATTTATAAATTCTTCTTAAGAAGTCAAATTAAAGTCTTTTAATTTAAAATGCAACAAGCTTTCCGAAATTTTTTTAACTTAGTATTCTTATTGACAAACATAAAAGTCTGTTCCAATAGACTTTAGGGCACTTAATATTTTTTTACTAAGGATATTTCTGTATTTATCTACATAAGAAAATATGTATTTCATATTTATTTTCTATACATATAATAAAATTATAAATCGCTAGGATACGTCAGAATTGTAAGTATTCTGTACAATAAAATACGCTCCTTTACACATCAAGTCATATCCATTGAAAAAAAATAACGTAATTAAATAACAATGTAGGGTACCTACTAGCATCATAATATAAGCACAATGTTTTAATATTATTTACTGAAATGTAGAAGCTTACTCTATTACAAAAATAAATAGTTGCTAGGTGGATTTTAGTTATGTTAATCTACCTATATCAACAGATAATCGGGAACAAAACACGTTCTATCGTTTTTGCGACAGACAAAATGAACAATACTGCCGTCATAAGAAAAAAAGACGTATCTAAACAAAACCACAACAGTAAACGATTTCCGACATTAAGAAAATAACTTAAGGTCTGAAATCGGTTATTTCGTTTTGTGTCGATAAGTCCTTTTTACTACATCTAACTATGTTATAATGACAAGGTCGTCGGCTAAACAAGCGCTGCCAGTTGAACGGCTACGAAAATATACATTATGTTATTATGTATAGGACTAAATCAAATCGGGCTTTTTATCGAGACTTGTTAATGAAAAAACCATAATATACATAATTATTATGATAATTATTACTTCACAGAATTTGATCCTTAGTAGGGACATTTTCAGGAGGTGTAATAATAAAGGGAGTGTTTTTTTTTCAAAATTAATGAAAAAATCCGGGATTTAAAAAAAAACCTATTTTGCAGTTTTATTTTTCATCAAAATCGGGCTCGGACTCCTTTCAGTGTTTTTCGATAATCCTCATAGTTTCGGATTTGGCCATCCACGCATACTTTAATAATTCACCTTGTATAGTAATAACTGTTGTGAACTATTGCATTCCCCTAACTAGACATAGTTAGATACATTACCAATCCTAATTTTTAAGTTCATCTGCCTGAACAAGTCGTGTACGGCGGAAGTACGATTTGAATGACAGAGGTAGTGTAACTAATACAAAAAATAACACATTATCTTGCATTAAGTCTAAACATCGTAATGTTATTTAATCTAAACGTCTATAAAAGATAAAAATAATGTACTTTTACTCTTACCAAAAGTCTTAACTGAAATTGCAATCTTCGTAACAATCGCATTCAAAATTGTAAGCGTTCAAGTTTATACGACAAAGATCAATATTATCTACACTTTATAAGAATAAGTTGACAAGATGACAATATTTTGACTAATTTTATAAGACGGAGTAAAACCTGCAATATATACGTAGAAGTGTTAAGGACCTTCCTCTTACAATAACGTAAACTCATTGCGGTTTACGAGTGCTTAGCTCGGTAGAAATCACAATTTCTCTAACTAGCAATAAGTACCAAAAACTGTACTTTTCATTTTACTCCTAAGAAATATATAATACCACAGTAAATCTTCTGCATGTACATTCACAACCACATTTATAAAATCCGTACCAACTTCGTTGTGAACATAAGATTGCAGAAACATAAGCGTTGAAATAATAAAATTAAACTATATCATTCTCAAAATAAGATATAAGGATCGTACAGTCAATTGAAGTCACAGCACCCTGTGTAACATTAGGCCATAATCAATTTTCTCAAACAATATAAAATTAATATTGCATTCTTTCCTAATGGCACCTAAGAAAATGTCATACATAACCAACTATTCTAGACACAATAGTGTTTCATTTGACACAGCCCAGGGAAGGACTAAAAACAATAAACTTAACTATTAAATATATCAAACATTCGAGTCGCTCCAACCGCGCTTGCAAAACAAAACCGAAGACCACATATGCACCAATTTGGTTCACGTTCAGTACGTAACGATAATATAGAATCGTCAAAACCGCATTTCTGCGTCAAATCCTTGGGACAGGAATTGGGAGAGGCGTTAATCCGCCAGCAAAGCTATGATTTTTAATAATTTCCCGGTGAGTAACCCGGGGTAAATTTATTTCACGATAAGAAAACCGTGCACGCTCGCTAGGAACTTGTCGAAGTTATCTTGGAAGCGGAGTTTGTGGGTCCTCATGCCGTCGAAGAGGACTCCGTTAGTGAGGACTCCGAATGCCTCTTCCAGCCGGGGCACGTTTTGCGGATCGTTGACGGCGAACGCTTCGATGAGCTGCCTCGCTAACCCTTCAAGTAAGGCCGGTTTCACACAAGTGAGGGAATAAATGGCCGCGCCGGCTGCGGGAATGGAATCCGGTGGTATTTCCATCTTGATGATCAGCATGAGGAGTAGTTCTGCTAGAGTTAGCAGGGACAGTGCGTAGGGATTGTCGTCGCCTAGCGCCCGCACTTTGTTGGACAGGCCGACTATGGTGTCGCAGCAGAGAGTGGATACGTCGCACGAAACGGCCGTGAGTCCCACGCGTAACGCCGTCACTACCATATTGAAGTCGTCCATGGGTAGGTTAGTAATCTAGAAAGAGAAATAAAGTGATTCACAGGGCTAGTCGTTGTGGCGACACTTGGGGGAGGCCTATGTCCAGCAGTGGACGTCTTTCGGCTGATATGATGATGATGATTCATCCCAGCCAGTCTTATGATTTTATCATTAAGAACGAACGGGGCTTATTGTTCCCATACTCGTGTATCATATGGAATATCAAACAGTTACCCCACATGTCGTCGCTCGCATGACATGTATATACTAGCTGTCCCCCGCGGCTTCGCTCCCGTGAACTGGCAACTTTCTTATTTTTTTTTTACATTAAAACCTTCTCCTGATAATAACAAACACAACAAATATAAGACAAAACAATAAGATACGCTTGTTTGCCATGCGAGCAACTTCCCAGGAGGATAAGTTTTTTGAGAGTGCGTATGTTAATACAGTACAACTTTTTTCTAATGTCCCTCGGCCTTCGTCAGTCGTCGGATTTTTATAGAGATGGGTAATCTCGACTCCGGGGAGTGATTCGATTCACTAAATCCGGCTCCGCTATCGGTACCGACTCCGCTTATCGGCTCTTCGACTCTTTGAATAATAATAATAATAATAATAATATCCAGTGATCTGTTTGGTTCTTCCGATCATTTGATTCATTTAACTCAGGATTTAATCGAAATACACGAAAGTAGGCATTGTTTTTGTTCGGGCTTGTTGTTTTTTAGAATGCGACGTGCACTTTTTCTATTATTATAGATTAGTCAATAACATTTTAATCAATTTTATTATAACGTAATGAAAGGAGTTGATAAGGAATCGGATCCACTTACGGATTCGAATCATTTAAATCTTCCAAGTCCGGATTTACCCATCTCTAATTTCTATCAGTTGCCCTTTGCACTTGGTGCAGACCGGACGCTCACAATAGCTAACTTAAAGTACTATTTTAACATTAAAAAAATGGGAGGAAATTCTTTTGTTTAGGGAAACGTGATGAGGGCCATTAAGAAAATAGTTGTAATATACATAATTGTTTGTTTGTATGTTGGAGGCAAATAGTTCAATCACTGATTTGATGCCATCAACTGCATCCTACTGCTTAAAAGTGACTCCTTTGGAACTTTACAGCAGTTATTCCCCGTAGTACTTTTTTTTTACTTGAGATGAAGTCTACGATGGAGCGAGCTTACCCAGAAGTAGCCTGTTCACTCAAATTTGAAAAGATTAGGGTAATAACTTAATAAGTATTTCGAAAGTTACGTTTTTTATTTGTGATGGGTTTGCTCTTGACCTTAGTCTTGGTCAGAAATGACAGAGACAAAGTCTATAATGGAGCGAGCTTACCCAGAAGGAGCCTGTTTACTCTAACTTTGAAGAGATTAGGGTTGTAAGCGTTCGGAAACACAGACGCAGGCAGAGAGTTCCACTCTTTTGCTGTCCGTATTATAAAAGACGTTTGGAATCGCTTAGTGCGAATTCGTGGAATAGCAACAAGGTAGGGATGGTAAGCTGCAGTGCGTCTGGATGTCCGATGGTAGAAGGGTGCTGGTGGAATGAGGTCGTGGAGTTCTTGGGCACATTCGCCGAAGTACAATCTGTAGAAGACCGACAAGCAGGCAACCTTGCGGCGATGAGCCAAGCTGTGAAGCTTGGCATCCACCAGTTTTTCGTCACCGATGAGCCTCTTAGCTCTGCGTTCCACCGAGTCAAGCGCGGCAAGCTGGTACTTGGCCGAGCCATCCCAGAGGTGGCTGCAATACTCCATGCAGGATCGGACTTGTGCTTTGTAAAGGGTTAAAAGCTGTCCAGGCCTGAAGTATCGCTTCACTCTATTCAGGATGCCCAGCTTTTTGGCTGCAGTTTTGGCTTTGTACTCAATGGTGGCGCCGAAGTTCAGACTGGATGTCAACTCCATGCCTAGAAGCTCGAGCCGATCAGTCACAGGAACAGATACACCCCGAAAATTAGGAGTTTGGGCGAAACGACTCCTTTTAGCGGTAAAAAGACACGCCTGAGTTTTGGTGGCGTTAAAAGTGACCAGATTGTCGTCACCCCACTGAGAGACAATACTCAAGGTCAAATTTGTCCGCTCTACCATGGCCTCTCTCAATGACCGAACTTCACCCCCGCTGGTTGTTGCGCTAGACATGTATCTCTCTGAAACCGTACTGTCATCTGCGTACCCAACAAGACAGGCTGAAGTAGGTCATTGATGTGCAGCAGGAAAAGAGTTGCAGAGAGAACAGACCCCTGAGGAACTCCGGCATCGATATACGTTTATTTTTAGGATTCCGTACGTCGTACCCAAAGGGTAAAAACGGGACCCTATTACTAAGACTTCGCTGTCTGTGTATCTATAACAACAAATACTAAAAAAAACAGATTATAATAAATATTTAAGGGGGCTCCCCATACAACAAACTTGATTTTATTGCCGTTTTTATAGATAATGATATGGAACCCTTCGTGCGCGTCCGACTCGCACTAGGGCAGTTTTTGTGTGGATGGATGGAGAGGGAGAGGAAGGTCAAAGAAAAGATGGATGAATTGTGTGAGAAGCGATATGAAAGAAAAGGGAGTTAGTGAAAGTTTGAAGGCTGATAGGGCAGAGTGGAAGAAAAACACGTGTTGCGCCGACCCCAAGTAACATGGGATAAGGGCAGGAAGATGATGATGATGAGTGTAGTAACCTGATCAGCGTTATCCAAGTCCCGCAGCATCCTGTAGGCGTGCTGCGCGAGCGAGGGCAGCGCCAGCAGCGGCGGCGTGATGAGCGGCAGCAGCAGGCGCAGGCCGCGCGCGCACGTGTCGCCCACGCCGCGCTCGGCGCCCGAGCGCGCGATGCTGCAGATCACTTCCATCAGCGCGCAGATGTCCTGCGAGCCCACCGCATAAATTACCACCCTGACGTACAATAGGCTAGTTGACTAAATTTGAAAACTTAATTAATAGGTACTTTAATATCTAATTTATCCCAAAAAAAACGTATATTTTAACGAAAAAGCAATATGTACATAACGTATTCTGTATTAAAAAAACAAACAATTTAGATTTCCCTCGAAAACGCTGAATAGTATCATGGCGTCTTGAATGACGTCACAGTATGCGAAACAAAAATGTTTACATCTGTTTACACCTGCTCTGTTGCGTGGCGTGACGTAACACTTTCTGTTTGGTGTTCGCTGTGACGTAACTTAATGCCTAAATTTTTCGAATTTATTTTCTAAATATATTAATAATTTTGAAACTTTTATGAGAAATCGACTGGTATTTTCTTATCTACATATTTTTCAAGTTACCTCATATACTTCTTCCTCAGCATCATGCGGAATACTTGAGATTTTACCGGAATTCCATCTCATGTATACTTCAAACGTTGTGTTGCATATTTCCAAGAATCTGTAAATGAGTTCTTCATAAGATTAAAATGGCACTTTACTATCTGGTGAGAAAGTGGTAAAACTGAGTCTATGGCAGGCACCAGATAAACTTGCAATAAAGTACATTGACCTTTCCCTATTATCCCTTCGTAGATTATACTCTTAATCAGAAAAATATTATAAAACATCATATTTATTAGTTTATTATTTTAGCATATGTATGTATATATGTTATTACATTATTTGTGTAATGTATTGTATTGAAAAGATTAAATTTAAATGTTTATGTTTTTTATTGTTTGTTGTTGTACACCTACCACAATGTAGTCTTTTTAACCCAAAGGTTGACTGGTAGAGAATGCATTGTTGCATAAAGTTTAAATAAATAAATAAATTATACACAAACAATAAATTATGATCTGTTTTTCATTATTAGAGAACGTAAAGGATCACGTTAGAAGTCAATTCAGGACAGATTATTTTTTTTTTATTTCTGTTTGTGATATTAGGGAAGTCAATAAATGGTCAATGACCGTTACTGCCAATTTATCTGGTGCCTACCATATCACTAGTGAAAAAGGCTTCTGAAAATCAAGATTGGTTTCTACACTAATTACTAACTATCATTAATTATTTTTTTCGAAGTTTGTCTGTCAGGAAAAATAAAAATTAACTAAATTTAGTTATCTTACTTGTTCACATTCTGCGGTTGTACTGAATGCAGCATCCTTTTAGCGCTTTTAGCGAGTAAATTCAACGCTGGCAACACTACTCCAGGGTAATTGTGGTATTTAAATATGATCCCAGGTATCTTGTCTAAGGCACCGATAAGCATCATGAATTGCTCGTCCATCGTTCCAACCTGCAATGGGAGAAAATATAGTTAGGTATCTCTATATCTATACATATAATAAAATCGTAGAGTTGCCCTGTCTGTACATTGAATATTTTCGCATAAAAAATACATAGAAATATCAGAAAAATGACATAGAACCCAAAAAAGCAGTTTTTGAAATTCTTTTCTGTTTGTCTGTTTGTCTGTAATTCTGTTTGTCTGTGCGTTTGGAGGAGCATCACGCATAAACCACGGATTGGATTCAAAATGTAGGTACTTTAAAATATTAAGTGATAAACGGAGTAACATTTAGTGTTTATTTCATCAAAATCGACCCACAAAATCAAAAGATATCGAATTTTAAAGTTTATGAAGAAACTTCATCGAGCGCTAAAATAGGTAGTTTTCATTGAGACTCCAGATACTTGCAATGCCATCTATTGAGAAAAGTTGTAGTTACAAATCGAGCGCTAAAAGAGGTTGTTTGTAGTTTTCATTGTAACTTCAAATACTTGCAATGCCATCTGTTGAGAAAAGTTTTAGTGTGTGAACAATTTGTGAAGAATCAAAGCAATGTGTTTTTGAGTTATCTTTTAATTAAACTTAATATGTAGCAAAAGTAAAGTGAACATGTTATTATCTTATCATTTATCGAAATGAGCTTCTAAATTCGAACTGACGAGTACATTTTGATAGTTCAGTTTTACGTTGTTATAAAATGTTAAAACAGATTATAATTCGTTCTATAGTCGTTTTTGTTGATTTTGATGCAAGGTAGGTAGGTTTGATCAAAATTGATCCAGAAAATAAAAGATATTGAATTTTTTAGTTTAGTTGGAAACTGGCTACTATATTCTGATCAATCACAGCACCATCTATTGACTAAAATAAAATGCACGAAACCATGAAAATAACGTTGATGAGTTATTTATGAAACTTTTGATACCTACGTGACAAAATAAAAGTGAACGTTTTAATACCTTACATTATTTATCGTTACATCTTATTTAACGTCTTCCGCAGCCAAATATTTTGCCAGTTTACTTTACGACAAGGGCGATAGATGGCGTTGCTCATGTGACGCGTTTTTCTGAATCGCGGTGTTAAGATTTTCCACTGGAGAACGACCCTCATACGATTTTTGAACAACGTAAGGATTTGATAGTAGTCTAAGTTCGGTGCTGAAGGGGGTTCTAACAGTCTCTGCTAGGGTCGAATTTCTCAAAACTGATTTATTGTGGTCCGTTATCATATACATATTAGTAGTTCAGTCGTGAACTTTTTTGGTTGTTGCGAAGCCTTGGACGGTCAACTTGCGGATCAGGCCTGTTGGGTTCCGTAATAAAGGTGCAGACGAGACCCTACTTAGTAAGCCTCCGCGATTGAATCAATTTAGAGCGAAGCAACGAACGGTTCGATTTACGATTAACTTGAAATAAATGTTTGAATGGCGTTATACTATGGGGAAACAGTACACACGCACCTACACTCTTCACGCTGCAAAAACGACTGATTAGAATACTAGCTAACGTAGAAGACAGACAGCTGCAAACCACATTTCCAAGAACATAAACTTTTAACCCTTCCCTCTATATATATCTTGGAAATGTGCAAATTCATAAGAAACAACCAACAATTATACACTACACGAGAAGACATACACACTAAATTTACACTACGACACAAAAATAGGTTAAACCTACCCGGTTCTAAGCTGAAAATACGCTCAACAAGCGCTTTAGTAAAGTCAATAAAAATTTACAATAAATTACCTGAAACAATTACAAATGAAAAAAAATATACAACATTTGTCAATAAATTGAAACATCTTCTAATTTTAAAATGTTACTATACTGTTAACGAGTATCTAAGTGAAAATGTGAAATAGGTAAATAATAAATTTATGTACTAATAGAAAATTCATAAATGTAATAAATAAAATAGCCCTCTTCCACTATCCAATTTTGCTGTGCCCGTCAGGGTGCACAATGATCCAAAGCAATGTATTGTAATATATTATAAGTACGTACCACCCTTTTTTTTTTAGGGATGGGAAATCAACCATTGACTCCTCCCGCTCTGGGTGTAGCGGGAGGGAGTGTCAGACTTCTACTGACTAAAACCCATCCATGTTCCTTCATTGCCCTTTGTGTTCCGGAGCCACGGTGTCTCTTGCAAATAATCCCGCGACTCCGGCAGGCGTCGGCCCTTTCGGGCCCCTCTGTGTGCTGACTGTCTTTGAGGCGCGCGTGGAACACTAACGCGCCGTCGACACGGCCTATCGTCACTAGACGGACGGACGGCGAGCCACCCATAGCACGCCGTCCACAGGCCCGCGCCTACGGTGGCCGGAGGTCACCAGGTGGTGGCCCCCGACGCCCGCGGCGTCTACCACGGCGGCCGGGACGAGAGGGTCTCCTCTCCCTCTCCGCCACCTTCTTCGCTAGCATGACTGCTTCGCAGAAGGAGGGAGTACCTACCACCCTAAGCTCACATTGTGGAATGCAATAAATATATTGAATATTGAGAAATATATACTTTGAATCTTGGAAATATCCCAAGAATAAGATAGGTACTACATACCTTCTCACGAAATAAATCGCCTTATGTGGGCTATATTTCAGACTATAATCTACCTCTGTGCTGAATTTCATCCAGATCCTTTTAGCCGTATTAGCGTGAGTAACAAAACCAGTCCAGTCATCGAAACTTTCGTATATTATATTAATAAAAAATAGAAGAAGATAAATAAGCTGGCATAGAATTTATCTATTTATACTAATATTATAAAGCTGAAGAGTTTGTTTGGTTAAGCGCGCTATTCTCAGGAGTTACTGGTTTGAATTGAAAAAATCTTTTAGTGTTGGATAGCCCATTTACCGAAGAAGGCTAGGTAACTGATATATACCATTTCGCGACGACCAATAGGAGCGGAGCAATAATGAATAATTTGACGCAGACGAAGTTGCGCGGGTCAGCTAGTCTTTACTACTAATATTATAGAGCCGAAGAGTTTGTTTGATTGTTTGGTTGAACGCGCTAATCTCAGGAACAACTGGTTCGATTTGAAAAATTCTTTCAGTGTTAGATAGCCCATTTATCGAGGAAGGCTATAGGCTATATATCATCACGCTAAGACAAATAGGAGCGGAGCAATAATGGAACATGTGACGCAGACGAAGTTGCGCGGGTCAGCTAGTATACAATAAAGTGCATTGGAAATACGCGAGACGACACTATGATGGTACAATTTTTATCAGCGACGTCACGCCGGTTTTCAACGCAGAACGCACTGTATCTTTTTCATGTTTTGTTTACGTGAAAAAAAGAATATACATATATATTTTTATAATGTATCTGATGGACTGGTTTGTTTTTTTCAGTAAAACACAATATTTTTTTAAGTATGGGAAATTATCAAATGACTCCTCCCGCCCTGGGTGAAGCAGAAGGGAGTTTCAGACTCTTATTGACTAAAACCCATCCGTATTCCTCCCAATACCCTTTGCGTTCCAGGGCCGCGGTGACTCTTTCGAACAAATTCCGCAACAAAGTCGCCTTCTGCCTATGTCTGTTTCTCTGCTAGGTACCTTCTTCTACACCACGCAACGGATTTTGAAACAGTTCACATTAATAGATATAGCTATACACGAGAATGGTTTGTGCATATAATAAGCACCCATTACTAAGCCGCTGTCCGTCCATCCGTCTATTTGACAGCGGGCTATAATATAGTCCAGTCTTAAGCTTAAATTAGGTAAGAATCTCGGAATTCGAGATACCCAGCTGTAAGTCTGTAAATACTTGTATATTGACACCCTAAAAGTTGTCTCAAAACCTATATAAGATAGGGTTTACGCAACTATTAAATTTCAAGGTCAAAGGTCACAATTTTTTTTTTTAAATATCTCATTTCCTATGGGTTTTTTGCTATTTGTATTTATTATCAATATTGTAGAATACAAAATTCTCTACAAATTTTGTCTAAAATTTTTTTTTATACGGTGAACCGTTTTCGAGATAGAGGGCGGAGAGTGCGCGGTCACAGCATCACTTCAGGTCAACCGGTGTCTCCAGTCTAAAAACGCACCATATATAGTTGATGAACAATCGATAAATCAATGATTATAAATATTTCTTAACTATAATATTATATTTTATAATTTTCTTCGTGCATTAAATCTATATCTATTCTATAATACTGATAACCGTTTCCTAAAATTAAAAAATAATTAAGGGAAAAACTTAAATCTATACTAATATTTTATAGAGGTAACATTATTTGTCTGTAAGTTTGTATGTAGGGGGTAATCTCAGGAAATACTGATCCGATTTGAAAAATTATTTCAGTATTAGATAGCCAATGTATTGAGGAAGGATTTAGGCTACATATCATCACGCTAAGACTAAAAGGAGCCGAGCATTAATGGAAAATGTGACACAGACGAAGTTGCGTGGGTCAGCAAGTTGTGTTGTAAATACAATTTTCTGCAACTGCAAGAGTGGTTGTGGTTCGCGATGCGGATGGATGCAAGAAAGCGGGCTTGCAATGCTCTTTAGCTTGTGGCCAATGTAATGGGCAAGCTTGTCTAAATGCTCTACCATATCAGAGCGACATTAACGAAGATGGAACCTTTGACCCTGAAATCATGGAAGAACTTGAGACAAATGTCGTTGAAGACGATAATGAAGACCAGTTTGAAATTTACCAGCAGCCGGAAGACGACGATGAAGAGGAAGAAGATGATTAAAATTATAAATTGTAGTTTTTGATTTTTGTACCCTTTATTCCATTTTTTTACTTTTAATAAAAATAAATGTATTGAATGATATTTTTTAATAAAAAGATTAATTCATAATTTATTTGTTTTTTTTTTCATCATGTAAGAAGTTATTAATATTAATTAGGTTAAAATTCAAATATAATTCCTATATTTTCATTAACAATTCTGCAATTACATGGGCAGGTAAGTGTTGTTAAATAAATTAATCTTATATAATTTTGTAAAAAGTTTTTTTGGGAAGTCGG